>CM053594.1:51538936-51613762 GCA_028646575.1 Pseudocheirus occidentalis
GGTGATGTCTTTACTTTTGAGCAAATTGGATTTAAGTGAGGCAGAGTTGCACAAAGTCATCAGACTCTCTCTTCCAGAATTATCAAAGTCCAGTGGCAGGACAAAAGTCAGGACAACAGGCAATGGCTTGGATGTAGTGGGTGACCTTGGCATCTTTATGCGTGATCAAGCTCTAAGCACTCCACAGAGCCTGCTTCAGCGACCTTCATGGCCATTGGAACAAATTGTTCTCATCTGCCCATTCCACCAGGGGAAGTCTTCATGTGTTTGAGATAGACATCCCCCTACCTCACCAGACTATAGTCCTTGGGCATCTTCAACCTGGGTTAGCTGGTCTTTTGGCACGGTTTCTCTGGGGTGTGGCCACTGCACATGTTGCAGCTTCTTGGAGCCATAGATGACAGCTGGGTGGCAGGTGGACACCAAAGGTAGATGAGCAGTCATAAAAAGGACTTGGCAAGTCCTCACACCACAGGGGCTGGTCCTTCCTGAACACCCACCCCATCCATTCCCCTAGAGGATTTAACTCCTAGGTAACTCCCACTGGCTAAAGTTCAGTGTTCAGTTTATGGACATTTAATTAGCTAAATTTCACAATGGAGAGAACATAAGGCTTGGAGCCCAAAAGACCCAAGTTCAAATCCTGCTTCAGTTACGCATTAGCCCTGTGAAACTTTGGCAAGTCAGTCAGCTGTTTTGTGCCTCAGTTTTATCACCTGCAAAATGGAGATAATATCGCTTACTCATAGGGTTGTTGTGAGGACCAAATAATAATAATAGTGATAACAATAATACTGTGATGCTTAGAAAGCACATGTTAACTCATCTGAGTCTCCCAGCAACCTTGTTAATGCTGTTGTTATCCCTATTTTTATAGATGGGGAAAATGAGACATAGAGAGGTTAAGTGACTTTCCTTAGGCTTTTCAATTAGTAAGTATCTGAGGCAGTATTTGAATTCAGGGCTTCCTGACTCCAAGTCCCACATTCATTTATATAAGTAAGCCCTTTGGAAACCTTAAAGTGCTATAGAAATACTATCTATTATCATTATTAATAATAATTCTTCCTCTGTTCTATGCATGGAAAGGGAGAAGTTCAAACTAGCAGAGACCTGGAACATAGCCAACAGGTGGCCATCTGCTCCTCCTGCCTTCCTCCACACATGTTGGTATCATCCATTGATGGGCTAGGAGATGTATTGCTTTGTCACTACACAGATGGAATGAGGTCTTTTAACTTCTTGATTATGGTTACCCAGAATTCCCAGCTGCCTGCCTCTCAGACTCTGGGCAAGATGGAGAGGATCCTTTACTTGTCCCACTCTGAGGACACAAGGGAAGGTAAACTCACTCTCTGGAAATGGTTCCGTGGTACCATGTGGGGATCTCATCTTGCCTCGGCCAGCTGGCTTCAGTCTCTCCAAACCAATCTGGATGAGAGGAAAGTGATGGGGCCTGCATTTTGTCTTCTGTCTTCTCTCTCTGTGGGTCACCTATTATAAGGGGAGTGAAAGTTAAAGTCTCATCAGCTCAGCTCCAGGCTCCTTTCCTGCCCCAGGTCATGTTCCCTTCTGACAATGAGTACTTTGGAGCCACTGATAAATATACAAATACTGACTTTAGGTATCTGGGAATATAAAATTACAAACTGTTTTTTGTTCAGGCATTCAGTCAACAGACATTTTATGAAGGGCCCAGCATAGTCCTGACATTGTGGGAGAAACAAAATCAAATGAATCATGATCCCTGTAGTCATGGAGCTCACATTATAACATAAGTTATACGGTGTTAAGGGTTCTTAAGGGGCTTGCTTGTTTGACAAAGAAGAAATAAATAAATACTGAGGAGTCATTTGGCCCAGAACTGAAGCTCCACAGATCAGCTTCTCACAAAATACTCTTTGGTTTGGGTTCTCAACGAGGACAGTGCCTGGCACAAAGTGAGTGTTTAGTAAATGCTTATTGATGGACTGACTTTGGGGACGTCAGAAGTTAGCTTGTGTCCAGGTCTGTACAAAAAAATAAAAGGGTCTTCAACTTCCATGAAAGCACTCAGGTTAACAAAACATGGGGAACCATGGCCAGTCGTCTCTGTGAAGTCTCCTTATCAGCATCTCTCTGCTCTGGTTCTCTCCTTTTCTCTTGTTTCCTACCTTTCTCTTTTCAAATTACCATTACCATCACCACCACCACTTCTACCACTACCATCATCATCACCTAGATTTGACAAACATCCACAAAGATGAATGTTTCCTTATATACAGAACAGAAAAAGAGGATTCTACACAACACTATGAAACTCTATTACACATAGCTCATTTTTTGTTTTGCTTTTTGGAAGGCAACTGGGGTTAAGTGACTTGCCCAAGGTCACATGGTTAGTAAGTGTTAAGTGTGTGAGGCTGGATTTGAACCCAAGTTGTCCTGATTCCAGGGCCGGTGCTCTATACACTGTGCCACCTATCCGCCCCTTCACAGCTCATTTTTAAAAGCTTCTTTTTAAAAATAAAGTTTACGTTACATTTTTCATGGTAGTTCCAACACTGCCATGCTTGACTGTGTCTTCTTCTGAACTTCTTTTTGCTCTTTTGTGTATTATTATTTTTTAGTCTCTCTCTCTCTCTCCCAATCTCTTCCCGTGACTCTCCCTCAACCAAAAAAAAAAAAAGAAATGAAAGTCCTTGCTTATAACAAAGCAATCAGTTAAAGTACCTACTATGTGCCAGACACTGGGAGAGAGCCCAGAGAGTGAAATGATCCCTCTTCATAAGGAGCTTACATTCTAATGGAGGAAATGATAAGCTTATATAAAAATACAGAAAGCATAAAGTCAGTACATACCAATGTGTGCAAAGTATTCAAGTGTAAACTGAAAGTCTGTAATGGATAAAAGATGAAAGACTGAAAGTTGAAGGCTTTCAAATACCAAACATTCCCCACCCTAAAATGGGTGGGAAACTTGAATATCTTAATTCCCCAGCCATTCTTTCATTTCATTTCCTGCTCAGCTCACTCTTCTTAAAAACTTCTTTTGCCTAATATATTTTTATTTATTTCATTAAATATCCCCCAATCACATGTAAATTTTAGCATTCATTTTAAAAAACATTTCAATTTAAAGTTTTGAGTTCAAAATTCTATCCTTCCCTCCGTCCCCCTGAGACAGTAAGTAATCAGATAAAGGTTATATATGTGCAATTATGTAAAACTTTCCATAGTAGTCATTTTGTGCAAGAAGATTCCAAGAAAAGAAAACAAAATGAAAGAAAAAGTGGAAAATATCAGGTTTCAGTCTGTGTTCAATCAATAGCAGTTTTTTCTCTGGAGGCAGATAATTTGCTTCGTCATTAGTTCTCTGGGACTGTCTTGGATCATTGCATTGTTTAGCATTCATTAAAAAAATTTTTTTTGAGTTCCAAATTCTCTCTCTCCTTCCTACCCCTCCCTCCTCTGTGAGAAGGAAAGTAAGTTGATATCAATTATACATGTGAAATCATGCAAAAACATTTTCATATTAGCCATGTTGCAAAGGAAAGAACATAGGGGAAAAAACCCAAGGAAAATAAAGTTAAAAAGTATGCTTATTGATGGACTGACTTTTAACTCATGTCCAGGTCTGTACAAAAAAGTAAAAGGGTCTTCAACTTCCATGAAAGCACTCAGGTTAACAAAACATGGGGAACCATGGCCAGTTGTCATCAGTTCATCATAGAGTTCATCAGTTTTCTCTCTGGAAGTGGAGAGCATTTTTCATTATAGGTCCTTTGGAAATGTCTTGGGTCTCACTGTCTTCATCAGAGTAGCTAAATCTTTCATAGATGATCATTGTTACAATATTGCTGCTACTGTGTACCATGATCTTGTGGTTCTGCTCACTTAATTCTGCATCAATTCACATACATCTTTCCATTTTTTTCTGAAACCATCTCCCTTGTCATTTTTTACAGAATAGAATGCCATCTGATTTCCATCACTTGTTCACCAATTTCCCAAGTGATGGGCATTCCCTCAATTTCCAATTCTTTGCCATCACAAAAGAGTTGCTATAAATATTTTTGTACAAATAGATCCTTTTCCCTTTTTTTTGATCTCTTTGAGATACAGACCCAGCAGTGGTATTGCTGGGTTAAAGGATAAGCACAGTTTTATAGTTTTTTGGGCATAGTTCTAAATTGCTATCCAGAATGGTTGGATCAGTTCACAACTCCACCAATAACACATTAGTGTCCCTGTTTTCCCACAAGACTGCCAACATTTGTCATTTTCATTTTTCTGTTATGTCAGTCAATCTGATAGGTGTGATATGGTACCTTGGAGTTGTTTTAGTTTACATTTCTCTAATTAGCAGTGATTTAGAACATTTTTTCATGTGACTATTGATTCATCTTACTGTTTGTCCTGCACGGATGATGGACAAAAGAATAATGGATGTCCCAATGATGAATTTCCTGAGGAAGGAAGACATGATGAAGTCCAAAAGCAGTGTAGTTGGTGGGAAATGGGGGCAATAGGAAACTGCTAGACTTGGTTAAGTAGGGGAGTCACACGGTCATAGCAACACTGAAGGAAAAGGACTTTGGCAGCTGTGTGTAGCATCAACTGCAGTGGAGAACAGAGCACAGTCAAATGCTTACAGTTAAGCAAAATGGACCCATACAATGGTCACGTCTAAAAATTTGCCTCTTTTTATACTTCTAGTATATCACCCAAGAGGCAAGAAACATGCTTCTTCATTAGTTTTCTGAAATTCTGTTTGGTTAGCATATATATATCACAAGCCAAGTTCTCTATATAAGTAGAAGCAAGGTACCACAAGAGAGAGACAGGAAGTGATATGTTGATATGTGCCAAGTAAGTCGCTGCTTCCATCTCCCCTTACACATTCATGGAGACGGCTGAGGACCCTCCATCCAACAGTTCCAGGGCAAGCAGAACCTTCCAAAATACTTGCTCTGTTTCCAGCCTGCTTCCCCCCTCCTCCCCGCCACCGCCACCCGCCCACTTAGCCAACGGTAGGAAAAGCAAAACCCTGAAGAGAATGGGCTATCTTCAATACAACCTATACCAACCACTGACCGACTGACCAACTGCCATTGATGGTCAGAAAAAGCTCAAGAGCCTGAGAAATAATAGCACATCCAAGATTACCAGTCTTATTTCCAGACTGCCCCTTGCAGAGGAGCAACCCCTTTGGAGAAGGGGAAAACCATTCCTATCAGAATTTCAGAACAACTGCAGCCCACATGGTAGGAAACAACAAGACTGTGGGAGAGACAGGAAACAGCATCCACCAGGTCAGGTCAAATCATCACCTCCTTTCATACCCTGATGGAAACAGCCCAGAGCCCTGATTCTAGCCCCTGGTAGCCATCATCATCTAGGGAAACAGCTGTTAGAGCCTCCTCGTTCCCACAGCTACTGAAGACCTGGAAGGAAAGTTCTCAAACAAAGTCTTTGACACCGTCAAATAGTTGAATATCTGAAATTATTAAAAAAAAAGAAATTATTATGGTTTTATTTGTAGAAGTAACATTAAAGAATATTTATTCCCATCCACTTTGCTGCTGATGCACCCTAAGGACTGGGGGGTTTTTCCATCTGATTTGCAGCTGAAACCCATATGTATCGCCTCCTCTTATTAGACTACAAGCTCCTTGAGAGGAACAGTCTTGCTTTTCTATTTGCATCCCCAATGATTTGCATATAGTAAAGAGCTTAAGAAGTGCTCATTCATTCATTCATTCATGTATTTCACATTTTCCTTTACATTATGATAATCATCATTAATTGTTCTCCGGGTTCTGCTCACTTCACTTAGCATCAGTTCATAAATGTCCCCGATATCCATCTCTGAATCTATATTATTTTTGCCATTTCTTATGGCACAATAATATTCCATTATATTAATATACCACAGTTTGTTCAGCCATTCCATAATTGATGGACACCTCCTCAATTTAACAAAAAGTGTTGATATCAATATTTTTGTACATATGGATATTTCTTTGATTTCTCTGGGTATAGGCCTAGTATTGGTATCACTGGATCAAAGGGGATGCACAGTCTGGTGACTGTGATAAAGGGAATAGAAAAAAACAAATCTGATGCCTCTTCTACTTGAGGAGGGGGTGGTTGATGTTCTGGACAAGACCAAAATCACAAGAATGATCTAGATAGAATTAATAAAGATTTATTTCATCAAAATTCCAGGTATGAAAATTCTGGGATTCTGTACTTAATAAATATTTATTGAGTTGAGTTGAATTGAAATGTGAAGAGGTGAGATCCACAAGTTTTTTTTTTAGTGTCCTTCTGCAGGACACCTTCCTGGGCTGGAGTAGAGAGAGGACACTGACCTGAGCAGCAATGCTGCTGTTCAGAATAGGTTATCACTTGAGGGAGCTTCATAGAAGCACAGAACATCACAACCGAAGCGGGACTCAGAGATCATTCAGCCTAATTTGTTGAGGAAGATTCAGTTTCTTGGCGTGGTGCTGGTAGACTGTCCAGGTTTCATAGGCATATAACAATGAGGTCAGCACCATGGCTCTGTAGACCTTCAGTTTGTTAGTCAGTCTAATACTTCTTTTCTCCCATACTTTCCTTCGGAGCTTCCCAAACAGCAAGCTAGCTCTGGTTATTCATGCTTCAACCTCATTATTAATGTGGACAGTACACTACCAAGGTAAGTGAACTTATCCACAGCCTTCAAAACTTCTTCATTTGCTGCAACCGATGTTTCCACATGTGAATGATGTGGTGGTGGCTGATGGAGCACCTGTGTTTTATTGGTGTTAATTGTTAGGCCAAAATTACATAAGCAGTAGAGAACTGATCCATACTTTGTTGCAGCTTAGCTTCAGAGGCTGCACTGAGTGCACAATCATCTGCAAAAAGAAAGACATGCACCAACACTCCCTCTTGGTCTTGGCTTATAGCCTTTTCAAATTGAAGAATTTACCCTGTGCTGTAGCTGACCTTGATACTGTGTTCATCCTCATTGAAAGCATTTGACAACATGGCTGGAAACATCATACTAAAAAGCATGGGAGTAAGCACACAGCCTTGTTTCACTCCCATTGGTGACTGGGAAGGAATGAGAGCATTGTCCATTATCCAGAACCTGGGCAAGCATGCTGTCACGAAGCTGATGTACAATGCCGATGCACTTCTCTGGGCAGCCAGATTTTGACATGATTTTCCGTAAGCCCTCATGACTAACAGTATCAAAGGCTTTGGTCAGATCTACAAATGTCATCTACAAAAGGGTCATCTAGACTCTACCTGAAGACCTCCAAGGGATCAAATAACTCACTCTAGCTGAGGTGAAGTAGAAAACCAGATCATGGGACTGAAGGAGACTGAAGAGCTAAGAAATTTGAGGGGGTTTCAACATGGCTATTGAATTCTCCAATAAAAGGGCAGCAGTTGAGGAGGCAAAGAAGACAGTAAGTTAGGTTCCGACTTCCTTGAGAAAAGGAGAATACTTTGGAGTTAGTGGATAGTAGCCACCATGATGTGGATTGGGTGAGAGGGGGAGGAAATGCTGAGTGATGGTAGTAAAGGTAGAGTATGGAAGTGGTAACAGGGAGCAAAGAATAATCCAACACCTCTTCTGGGATGAGTGCTGGGGGAGGTGTGTGGAGGTATGAGTGAAGGTATAGCTAGAGGTAGAGAAGGTGGCTAAAGATGCAATTTCATCTGGGGAAAACTAGGTCTCTGTGGGTCTTAGAAGGTGATATTAGAAGTATGAAAAAGAAAGGAAAAGGAATGGAAACTTGTTAGTTATAGAACAGGGATTCCAAAGGGCATAATGGAAGCAATGGCCAGAGTTGGAGTAGGACATGCAAAGGATGGGGTTGAGGAGAAAGGGGACACAATGGGTAATGGTGGTTGGAAAGGATTTTTTTTTTTCTCTTAAGGAGCTGGAACAGAAGGAGAGGAAACAACTGAAGATATAGAAGGATTGGCAAGGTGTGAAGGAGGGAGGAGGGAACTGGTTTCAATATTTTCAAAGATATTATTATATTATATTATGCTGTAATAATTATAGCAGGAGGTGAAAGTATCTGCTGGGGCAGGGTGAGGTAGCACTGGGGACTGGAGATTTGGAATAGCCACTACTGGGAGATATGAGATATAGAAAAATTAAGGAAGAAGAAGAGAGTTATTGTACAGCAGTGAGGGCCTCATATTGCTTGAGAACATGAGTTTGTAATGAATTCAGGTGGCATGGTTTTATGGTTTCTTCCATTTTTGGCATTCAGCAGTATAGGAGTGGTAACAGAGAAGGTAGACGGTGAAAGTCATCCAGAGGTGAAGACTAGCAAGGGGTGAATGAAGGAAGCACAAGGCCAAGGGAGACAGGAGTTAGAAGGTGACAAATTAGTTATCCTTAAGGACAAGATTGCAAAGAGAAAGAGAGAGTCTAAAGGTGCTGGATTAGGAGACCAAGGAGGATGGAGGAAATGGAAGTTGTGGTGAAGAGAAGGATTTAGGAGAAGTGAAGCAAAGGGAGAAATGGAAGGTTTGAAAATGATCAGAGCGGCGGCTAGGTGACACAGTGAATAGAGCACTGGCTCTGGAGTCAGGAGGCCCTGAGTTCAAATTTGGCCTCAGACTCAATACTAGCTGTGTGACCTTGAGCAAGTCACTCAACCCCAATTGCTCTGCCTTCCCCCTTCAAAAAACAAAAAAAGAAAGAAAGAAAGAAAGAAAGAAAGAAAGAAAGAAAGAAAGAAAGAAAGAAAAGAAAATGATGATTGGAGGGGAAATTTCAAGAGTTCAGCTTTAGGAGGTGCAGTTATGGGTAACAGCAAGTATTAAGTTATAGTCATCCCAGGGGCAACTGAAGTATAGCTTTCTCAATCTCTCTGCTCTGCCCTCCCCCACCTCCATGCTTGGGTTTTCCTTTTGAGATTATCTCCCATAAGATCTGTATACATCTATGTACTTATATAATTGCTTTTGTGTTGTGTGCTCCATTAGATGGTGAACTCCCTGAGGGCAGGGACTGGTTTTTTGCCTTTTTAAAAATATATATATGCTTAACTTGAATTGATTTGAAGGAAGACTTAAGGTATAGAAGTTGAGGAAGTTAATGAACTATGAGCTCACAGTATTCAAAGGGACATGACAGTGTATAATCAGGTTTTCAATAATAATAGCTCACATTTATCTATCAGTTTAAGGTTTGTAAAGAGCTTTCTTCCCTTTAACTTTATGAGGTAGGTCATGCAAGTATTCTTCCCATTTTATAGAAGAGAAAACTAAGACTCTGAGGGGTAAAGTCACACAGTTAGTATCTGAGGCAGGATTCAAACCAAGGCTCAACCTACTATATCACACTTAGTATGTTAAGGCTAGTATGAAGGCAAGGATTTAAGGTAAAGGGGGAAACTATAAGTCAGCTCTGAACTCTTCAAGGAAATAAGGACCTGAAGGCCAGTAGATTACAGAAATATCTAGACTGGGTGATAGAGATGCCAATACTCATTTCTGAGTGGATCTCAAGGGAAGAGTGTTGAGTGGTGTGGTAGAGGGAGGACCTGGGAGGGGGCAGAGGGAGAACCTGGGAAGGGGCAGAGGGAAGATCTGGGAGGGGGCAGAATGAGAACCTGGGAAGCAGCAGAGGGAGGACCTGGGAGGGGGAAGAGGGAAGATCTTGGAGGGGGCAGAGGGAGGACCTGGGAAGGGGCAGGACGCAGACACTTCCTCTAAGCCCAGTGTGTTAGGAAGTGTGAGAGAAGACATTATCTGTACAAGACAATGGAAAGAATAAAGGGGAGAGAAAGAAGTCTAAAAAGCCCAGTGGAAGGAGAGAGCAAAGTAAAAAGGGAGTAGGGAGGGTGAGTATGAGATTATAGGGAGAGGGAGCAGGGTACGGGTGCTCCTTTCCTTTGCCTCCCTGTCTTCCACACCTGTTGACTCCGAATCATGAGATTTAGGAATCAGAAGGTAAAAATTAGGTAAACATAGTAGATCCTGAGGAAGAACTAATTGATCAGCCCTTGACCTTCCAGGGTCCTGGGATGATGGAGGGAGGGCAGGGCTGGTGGGAGTGATTGCTCTCCAAAGACTGGGAAGCCAGAGGATGAGTGCCCTCTTGTGTGATCCATCACCCTTAGCCTATGCATGGGAAGTCAGGCCTTTAGGTGGTGCAGTAAAAAGAGCGCTGGACTTGGAGTCAGGAAGTCCTGAGTTCAAATTTGACCTCAGGGACTGGGAGATCCTGGATAAGACAGTTAACCTCTTTGTCCCTCAGTTTCCTCACCTGTAAAAATGGCAATAATAATCTGTCTCACGGGGTTGTTGTGAGGATCAAAAGAAAAAATATTCATGAAACACTCTGCAAACCGTAAAGTGCTATATAAATGCTATTATTATGGTTTAGAGGACCATAGATTTATAGCTGGGAGGGAACTTAAAAGTCACCTAGTTCAAGTTTGCCCCCCTCTCCCACCCCATCACCACTATTTTACACCCACAGAGGTGAGAGGACTTGCCAGGGTGATAACTAGCAGAGCCAGGATTTGAAACCAAGTCTTTTGACTCAATCTAGTCTAGGAGCAGGAATGGCACCACACTGCTCATTTCTCTCCCCCTCAATAGTATTTCACATTTCTCCTTATTAAATTTCCTCTGAGTTAAATTTAATGCAACTTTCTTGCCTGTTGAGATCTCTTGGGATATCGATTCTGTTATCTCCCACCATAGCTAGCCCTCCAAGCTTTATATGATTTGCAAACTGGATAAGAGAGACTCTATCTCCATCTGAGTCACTGATAAAAATGTTGAGTGGAAGAAGGCTAAGGACAGATATAATAATGATACCTGGAGGAAAGGAGACAAACATGTATTAAAGGCCTACTATATGCCAAGAACTGTGCTAAGCATTTTACAAATAGTATCTTATTTATCCTAGATAGCATTTATAGAGCACTTTAAGACTTGCCAAATGCTTTCCATATATTATTCCGTCTCTGGCAGGAGCTGTTATCCCCATTTTGCAGATAAGGAAACCAAGGCTGAGTGGGATAGAGTGACTTGGCCAGGGTCCAATAGCTAGTAGGTGCTTGAGGCAGGATTTAAATTCTTGTTCTGGAGTCCAAGTCCAGTATTTTATATACTATGCCACCATGAACCAAGGAACACGCCCCTTGAGACTCCTATTTAGACTAATCATAGTGCCATAGATTTAGAACTGGAAGGGACCTAAGAGGTTATCTGGTCAATCCCCCCTATCAATCCACTGGCCATCATTCTTCAGATTTGATCATTTAACCGGTTCTCAATTCACTTAACTTTACTATGGGACAGCTTAAATCTTTCTGTCTTCCAGTTCAGTACAATCCAACAAGCATTTATTAATGCCTACCACATGTAGGAAACTGCACTGCACAGATACTCAAATAAAGACAAAACAAAAAACTATCATTATTCTCTTATATTCTAATAGGGGGGTGGAAAGGTAGGGAAATACTCTTGTCTACAATGGCGTCATGAGACACGTGGTGATATTGCTTCCTGAAATCCAGAAATATCATTTCTATAACGTTCTGCTGGCCTGCTTGTCTTGTGATTCTGTCAAAAGAAAATTTAGTTTGATTTGCTCTCATTGAACCCAGCTGTTGTTTTTTTTTTTTGTGATCCTTACTTTCTTTTCTAACTGTTCACAAACCATCCTTCTAATTATACATTCTAGAATTTTGTTAAGAATGCGAGTCAACCGTGTGACCTTGGGCAAGTCACTTAACCCCAACTGACCTACCTCCAAAAAGCAAAAAAAAGAGAACCGGAATCAAGCTTACCTTTCTATTGTCTGAATAAATACACCTTCTTCTTTTAGTATTTTCACTTCTTCAAACGGGTGATCAGCTTCCTAGATGCCACCTCTGATCGTCCAGGTGTTCGTTTGGCTAACATTGAAGACTTGGGGTGGTATAAGCCTTCCCAAGCCCAAGCTGATGTTACCTCAGGAAGGCCTAGAAGACAAACATGAAGTTTAATCTCTGGCCACCAAAATACTGTATTTCAGTTTTTGTCCAGCTCGGTGAGTTTCAGTTTAGTGTTTGTACGTCATTGATGGGCAGGACCTAGAACAGGTGTGTTTCCTCCCCTGAAGCACAAGGTGATTGCCTGGAGAGCAAGTTTTCTGAGTTTCAGGAAGTAAACAGGAAATTAAACAGACCAGTTATAATTCAGAGTAAGTGGAACAGCAAACATGAAAGTTATGGATGGCTGTAGATGCAGGATCACAAGACAGAAAATGGGGAACTTGAGAGCATACTATGTGTGAGCTGAAGGAGGCCTTAAGAATACAGAATTACAGAGCTGGATTCAGATCACAGGATTCAGAACTTAGTACACACAACAGCAAAACTCGAAGAGATGTTAGAATCCAGTTTCTTATTTTACAGATGGGGAAACTGTGGTCAAGAATGATATAATGAAAGCTCCAGAATACGAGCCCTTTGAAGGCAGGGACTGTTTCATTTTTGTTTTTGTACAGCGTCCAGCATTATAATAGGCACCAAATAAATGTTTGTTGATTGATTAAAAAAAAAATCAGAGGATTTTAGAGATGGAAGAAACCATAAAGCTCACCTGGTTCTGCCAAAATTCATCCAGAAAGTTAATGGGAAGGCTGGGCCTGATTAGTCTAAGTGATCTTTCCACTTTATTACATAGCCTCTGTTGCACTGCAGACATGCAGACATTACATGAAATAAGCTAGCTCTGAAAATTCTAACTGCATACTAAGTCTGCCTGATGGGCAGGCCCCCTTTTTAAGGAAACATTATACAGATGGATCTACAAAATAAATCCTAAACAAATAAGCGAAACTAAATAAAATAAACAGAAATGAATACTAAAAACAGCTTACAGTTGGATGCTTTAGGATGGATGATGTGATTCTTCACTTTACAGGTGAATATTGGGCTCTGGAAGGCTTCATCAGAGGGCTCCCCAAAGTGCTTTTAAATTATGAATCAATTGCAAAAATTTTCTTTGTACAGAACTTTTTCAAAAGTTCACCTGTTGCATACAAGGAGATACATCCCTATTTGTGTGTTGTTTGCAGGACCAAGATGGTTTCCGTCCTCACCTCCCAATTCTTTGGTTTTGCCACCAAAAAGTAATTGCCATTAAACTGCCCTTACCTCTTTTCCCCTACTATTCCCCAAACATACCTGCTATGAAACCCATAGAAAACCCAACTGCCATGCCCATATCTGCAGTGTATGTAGAAACCCATGGGAAATTGGCTGTGGTATGGCAGGAAGATTAAGATTAAGAATTAGGGAAGGGGGGGGCTAGATGGCACAGTAAATAGAGCACCAGCCCTGGAGTCAGGAGGACCTGAGTTCAAATCGGACCTCAGACACTTAACACTTACTAGCCGTGTGACCTTGGGCAAATCACTTAACCCCAACTGCCCTGCCTTCCTCTCTCCAAAAAGTTTAAAAAAAAAAAGAGTTGGGGTACCTGGATGTTATTGGAACCTGAAAATCTTCCCTGCCCCTAGGCCCTTTGATAGGATTAAGTGGCTCTGAGAACCTTCCCTGATTTGAAAGTATACTCTGCCCCCTAATAGGCTGAATGTGGTCACATGGAGCCTGTGGCAGGAGGCTTGTTCTTCAGGAATGCCCACACCTTGTTACTTTGTGATTGGGCAGTGGGTCAAAAGGGCTGCGACATTCTCTGATACAGGAGAAGGCTACATATGTGAGGCTTTGCTTTGGGACTCACTTTGGAAAGAGTTCTGTGATTTGGCCAGATGAGACTCTGGGTAGCCGTTGAGCCCCCTCCGGCTTTGAAAACCCAGATGTTGGTGCTTCCCTCTCTGGTAACTGACTAGGTTTGGATGTAATGGTCAGAGGGCTGGAAGCCTGTCTGCTGATCTGTTTTTCTGTCTGCTTGTAACTTCTGTTTATATTCTCAAAAAGTTCAGGGTGTTGACTTTTCCCTCTGAACTAAGTAAATGATTGATTAAAGAAAGGTTGTTAATCCATTTTGAGTTGCTTTCCTTTAGAAAAGCAGATCTAAGAACTTGTGCTAGCAGCCACCTGGGTATGCTAGGGTGCTTGCTGATACACTGGGGTAGGCTACTAGTAGCTCTGTCTGTGTGACCTTGGGTAAGTCATTTAACTTCTCTGAGTCTCAGTTTCCTCATCTGTAAATGAAGAGGGCCAGGAAAGATGATTTATAAGACCCCTTCTGCATTCTCTTTGGGTCTTAATTATTGTAGCCACTAGAACCTCTAGAGCCTATTGTGTAAAGAACAGTAACTTCCATTTCTCAACCAATTTAAGATTTTCAGAGTACTTTCCCCACAATAATCCCATGGCATATGTAGTGTAATGAATATTATTCCCATATTACAGATGAGAAAACTGAGGCTCAGAGGGTAAAGTGACTTGCTCTTGGGCACATGTTACAGAAATGCTAGGGTTAGGACTCCAGCGAGGTCTGGGACTCATAGAATCAGAGTTGGAAGGGCCCTGTCATTTCCATGAATCCCTCAAACATCCCTGACAAGTGGCGATCAAGCCTTTGCTTCAAGATCTCTAATGTGGAGGAAACCCCTACCTCCTAAGGCAAGTCATACATCCTACTTTTGGATGGCTTTGACTGTTAGGATTTGCCCCTCTACAGCATCCCCCCACCTCCATCAAGCCTAAATATGCCACTCTGTAATCAGCTCTTTGTACTATAGTTCACAATAAAAAACAAGGGGAGAGACACCTCTGATACAACTTTTAGAAATGAGCCTAAGAATTCATGGCACAAGAGTTGTGACTCACACATTCTCCTAATGGGTTAACCTTCTGGTTCTAGGAGCCAAGCTGTGGAAACTTCCTTGTGACAGAGAAGGGTCTTGGTTCTTGGTTTTGGAGTTGGTTGGGTAGATGTCTCTCTGTTCCTGATGTGCATTGCCAGGGAAGGAACTAGGTCTCCCAGATGACCCAGGTTTGGTGGCTCTGTGCATTTTGGAGTCTAAATAAGGAAACTCGACAGCCCCTCCCCATCACCTTCCTGTCAGCCTGTGTGTGCTGGGCAGAAAGGGTGGTGATTGGTATGTGTGTGTATGGAGGAGGAAATTGGGCCCTTTTTGCTTTCTCGAAGACCAGTGGTCCAGGAAGTTGCTGCGACCGCACTTGCCCATAGCTGCAGGAAAAAGTGGTTTGGGCCACGAGCCAGGACTCAGGGTGGCAGGCAGGGGATAAAGTCTTCCATGGACACCATGTGTCTGAGGTGCCAGGGTCACTGACCTGTCAGCAGCTTGTGCAGCCTAACATGGGGAAACACACAAATCTGGGTTCAGAATCCTGGGCGTAGGCTCTAACCTTGCCCCTGACTGGTTGCATAACTTGAGACAAGTAACTTTAACCTCTCTGAGGCTCAATATTCTCGTTTGTAGCAATAACAGTGCTGTTGGTATTGTTACTCAATCATGTCCAACTCTCTGTGACCCCATTTGGGGTTTTCTAGGCAGAGATACTAGAGCTGTTGGCCATTTCCTTCTCCAGCTCATTTTACAGATGAGGAAACCGAGGCAAACAGGGTGAAGTGACTTGTCCAGTGTCACACAGCTAGTAAGTGTCTGAGGCTAGATTTGAACTCAGAGAGAGTCTTCCCGACTTCAGGCACTCTATCCACTGCACCACATAGCTGCCCATAATAATAGCACGCATTTATGTATCATTTTAATGTTTGTGAAGTACTTTTCATACATTCTCTCATTTAACTTGACATTTAATAACTATTATTATGCTCATTTTGCAGATGAGAAAACCAAGGCTGAGAGAGATTCAATGACCTGTCCAGAGTCACGCACAGCTAGTAAGTATCTGAGGCAGGATTCAAACTCAAGTCTTCCTAGCTCAAGGTCTAGTGCCCTGTCACCTAGCTGTCTGTTTTTCCAACTAAATTTAGGACAACAATTTTTGCCCTCTCTCACAGGGTAAAAATGGTGAGCTAGGGAACATTAAGAAATGTAAGCTATTGTTACTTTATTTCTAGTCTGGTATAATAGATAGGATGCTGTACCCGGCATCTGGGAGACCTGTGTTCAAGTACTTTCTCTGATATTTGCTAGCTATATAAACACAGGTAAATCACTTAATTTCTATTTAGTTTCCTCATCTGCAAAATGGGGATAATAATCTCTGCACCACTTACCTCACAAGGTAGTTGTGAGGCCCAAGTAAAAGATATGGAAAGTATTTCGTGAAATTTTAAGTATTACTATTAATATTAGTATTACAATGGTAGCAATGCATGCATGAATAAAAAGGCATTTATTAAGTTGCTTACTGTATGTCTGTCATTCTCTTAAGTACTGAAGATACAAATACAAAAGAGTCTATGACCTCAAGGAGCTTATATTCTTTTTATTTTGAGGGGAAAGGTAGTACAGTTGGAGTTAAGTGACTTGTCCAAGGTCACATGGCTAGTAAGTGTTAAGTGTTTGAGGTCATATTTGAACTCAGGTCCTCCTGACTCCAGGGCTGGTGCTCTATTCACTGCACCCCCCAGCTACCCAAGGAGCTTATATTCTAATAGGGGAATGGTGGCCCTGTACAGGGTGTTTTGGTCTAGGAAGTTCTGAATGTGGTAATTGGTAGTGATATATTTACATGCCCTTCCCAGAAGCAATGGTCATGTTGATTTGAGAACTGTTCTCAAAGACAGAGGTGGAAGGAGAAGGCCAAAGGGTACCTGAAAGGCGGCATGTCAGGAAGATGGTGGCGAAGCATGACTGAGGGGCTAAATGTGGTTTGGGGTGATAGTTCAAATCCAGCCTCAAACGCTTACTAGCTGTGTGACCCTGGTCAAGGCGCTTAAACCTGTTTGCCTTGGTTTCCTCATCTGTAAAATGAGCTAGAGAAAAAAATGGCAAACCACTCCAATATCTTTGCCAAGAAAACCCCAAATGGGGTCACAGAATTGGACATGACTGAAAAATGACTAATGATGCAAACACTAAATTCCCTAGAGGTAAGAATCTACCCTCAGTTTTAGATGTAGTGAGGTTTGGAGCAGCTAGGTGATGCAGTGAATAGAGCAGCGGCCCTGGAGTCAGGAGGACCTGAGTTCAAATCTGACCTCAGACGCTTAACACCTACTAGCCGTGTGACCTTGGGCAAGTCACTTAATCCCATGTGCCCTGCCCTCCCCCCTCCAAAAAGACACACACACACACCAAAAAGATGTAGTGAGTTTTGCCCCGGTCTAGGGTGCTACATATGCCCCTGAGAGTCTCAAGGGAATAACCCTGAAGGATTAGGGTGTCACTTTTCTCTTCCACTGGCTCAAGCTCCACAGGCATGTTTCCTCCACTGTTAGAGGATGGTCACTAGCACCCCAGGTTCATTTAACCACACTTAATATTGATAAGCTTTTACAAGGGGCTATTTGCTTTGAAGATATAACAAGAACAAAGTACAAACAAATTTTCTCAATACTTTGCGGTCATGTCCTCCCCTATACCACCTCTGTCACTGGGGTGGTGTAGACTCAAAACTTAGCATTGGTCTCCCCAAGTTCATTTCCAAAAGCAGCCTCTCTGCCTGAAGAGTCCTGTCTCAGCTACTGCTGCCCTGGGATCCTGAAGGTCACCCCTTGCTTCTCATCCCTGGCTTTATATGTCATTGAAAAAATTCAGGCTGTAACACCCTCTTTTCACCTTCTCAGATCACCTCAGATGCCTTTCTTCACTATCTCCTTCAATCTGTCTCACATGAAGAGATGACTCTTCTTGCCAAGTATACCCTTTATATGCCCTGGTGATCCCATTTCATCCCATCTTCTTCTGCAGATCGACCCCTTTCACTAATCTTTTTTTAAATTAAATTTTATTTTATTTTATTTTCAAAGATCGGCCCTTTCATTTCCCTTCCCCCAATCCTGTTGAGAAAGTAGGAAAAACAAACCCCTTGTTAAAAGCATGTATAGACAAGCAAAATAAAATTTTTCATTAGCCATGTCTAAAAATGTCTCTATTTGCACTTGGCATCCATTGCTTCTCTGTTGGGAGGTGGGCAATGAGTCTTCAGGAATTGTGATTGGTCATTGTGTTGATCAAAATTCCCAAGTTATCTTTCATAGTATCTCTATCTGTTTTAATCAGTCAAGCTCTACCTTCTTGCTCTCCTCTCCCCTACCCCTTTCTCCCACTGAGAACGTAAGGAAAACAAAACCTATTACAAATATGTATAGTCCATCAAAACAAATTTCCACCCAGGTCATGTCCTAAAAAACACCCTAGATTCTTTACTTCTCTGTCAGGAGGTGGGTAATATGATTCATCATTAGTCCTCTGGAATCTTGTTTGGTCATTATACTGATAAGATTTTAGTTCAATAATATTCTATCATGCTTATATACAATAACTTGTTCATCTACTCCCCAATTTATGGGCATTCCCTTAGATTCCCATTCTTTGCCACCTCTAAAAGACTTATATATTTTTTGTAAATCTTTAAAATTCGTTTCGCTTAGGACTATTCTCTTCCTTAAACTATCCTCCTCCCTTCTCTACTTTCCTTCCTTTTCCTTATATAGTGAAAAGTATTTCTGCACCCAACTATTTCCTTTCTCCTTTCTAACAATAGCATAACTAAAAGAAATTCCTTATCCCTGTAGCGAATGCATTTCTGTACCTCTCTCTCTGTTTCTCTGTCTCTGTTTCTCTCTCCCCCCCTCTCTCTTTCTGTTTCTCTCTGTTTCTCTCTCTTTTCTCTCTGTCTCTGTCTGTCTGTCTGTCTCCCCCCACTCCCTCTCTCCTTTCTTCCTTCTTTTGACCAATGCAGAAGGGAATTAATTCATTGCAGAATCCCGCCCAGAACCATCAGTCACTCCCTTCTATCTCTTCCTCTTTGTTTCTATGAGTGTCTACTTGTGCACATTGATTACAGGAAATAATTCTCTCTATAACGGTCTTTTCTTTCTTCCTCCTTCCACCCTCACCAAAGTTATGTTCCTCTTCCTCTTTCTTTCAATTCTTCTCTTAGGACATCATAGAACCACTCCCAGGCCTCTTCTAATTGGGCTATCTCTATGAAACCAGATGAAGCCAGAGATCAAAGAGAATACTGTCTTATTCCCCTATTTGAATGTAAGCAATTTACCCTTTTTAGTCCCTTATCATTGTTAATTAATGTTTATCTTCTTATGCTTATCTTAATTACTATTTTTGAACTTCAGAGTTTCTCTGCAGCACTGATCTTCCTCATCAGCAATACTTGGAAATCCTGTTTCTTCTTTGCCCTATAGCATTATACTCTGGGCAGCTAGGTGGATCTTCCCGAGTTCAAGTCTGGCCTCAGACATTTACTAACTCTGTGACCCTGGACAAATTAATTAACTGTTTGCCTCAGTTTCCTCATCTATAAAATGAGCTGGAGAAGCAAATGGCAAACCACTGTAGTATTTTTGCTAAGAAAACCCCAAAATAAGGTCACAGAGTCAGACACAACTGAACAACAAAAAATTATACTCAGTTTTTCCGGGTAAATTATTTTTGTCTGAAAGGCCATAATTTTTGCTTTCTGGAATATCATATTCCAAGCTCTCTGCTCTCTTATATTAGTGGCTCCTAAATTATATGTGATCCTGACTTACTTTCTGGCTGCTTGTAGAACTTTTAGACGCTCTGGATTTTGGCTAGGGTTTTTATTTTGGGGTTTCTTTCAGGAAGATACCAGTGGATTCTATCTTGATTTTTACTCTCTGGTTCTAAGAGCTCTAGGGATGTTTCTTTTAAGATTTCTGGAAATACAATGTCTAATGTTATTTTTTGGTCATGGTGTTCAGATAGTGCAATGATTCTTAAATTGTTTTCTTCTGTTTTTCACATCAGTAGCTTTTGCTATGAGATACCTTACATTTTCTTCTTCTTCTTCTTAACTTTTTGACTTTGTTTTAATATTTCTTGTTGCCTCACAGAAACATTGGCTTTTATTTGGTCCATTTGAATCTTCAGGGAGTTTGTTCCTTGGGCAACATTTTGTGTCTCTTATACCAAGCTGTTAATTCCCTTTTCAATTTTTTCTTCCATAGTTCTCATTTCTTTTCCAATTTTTCCCCCTTAAACACTCTCATTCCATTTATAAAAAAAAAAACATTTTAAACTCTTCATTCCTCCCTACCCCAAAACTTTCACTTCATCTCTTTCAGGAATTCTAGTTGAGTTAGTGACCAAGCTGTGTTTTTCTATGAGACTCTGCTTTTAAATGTTTTGGAGTCATGCTCTTCTTCTGTATTTGTATCTTGAGTGTTCTTGCCACCAGAATATCTCATTATATTGGTGGGATTCCATTCTCCCATTCTTGTAGTTTGCTTCTGGACTTTAGATTTCATGTTAGGCCTGAGCTCAGTAGCCTTTCTGGAAGTAAGGGCTGGGCTAGTGCTGTTACTACTTTCTTGAAATATTGTATTATTTCCTGGAGAGACATATAAACAGATGCTGAGCAAGAAGAGCAGAACCAGGAGAAATCTGTACATAATCACAGACACAATGTATGTGTGACGACTAACTTCAATAGACTGGGCTCCTCTCAGCAATGTAAGGTTATAAGAGAACTCCAAAGGACTCATGATCAAAAGAGACATCCACATCCAGAGAAAGAGATGTGGAGTCTGAATGCAGATTGGAACAAACTACTTGCTCTGTTTCTTTTTGTTTTGCTTTTTTTCCTCTTTCTCACCGATCATTCTATCAGTTATAATCCTTTTTTACAACCTAATGATAAATGTGAAGATATCTGCAGATCGTATATTTGAGTGCATGCCACCATGACGGGGGAAGAGGTGAGGAGAGTGAAGGGGAGAAAATTTGAAACTCAAGGGACTGTGGAACTGAATGTTGTAAACAAAAAGAAAATAAACAAATCAATTAAAAAAATATTGTGTTATTCCAGGATCTTAGGGACAAGCTACAGACTTTTCAGTCTTTCAGTGCTCCCAAAGTGATCTGATCCAGGGCAGTCTGATTGCTCTACCCTCTTCCCTCCCCTTCCTTTCCACCATCTCTGTGAGCTCTGAAAATTCCTCATCTGCCTTTGGGTCTGTACAAAGATGGCTGTGGGACTCAGGTCCTATCAATGATCTAGAAAGCTCTATTGGAACAGAGGGGCAGAACTGTAAGCTCTCCTTTGATGTGGGATTCCTGTCCTGGTTATTTCTCAACAGGCTGGTCTAGATGCTGAAAGTCAGACTCTACTTTGAGTCTAAAGGATAAGCTATACCGCTGCTGTAGCAGCTACTGGCTTCTGAACTTCCTCCTTTTTCCACATATCATCTGAGGCCTCCAGATCCAGCAATACCACCCCCCTGCACAGGTCCTCTTCTTGGTTTGCCCTTGTTCTGTGACCAGAAATTGAGTAGTGGGCAACAAAGCTACTAGTTGGCACCTCTGCCCATCAGAGTGCTTTCATATGAGTCTGGGAATGTCATAGGTCTGGGATCTCCTCTTGCCCTGGGGGGCAGCCTTTCCCTGGGGGCTGAGTGCTTCACATCCTATGCATTCCTGTCTAGATGCTATCTCCAGTGTCTGTCTCTTTGTGTTGAATTGGGTTAGACAAATAATTCCCGGTGACTTTTTCTAGATTTTCCCATAAGGTTTTGGGTTGGTGCAGTTTCTAGATCTGTTTGGAGGAGTTTGGGTAGGAGAGCCCACCAGGCTGCTTCCTTTCACTCTGCCACTTTGGCCCTGCTAGTTCACTAATCTTCAGTCACTCTGTTTGCCGACTGTTTCTCTATTCTCTACAAGTATACCCAGATCTCTTTCATTCTCAAAAACAATCTTCATTTGATTCATCCATCCTTGCTTACTATTGTCCTATATATTTCCCCTGCCCCCTTCATGCTTAAACCCCTTGAAAAGGCTTCCTATAGTTGGTGACTCCATTTCCCTTCCTCTCACTCTCTTAACCTGTTTCAGTCTAGCTTTCAACCTCATCATTCAATAGAAACATATCTCCAAAGTTACCAAGAATCTCTAATGACCTTTTCTCATTCCTCACCCTTTTTGACTTCTCTGCAATGTGACATTGCTGATAACTCTCCTCTCCTTGATGCTTTCCATTGTAGGTTTTTATGACATTCACCTCTTCTGGTTCTTGTCCTGTCTGACAGCTCCTTCTCAGCCTCCTTTGTTGGAGTTTTCTTCTTGTTGCTCCTACTTACCTAGGGAGTCTCCCAAGGTTCTATCCTGGACCCTCTTCTCTTCTTCCTCTAGGCTAATTTGCTTAGTAATTTCATCAGATTGCATGGATTTGATGATCATTCTTATGTAGATAATTCTCAGCTCTACTTTTTCAGCCCTAAACTCTCCTGACCTCCAGTCTCATTTCTCCAACTGCCTATTAGACATATTAGACACGGTCAAAGTATGTGAACAGATAATTTTCAAAAGGAGAGACGTTATCAGCAGTATGTTCAAAACTTTTAGTACAAAGAAGTTCAAATGAAAACATCTCTGATTTATCTTAGAGCTGTCAAGTTGGCAAAGATAGAGAACCTGGAAAAATTCCGCTTTAAGAGGAGTTGTGTGCTCACTAATTCATTGCTGGTGGAGTTGTCATTTGCTCTCACTCTTTTGGAAAGGGGAGAAGGGATTTGATTCACCTCCTCTCCAAAAGCTCAGTTTATGGTAATCACAGACAGACATGGAGGGTTGATGTGTTAACATAGTTTTAATACTTAGTGATTACGATCATTCTCTAAGTGAGTCAGAAGGGACAACTCAAATAACTAGACTGAAAATTGGCCATGTTCCTAAGGGCTTTACATAGCTGAGCCCTGGAAACAGTTTTGGCAGAAGTCAGCAGTAAGAAAAGAGTCCAGTCCCTGAAAGGGAATTGCTTTGGCTCCATCAACCATGATACTTAATTATGGAACTACTTGGCCAGAAGAGAATTATCTACATAGGAATGATCATCGACACCTTGTTTAGCACATTGAGAATTTGTCCCTTCAGGAACGTCCAGGCAGGAGCTAGCAGCCATGCAGAGACAGAAACTGGAAGCAGAGGATGAAAGCGATGTAATGGAGTAGGACCCTTGGCAGCAGAGAAGAGAGCTAGTTATAGACTCAAGAGAGAACTAACCCTGCCAATGAAGAGTAGGGAGCTGGGAGTAGTAAGAAGTCTATAAGGAGAGAAAGAACATTGAATCCCTGAGGTACAAGAGGGGTGAGTTGCCTGTTCATATGTTTTCTATACATGTGTACCTTACTATTATTGTAATTTAGTTTGTACGTATTCTTCTCTGTGTTGTTACAATGTAATTTTTGATTCCAAGTTATTCCCATTAAGCTTATTATACTAGGCTATGTCTATATAAAATTATTGATAGTGGCATTATTAAAAGTAGCAGAAGGTAAGAAACAAACTGTGTCCAATGATTGGGAAGTGACTAAATAAAGTGTGCTACATAAATATAATGGAATATTGTTGAATGAAAAGAAATAATGAATAAAGACTTCTAGGAAAGGGGAGAAGGCTTATGTAAAATGATGCAGAATGAACAAAGAAGATCCAGATGACAAGTATATCCACGGATGCCAATACTCCACTGACTCTATGTTTTCATCAGTATGGATTTTCCCTCCAATGATGGCCAAATAAATTTTCTGTGTACTTGCTTCTCTCCAGTGGACTATATGTTGCTTGAGGGAAGGTGCTGTTTCTTTTTTGTCTTGGCATTCCTTTGTATCTGGTAAATGATGAGTACTTAATAAATATTTGTTGAATAAATGAATGAATGAATAAGTTAAAAGAGTTTTTCCATGTCTTCTCAAAGGAGTCCATCTAATGTGTTTGCAATATTCTCTTGTGGGATACCAATTAAATATGCTGTCTCTTATTTTCATAACATACCAACTAAAACAATGTGTAGTATCTCTTTTTTTTCCTGCGCCTTAATTTTGTACTTGTTCTATAAAAATGGGTTGGGTCTATGTAGGCTCAAACCTGTGAGCATACAGTTGGGAGTAAGAATCTTCGCTTTGGAAAAGGAGAAAGGGAATTCATAAGATACTTGCTGGGTGGAGACACACAGAGGGGAATCAACCAATCAATTAAAAATTATTATGCTCCTGGTAAATGCCAGGCATGGTGTTGCTGGAGATACAAAATGAAATAGTCCCTACCTTTAAGGAGCATGGGCTTGGGTGCAGGTGAATAGGAGAGATACAAAAATGACTATTATCAGCATGGAACCAGCTTGCCTCCTGTTCTCCAGTTGGTTTCTTGTGATTTTAACAGCAAGGTTGTGTAATCTTTGGACAAGAACAGAGCTGAGAGCAAAGAGAAAGATGGGGTAAGAACTATGAGTAGGAATTGATGCCTCATCCAGATTTCCAGCAGAACTGAACAAGAGCTACCTGAAGAGACTGTAACCACTTGGCTGACCTGAATTCCTGAATCAGCTCTTCTGGTAGAATTTTTATCTCAAGAAGTGTTATGGTAAGTGTAAAATCCCTGGGGTTGAACATCTCTGCAAACTCTCCTTGGAAGTGGCTAAAATGAACAAGTGAGTTCTTGGAATTGGTTTTGCCTTCTGACAAAGGAGAGTGGCTACTCAATTTTCAAGGAAATGCCAAAGCTATTTGCCCTGATATATTTGGTTTTATTCCTTTCAATCTTATGATTTAACAGCTACATGCAGTTTACTTTTGTGACTAATTTCAATTAAAATACAGAAGAAACAGAAAAAAGGCCAGAGTTCCTAGTGGGCAGGGGCATCTTGAACCACCCCCATAGTTTACAAATTTTATATAGCTATTACTCTCTTTTATGAAAAAAAAAACAAGATGGAGCCCACCTCACACTTTTCATAAAACGATCTGTGAAAAATACTTTCTTAGCTTTCATTTTATTAAAATAATACTAAGCATTATAATTTTTAACAACACACGAAAATATAATGAAAGCACAACAAATATTGATAAAATACTTCAAAATCTCAATATTCATAATTTATACAAATATGACCACTAGGTGGCAATGACAAACAAGGCAGGCTGAGCTGTCAATCATCCCCTAAACCAGATTACCAGTTTGAACATGCTCCAGGAATATGCTCCCCTCTCTCTTTGCATGAATGGAGCTTCTCTAGATCCTCACTTCCCTTTTCTTCCAAGAGATGTGGCTATCTTTTCAAACACCGAATGCTTTAAAAAGACTAACCACACTCCTGTCTTACAGCAGGTATTATATTTTAAAAACTAAATATCTCTGTCACGAACTCTTTGGCTAAATTTGTTAATATTTATTACTGGTGCTCCCAATTTTCCCTAAGAGCTCCAGCCCCCTGGGTCTTGCTTTGTATCTTAAACGTGGATGCTGTCTCTGGAAAAGAGATTCTACTCTTCTCTCTCCCCTATCTTCTATTTGTAATTGTTGCAAGACTCTGGACTTCCTTTTCCAGAGTAAGCCTGACTACCTGGACCCTAAGGCTTCTAAGAGTTCCTCTGAGGGGACAAATGTAGTCAAGCTTGCTCTGGAAAAGGGGCAGCTTTTCTGTAATGCTATTAGTTTAAGCCCCTATTTCAGGACACTTCCCCAAAGTAGCCACGAATAATTAGTTCTACATTTCCATTTAAATAATTTATGTTAATACGATTTTTAAAAAAAGAACATTTATTGGGAAGATATAGCAAGCCAAAATTACAAACATTTCCCTCCAACATCTGTACCACCTTAGTCCCTATGGAGAGTAGACTCAAAAAAATTAAAGTAGTCTTTACATAGCATTTGTCCCACCAAGTTCACTTCCAAATATGGTAGAGCCACTCGGTGCATCCTTGTTTCAGTTGTCCCTGGTCTGGATTATTCAGGTCATTCATTTTTTAAGGTCTTGGCTACTGAGATCCTCATGGCTTCACCTCTGGGTGAGCTGGCGGAAAAACTGAGCACTGACTCGAGTTCCTGGACATCTGGTCCATTCTGACTTGCTTTTTGAAGCTCAATAGGTTGTAGCTGTTTTCCATACTTCTTTATCTGAGAAAGAGCAAATGCAAAGAGGGGCAGAACAGGGGCCTGGATTCACAGGTCACATGTTGGTCTCAGATGGGGAGGGCCAGAAGTTTTACTTCTTCTACGGTTGTTGTTTGTGTCTTAAACAGTTGCCGAGAGAATCGCTGTGTCTGGTTAGTGAATCTTAGTGCCATTTCTGGGCCCACAACCAATCAGAAAGGTTCTTCCTCACAACATGGTCAGTGAAGCCAAAGCAGGTATGGAATGCTTGTGCATGCTCCAAATCAGGACACAAGGCCCTTCCATATGACATCATCACGTCTCCCTGGAAGCTGGCTCCCTAGACTCTTCTATGTGCTAAGCACACTATGCCTGTCCACCAGCCACCTGTTATATTAATATTAAATAAAACATGAACATAACCTATATCAAATTGCTTGCCTTCTCAATGAGGGTGGAGGTGAGAACTTGGAACTCAAAAATTTGAAAAAATGAATATTAAAAATTACTTTTTGCATGTAATTGGGGAAAAATAAAATATTAAATAAAAACAAGTAAAACTCGATGCACTGCTTCTATTTTATGCTTGCCAACAGATTTTTTTTAATGATAAGTAAATAAATTATTAATTGAAAGTAAAAGACAAGGAAGAAAGAAGTTCCTATGGCTACTTAGATCATTGGAAAGGGATCAGTTGTTTTTGCTAGGAAGTGAAAGGGGTCAGAGGATTAGTTCCTTTGCTTCAACAGGTTCTCACCTCTCTGAGATTGAAAATCCTAGGCTGCTCTACTTTTTTCACTGGTATCTCCTTGGAACACAGGAATAGTCGCAATCCTGCAGGAGCCCTTTGGGTCAATCTGTCAGTAGTGGGTCTCAATTTCATCTTGCCTTTGTCTGACATGCATTTTTTTTTTTTTTTGGCATAAAATGGCTTGCTCCTTGATTCTGCTTGCCTTGTGGAGCAGTGGATGAAGTGCTGGGATTGGAGTCAAGAAGTCTCATCTTCTTCAGATCTGATCTTACTAGCTGTGTGACCCTGGGCAAGTAACTTAGCCCTGTTTGCCTCAGTTTCCTCATCTGTAAAATGAGCTGGGGAAGGAAATGGCAAACCATTCCAGGATCTTTGGCAAGAAAACCCCAAATGGGGTCACAGAGAGTCAGACAGACTAAAAATGACTTAACAGCAACAACCCACAGTGATCAGATATAAAGGAGGACAGAGCTTGGAAGTCTGGGTACTGTCTATTCAGCTAGACAGGTCCATCTTCCCAAGTTTCCATCCTTTTAGGTATATACGGCCAAAATCGGCTTATGAAAGCAAAAAACATAATAATAATGTCACCACTGTAATGGGCAGACTTAATTTTAGGTACAAGACAGTCAGGTGGCCCAGTGGAAAAGAACACTGGGCCTGGAGTCAAAAAGACTCATTTTTGTGAGTTCAAAACTGGCCTCCGACACTTAATAGCTGTGTGACCTTGGGCAAGTCACTTAGACCAGTTTGCTTCAGTTCCTCATCTGTAAAATGAGTTGCGGAAGGAATGGTAAACTACTTCAGTAACTTTGCTAAGAAAACGCCAAATGGGGTCATAAAGAATTGGATATAACTGATCAACAATAACAAAATTTTGGGTGTATAGTTTCTCAAAACATAGTGTAACAAATATTAATAATTAAAAGAGATAATCAGGGAAACTATATTTTGTTCCAACAGCAAAAAATTTTATAGAAAATTTCTCTGATAAAGGCCTCATTTCTCAAATATATAGGGAACTGAGTCAAATTTTAAAAAAGGGGGCGGTTAGGTGGCACAGTGAATAGATCACTGGCCCTGGAGTCAGGAGGACCTGACTTAACTAACTGCATGATCTTGGGCAAGTCACTTAACCCTAATTGCCTTGCTTTTCTCCCACCAAAAAAAAAAGTTAAAAAAATAAGAGCCAGTCCCCAATTGCTAAGTGGTCAAAAAATATAAGCAGGCAGTTTTCAGAAGAAATCAAAGCTGTCTATAATCATGAAAAAAAAAACTGTTCTAAATCATTATTGATTAGAGAAATGCAAATTAAAACAACTCTGATGTATCACCTCACACCTATCAGAAATGACAAATGTTGGAGGGGATGAGGAAAAATAGATACATAATGCACTGCTGGTGGAGTGGGGAACTGGTCCAACTGTTCTGGAGAACATTTTGGAACTACACACAAAGGTTTATCAAATTGTGCATGCCCTATGACCAGCAATATCACTGCTAGATCTGTACCCCAAAGAGATCAGAGGAAAAGGAAAAGGATATATAGGTACAAAAATATTTACAGCACCTCTTTTTGTAGTGGCAAAGAATTGGAAATGAAGAGGATGTCCATCAATTGGGGAATGGCTGAACAAGCTGTGGTATATGAATGTAATGGAACACTATTGTGCTATAAGAAATGATGAGCAGGCAGATTTCAGAAAAACCCTAGGAAGACTCATGTGAACTGGTACAGAGTGAAGTGAGAAGAACTGGGAGAGCACTGTGTACATTAACGGCAATGTTGTAATGATAATCAACTGTAAAAGTCTTGGCTATTCTCAGTAATGCAATGATACAAGACAATTCCAGAGTGCTCAGGATGAAAAAATGCTATCCACCTCCAGAGAGAAAACTGATGAACTCTGAGTGCAAATTGAAATATAATTTTCCCACTTTCTTAATTTTTTTAACTTTTAAAAAATTTGACTAATATGGAAATATATTTTGCAGGATTCCACATGTATAATGGATATCACTTTACTTGACCTATCAGTGGGTGGGGGAGGAGTGGGAGAGAATTTGGAATCCAATTTAAAAAGAAAAGAATGTTAAAATGAATAATAAAATTTTTAAAAAGAGGGGAAAACGAATGAATAGTTCAAAGGATAAATCATGTAAACTATTGACAATTATGTGAAGGAAAATGATAATAATGAAATAACATACCAAAATTTCTGGGATGAAGCTAAAGCTATCCTCAGGAGAAAAATCCTATCCCTACAAACATACATTAACAAAATGGGGAAAGAGAGGATTAATGAACTGAATAGGCAGTTAAAAATGAAAGCCAACAAGTAAACAAACCTAAAATAAACACAAAATAGCAGATGTTCAAAATTAGAGGAGAATTTAACTGGAAACCCAAAAAAATATTAAAATGATAAAGTTAAAAGCCAGTTCTTTGAAAATACTAACAAAATTGACAAACCTTAGCCAATCTCATTAAAGAGGGCAGAAAGTCAAATCAGTAAAATAAAAAATGAGTGGGGTGAAAAAAAAGAATAATTAGAACCTATTATTCATAGTTTTATGTTAACAAAACTGAGAAAACAAATAAAGTAATACTTTAAAAATATAGAATTGACAGAAGACCAAAGAAAAATCTTAAATTACCAAATCTCAGAAAAGGATATTGAACTAGCTATAGAGAAACTACCAAGAAAAATCAACTGGTCCTGATGGATTCACCAGAGAATTCTATCAAATTTTAAAAGAATAGTTACTATCAATATTATACAAATATTCTCAAAAACAGAGAAAGAAAGGACCTTACGAGATTTCTTTTATGACACAAATATAGTTCTAATACCTAAACCAGGGAAGGAGAAAACAAAGGAGAAAAACTATAGGCTAATATCATTAATAAATATAGATTCAAAAAATATTAAATGAGATCCTGTGAAACTATGGCAATTTATATAAGAAGTCCTTCATCATGACTATGTTGGAGTTATGCCAGAGATGCAAGAATGATTCAAATTAGGAAAACAACCCAAATATGGGGTGGCTAGGTGGTGCAGTTAATAGAGCACTGGCCCTGGAGTCAGGAGGACCTGAGTTCAAATCCAGCCTCAGACACTTAACATTTACTAGCCATGTGACCTTGGGCAAGTCACTTAACCCCAATTGCCCTGCTCTCCCCCTCCAAAAAGCAAAAAAGCAAACAAACAAAAAACCAAAACATCCCAAACCAAATAATTGTGTCAGTCAATGAAGGAAGTGCCTATGGCAAAATATGACATTCATTTATGCTATAAACAAACAAAACACCTTACAAAGTATAGGTATAGAGGGTCTTTTTTCTCAATATCATAAAATTATTTTTTATTTTTATAAATTAATATAATATAAATCAATACAAATCAATATAAATAAGTATCATGCATTGGGGATATATTAGAATTTCTTTTAAAAAATACAGGAAAAAAGTAAGGAAACTCAGACTCAGAAAGGTCAAATAACTTGTCAATGGTCACATGAGTAGTAAATGGCAAATTAATTTGAACCCAGGTCCTCTGACTCCAAGTCTAGCACATTTCCCATTGCTTTATGTTGCTTCTCATGTGTATAGCACATTTTGTTTAGTCACTCCTCAAGTGATAGGCATACCCTTTGTTTCTAGTTCTTTACTACAAGAAAAAGTGCTGCTATGTTGTTGCACAGGGGGGTCCTTTCCCCTTTTAATTCTTTGGAAGTGTATGCTTAATAGTGATCTCTCTGGGCCAAGGGGTGTACACAATTTAGTGATTTTGGGGTACGCTTCCATCACAGGGGTTCCTGAGATTGGTCAATGAGATACTAATCTTTATTTATTTATTTTCCCTGGAGGGAGGAGGCAAGGCAATTGGGGTCCTCCTGACTTCATGGCTCGTGCTCTATTCACTGCACCACCTAGCTGCCCTGATACTAATCTTTATGACCATGTCTGGTGAGTGTTCTCTGCTGATTCAATCCCCATATGGACTTGAACATGTGTAGGCTTTGTTTCTTATCAGCTTACCACATGGAAAAGGGATTTATGGGCTGATCAAACAGTACTTCTGGCTTAAGTGCTTGCAGAGCCCTTTTTAGGGCTGCTCATTCACCTTTGGTGTTAGGTGAATTCCTAGATATTTTCAAATAATGATAAAATTTGAGGGTTGGAAGGGACCTCAGTGGTCATTTAATTAAAGTCAGAAGGGAAAGGGCTCCCTACTGGTTGGTTGATGTCCTTCATTCTCGAAGAGGACCAAAATGACATTACTACGTTGGAGTCAAAGTACAGTATGTCCAGCTGTGGCTGAGCAGACCAATATGAGCTTGGAATGCTCTACTACACGTCGGGCACAAATATTCCATATGAATATTTGAAGTGGAAATGTCTCTAAATTTGTGCATCTCGTTTCTAATATATCCCCAATGCATGATACTTATTTATATGCAATTTATATGCAATTTATATGCAATTCTTGCTTTGCTCATAAAGCATAGCACCCTCTTTGATGAAGGCCAGGTGGTCCTTTGTCAGCGTCTCCCATGTCATGCGATTGATTCTAAAGTTCTTCAAAGAGACTTTGAGAGTGTCTTTGCATCACTTTTTCTGGTCTCCATGTGAGTGCTTGCCTTGTGTGAGTTCTTCATAATAGTCTTTTAGGGGAGCCAGGTGGGGCAGTGAATAGAACACTGGCCCTAGAGTTAGGATTTGGCCTCAGACACTTAACACTTATTAGCAGTGTGATCTTGGGCAAGTCACTTAATTCCAGTTGCGCTGCCTTTTCCCTCCCAAAAGCAAAACAAATAAAATAGTCTTTTAGGCAAATATACATTTGGCATTCTAACAATGTGACCAGTCCATCAGAGTTGTGTTCTACAGGAGAGTTTGAATGCTTGGCAGTTTAGCTCAAGAAAGAACCTCAGTGTCTAATACCTCATCTTGCTAGATGGTCTTCAGAATCTTCCTAAGACAATTCAAATGAGTGATTCAGTTTCCTGGAATGGTGCTGGTAGACTATCCAGTTTTCACAGGCATACACCAATTAGGTCAGCACAACAGCTCAGTAGACCTTCAGTTTGGTAGGCAGTCTAATCTCTCCTCTCCCATGCTTTCCTCCAGAGCCTCCCAAAATACTGAGCTAACTCAGGCAATGTGTGTGTCCACCTCATCATCTATGTGGACATCCCTAGAAAATATGTTGCCAATGGTAAGTGAACATTCACAGCATTCAACATTTTTCCATTTGCTATAACTGATGGTTCCACATTTAGATGGTGTAGTGCTAACTGGTGGAGAACTCATGTTTTCTTGGTGTTAATTTTCAGGCCAAAATTAGCACAGGCAGCTAATCAGTCCATACTCTCAGCCTCAGGGGTTGCATTGAGTATACACTCATCCCCAAACAAAAAATCATGCACCAACTCTCCCTCCACTTGAGTCTTAACTTGTAGCCTTTTCACATTAAATAATTTACCATCAGTGAAGCAGCTGACCTTGATGCCATTTTCATCCTCACTGAAGGTATATGGTCCTTCATAGATGGATTCCCAAGTACCTAAGGCCTCTGTTATTTCTGGATACATGCTGTTCTGGACTGAAAAAACTCCTCACTCTGGTTTCTCTTTAGATTCCTCAATCATTACTTGGTCTGGCGTTCTTTGATCTTTGAATGGTTGTAGGAGATAGCTAGGTTTTACTGCTTTGTTCTACTCTTCCATCTTCATTAGTCTTATTTATTTTTATTTCAGTTCCCCCCCTCCCAAATCTCATTTTATTTTTTATCTTTATTTTTTCTACCTTTTAAAAATAGCTTTTGCCAAGTCATTTGAGACAAACAATCCTCTGAAGATCTGTTTGTAAGTGTGGGATTATTCTCTTCTGGATTTACCTTGGATTTCTCTTAATTTGTAGTGCTAATTGTGTTTGGTATCTTTCTGTTTACTCATGTTTTCAGCCTATTCTCGGTTTAGGATTTTGTGTTTGGGTCAGTCCTCTCTAGCACACTTGGAATGCCTGAGTACGCCTTGTTTGGCCCTGTCTCCTTTGTAGTCTGGATGGTGTAGCTGCTGCCAATCTCAATGAGGTGGCTGGTATTAGGGTTCCCACAGTCTCAAACCCTGACCTCTTTCTCAATCCTAGTGGCCCAACACTGTGGCGCCAGGCTTAAGTTAAATCTCTTTCTCTGCACAATCCTTAATCAGGAGTTGATTCTGTCCTCTGTGGAGGATCCTCTAACAATTCTGAATGGTATGATGGAGATTTTCTTAGGCCTCTTACATAACCCTCCACAACAATTTTACTCAGGTGTCAAATTGGTTTCTTCATTGTTTCCAGTGTGATTGTATTGCCCAGGCCCTGGGGCACACTAGGGGGGTGTTTTTTTTCTCTCCTAGTTGTGTTCTGATAAGACAGGGTTGGCATCTGGCTTTGAGAACCTGATCACTGGAGCTAGTGCTGGCTTACAGCATCCCTAAATGGCTGTCATGTCTATTTTAGGGAGTTTGCTGGGTCCACTCCCTTCTCCACCTCTGCTAGGTTCTAGCCAGATTGCTGGGATTTGCTTATATTTTCCCAGCACCTTCCTCTCCTGTCCGAACCCTTCCTTGTTTACCTTACCTTGTTTACTTTACCTAGTTTGATCCTTCACCCTCTTCTGATCATCTTTTTGTGCAACTATAAGCTGGACTGAAGAACTTTATTTTTGTTTCCTTTTGGGTTCCTTTAGCATTGGTCTTTCCGGGGCTATATTCAAATATTTGTTGGAGCTCTACAATCCTTTACAACATCTTAGTCAAGAAGAAAACAGTCTTAAAGCTTCAAAGTGTTACCTGGGCAAATTGAATCTGGTATTCATTCCTTCATTTTATGAATTTGCTGTTCTTCTTTTTCAGTTTCTTGTAAATTTTTCTATATGGTCTTCTGAACCATAGTGATCAGGTTTGACTTTTGTTGTCATAGAATCCAAAATCTTGTTCCAGAAATTTAATTTCCTGTGCTCATTTTTTCCCCTGCTTGTTACAAACAAAATGTTTCTAACATTTTGTACTTTAAGTGACTTTTCATTATAATTACTCTATATTTCCCATTGATATTTGCAGATCATTGAGTTTTATTATCTTCTTGGCTACAATTTCTTAGCTGCCCTTCAGGACCTTATTTTATCTCTTGATACTTCTACTACTGTTCTTTCCTCCTTCGCTTATCCCTCCCCCTTATCCACGTCCTATGGAATTTAGTTTCATTTCTGGTGCTTCTGTTGGTGTTGTTTGAATACTTTTTTTCTCCCAGTGTTTCTGCTGCTGCTTCCCATTGTGTTGGAACTTAAAAAAAAATGATTTGAATATTTTTATTTCTAAACATTTTCAAGATTTGTTATTCCTTTGCTTATTTACTTCCTTTCCTCATGGTTCTTACCGTGATACTAAGCCCTCCCTTCAACCTCTTGCTCTTCGATCTTCCCAGAAGCCTAAAAACTCTATTATTAAAAACAAACTTATTAGCATACATTTTAAAGAATTCTTTGTCCTTTAGAAAATTGGTACATTTACCCATCTCTAGTCCTGAGGTACCTTGCATAAACTAATTTTTAAAAAGTCAAATGCTTTTTCCTCTTCTTCCCCTCCACCCAAAAAAGCCAGCTAAACAATCACACACACAAATTCTTTCACCTCAGAGGTTATACTTGGGATATACTACCCTAGAAATATAACTCCATGTCAAACTCTTCAACAAGGGTGACAGCACTGAACAATGGAGAACAGATCTGGTATTAGAGGACCTAGGTCTGAAATTTGGCTCTGCTAGCTATGACCTCTGTGACCATGGGCAATTAAGTCTCTTTACCTCCTTGGATCTTAGTACTGCTGTATGTATAGTGATGAGGCAGGACTTGACCTCTAAATTCATGATCGTAAGTATTTACTGATGTTTTTTCTCTGTGCCCATGATTATGCTGGGGGCACTGTGGAGGAAACAGAAGGTAGAGTTCTAAATCTATTTGCATAAATGAGACACTTAGAAGTAGGAAACAATAAAAAACCAAAATCATGTCTATTCACCCAGCAAATAGAGGTAGAGTTCAGAAGGAAGAAGCAAGTACTATATGAGTGCCTACTATGTTCCAAGCAATGTGCTAAACATTTTACAAATATTATTTAATTTGATCTCTACAACATCCTTGGGAGGAAGGGTGCTAGTATTGTGTCTCCATTTTACAGCTGGAAAAAGTGAGGCAGAGGTTAAGTGACTTGCCCAGGATCATAAAGCCAGTATCTGAGGCTGGATTTGGCTCCAGGTCCAGGGCTCTGTGCATTGTGACACCTCGGTGCTTCTAAAGGGGAAAGATCACTGTGGATTGGCATGGTGAGGCTTTCTGGAGAAGTCTGAACTTGAGCTGAACCTCAAAATATGGAGAGTAAGAGGAAACCATTTAATGTTCAAGGAATAGTTCGAGTGAAGGAGTGGAGGTGAGAAAGGATATCACATATGCGGAGCACAGGATCTGTTTGGCTGGAGTATGCTACATATAGAAAGGGGAACATGAGGAGATAAGCATAGTTGGGATCAGACCATATAGGCAAAGGAAGCTGGACCTTATGCTACAGGCCAAGAAGAGGTGCTGAGGGATTTTAAGCAGATTAAAAATAATCCATTTCACCTGTGTCAAAGAATTTAGGTCCATTTTTAACAGGGGGTCTCCAAAGCCCAAATCCCCCAATGACATTCAACTTGTTGAACAAGGCCACCTGTCCCTTCAGGGCCAATGACCAAGGGTGTAGCCCTGCAGAGGAGGAGCAGGAGGATGTAAATCATTCACCAGCCCCCCTGCCCCCTTCCTGCTTACCTTTTGAACCTGCCCAGTCCCTTGACAGCTCAGCCTATGTTCCACGGAGAGCTTATAAAGAAAACAGGGAACACCTTCAACCTTATTCTATCTGCCCAGGAGAGGAGTGGAGATAAGATCTAGCAGGAGAGGTAGAAAGCGCTGTGTTTGAGGCCCAGCTTTGGCACTGGGCCAGACAGCCATTTGGAGTTTATTTTATCTGTAAAATGATGCTTACAGGAGGAAATAAATTCTCTATTTAATTTTGTTCTTAGCTATCAGTTCCTTCCAGCTTTAACCTTCTACATTCAAAGGGTCATTCCCATTTGTGATATACTGGACATGAGATGGGTGGTTGAAGCTGTGGCTGGTCTTGCTTACATTAAGAACATATGCTAGAAGGGGCTGTCCTTACTAAGGTAGATGCCCTACAGCAGTTGTCTTCTCCATAGGCAAGACTTTTTTTTTTTTTCCTGAACCCTATCTATACTATGAATGACCCTCAAACTTCCAATGGGGAAGCTTGAAAGAATTAGAAACTCTGTACTTGTCCTTGATCACTTGATTTGCCAGCCAGCTACACACTGCAGAGTCAGGGATCACATGCCATTGCCTGGCACCTGACCTGTAGTTGCCACCAGGGCCTAGTTGTGCCTCTGGCCTCCAAGGCCCAGGTACACATAAACCACCCGAGTACAGGATGATGGGCTTCTTTGGTAAATGGAGAAGCTCAAGAGGAAGATAACTGAGATACATTTAAACTAAACCACCAGCCCAAACTTGGACCTCTCAGCTGCTTTTATGGCTGTTACTCCTAGTTCATGGAAACCTGAGCTCCAACAATCAAGGGACTAGAATCACAATCAATGAATTAATCAACAAACATTCACTGAAACACTGATACCTATTCAGGAAAACAGCTTAGTGTAATGCAGTGGCTACTTGACTGGGAGTCAAAAGACCTGGGTGGTGGGGCTAGGCATTTGACCTCTCTAGACCCCAGTTTGCTCAACTAAAAATAGATACCATCTGGGGCAGCCAGGTGGCGCAGTGAATAGAGCACTGGCCCTGGAGTCAGAAGGACTTGAGTTCAAATACAGCCTCAGACACCTGACATACCAGCTGTGTGACCACAGGCAAGTCACTTAACCCCAATTGCCTTGCCTTCCCCTCTCAAAAAAAAAAAAAGATACCACCCTACTTGCTTTCTAGAGGTGTTACTGGGCTCACAAATGAAGTGAACAAAAGTTAAGTTAAAAATCTGTTATAACTGTTCTTAAAAGGAAACAACGGGAAATAAAGTCCATTAACTTTAAAATGAGCTTTAATTTCTTTTCCTTAAGTGCATTTATCAATGTAAACAGAGCATGTTAGAGATTCCAGTGAATAGCAGGATACTGTTGATATGTTTGTTTTAATTCAGAAACTATGGAACTATGCCAATGACTTGATTGAGACAGCAGCTTCTAAACAACTTAGTTGTTGATGTTACCTCCAATCTAGTAAACTACTTTCAATTGTACAGGCTCTAAGCTGAAAGCCACTAGCTGTCAAAGAGAACCTAATAATGAGAATTAAAAAACAAAACAAAAACCCCAACCCCAAATTGTTTTACTGTTAGTATTTCACATTGGAATGTGTTGTGTGTCACTGCCACACATAGGGGTAGGAATGGGGCCTGTGGAGAGGACTCTTCTCTTCCTACCACAGCCATTTGGAACAGCACAGACTCCCCAGTCGTCTGTACCTGCTCTTGGAAATCGAAGACTGAATCACTTCATGGCACTAAGAATTTAAAAAATAAATCTCTGCTAAAAAGGACATCCCGTTTGGAGATAAGGGTGACCTGTTGCCTAGCATGGGGCTGTTTGTGTTTGTATACATGAGGAAAAGCATGTTTTGGCCATCTGATGTCCCCAACTGGAGGTGGGGTTCGAGGAACACTGGCCGTTCTAGTTTTTAAAAGTTAGAGAGGTAACCCCTTCCCCCAAATGATAGGCAAAGAAGGAAGTGGGTAGAGGTCCCTGGGGTAATCCTTGTTTCCTAAGTCATGTGAAGATCACCCATCAGGAGCTACTTATACCACAGCTGGAAAGGCATTACTTTAGACAGTGAAAGGTCAGAGATCACAGATGCCACCGAGGGGCCTGCAGATAACAAGAAACTTCAATGGATTATGGACAAGAGACCGAAACCCAGGCACCAAAAAGGAGAAAACCCTTGAAACGCTCTCCAAAGAATTCAATAAATTCATGCTTCACTTTGGTTTATTTTTACAAAACATTTAAAAAATGGATTTGATTTGGTAGATTGTCCAGAACTATAAATGTAGCCTTGTGACCGAATAGTAAAGTATAATTTGGAAAGGCCCAGGTTGAGGCTAATACATTCCCCACTCTCAGTAGTCAGCTCTCTGCTGCTTAAATGAGTGACTTTTGTAAGTGGGTCCTGAGACAGAAATGCTTGTAAGATAAATGCCTGAGTCCATGACTCTGTACAGTGGGCGCACGGGGATCATGTATACAAACACCTTTAATCAGTATTGGCATTTAAGTGCCCTTATGAGGACTCTTCAGAACAGACTGGTTTTCTCGTTGGAGTTTAGACGTGTTCCAGATATAAAAAAAATAAAAAGAGACAAAACACACCAAAACACCAAACCACCCTCAGAGACTGAATCCTGTTAGAAAGGTGCTATTGTTGGTCAGTTTTCAACTGTTTCTCTTCACTGGTCATACAATGCTGGAGCCGATATGGCAAACGTTACAGGAAAAATAGTAAATTCTTAACTTATTCCATCTCCAAAGTTGGAAAAATCAGACCGTTACTAAAATAAACAATTTCTCAATTTCGTTCCGGCAGCTGGGGTCCCGCAGCGGCCACAGAGCCATGGGGCGGGCATGTTGGAAGGTGGGAAGTCCACAGATACAGGAAAACTCACTCGGAACGGGGACAGTCCAGTTCAGCTGAGCACAAGCTCAGGTTAAGGCAGTGTTCCTCACAGAAGAACACATCGGAAAAAGCTGCTTTTCCTTTGTTGGTCGGGGGTGATTTTGACGCCCTGGTTGTTGCCTTGTGGACTATTACCCTCCTGAAAAACAGAAAGGATTTTTCCCACAGTGAAAAAAGGTGAGCTGGAGGAAAAGATACTTGAGTCAGTACAGATGAGAACACTCCCCTCATGCTCAAATAACTCTTCCCACATGTTTCCACAAACAATTCACTCCCACCTTCCATCTCGGACTAGTTCAACCTCCCTCTTCTCTTTGAAATCTCTAGGGGGCACACCAAAATGGAGTCCAAGCTGGGTGGGGAGAAGCCAGAGTGGTGTAACAGAGAATAATGAACTAAGCAAAGTCAGGGGAAAAAGGATAACAGGAAGGAGAGCTGGGCTGACACAGACCTGAAAGGTCATCCAGGCCAGCTTTCTTATTTTATACAGAAGGGAACTGAGAGTCCCAAGGCTAAATGCCTTGAATCTGCTACAGGTGGCCTGGGTGACTTTGGGTAAGCCTTTTCCTTTCTCTTTGCCTCACTTCTTCATCTGTGAAATAAAGGGTTTGGGCCTGATGATCTTTGAAGCACTTTATGGCCCAGACATCTTATACCCCAGCTCTGTCATTCTACATTCTATATGCTGGGTAAAAAGGCCACGGCCTTGCTGGGTTTTTGCTTTACTGAAAACTTAGCAAGATGATGACATAATTGCATTACTGAAAACTTAGCAAGATGATGACATAAAACTGAAAAGTCAAATAGGAATCTTTTCCCCTAACTTCTTACAGCAACTGCATATGAATTTAACACTGTTATTACATTCAGGTCTCCCTATTAAACACAGCAAATGCTAGTCCCAGCTCAACTTTCAACATGGACTTGGCAAGCCCCACTTAATTTTACAGGTAGTGAGGAAACATCTGTCATAACCAACATTTTATTGAAGAGGGAACTTGTCCCCAGGGGATAAATGGGAGGTCTGTCATTTTACTGCAAATATACTTTCCATGTTTTGGAACAAATCGTTACTCACCAATTTTTTGTCCATTTTTGCTTTGATGTCTCTTGCAAGAGTGAAAAATGCCTAGAGAAGGAAAGAAGAGTTACCATCCATACTGCATAAGCAGGAAGTTACAAATGACCTAAATTCCATTTGAAGACTTTCTGGCCCGTTAAGTAAATACTAACTATGCTCTTCCTCGGAGTGTATCTTACATTCTTACGGCAATGCAAAACAATCTGTGATAGTTTAGGGTAAGTATATTTACATTTTACAATCTATTTCTTTCCCAGCTCCAATCTCCTTATAGGAACAGGTCCAAACTCTGGTCTGGCACTCAAGCTCCACCACAATTTGAGCCCAAACTAACTTTTTGGTCTCAGCTCCTACCACTCTCTACAATGCACTTGATGCTCTGCCATAGTGGTCTCTTCATTAAGTGCGTAACATGAACTATAATATTTTTTATCTCCGTATCTTCAACACCAAACAGAATGTCTTAAACAGTAGGTAACCAGGTGAATTTATTTTCTACATCTGTGCCATTCACTCTCCAACCTTGATTCTCCCTACTTCTATTCAAATTCCATCCATCATTTGAGGGAGGCCTAATGAAATTTCACCTCCTCCTTTTCTTCCTCCAGGAAATCCTTTTCCTGACTCCTACAGTTCCAAGACATCTCTCCTTCCTCTGCACTTATTCTGCACCTCTCATTGGTGGTTTGTTATTGCTATTAATGATCTGGATGAATGTCTGACTTAGCCAAATAGACTGTTGACTCCTTGACAGCAGCAACTGAATTATGCTTTTCTGCCTCCCTGGCAGTGGCTACATACAGACCCTTAGAGGCAGCAGGCCCCAAGTGAATATTTGTTGACTGACTGTCTCTGCCACTTTTCACCATTGTTTAGCTCAGTTTTCCATTGACTAAAGAACTGGCTTTAGAAAACATGAATTTCTCAGGGCTACCAGAATTGGAAGGACACTCAAAATTACATATACTATAAATCACCTTCAATGTCATTTGTAGCCACCACAATTTTATAGCTGTATTCTTATTTAAGAACATATATTATTGAAGGTGATCTTGCAAACAACCCTAAGTTTGGTAAAGAGGCGTTATTATCCCTATTTTACAGATAAAAAAACTGAGGCTAAGGGAAGTTAGCTGGCTTACTCAAGATCAGACAGTTACTAAGCTAAGTTTACTCTGAATATTCTCAAATATGTGTTTTCTCTCCTAAGAGAATGTTTGGGCTTTTTTGGTTTGCTTTTTGGAGGGGGGGAGGAAGGGCAACTGGGGTTAAGTGACTTGCCCAAGGTCACACAGCTAGTAAGTATTAAGTGTCTAAGGCTGAATTTGAACTCAGGTCCTCCTGACTGCAGGGCCAGTGCTGTATTCACTGAACCACCCAGCTGCCCCTCTCCTAATAGAATGTAAGCTCTTTAAGATCAGGGACCCGTTTTTATATTTGTAACCCAGCCCCTAGCAGACTACTCAGCACAAAGCAGGCACTTAATATGTTTGCTGACCAAAGTGCCAGAGGGCAGAAATGAAACCAAGTCTCCTAAGGTCAAATTCAGGGATTTTTTCCAATATACCCAAGTTGCCTCATCAGTCAAAGTATAGAGTATTATCCTAGACAAAGACCTATGGAAACACAAGGCAGTTCTCTACCAAAAAGCCGCATAATTAGTGGTTGGAGCAAGGAGCTTTTATATACTTCTTCTGGTCTAAGGAGGCAGATACACCCATGGAAATAAGACAGAAGTAGCTGATTTATCTATGGCCAGATCAATTTAATCTTTAACTCAATTTGTGTCTTAGAATTAAGAGAACTGCCTCTTAAATCAATTAACTAATACACTGACTGCCAGTGAACAACAGGCAGACAACAAAACTAGACTTTGGCAAATACTCTCTTCAGTTGATAGGACAGGAAACAGATTTTAGCCAAAACCCCAGCGTGAGTTAAATTCCTTGGCAATCTCAGGGTCAACCTACAATACTAGCAAAAAAGGGGGAGTAGGATAGGGATATTGGGGGTGGAGTGACAGATCAAGAACAGGAATTGAGTATTACACAATCTGAATCTAATTCTTGAACATATCCATTTGGTAGAACCCCCGCCCCCCCCTAGAAATATGTCCCCAGGAATGTCTGGCAGTTATTTAAAAAGCTATGAATGTAAGTGATTAAAGAGACTTTAGCTCCAATGTGGATGTTTGGATAAAATGGAACAAACTGTGGTGAGCAGATTAATGTAATGAACAACTATGTTACATACTCACATTCTCTACGTTGATATTGGCCTTTGCGCTGGTCTCCATGAATTTAATTCCATAATCAAGTGCTAGCTAGAAGAAAGACATAGAACACAAGACAGGTCAGTAAGCATTAACTTTTATTTCCAGTAATGCTTTAAGGTTGATAGTGTTTTTCTTGCAACTTTCATAAAATAGGTGGGTACCAGTATTATTCAATACTTCAACTTAAGGTATGACAACAATCTTCATTTTACAGAAGACAAAACTGAAACTCTGGGAGGTATATACCAGAATTAGGATTCAAATCCAAGTATGTGACTCCAGATCTGGCTGTCTCTGAACGCTCCAAGAAATATCCTATGATATTAGAAACTAGATACAGTCAGTGCAGAATTCAACAAATGGAATGGAGGGGCTGCAACTTGGGCAGGTTTTTATCTTCTTCACTCCTGACCAAGGAAAGGGCTTCAAAAGAGAAAAGAATATCTGGTAATTGATCAGTTAAAAAATGGTATCTGAGAACAGGATTTAAACTTCTGGACCACAATTTAAGGTAATGGCTAGGGATCCAAAGACATTAAGCATGTTCTAGCGAGATCAAGTGTGGCCACTTATTTACCACCTTGTTAAACACAGACGTTTCTACTAACAGCCAACCAGACAGAGTACTATGTAACTTAGCACGGTCTGGAAGCAGACCATGTCTGCTGCCCCAAAACCAGCCAAGCTAAGCACAAAGAGGCTCATCACCAGAAAGTTAGCCACTAGGCGGTAAGTTCTTTGATCATGGTTATCAAAGAAAAAAAGAGATAGTCTTCAATCCTTCCCATATGGTTCCCTTCTGATTCTGTGCAGCAGTGGTGGTGGAATAGGAAATAAAAGGAATGCAGAAAGACAGTGCTAAGAATCCATAGATTTTAGACCATATATATACATATATGTAATTGTTGCTAAGTTCTTTAAATGTGAGCTCCTTGCCCAACGAGCAATGAGCTGACTTGCTAGTAGAGGAGCTGGATTATTAACATCAATATTAACATTATCACTAAAAACGAAAGCAGAAGATACAAGAAGTTGTAGCTACAAGGAAGGATGGTTAAGAAGTTCTGCTCAGAGACATGGCATGAAAAGGTATTTATAGAATTGGTTTTATTGTGAATCCAGGGGCAACGAGAGCTATTTCATGTGACACATGATTAGCTTGCTCTCCATTTCCTGTCTCTCTGTCTTCACACTGGCCAACTTCACCTTGCCTCAGAGAAGCATTTGCTTCAAGAAGCAGCTCAAACACCAACCGCCTTCTAAAAGAACGATGGCTTCTCCTGCTGCCAACTGCTTGTGCTCTATCTCCTTCAAACTATTTCATATTGAACTACTTGACATTTGATTTTGTTTTTTTTTAATCAGACATACAGCCACGCATACAAACACAAATGCTATCTCTCCAAACAGAATGAAAGCCCCCAGACAGCAAAGACTGGTTTGCTGCTCTGTCTTTGTATCTCCAGCCTCTAGCATGTGTTGCTGTTGCTGAGTCATTTTCAGTCATGTTCAGGTCTTTGTGACCCCATTTTGGGGTGTTCTTGGCAAAGATACCGCTCAATTCTACAGATGACGAAACTGAGACAAAGACGGTTAAGTGACTTGCCTAGGGTCACACAGGTAATACGTGTCTCAGGGCAGATCTGAACTCCTGAAGATGAATCACACTGACTTCAGGTCTGGCGCTCTGTCCAATCTGGTGCCACCTCATTGCCCTGCTGCTTTACTGGGTAGTCCCTCTAAACTGAATGATGATAATTCATAGGATGGTGAAAAAGGTTAGATAATTTAGCTCTGGATCAAGTATTGAAAGAGGCCAAAGGTTTGTAGATTACACAGAAGTTGCAAACCTAAACATTTTGAATACTTTCTTCAAGAAAATAAGCAGGGACAGGTAGGTGGCGCAGTGAACAGAGCACCGGCACTGTAGTCAAGAGGACCTGAGTCCAAATTCGGCCTCAGACACGTAACACAAAAACTAGCCGTGTGACCCAATTGCCCTCCACAAAGCCAAAAAAAAAAAAAAAAAAAAAAAAAAGCAGTAAGGATAGGGCTGAATAGGGCAAGCACCAAGTTATACCACACCCCCTCCCCCAATAAAGAAAAAGAAAAGGCAACTATATCTTATGAAAAAACATTATCAATGTGATCTCTGAATGTGTGTACTGCCAGACCATAACTTGTCTGATCAAAGACCAAAATCAATATCAAATCAGAAGAATCTGAAATTGAAAAAGTCATACTGGGACTACCCCAAAACAGATCCAACCTAACGGATGTAAACGAACTACTGACACTGAAAAATGGGACGTGAATAAAGGACAAGACATGGACTGCCCTCATTTGCTAAGGGAGTTTAGCCAATGTAAAGCAAAACCAAGAGAGGCTAGAAAGTCCTTTGAACACTTGATCTCCTTGTCAAGCAGAGACTTGTGGCAGTCTAAGGAAAGGCTGGTTTAGAAAATACAAACTCTTCTGCAAAATCTTATGGAAGATAGTAGGAGATTAGGAAAAAAATTGTAGAATCCAACAGTGAAGTGTTAGAGGCTAAAACAAATTTACAGAAAATTTAGCGAGCTTTTTTTCCCCTAAAGTATTTAAGGATGAATCTGGGAGGACAATATAAACTGATGAAAAATGGAAAAGATCAACATTTCTATGACAAAATAATTTTCTCTATAGGTGGAGACAGCATATTTAGACCCTTAACTGCAGTCCATTCAGATGGTGATAATTTTGAGGGATCTAATCCCAAGGTATCTGAAAGCAGAAACTATGGGAAACTCCCCCATGCCCCCACATGTCTTATTACCATCAAAAAAGGTCACCAAGAAGACATCGACAACTATCATTCATACACCTACTTCCACATTTTTACAAAAGCTTTGTAAGAATAATTTGTACATGTATTGAAGTTATTCTTGATGAAAATATGAGATGAAATTTGTGAGATTCTACAACAGACTATATCTTTATGGTCACCCAACTAACAAAAGGTAGAATACAGGACACCACTGGGCTTAATATTTGACAAGTAAGAAACAAAATGTTTCATTTAGAAGAACAAAATTATATCTTAAAGGCTCTCTAACAAAATGTCTTTCATACATGCTAAAATCAGATTACTTGAAAGGTACAACAGATAACTTTGTGTGATGACCCTCTCAGGATTCAATGGATAATTCCAGTAGGAACAAGGATAGAAGGGATCATCATTCATCTGAGAGGGGGTGTCCTGTGCCAGTAGTAACTGTCCTATTCTTTGGCTCATTCCTACTGGAATTCCAGGAACTCACTGGGATCTGGGTTACTGTGGGTGGACTGGGGACGGGAAGGTCCCAGTGGGCTCCATGGTAGACTGCATAGGCTAAAGTGTATTACCAATGAAGAACTGTAAGCAAGAAGTGGTGAAGATATTAAAGAGTTATATAATCTCCCTTTGTCTTTAAGGGCTGGGCAGGTAAAACAGATACCAAATAGAAATCTCTTATGCTACACTGACCCCTACAAACCATCAGGAGACTTAAGAGTATGCTTTGTGAGTCACTTTGGCAGATTTATGGATGGAAGGTCATGGACAAGAACTGTAGAGAACAGGGAAGCAAGGATGGGCTGTGATCTGTGTCTCTGGAATGAGAACGCACAGTGATCCACTCAAGTACTACAGATTTGCAAGGCCATTACACTAACCATTCAATATCCTCCGTAGGTCATTTTTTATGGTGTACTGAAAAGCTTTAGGTAGCATCCTTCCAGATGTTAGGTGTTAGATGCTGCTGTTCAGTCATGTCCCTATGGACCACAGCACACCAATGTTGGCCATGGGGTTTTCCTGGCAAAGACAATGGAGTGGGTTGCCATTTCCTTCCCCAGTAGATTAAGGCAAACAGAGGTTAAGTGACTTGCCTATGGTCACACAGCTAGGCAGTGTCTGAGGCCAGATTTAAAGTCAGGTCTTCCTGACTCTAGGTCTAGCTCTCTACCACTGAGCCACCTAGCTGCCTCTAAGGCAAACAGAAGTTAAGTGACTTGTCCAGGGTCACAAAGCTGGTCAGTTGTCTGAGGCCACATTTAAACTTAGGTCTTCCTGATTCTAGGCCCAGCACTTTTTCCACTGAGCCATCTAGCTGTCTCCTCTGTTATGTTTTTTACCTCCTAATGCAGCAACCCAGGGCAATGACAAAACGAATTCACTTGTTGCAAGAACACAAATATGTTCAAGATTTTACAACTGGGCGAAGTCAAAGGTAGTTCTTGGGGAAAAGATTAACAATAGGGTTCCATTTTCTAAATGAAAAACCTGAGCATTTTCCTGGTCATCCATCTCTCCCTAGATCTCACCTCTTGCAAAACTGTTCTCTGCTCACACTGAAATCTGCCATCAGTATTTTCTCAGGCCCTGACCTCTGCCGTGACTTCGCTTCCTCCTCTAGTCCTGACCCCATGGTTAGCTAGTCCAACCCTACACTGTCCTCAAACCTTGAATCCCTTGACAAACTTCAGCCCAAGATTATTACACCACCTGCCTCCTCTGAGCCCATTCATGTGCTGCCAAAGAGATGTAGAGGAAGTCACACAACCATGCTGACTGGATACGTTATAAATTCCCATGATATTATTCAACTTTATCTGGGCCCTCCATGCAGCAAGGTAATCCTTTAGTCTGATTCCGTGGACTGTTCCCCCGCAAAAGCTTCTGCATTTCTTTTTTTTTCTAGACTTAAAATATAGAATAAAACAAGCATTTCTACAGATACCGAAGGAGACAAGAGGCCTCCATATGAAACTGTGAATCTCTATTAGGTAGAGTTTGCTTTTCAAATACATAATCAAACCAACATATAACTTTCAAAGTTATCCTGTTTGTGATTCTAATCTTCCTTTTATTCTCTTCTTTTTCTGGGGGGAGTGGGGTGGGGTAGGAGGGAGGAAGGAGAACTCTATTGCTTTTTAAAATCCCCATTCCAAGTTTAAAAGAAATAAAAACCATCCTACACTTTCCCAAACCTCCTCTTTTCAATTCCCCCTTCCCCCTTAGAAAGGCCCCCTTCTCTCCTGACTGAGACACTTACTTTACTAAGAAAATTGAGGATACTGAAATATTTCCTCCTTCTCTGTCATCCCTACCTACCCCACAGTCTCTGACAATGAGGTGGACTTTCTCCTGGGAAGGCCAGTGACTCTACATGTGCACTTAACCCCATCCCCTCCCATTTCCTTCAGCAGATTACAACTTTAATCTCCTCCTACTCTCTAATATTCAACAGGTGTGCCCAACTGGCAGTAGGTCCTTCCATGTTTGTACTGGTCAATCAGTCACAGGCAGACACACTGTACCCTGACCCCAACATATTGATGTCATTTTGGTCCTCTTGGAGAATGAAGGACAAAAGCCAACACTCAATATCTTCTCTGTTTTCTTCCTCTTTGCCTTCAAACATGCCCAAATTTCTCTCATCCTTAAAAACTTTCATTAGGTCTTACCCTATGCCAAATTACTACTCCCTCTCTTCTTTTCCTCAGAAATCTGTCTACCTTTACTTACTGTCTCCACTTCCTCTTCCCTCACTTAACTTGAAACCCTCAACAATATGAATTCTTACCTCAGCACTCAACTTGAAACTACTCATTCCAAAGTTACCAGTGATTTTTTAGTTGTCAAATCTGACTCTTCTTTTAAGTCCTCATTTTTTTTCACCTCCCTGCTGCATTCGATACCAATGACCACTTCTTCCTCCCTCCCCAATACCATTTCTCAAAGCTTCTGGGTTTTTGTAATGATACTCTCTCCCTGTTCTTTTCCTAACCATCCCTCAGTTTCCATATCAAGTCTGCTAAATGTCAGTGTTCCTCAAAGCTCTGTGTTAAGCCCCCTCGTCTTCTCTCTCTACACATTCTCTAGGTGACCTGAACGGCTCCCACGGGCTTATCATCTCCATGCAGATGTTTCATACACCTACACAGTCTCTCCCCATAACTTTAATTCCATATTACCAACTGCCCATTGACATTTCAAAGTGGATATTCTAGAGACACGTCCAAGTTGATATATCCCAAACAAACCTCATTATCTCTTTTCCCAAACCCATATTCCTCTCCCCACTTTCTCTACTTCTGTTGAAGGCATCACTATTCTTCCAGTGTCCCAGGTTCATAATGCTGGCATCATCCTGGACTCCTCACTCTCTTTCACCATACACCATCCAATGAGTTGTCATACTTGCTATTTCTACTTCCGTAACATCTCTTACATCTGACCCCTACTCAAACAGCTACCACCTTAGTTCATGATCTCATCATCTCTCACCTAGATTACTGCAATGGCTTCCTAGAATTGGCTTCTCTTCATCAAGTCTCTCTCTAATTCAGTCCATTATCCAAACTGCTGCTAATGTGATTTTTCCTTGGGCAGTACTGACACAGTATTCCTATATTACTGGAACAATTCCCCCCAACGAGAAAGTCAGGCTAATTTTCCTTTAAAGGTATTGAAACCATCCTCATGACTTGATTGGCTCAGTGCTAAAGCTGTATCAGTAGCCTGTGACTTTAGGCTACTGATACAGCTTCCTGATCACCTAAATACAAACCAGCCACAAGGAGTTTCAAGTGCTGTCTGATGGACAATCACGGGCAACTAAAAGGCAGCAGAATTTTGCTCAGCTGAATCAACTTATAGTGTCCTCAATACATATTCCTGTTGAATATTTTTCACTGCTGAAGTTAAGCAAATTTTCTTTTGTTAAGGACCAATGAAGTATGTCATTTCATTCCAAAATTGAACACAGACTATCATGGGCTGGCCTGAGTCATGCCCAGCTCAGACTACTTCCCTACTCAATAAACTCCAGTGGCATTACAGAATGAACTGTAAACATCTTTTTTTTTTTTTTCCTTTCTGGAAGGCAATTGGGGTTAAGTGACTTGCCCAAGGTCACATGGCTATTTTTTGTGTTAAGTGTCTGAGTTCAGATTTGAATTCAGGTCCTCCTGACTACCGAGCTGGTACCACCTAGCCACCCCACTTTGTTTAGCTTTTAAAGTCCATCATAGTTTTTTCCCATCCTACTTTTCCGGCCTCATAGTTCCATTCCACCCTCTTTGTATTAGCCAAACTGGTCTTCTCCAATTCTCATTCAATAATGTATATCCCATCTCAGTGCCTCTGCACTAACTATTCTCCAAGGCTAGAAGGCATTCCCTCCTTCCCTCTACCTCATAAAATCTTTTTGTTCCTTCAAGATGCAGCTCAAACACAAATTTCTGCCTGAAGCTTTTCCTGACACATGATACTGTTCATTTATAATATTTGTTACTCCAGCAAAGCAGTTCTCAACCTGTGGGTTGCGACTCCTTTGGGGGTCAAACGACCCTTTCACAGGGGTCACCTAAGGCCATAGGAAAACACGTATTTCCGATGGTCTTCGGAACTGAGGCACCACTCCTCTATCCATCCACAGGCGGCTCTGCCCACATGCAGATATGCCCACATATGAGTATTAGAGGGTCGCGGCATTAGGAAGGTTGAGAACCACTGCGTCTAGCACACTGCCTGGCACATAGTGGGAATTTAATAAATAAATAGTTTACTGATTACTAATTGGTTGTACAGTAGATCAAACTGGCTTTCTCAGGTTGCTCTGGCCTGCCCAGGTAAGTTTTGATTACTCATGTAGAAATCAAGTTTAAAAAATATTTATTAGTTCCTATTACGTACATGTAGGACAAAGCATGGCTTCAAACATATCCAGTAGGTCCATAGAGTATTTGTGGTAGGAGATGGAAAAGAATCACATATCATGTAACGGAGAAAGATAACATTCTTTGTGAATCCAGGTTGGCACAGGGAGGCAAATTGTTCAGGAAGTCCGAAAATCTTCAGGAACCAAATGATAATTGTGAAGCTCAATTAAAAAGCAAACTGATGGGATATTTGGAAATCATTTGAAAATATTATACAAAATAAGGAAAAAGGAAAGGATTTGTTTTGAAAGAGAGGCAAAGGTTTGCATTTTTACTTTTCTACGCAGTTAATAACAATGAATACCATGCCTCCGGCAGCGCACAGCTAGTTTATCACTTTCACTCTCTCATCGGGGGCTCTAGTGAGTTAGGAAGGGCAGGTATGAGCCACAGTACCTAATAAGTACAATGCAATTCTATAAAAGTGTCCTTATTTTAAACATGACAGAACAAAGCTTCATCTCTACCTTTTCCCCTCGTTCTTTGGAAACTTGTCTTCTTTCATTCACATCACACTTGTTTCCAAGTATCATCTTTTCCACATCTGCAGAGGCATGCTAAAGGAGAAAAGAGCCAACAGAATCAGTGAACACCAGTTTAGTCTTCAGCCAACTGTTTTCAAGAATTCTAACTCTTCATAAATGGAGATACCATAAGCAAATTGGGGGACCACAGAATGGTTTACCTTAATAGTTTACCTGTCAGATCTATGGATAACTGAAGAATTTATTACCAAAAAAGAGTTAGAGAGCATTATGGGACTAAAATGGGTAATTTTAATTAAATTTAAAGTTTTTTGCACAAACAAAACAATGCAGTCAAAAGTAGAAAGAAAGCAGAAAACTGGGGGGAAAATGTTTACAATGTTTCTTTAATAAAGGCTTCATCTCTCAAGTATAGAGAATTGAGTCAAATTTATAATAATGAGTCATTCCCTAAATGACAAAGGGTTAAAAGATATGAACAGTTTTCAGATGAAGGCATTGAAGCCATCTACAGTCATATGAAAAAATTCTCTATTGGAGGGAATATGGGAAAATTGGAACACTAATGCACCATCAGTAAAGTTGTGAATTAGTCTAACCATTATGGAGAACAATTTGGAACTACAGCCAAAGGGCCATAAAACTACATACCCTTTGATACAGAAATATCATTACTAGGTCTATCTCCCAAAGAGACTTAAAAAAAAAAAATAACAGACCTATATATAGAAAAATATGTACAGCACCTCTTTTTCTGGGGGCAAAAAAATGAAAATTGACAGGATGCCCATCAACTGGGGAATGACTAAAACAAGTTGTGGTATGTAATTGTGATAGAATACTATTGTGCTATATAAGAAATGATGAGTGAGATGCTTTCAGAAAAACCTAGAAAGATTTACACGAACTGATGCAAAGTGAAGTGAGCAGAAGCACGAGAACATAGTACACAGTAACAATACTGTACAGTGATCAATTGTGAATGACTTAGCTATTCCCAGCAATACAAAGATCCAAAATAATTCTGAAGGAACTATGATGAAAAATGCTATCTTACTTCCAGACAGAGAACTGATGGAATCTGAATGCAGATCAAAGCATACTGTTATTTTACTTTTTTTTGTTTTTTCTTCTTTTCTTTCACAACATGAGGATGTGGAACTATGCTTTGCATGACTATACATATGTAACCTTTATCAAATCACTTACCTTCTCAAAGATGGGGGAGGGGAAGGAGGGTAGGAGAGTATTTAGAACTCAAAGTTGCAAAAAATAAAGGTTAAAAGTTTTTTTTACATGTAATTGGGGGAAAAAAAAAAGATCAACCTCTCTGCCCCCCCAAATAAATTCTAACTCTAACTCTTAATAGTGCTCCAAAAGCATAACTGGCTGGGAAGGAACGAAGTTCTCTTCACATGCCCTTGATTGTGTAAAATATATCTGTAGACTCTAATCATAACCATGTGTCAGATGCTTATCACTAAGTCTAATAAATGGTATGCAGGAGGTAAAAGAATTCTATTAAAACTAATTTTACTCTTGATTTGAATAAAAGGGATGAAAAAAGAGAAAGTTACTGGCTAATATGAAGGCACCAGACCCATATGAATGAAAAGCTATTTAATTCAACATTCTATCAACTGGAAATTTCAGCCAACATTGGCTGAAACATAATTCGGCACAGTGATGCTTAGGATAAAGATCTTCAAATGTATCTCAGCAAAGATAAATTCAGTTTGTGTTGAGCATATTCATATTGTTTTGAGGGCTGGTGGAAGACGTGGATTCATGGAAGACATATATGATGATGAAATGGATCAGGAAACTTTCAAGAAGGTGGTGAAAGAAGACAGCATTTCTGTTTGCTGCAAACACAACAGTAACCTCCAACTATGGCACTAAGAAAGAGGAAGAGAGGGGTGCAGGAAACAGATACTCCACCATCGAAATAATGAATCTGTAGAGCAATTTATAACTTTAAAAAATGCTTTCGGGGCGGCTAGGTGGCACAGTGAATAGAGCACCGGCCCTGGAGTCAGGAGTACCTGAGTTCAAATCCGGCCTCAGACACTTAACACAAAAAACTAGCCGTGTGACCTTGGGCAAGTCACTTAACCCCAACTGCCCTCCAAAAAGCAAAAAAAAAAAAAATGCTTTCACAAATAATTATTTACTTTTATGCTGGCAACCTGGTGAGATTAAGGTAGGAATTATTAACTAAATGAGGAAACCAAAGCACATTAAGAGTTACTTGTTCAAAGTCAAACCATCATTAAGAAGCAGAGCTAGGATTTGAATCCAGGAGTTCTGATGCTGGGTTCAAACTCAATCATGAAAACAATTACAGAGAATTAATGTTGGCAACTTCCAAAGGAATCACAGAATCACGGATCTAGTGATGGAAAGGCTCTCAGAAATCACCTTAGTACAACTTCATTTTACAGATGATGAAACTGAGTCTCAGGGAAATCAAATTATTTGTCCATGATTACATAGAACATTCAATTCTATTCAACAAGCATTTATTAAACATTTCTGTGTCAGTCAGAGTGGATATAAGGTGGAAATGATAGCTTCTGTTCTCAAGAGCTTATAATATGAACACAAAAAATAACACAAAGAATGTTATATGGGCAATGGAGAGATCCAAAAAAAGCGCTGAGAAAATGTGAGGGAGATTATATTCATTGAGGTGGCAGAACTCAGGGGAAGCTTCAAGAAAGAAGTAGCATCCAAGCCAGACCTTGAAGGAAGAGATTAGGAAAAGCAAGGAGTCCATTTTGACTGGAATGTAGAGTATGTAATGGGGAGTAAAGTGAAAGAAGGATGAAGAGGTTAAGTGGAACTTAAAAAGTAAAAGCCACAATAAAATGGCTGTGAGCTGGCAGTTTCTAGAGATACTAAAACAGGAACGAAGTACGTGAGGAACAGAACTGAGGCAGCAGAGCCTGAGCAGTGATGCTGAAAGCTACACAAGGTGGATGTAAAACTGGGTCAAAGCCAGAACACACGAATAGATGACATTTCATAAGAGAAACTCAAGAACCTAGAAAATAGATCAAAGAGCTTCATAATGATTGAATACGAGCACCAAGAGACAGGACACAAATAAATAGGGGAAGATAAGAGTAAAGAAAGCAAGACCAAAAGAATGTATACATTGGCTATAATTATAGAAATAAAAGCAGTAATGAAATCTGGAAGAAAATAAACAGAAAAGTTCAAAGTAACAAAGACGATTTTTGTTATTACTTACTTAAAATTAATTTACTTAAAGTAAAAAAAAAAAATCAAATAACCAAACTACAAATACTGGAGGTTTATGGTTTTAAGTATAATTTTTTGTTTGGTTCTTATTTGTGTATTTATGTTTGTTGATGGTGGTTAAATTTAATTTTTAAAAAGGAAAGAAAAAAAGAAAATGGAAAAGGCCAGCACTACAGAAACCACACTGTGGGAAATGATTAAAGAAAATTTTCCAAAGTTATGGATGGCCTCTGAGCATGAAGAGGGTCACAGAGTCTCTTCCACGAACCATCCTCAAAGACAGCCCTCCAGACACTTACCTGGCAAGTTTTCAAACTTTAAGAGACAAAGATGGCATTTTCCAAGCTGCCAAGAAGAAAGGAGAGAACATTTAGAAATTTGAGGATAAGAAATGACTTGGGACATGCCCCAAAGACCTTCGAGAAGAACAGGACAGGGGCCAGAGTAGGGGAGAGGGAGGAGCCCAGAAAGAACAAAAGAGAAATAAGAATTATCCCATTAATAGAGTACCAAGCCAGAAGACACAGATGACCTTATTTTAAGCACATTTTTAGCATCACAGAACTGCAAGCTGACTTTAGAAACTATTTCAGGACTTTGTGGAAATAAAGGAAATATTTTGTTAGAGTCTCACTCACATCTACAAAGATCAATAAAAGAAATTATGAAGACCTGAAAAAGATGAGACATACTCAATAAAGAAAGGAAGCGAATGCAAATAAATAAATTACACAACAGTGCAAAAATGTCAAAGACAGAAACGTAACAAAGATATAAGGGTTAGTGAGGGTTAGCTCCCAAAGCTGAATGCCATATTATCCCTATATACAAATCTCAAAAGTTTTTCAAGTTCTCAATAAAAAGCAATGATCAGAAATAAAATACATGCAAAATCAATGAAGTTAAAAACGTCAGAAAGTGAGCAAAGATTGTTTTGATCTGATTTATGGGAAATCAAGTTTAAAATACACTACAGAAACTGTGTAGAGAAGAAAAAGCACAGAACAATAAACTTACAAGGTGAGCAGAAACCTAACTTGACAGTAGGGGCTGACTTCCCCTATTAAAATAACGGGCAGGGAGAGTCACTGTTGGTTGAATTTTGTCTTTAATCTCAATTTGTTGCCTATGAGAACAACAGGCTTAGTCACCCTGGGTAAGTCACTTAACCCTGACTGCCTCCAAAAAAAGAAGAAAAAAAATGATAACCAGATAACAACAAAATACTTAGGGAAACAAACATAAATAACACATGAAAGTTTATAGGATGTTGTAAAAACAGAATTTACAAAGATTCCTTGCTTTAAGAAAAAGAGAGCTAATGAATTTCCTATTTAAAAAACTTTTAAATAGCACCACTTGACAAGTCAAAAAGAAAGAGAAAAATAAAAATTTAAGGAAAACAACAACTAGCAATTTCTGTCCTTCTCCAGGACTTAATTTTTCCACACTGTAAAATAAAGAGGCAGGAACAGACAGACTCTAAAAGAGCAGCAAAATGTAGTGGGAAAAAAAAGAATACTTGTATCCTATTCTCAACTCTGACGTTTCTCAGCAGTCTGCCTGTGGCCAAGTCACTTCTCTTTTATGAGCATTAGTTTTCTAATCCATAAAATGGACATCGCCCTTGGACTACCCACCTCGTCTGTAAATGGTAAAGCACTACAGACAGATCCAGGCAGCTCTCCCAATCTGGAAATGCTATAACTAGGGGCACAGTGTTTTTGCCTTTCTTTGTATCTCCAGGCAGGGTTTAGCCTAGTGTTTGGCAAATAGTAATTGCTTAAGAAATCCTGCTGGATTGACAAAGAAGCTCATTATCAGTTTGCCTGAAGGGTGATACATTTTTTGGCTACAGCATCTCTGCAAGACCATATACTAAGTCTAATGTGGAGACTGTGATGAGTGGAATGCCCCCTACCACCAAAACCATACATTTTTTGAAGCAATGAAATATAAAAATACCAATGGAATTTTCAGGGATTTACGATTTCATCAGTACCTGCTCAACAACTTATAGTCTGAGAGTTGCCTGGGGCATTAAAAGACTAAGTTACCTGCACTGAATCACATGCCAGGATGTATCTGAAATGGTACTTGAACCCAGGATATCTTGATTGAAAAGTCAGCTCTCCAGTCACTATCCCATGCTCTTTCTCATTAATTGGTAACTCGCCAGAATTAGATAGTGATTACAAAATGTATACAGAAGAATAAGTGGGCAATAATTTTAAGGTGACATCTGGGAGGAAAAATGAGGACAGGAAGGGATGGCTAGGTGGTCCAGTAAATAGAGCACTGGCACTTTAGTCAGGAGGACCTGAGTTCAAATCCGATCTTAGACACTTAACACTTACTAGCCATGCAACCTTGGGCAAGTCACTTAACCCCAATTGCCTTCCAAAAAAGAAAAAAATACGGGACTTGCTCTGTCAGAGATAGCAAACTGTTCAATAGAGTGGTAATTATTTTTTAAAAATATGCTATTAGATGAAAAGAGAACAGACAATATGGAATTAGAACCAAAAGCACATAGAATAATAGAATATTATAGTATCAAATCCAAGGGCACAAAATACTGGGGAAAGATTCTTTACTTAAAAAACAAAACAAAACAAACTACCAGGAAAACTGGATAGCAGTAAGTAAAGAATGGGATTACACAATTTCAAACAATATACCAAAAGAACTTTGGAATGGATCAACAATCTAACTATTTAAAAAAAAAAAAGAAAGAAAACTGAACAGTATAATGGAATTACAGTAGTAATTGTAAAGAAGAGGAAAATTTTTAGTCATTTAACAAACAGAAAAAGTCAGGAAACAAATTAGATGGATTTGATCATACTGATATTCAAACATTTATTAAGCAGCTACTATGTTTTTACAGAAAAAAGAGCAAGATGTTTCAGAACATGAAGAAAAAAAACAACAGGAAAAAATAATTTTGCCATAAAGATGTCCGATAAAAACCTGACATTCCAATTTATAAGAATAAGATTCTTTCCTCAACAAGTCAAAAAGCAGAAAAAGGTAGCTCCCAAAGGAAACTGCCACCTCCACTCCTACACTTCTCCCGTCCAAAATTACCAATATCAACTGAAAATTTGTTCAACCATCCTAATAACCCCCCAAAATTTAAACTACTCTGAAACATCACTTTGCACTGTTAAAGGATTGATAAAAAAATAGTAAAACTCAGTGGAATTAGGACTGTATACAGTGTATCCTTAAAGTCTGGACACACAGGAAATCTCACTAAACTGCATGTTTTCAAGAAATGAAATGAATGCAATTTTCAACATTTTATTTAATTAGAATAAATGATATTTCATAGGAAGACACAGAAAGACATAGGAAATATATAGGAAATCTCATTAAATAATTAAATTAATCTCATTAATATGGAAAATAGTCCCCAGTAGCTAATGAAAACCTTTATTCCATATAAAATTTTCATGGCTAAAATTTATGCTAATTAAGTAAAGTGCTGAAAATTTTATTCATTTCATTTCTTGAAAGTATGCATAGTTAATGAGATTTCCTATGTGTCCAGACTTTAGGGACACCCTGTAGCTTAGAAGGGTGAGAATGGCTGGAGAGCTAGACTGGGGAGTCTGAAGTCTTTGGATCAAATCCCACTTGAGATAATTATTAGCTGTGTAATGACCCTGGGCAGTCACTTAAAATTCTCGGTGTCTCAGTTTCCTCATTTGTAAAATGGAGATATCTACAATATAGCTGTTACATCACAGAGCTGTGCTAAGAATAAATGAAACATACATAAAACACTGCAAACTTGAAAGTCCTATAGAAATGACAGTTGTCACTAACAGGCACATGATTACACTGCTGCTGGAGGCTAAGAATTGCCACAGTCTTTTTTGCAAAGCCACGGAGCATTCCATAGAACTGTTTTGTTTATACTCTTGGATCTAGTAATTTTACTACCAAGACCAAATCCTGAAGTTTTATTTTTACTGGAAGATATCCTGCAAAACTGTGGAATATGAATGCAACAGAAATATTATGCTACAAGAAATTACATTAATGAAGAATCCAAAGTACTCGGGGGGAGTCTTGTATGAAATTATGCAGAGCAAAGAAATGCAGAATCAGAAGAAAGAGAAAAAAACCTATATGCAAAATATGCACATTTTTAAAAGATTAAACTAAATAGATGCTTATAGCTTCACAATCTTTTTATTATTATTTACATGTCAAAAATGTTTATTTTTCTTACTGAGCTTATATTTTCCTTCCTAAGTTTATGCTAAAATCAAAAAAGAAATGAAAGTTCTCTCTAAGGTCTCTTCCAGCTTTAGCATTTTATGTTTCTAGGAAATAAACAAATGGACAGGAAAAAAAAAACCAAACCCAAGCAAATCTGCAAAACAACCATAAATCAAAAATTGACTCTTTGAGAAAAAATTTTTAACACAACCCAATGAACCATTAGCCAAATTGAAGAAAAAAAAGGAAATGTGAATGAATAAAACTAGTAGATTATAGCAAATACAAAAACTATTACAAAAGTGGGATTATTGTTCTCAATCCTAGGTTGATACAACTGATAAAGTAGAAACAGATGACTAGGTACTTCCCTTTCACTGTTCCTTCTGTCCCTCCCCCCAAGAAAAGAATCTGGCACTGATAAAGTAATAGAAAAGAATTTCGGAGATAAGGAGCTTAGAGATGATCTAGTCCAACCCTCCCCATTTCACAAATAAGGAAAATGAAGTCCTAATAAAGGGAGTATCTTGGTCAAGATTATATAGCTAGTAAAGTGACAGATCCCTAACTAGAACTCAGGTCTCACCTTGATTTGCTGAAGCTTCCTCCTCACCTCCAGCCCCACCCTCTATCGATAAACAAGAAATACTCCCCATTCTAAATGAATGCTTCAAAGATATCAAAAAGGTTACACAATATGATGTTAGGAGCTAAATCTTATTTTAATTCTCGAACCTGACAAGAACAATGAAAAATGGCAGTGCATGCATATTTATTGAGCACACATGCAAAAATCCAAAGTAACATGCAGGCAAATAAAATGCGTATTTACTTCCCAATATCACTCCCTCTGGCCAAACTGATTTTTCTCCCAAACTGAAAGCTCCTTGAGCTCATCGATCTCAACTCTTTGTCCTTACTTAGCTCTTCCCGAGTTGGCTATGAAACCTCTGACATTTCATCTTTGCTTTTCAATGAATGTAAGGCTAGTGTAGGTTATCATTATTCAAAAAATAGTAAAAATGCTACCAATACTTCAACAGATAATTAAGAAACAGTCAAGAAAATTCAATATCTAATCATAATGAGAACTTTTTCTTTTTTGAAAAATAAGTATGGAGGATCTGGTCTCTAGAGGGTAATTAACTTTCTGTTCTCTGGTCTGTAAAATGAAAGGGCTGAACCAGATGAAATCTTAAAGGATGCTTTCATTTTTTTTAACAAATTATGTTCTTGTAGAAGTCCCTTTCTGGCCCTGGTGTGCTATAAGAACCAAGACTAAACAGGAAAGTTCTAGGTTAATTCTCCTAAAAAAACCAGCAATAAGTCAAGGATGCCCCAATTACCATTTATATTTAATACAGTGCGGGGCAGCTACAAGAGATGAATAACGGGTATAAACTGAGTTAAATTTAAAAATTACTTTTGGCGGACAACATCATTGTACATCTAGAAAAACTGGGAAAAAAGAATAAAAAAATGACTAGAAGTCCAAAGTGAGTTCAGCAAAGTTACAGGTATAAAATAAATATATAAATCTCAATTCCAACACTGTACTTTGGTGACACAAAGCTAAATACAATGAAAATGAAAAAATTCTACTCAAAAGTAACAAAAACCCATTCGGGATGAATACAACCTAAGACATAAATATTTTTTAAAAAGAAACTATTTATAATGATAAATAGTCACAGAGTTTCGTGATTGTTATTTGATTTTCACACCAATCTGGTCAGATATATTAAATATTACCCCCATTTTATACAGACAAAGAAAACTAAGACCTAGAAAGGTTAAATGACTTGCTCACAGTGACAGCTCATGGCAAAGCTGGAATTCTAACTATGTTCTCTCTACTTGCCCAGTCTGCTTCTCTTAAAAACCAAAACCAAAAAAACCCTACAAAGACTAATGGAAGAACTGGAGGAAGCTGTGAATAAAAGGCAGCAGCAGCCATTTGTTCTGAGTTAGAAAGTCTTTGGTATATGGGGGCTGATGACAAACTGTGTGTCTTTTTGGAGGACTAGACCAGCTCTATCTGGACAGGTTCTTCACTAGAAGTCCAGCCCACAACAACATATGAAGCCGTCTGCTAAGGTGTAGAGGAACTGTCCTTGGCCTGAAGTACCAACACTAGGATGTGATTTAAGTATCAAAGTGTGAATAAAAGCAACAACATTAATTAGAACACCTCATTTCTTGGAATAGCTTTCCAGTAAATGCGAGGAAATGTGTTGTATATAGGGAAAGACAGCCCTTCTCGTCAGCTTTTCACAGACTTACATGAAAAAACCGCACTCATTCACCTGTCTAGTTTATGGTCTGATTGAGGCAGACATAGCGTTATGGCTCATCTACCTTGAATGAATAGACTTTTGAAATTCAACTATAAGTTAGTAAACACACTACTCCTTGACTACTTGCAATGTGTTTCAGCAAACTCTCATCCCACGAGCTTGAAGGAACAAGAGTATGGGGGGGAAGGGGAGAAGCAGCAAGAATTTTCAGTTTTAAGGCTCCTATCAACAGAGATGTGACAATACTTTCCTGTGGCTTTATGACTGACTGAAGTCCTTCCACTGAACCTTAGGCCTGAAACACCTCCCAGTTAGTCATCAATGCTAGGTGATATGCTACTCTAAGGTCATTTTTGTCCAAAGGGCTTACTGTTCTGGGACACCAAAAGAAAATTCCTAAATTCTAGCTCAAATATTTTGGACTAATAAAGTTTTATTGGGAAAAGAAAAGAGACATTCTGTGGCCTTGTTTTTCCCAGTCCTGCCTACATCAGGTAAGAATAGCAATTTACATTTTTATAATTCGTTAAAATTTCAAAAGTACAAATATTAGCCTCATTGTATAAATGAGAAGACTGAGCCTCCAGGAGGTAAAGTGACTTGCTAACTAGTGGAAGAGCTAGGATTTGAACCTCGATCTTCTACACTTTTCAGGCCTGTGTTCTTCCCACTACTTGATGTAGTTAATTTCCTCATGACCACCAAATTAAAGTACTGGGGCTAGGATCCTAGCTTACATGAAATCAGATAAAACTGAAGCATTCATTGACTCACAAACATTTAAAAATCCCCAAATAATTTAAATGTGCCAGGAATTAATTAACTACCTCTTCAATGTTCCGAATCCAGTTCCGGATATTATCAAAAGATTTCTCATTGGTGATGTCATAGACCAGCATGATGCCCTATAAAAAGATAAATTAATAAATGCCTCTGTTAAAAAAGCTAAGGAATCTTGAAGGTTGGACCCACATCCCAATGACATTCTGTGACCTCAACCTAGTACTCACACTCCTCACAGCCCTTCTGTAGGTGGTAGATGGGAATCAGTGAGAAAAGAATGGTTTATGTGGGAGACCTGCACATTAAACTCAGCTCAAGCTATAGTAGAAAAGACCAGAAAAACTGGCTGTAATGAAGCAATAGGGGCTTGAAAACAAGCCAAATGGCTGGAATAAATAGGATATGGGCAAGTTCAGCTTGGATTATCTGACACTGTACTTTTATTAAAGAACAAAAGGGGATCTCATCAGCTGGGAAAAATCACTGTTTTGAATTGTTTTATTATGAATAAATCAATAACAGATAGGAACAGTAGAGTGTAGTGAAGAGAACAATGGAGTCGGGAGCACCAAGTTCTGGTCCCTGCTCTGTTACTTGTTAACCATATAACCACAGGCAAACCAGGCCTAGAAGAGCTCTAAGCTCCCTCCCAAACTCAAAGCTGGGAGTCTAGGATTTCAACTGAGGTAAGGTTTCTTCACCTATAAAACGGGAATAATAATGACTAAGTTCCTGAAAATAATTCTGCTTAACTTACTAACTGCTTGAATCTTAAATAACTGCTTTGCAGTTTACAAAGTACTTTAATCCTAAAAGCCCCATGGTAGACTGCATAAATATTATCACCTTCATGTTATAGATGAAGAACCAGGTTCCAAGATAGGAAGTGACTTGCCCATGGACACACAGTGTCCGAGGCAGGACCAGAATTCACTTTACAAGATCCAAGATTTAGAGCTCGATGAGACTATAGGGGCCTTATTTTATAGATGAATAAGGCCCAGCAGGGTCAAATGGCTTGCCTGTAGAAAATGATTAAACTAGGATCTGAACCAAGATCCCTCTGATTCTAAATCTACCTTTTTTGTCTTGTACCACTCTGACCTTCTGACTCCATGTCCAATGCTCTTTCCTAATTCTCCTAAAAGTTTCTTTACAGAATTAAAATGACGACATCTTTTTTCACTTTCTTCAAGGGTCTCTTTATCAATCATCATCACACTCTTGAGAATACATGGAGAAATCACCCATGCTCTATGGTTACTTTATTCACATAGCTAGTTACTGTACAGCCAGTTTCTTAGAAAGAGACTTTTTGGGGAAGCTAGGTGGTGCAGCAAACAGAGCACCAGCCCTGGAGTCAGGAGGACCCGAGTTCAAATTTGGCCTTACACACTTTAACACAAAAACCAGCTGTGTGACCTTGGGCAAGTCACTTAACCCCAACTGCCCTCTAAAAAAGCCAAAAAAAAAAAAGACTTTTTTCTTCTAAGTACAAAATATTCTGTAGTTTTAAGGCCTGTCCACTCAAAGATAAAGGACAATTACAATTTAAAAAAAAATACGTACCATGGCACCTCTGTAGTATGCAGTTGTAATTGTTCGAAACCGTTCCTGACCAGCTGTGTCCCTAAAAAAAAGATTTGAGTTTTTTAAAATGTCCATTTATTCACTCATTTTCATGAGGAAGGATTCAACAAATACTTATTAATGATCTATAGTGTACAGAGAACTGTGTTAGCACTGGGAACAGGAGAAATTTTAGCTAATGGCCTTTGCCTTCTACTAGTAACTAGAGGAAATGACGCACAGTTAACTATAAAACGAAATAATGCATAAGAGGGTAAGGCTATCTAGGTCCAAGAGGAAAGTCAATATTATAATCTAGGGAAGGCTGGAAAATATTTTCATTGTGAATGCATCTGAGCTAAGCCTTAAACAGGTTGGATTTCAACAGGAAAGGTGGGGAAATGGTGTGTTTAAGGTGTAATCAACTGTGTATAAAAAAGGCACAAAGTAGCAAAGTAAGGGGGGCGTAAAGGGGTAACAAATTGTCCAGTCTGGCTACGGTAAAGAGTCCGTTGAGGGAAATAGGACAAGACAATGCTGGAAAAGGTAAGGCCTTGAATGTCAGGATAAAGAATTCTGTCTTTATTTGGCAAAAGAGGAGCTACCAAAGGATTCTGAGTAGAGGAGTTACATGACCAGGCCTATACATAAGGAAGAGTAATCAGGCAGGAGTGGGAAGGGCAGATTAGAGGAGATAGGTAAAGACTGGTGAAGGGACTGGGCTTGGGGAGATGAGAACTGTTGGTTCACAAGAACAATATATGGATATTACTGAGTTAATGTAAACTTGGGATCATTTATGTTAAAATGCAATCATGCTTATCTAGCACAATACAGGTATTTTAAAAAATTCATTAAATTTAGTCAAACCAATCCAGGAACCCTAAAACTAAACTTGATCTGTTTGTACCATTTGTTCAGATGTTAAAATATGAGCACTATCCCATCATAAATGTCCATTCTTGGCAGCAAAATAAGATGTATAAATCATAGGTATGCCTAAGTACGCCAAGAATTCATCTACAGTATGCTTAGGTCCAAAGTTTAGAGTCCTAGCCAATTTGGCACATTTTATTGCATTATGGGAATTCACTCCCAAGGTCTTGAAAATGAAAACATGTATTTTAAGCAATTTGTGTCTGTTTTCAAACTTTGCTCTGGGATTTCAGGAAAACACGCAAGGTAATGTTTGCATTAGTGATACCCCTCTCTTTGGATCTTCAACAAGCAAATAAAGTGGAATATGAAAAAGCCAGTCTACTATGCACTGATATGATCCAAACACAATGTGAGCCAGTGTTACCTATCCTGGTGAGAGGCAGATACAGGTTCCCCCCCAAATTAAACATAGGTAGATAGGGATGACAGACCAAATCCACATGGAAAGAAGGGCATATCTGGCTAGCTCTTGACAATCTTGGAATGTTCTATGCTTGCAAAAGTTCAGCTTTAAGAAAACCCAAATGCAGAGGGCTCAGACAATCCCAACGACACAAAGTCTACTCTTGAGAGCCAAAAGGAAAATAGCTCCTTTGAGCTGGGTGTGAAACACAAAACTCTTCTGAAGAAAACCTGTTTGTTCAAGCGACTAGCCAGAGTTGTATAAACAATTAGACTTGGTCAAGATATTTAAGGGAGGGGAGGGGAAAGGGGAAGAGGAGAAGCTCCATTAGGGGTGCTGCCCTGTTTCATGGACACTGAATTCTTCAAATCAATATACTGTAGAAATTAAAGGGACTAGCAAAATGCATCAATAAAGACAAGACCATTTAAAAAAATAAAAGGACTAATAGTATAATGATTCTTACCATATCTGTAGCTTAATTCTTTTGCCATCTAGCTCTATGGTTCTAATTTTGAAGTCAATGCCTGAAAGAAAAAAAAAATGACATTACTAGTACATTTCAGAAGTTCGCCACTGCTTTTGTAATGTGTTTTCATTACTGCCTCCAAGTCCACTTTTCACCTCAGTGAAACCAACTGCACATCCCTCACTCAGCTATCCAAACTGTACATTCACAAAAGTCCCTGTGGGGCTATATGAAATGGAGCCTGAATGATGAGAATTGATTCTAAGAGGACAAAGAGCCAAGCTTAAATGAGAAGAGTCTTAAGGGCATCCAAAAGAGAGTATATATAATAATGACAAAAACCACAGCAGACAATCAATCCAAAGCAACAGAAAAGACTATTGCATTATACTGCTAAAAGCAGTATATAAAGCAAAATGCCCTCATACATTAGTCATACACCCTGCCTTCCATTATATTCTAAGGCATGACTGCTAGATGCTGATTCTAATTAAACTCCTCTTTACTTTTTGTGACAAGAATTTAAAGGGACATGTGATCAGAGGGGATGAATTTGTACTGCCCTTAAGGCAACACTTTGTTTCATACTTTTCTTTGGTTTTGTTAATACTATAAGCTTAATTAAGAAGTGTAGTTTATGGGGCTTTAAGAATGAGGCCTAATTATAAGGTAAAGAGACAAGATGGTGTAGTGGATAGAGCTGGCCTCGGAGTCAGTAAGACATAGGTGTGAGTCCCACCTCAGTGGGCCTGTTCCTAAGCAGCTATGTGCCTCTGGGAAAGTCACACAACTTCTCAGTAGCCCTGGCAACTCTCTTAGACTAGAAAATGCAGAGTGTCAATGTGTATTGGTGGAAGGAGTTTGCTTTCAGGGAATTCTCCACAACCACAGAAATCACAGGTTCAGTCTCCCCTCTGCCCTCAAATTACAAAGTAACAAACCTTCCTGCCAATACAAAGATTAAAGAAAACAAGAGAAACTGAGTTGGGAGTACCAGTATGTAGTATTTATGTTGAGCTTTGGCATTATTCTCTGGGTAACCCAAACCAACAGTCATGCTCTGGGTTGGTTTTTCATCAGAGAAATGAAGGGCTGGAAGGAAATGATCTCAAGGCCCACCGCTGCTTGAAAACACTAGGATTCTTAAATGAAAACCCCAGAGTGGATCTCAGCAGCACTGGTAAGTGGGGGCACTTCTAAGCTGAAATCTTCAGGGTAAGCAAAACTGAGGTCTAGGCTAAGCACTAGCTATGCGACTACCACATACGTACAACTTCTGATTTGGAGGGAAATAGAGGCTTTAACGTCCACTTCTCAGAGGATTTTAAAGAAACCAGAATGAATGAGTAAGAAAGAAACCCATGCTCAAGATGGGACAAAGTCACTACACCAGCTATCTGGCTTCCCTTCTCTAAGGCCTCAGGTGTCTCAGAACAGGGAGGTTCAGAAACTCCAAGGGGGCAGGGGCCATTCTGTCATGTAATATGCTGGGAAGCTTCAAGGGACCTCAAAGCTCATCTAGTTCAACTCCTTGGTATCCTGATCTCTCAGAGTACATCTTCAGCTAGTAGTACGTGCTTGATGTTTACTGAATTGAATAAAGAAATCCAGAGAATTAAAGTGACTTCCCCAAGGTTACACAGGTAGTTAAAACAGTAGAACCAACCAAGATGTAAAGTCCAGATCATCTGACTCAAAAAGTCAACCTTTCCAGTGTACTACTCTGCCTCTCCATTCAGCAAATTTCTGAATGGAACCCACTCTGTCCAAGTTACTCTCAAAGCTGGAGGAGCACTGCCAGCAGCTCCATAAGTACCCACTATTCAACACCTTTCATATTCACAGCTTTATTCAACAAGTCTCATTTACTGTCAAGGCTAAACTGAAAGTCTGTGAAGCAACTGCTGGCCTTTCTGAGCATTAAGATAGGGAAGTCTGGCTGAAACTGATTAAGGTGCAGTGGGGTGCTTTCATCTGATAGTCATCTACTTTTGATGACACAAAGGAAGGTACTATCACTTCATCTTAGCTTCAGGACTACTTTAACCTTATAATAATGAGAGGGCTGGAAACAGGAACTAAGGTTACTGACTCTGAACAAATGTCATAAACCATAAAGGACTATACAAATGTGAACTATTATTAGAGACCCAAGAGAACATCTAGTCCAATCCCCTAATTTTACAGACGGGAAATTGAGGCCCAGAGAAGGGAAATAACTTGCTCAAGATCACAGAGTTAATGACAGAGCCAGAATTAGAACCCAGGTCTTCTGGCATTCTTCCCATTATATGTTACTGCTACTTCTAGTAATCTCTCTCTGGAAATGGGGAAGGGAGAAGGGAAAAGTTGGGAAGTGAGAGAGAAACAACACTACAATGGTATTTGGTGACCATCTTCTGGGTTTCCAGGCTCTACTTACACTTCCACGGCCAAAATACTTAATAGAAACACAATTGTGGTGCTCATATTTGGAGTTCAATCTGAGACTAGCTACTGGTAGAAGAGCTCCAGACTGAGAATTCGTGCCTGGCAGGTACTTAAGAAACCTTTGTGGACCTGGAAACAAACAGCAGTCTTATGTCACTAGTCTCAGCAATGTGACTACCTATGGCTTTGTGACCTTGGGTAAATTATTCCTCTTCTCTGGGCCTCAGCTTCCCGATCCACAAAATAGGGTCGGGTAGTACAGAATCGGACTAGAGGATCTCAGATGCCAGCTTTGTCACTGTGTCAGAGGCGGGGGAACCTAGAGTGGAGAGGACACAGCATCCCTGGGAGGGATGGGAATGGTGAAGTGTGTCTCTAGCTTCGTGGGGGCACGGGAGGGACGGCCCTAAGGAAAGCAACATAAAAGTCCACTGTAAGACCCTCCGGCCCCCTGGGTTGACTGGCCTTTGAATCTGGGAGAGAGAGACAAACTCATGCCCGATAGTCCAGCTTCGCACAGCTACTTGGTTCCCCTGATCCCGTCCCACCGATCTGCCCTCCTATAGTACATCCAGGATCCCCCCAACCATGGAAGATGGGTTGGGGGCTGTTCCTCCAGCATCATCCTGATTTCATCGTCCTCCCCACCCCCCCATCCCCTGCCGGTACTCCCTGTTCTCTCAGTTCCTGCTGTGGTTCCCTCTCAGACACCCCGGCTCCCCCGTGGTTCCCTTCCAGCCCGCCCCCCACCGATCCCTGGGCCCCTCTCCGTCATCCCGGACCCCGTGTTCCCCTGTTGTTCCCTCCCAGTCAGCCCTGTTGCCTCTCAGTCCCCACCTCCCCTGCTCCTGTTGCCCTGTTCCCTCTCATTCCCACTGCGGCTCCCCCTCATTCTTCCCCGGGCCCTGCCGGCCGTCCCCGGCCCCGTTCTCTCCCAGCCACCCGGGGCCCCGCCTCTCTGCCCCTTATCCCGGACCCGCTACCTATGGTGGAGATGAAGGTGGAGTTGAAGGCGTCCTCGGAGAATCGAAACAGGACACAGGTCTTCCCCACCCCCGAGTCCCCGATCAGCAGTAGCTTGAACAGGTAATCGTAGGTCTTCGCCATATTACACACTATACCTCCTCGACGGGAAGTGCCGGCGGCGCCTCGACACTGGACGCCGCCCTTGTCAATCTGCGGCGCGCCCGCCCACGATTGGCCGAGATCCCACCGCGCGTCACGGCAGCAGCCGCCCACCCCTCGCCGGCCCCCAGACCCTTCGGCGGGCTCCGGGAAGAAGATGGGGAGACGAAGCAGGAAGCAACCCTGAGCGTGCCTCTCATTGGCTGAAGTCGCGTTCACTTCGACAGCACGGCCTCGGGATTGGCCAGAGATAGAGACTCGAGGTTCAAATGGGGACTGGAATGAGATAGGGTGGAGGCGGGGACAGGGGAGGGAGGGTGCCGCTAATTCCCCGAGCTGAGCCCAGAGACCCCGCCCTTGCCCTCAGCTGGGCGGGGGAGACCCAGCCTGGCTCCCGCGCCCCGAGGCGAGGCTCCGCCCCTTCTATGGGGCGCGGGAGGAGAGTCACGCGAGAGGAAAGGGCGGGGCCCGGTGAGGGGCGGGACGCTGAGGGGAGGGAGCACCAGAGCCCCGAGCAGCCGTTAATCGCTCTCAGCAGCCGTTAACTGAAGCTGTCGGTAGGAGGCGATCGGCTTCTCCTCGGCCCACGCCGGGGCTGGAGAGAGGAGAGAGCCAGTCCTGGCGCTGGCTTGAGGCAGCTGGCAGCAGCCCCTAATCCGCGGTCCCCGAGCAGGCGACCGGACCCGGGAGACCAGGGTTCCTCCGCGAGGCCCCCGCCCCTCCGGGGGCGTCATTCATCTCTCCCTCCGTCCGTCCATTCATTCGTTCATTCATTCATCCATCCGTCCCTTCATTCATACATCCATTGTCCTATGTTTTTTTTTCTTCTTTCCCTTTCTGTTTCCTTCGAATTCCTTCCACGACGCTGTAGCAGCTTCTCTAACTTAGTCTCATAAAAGGCCCCTGGGCACTGAGAAGTTATGTGACCTGCCCAGGGTCACACAGCAAATGGACTGCGTGTCGGAGGCGGCGCCCGAACTGCAAGCTATTAGTGCAAGGCCAGGCTGCCTCTAAGGATTTTATATTCCTTCCAGTGGAATGTTGAAGTCAGATACTCTTTCCTTCCCTCCCTCCCTCCTTCCCTCCCCTTCCTTCTTTCCTCCCTCCCTTCCTTCTTTCCTATCAATCCTGCCCTCAGTTCTTTCTGACCCACTAACTAATGGTCACATCTCCATCCTCAGAGCTTCAACTTCCAAGGAGGATTAAAAAAAATTCTCCTCTTCAAACAGTTTCAATGGATGCCCATTCCCTACCAATTGACCTACAAGTTGGCCTTGCAGGCCCTCTGCAATCTGACTGTCCTTTTTCAGATCCACGGAGTTTCAGAGACACATAACTTAAATATGTATAGCATCCCCTGATACAGAGAGGTGCAAAACAAATTACTGTGTGAGGGGGATTGTTGCCTGCCCCCTCCCTCCCACCAGTGAGAACTTGCTAGAAGTGGAATTTCATTTGAAGGTGAAAGGATGAATTGTGTTGTGTGCCTGTTCTCATCCCGATTTGTTTTTAATGGGACCTGTGATTTCATGGGTATGGTGAACCCCAGGGAGAGAGGAAACTCTTCTATTTGAAGAGGCACCTGCTCTGCCCTGAAGTCTTAGGGAGGGGGCACAGAGTTAAGCTGCTGGTTTGAACTGGAAGCTGTAATTGAACAAAGGACAAAGGTTGTCTCAACTCCGGCTAGCTGTCTACAGATTACACCATTGTCTCTTTCTTCCCTCCCATACCCTCTTGTACCATTATCCGGCTTTTATTTTGTATCAGACTCTTACACCCTATGGTTTCACTGACATAAGGAACTCCCGAATTAGGGAAGGGTCTCTACCAAGCATGTTAGCTTCCCTGTAACTTATAGTCTTAAGAGAGGTGCCTAAAGTATGAAGTTGAGTCAGGTTATCAATGTGTATCAGGTAGCACTAGAACTTGGCCTTCCTAGCTCAAAGGCTAGTGCTAGCCCATGCTGCCCCACCCTGCCTTTTATATATATATATATATATTTTTTTTTTGGAGGGGGGAAAGCAAGGAAATTGGGGTTAAGTGACTTGCCTTGCCTTTTATACCTTGCTAAGTCAATAAGCTTGTGCCTACTGAGGCATTGGGTTAAACTGTGGGAATACAAAAAAGAGCCAAAACAGTTCCTGTCCTCAAGGAATTTAGAATCTAACAGGGAGATGACTTGCAAATGACTATGTATAAACTATATATATATGTAAACACATACATATATACGTGTGTGTGTGTGTACTGGAGAATTTGGAGATAATCTCAGAGGGAAGGCACTGGCATTAACGGGACTAGGAAAGGCTTTTTGCAGAAGGTAGGGTTTTAGATGGGGACTTTAAGGAAATTGGGAAAGCCAGGAGGTGGAGTAAAGGAGGGAAAGGATTCCAGGCCTGGGACAGCCGGTGAAAATGGACAAAGACTGATCTCTTAGGTGAGGATATGGAGTTTTTGTTTGAGGAACAGCTGGAGTAGCCTGCACTGGTAACTGGATCACCTCTTTGGGGGAGTAAAGTGAAAGAAGACTGGAAAGCTAGGAAGGGATCAGATGATGAGGGCTATAAAACCCAAATAGAGGATTTTATATTTAACCTGGAGATTGAATGAAGGGGAAGAGCCATGTGACAATGATTAGACTCTCACTGTAGGAAGATCACTTTGATAGATGCGTGCAGAATGGGGTGGGGAGGGGCTAGAGGCAGGTTGACCAACCAGAAGACGATTGCAATACTTCCTGTGTGAGATGATAGGGCCTTAGAGCAGGGTGGTAAAAATGTCAAAGGAGAGAAGGGGTGTATATAAGAGACGAAGGCAGACTCCACTGTACTTGCTTATTAACAGATTGGATGTGTGTGGGGAGGTGAGAATGACATCCATATCGCAAACCTGGGTGACTGGGAAGATGATGGTAACCTGGACAGGGAAGTTTAGAGGGAGTTTGGGAGAAAGATAATGAATTAAGTTTTCGACATTTTGAGTTTAAGACATTGATAGGCCATCTGTTTCTAGATGTCCAGTAGGCAGTTGGAAATATAATGAAAGTCAGGAGAAAGGTTAAGACTGGATAAATCAGAATCATCTGCATCGAGATGACAACCAAATCCACAGGAGCTGATCAAGAAAAAAAATAGTATAGTTGGAGAAACTTGGGGGATGACTGTGTTTAGTAGGCATGATGTGATCATCTTGGATTATCTTTGGAGACAACTGTTGCAGTCAAATAGTGCAGAAAGTCACATTATGGAATTATGAGAGTAAGAGGAAAGGAAATAGAGGCATTGGTTGTAGATGGCCTTCTCAAGGACCTGGGCCACAAAAGACAAGAGAGATGGGATGATAACTAGGGAGGATGGACAAATCAAGTGAATCTTTTTTGAGGATAACTGAGATATTTGTAGGCATTGGGGAAGCAGCCAATACATAGGGGGACACTGAAGATTAGTGAGATCGAGGATGATAGAGGAATTTAGAATCTACTGGAGAAGGTGAGATGGAATAGAATCACTTGTGCATGCAGAGGTATTTGCCTTGGCAAGAAGGGCCACCTCTTCATATGAGACAAGAGGAGAGTAGATAGTGGCAGAAGGCATCTGAGTGGTATGAGATGAAGAGGGGAGAAAAGGACATTTTTTTCTTCAGTTAAATGGCAAAATTCTCAGCTGAGAGGGTGGGAAGAGAAGCCACGAAAGGTTTGAGGAGGGATGAAAAGGTTTGCAAAAGTCACTCTACTAAGTGAACCTATTCATGAATGAGGTGTAGGAGGCAGGGACAGCCAAAAAGCTGTTTGGATACATTGGCAATCACCTTGCCAAAGTGAGGACCCAACTGTATATACTTATGTTTGCACATACTTTCCCTTCAATAGAATGTAAGCTGCTGGAGAATAGGAATTCTACCATTGTTGTCATTTTCTAGTGCTTGGCACATGGTAGACACTTAGGGAATGCTGATTGATTGATAGGAATTCAATGGGCCCAGGGGGAAGTGAGATCATTCCAGACTTAGGGGACAGTGAGAACAAGGGCGTTGAAGTGAGAGAGAGGCTAGAGTTGTTTCAGGAGACAAGGTTTGAGTGCTAGAAAGAGTACCAGAAGAGGACAGAATAAGTGTGCATTTAATAGACAATGAATGCAGCCCTACTTTGTTCAAGGTCCTGTGGGAAATGGCGGTGAAAGAAAAATGCTTATAATAAAGAAACTGCCCAGAATTCCAGTATCTCAGAGTTTGGGAGGGAACTCAGGGATTCCCTAGGTCAACCTGGACTAGTTTCTTTTGCATGTACAACTTTGCTGACAAATGGTAATCCCACTCTAGCTGGAAGACTTCTACCTCTGGGGAACCCACCCACTGTATAGCCCAAGGCATCTCAATCTAGTTTTGCTTATTTCTCATCCTTATGAAGTTCTCCTGATTGGGAAGTTCAAGTTTCTCTTGAACTTGAACTTGTTATCTACATGCCAGACTTCTAGATGGTTGAAGATAGCTCTTAACATATCTATAGTGCACTTATAAACTTTCCCCTTTAACCTGCCTACCCCTGTTGAAGTTTGTAATATGGAGTTATCCTGGACTACTTTTCTCTCCCTTGCCCCATCCTTTAGCTTTCTCCAGGCTAAACCCCCATTTTCTTCCACCAGTCCTTGTATGTCATGAATCCAGGCTTTCATCATCGTGTCCTTTTCTGGAGCTTTCCAGCTTACCGACATCCTTTCTAAAATGTGACAGCAGAATTGAACAGTGTTCCAGATATGATCTTTCTAGAGCCCAATGCAGCAAGTGCTTAATAATTGTTGATTGCTATTATTACTTCCATAGGCCTGGACAACATGCCTGTCTCTTTTAAACATTCTTATTGACATTGTTTTTATATCACCTAACTTTCCCAATATGTCCCTCCTTTTTCCTCCCTCACAGAGAACCATCCCTTAAAACAAAGAATAAAAGAGAAAAAAAAAGCTAGTCAGCAAAACTAACACATCAATCAAGTCTGACATACGGAATGTTCCACACCCATAGTCTCCTATATCCACAAAGAGCAGTATTCTTTTCAAATACTGGTATCTTTAGTTTTTACATCACCTACATTTCTCAATATTTCTCTTCCTACTCCTTTTTCCATAAAACCATCCCTTGTAACAACAAAAAACCCAACATTTTCCATTCACTGTGCCCCCACCTCTGCAAAGAAGGGAGGTGCATTTTCCTATCTCCACTTTGGTGGTGTTTGATCACTAAGCCTCCTTTAATGTAGTCCAAGATTGCATTAGTTTACTGCCATATCACAAGTGTTGACTCATGGGGAACTTGCAGCCCATGAAAAAATATCTAGAGATCTTTCTCAGATGAATTGCTGCATAGCCATGCCTTCCCTATGTTGTACTTATTTGTGAAGTTGATTTTTTTTTATCTTTAGTGGAACATTTTCCACGTAAGCCCTATTCAATTGCACTTTATTAGATCTGGCCAATTTTACCTGTGCTGAGTTTATTTATCTTACTTGTGTTAGGTATACCTTTCACAGAGCAGGGGACACTTTTGTTGAGTTGAAATGGAAAGCATTCCCCAGACCACTCCAGTAAACATTTAGTAGCTCTGCCTGTTTTCATTTCTAAGCCAATCACATAAAATCCACAACTCTTCATAAGATCTGGAGTTTGATACATCCAACTGAAAGGGTTCTCTCCCTCCTCTTTTCCCTATCCTTATCATTTTTTACTATTTGTATCCAGGTATTTCTCCCCTACCAGAACATGAAACTCCATTAGAGATCATGTCTTAGTACTCTACAGTTGGAAAGTGGTCCAAAAGAGTTTGCAGAAAGGATGAAATAAGCCATATTGTTGGGCCTGTCATTTTGGTGTTTTGGTAGAGCACAGAGTAAGGAGAAGATTTCAAATAATGAAGACAGAGAGGTAATCTGTCAATTTATAAGACCTACATATTAAAAAAACATTCTTGGTGTGCTTTGTTAATTGTAGTTTTCCGTGGCTTTCATTAGCTGAAATGGCTATGTGAGAAAAAGCAGATAAAGGTGTTTTCATTCATAAGTATAACTGATATTTCCATTTATGAATATCCATTGATAATTTAAAAATTCAGTATTTCCATGTATTCTCCTGCCACACACCCACCCACATACACACACACCACACCACATTCAAAAACTCAAAATAGTTTATGTAAAAATTTATTTGACCAAAAGCTAGAAAAAGGTGATACTATTACATATGATACATTTGGTAGAGATCTAAATGAGAAGCACTGGTTTCATTCAGCTTCACATTTCCTAGTGTGTTTCTGGGTAGTGTGATGCTTAATAAATAGGAATGAGGACTGGGATTATATGCTAGAAGCAGGGTAATTTCGAATCACAACTGTAAACTTGAGTCTTCATATCTGTTCCACACTGCTGTGGAGTAAGGAATGTTTTAGCACTGAGCTGTACACAAGGAAACCGTTTAGCAACAACAAACAGGCACTGTCTATTTGATTCTCTGAATCCAGTTAAATCAGGAGGTTTTTGGTCTTTATTAAGTTGGTCCCAAAAATAGGGATCAAAATCCCCAAATCTTCCATTTGCTATACTATGGCAGTCTAAAATAAAATTAAGACAATTTGAATTTCATCTCTCCTTTGGTGACAGTGAGGCACCTTTAGCCTTGTCTTTCTGGCCAACAGATTCATGGCCACAGAAAGTGGTACAGAAAAGGGTTGGAATTCAGTGATTGATCAATATTCTAGCACTACCATGCTAGAACCATTGGAGAGATAGGCTGCCATATGAATTCCCACTGAACTGCTGGCTGACTTTGTTACTGATGCTCAGCCATACAGAAATCAGGGAACAGAACAAACACAGTTCCTTATTTGGAATGAGACTTTCAGTTGCTTTGCAGAAGTCAACTCCTAAATGAGAGAAGTTGGTAAAATACTATACTGGTCCAAATACAGGCTGATCTCACCTAAAATCCTAACATGAGAACTCTTTTAAAGGAAAAAAAAAAGGCTAGGCATACAGTGAAAGTAACATCAACTGTAGGCCACATTTGGGTTTTTATACAAGCCATCTATTTAGACTAGTACAAAAACTGAACCTCAAGTATTCATCCAGAAAAAAATCTAGACGTTGTCGATTATCTTTAAAAAGTATTTTCCCAGTGACTGCTCAGAGGCTGTTTGCCCTGCAGTATGGAG
>CM053594.1:51614262-51648752 GCA_028646575.1 Pseudocheirus occidentalis
AAAAAAAAAGGCTAGGCATACAGTGAAAGTAACATCAACTGTAGGCCACATTTGGGTTTTTATACAAGCCATCTATTTAGACTAGTACAAAAACTGAACCTCAAGTATTCATCCAGAAAAAAATCTAGACGTTGTCGATTATCTTTAAAAAGTATTTTCCCAGTGACTGCTCAGAGGCTGTTTGCCCTGCAGTATGGAGTGGGAGGAAGGGCCAGAATAATTAGGCCATTCTTTGCGGGTTTATGACTTCCTAAAACAACCTTTTCACCATGGATGGAAAGTCCCCACCCATTTTATGAGATGGTCCCTGCCCTTCTGTAAAAAGGCTCAGGGTGACTTGGAATGCTTGTGTTCTTAAATCAACCCAGGCATGATCCAGTAGCTCAGTTGGGTTCCCTGCTATTGCCTAGAGTGTAACAGAATGCCCTCAATCTTGGAGATTCTGGCCTAAGTTAAATACCCTGCCTACCTAAGGAAAAAAAAAATGCAATTTAAGGATAAAAAAAAATGCAATTTAAGGATAAAATTCAACTAGAAGCTTTAGTGTGCTGTTTGAAGGAGGAACTAGATTTAACTGGTGCCCAAAGCCTCTCTGATAAAAAATATTGGTCAGGTATTCATAATTTGATTGACATTTCCAGTAAAGAAAAGATGCAATAATAGAAGAAACTTCTTACAAGGGAAAGGGACAACATGGAGTTCTTGAGTTTCTGGCAAACAAAATTCTTCTTTTTTGATTCATATACAGTTAAGTTCGTTTAATGTCTGATCCAGTGTCTGATGTAAGCCCACGTTCTCTTCTTTGGCCTGGGCAAGTTTTTCTGGTAGGGATTAAGAGTGGGGGAAAAAAGTTAAAACACAATTAAAAAGTTAAACCCACCCAAGCTTAACAAAAGACCTACTTGGGAAATTATAGCTGCTGTTAACTAGCTGAACAGAAAACTCATGTCAACTCTATCACCTTCACTGCCAGACTGAACTTTCATTAGAGAATTTTTTTTGCAGTTACCTGCGAAATTTGTTACTTGTTCTTTTGGCTGAAAAGGACAATCCTGTAAGAGTATTGAAAATGATCCTAGAGATTCTAATTTTTCTACAAAGATATGCAAATCACATTTTTATTTTTATGTGTGGTTCTACTGCATCTCTAATATAACCTTCAGTACTGCAAGGATGCATGATTCCACTGTTGCAGGCCTCTCCTCCAACATAATAGCCCCTTCACACCTCGGTAGGCAGTCTTTGTGAGTTTTAATGGCAAAAAACAAATCACTTGGTGGTTAGCCATCTGGTGACAAATGAGCCTTTCCACACTTAATGATGCTGGCCATCAGGTGATAGAGTTTCTCTCCAGTCCCCCTCCAAAAGCCTTTCTAGCTTGGTAGGACCAGGTCCATTAACATAAGTTTTCAAGAGTACAGAGTTATCTCTGCACCACAAAAGAGTTACTTATTAGACTGGTTAGCAACAGAGCAAACTAAATAAATCAACCCCCTGCCCCCAGAAAGGCAATGCAATGACTTCACTTTTAATTATACCTTAGTCATTTTACTAAACTCCTAATTTGGTGACACAGATAAGAAAGATAGAAAATTCACAGGATTTCCATTTAGTGCAGTGTTAGAATGCGCAGGAAGAGATAAAACAGTGGTTTGAAAAAGAAGACAGAGAAAGACCACGGGCAAAGAAAACTTTGTAATGCCAGAAGAATGTAGGCACAATGCAGAAAAAGAAAAAGCGGGATCTGACTTAGAAGTTGGGGGAGGGTTTTTAACTACAACTATTTAGACTTTCAAAAGGCTTTTGACAAAGCTTTAAACCAAAGGGGGTTTAAAAAGTTGAGTCATCATGGGTTTGGAGAGCTTTGTTCTCCAGAGGCAGCACAGAATACTGGAAAAGACTACTGGATTTGAAGTCAATGGAGCCAGCTCTGTATCTTGGCTCTGCTTCTTATCATTTGTGTGATCCTGGGCATGTCACTTTCCTTCTGTAGGCCTTAGTTCCTCATGTGCAAAACAAGGCCTTTCTAGCTTGATGATGCTATGTTGGGTGGGCCCATCGTTTGACATTGGTTTGATCACGTTTTGACAGCTGATGTTGGCAACTGTCTTGTAAAGACTGCCTCAAGTCTTTGCTTGTATCCTTTCCTCAGCTCAGGAGCCACCCCCTCCAGGAAACATTTTCTGACCTTCTACCTCTAAGTGACTTCTCTCTTTCTCTTCATATCTCGTGTCACATTCTCTAACTCCTTGTTTCTGTACTTCATTACCAACTCTTGCACATTGTAGGTACTTAATAAGGGTTTGCCCAATTTAATTATGCGTGGAATTGCAATTGTATACAAAACTATAAGCTTCTTGAGGTCAGGTACTGGACTGTTTTTCATTTCTGTATTCCTAGTACCAAGCATAGAACTTCCCACATAGTAAATGCTGGTTGAATTAAATTGAATATCCTATCTCCTGTATCTTACTATCTTGTGAGGATGATTGAGATATTAACACACTTCTTTCATTAGATTACATAAGAAAGTATTATTTCTGTTTGTGGGAACAAGTTCTGAAATTTGCAACAGGGTTCCAATTGTAGCTGCGTCCCTAAAATATAGTTCTTGTGAAGAAAATACTGTCAGATGTTGAATTCTGCAAAATGATTTGTCAGGTGTGGCTGTACAGTTATTTCAAAGGGTAGAGTTTACAGATGTCTGGAAAGATGGAAGACAAATATGTGAGAAGGGCTGGGCTAGTTCGACTTGGCTTTATATAAGAAAAAACAGCAACCAAACCCATCCCATTCATTAACTTGTCCAAATACACATTATGTGATGGGAGTGGGTAGAACATATGTTAAAGGTTAGAGTGAAAGTAAATGGTTACCTCGAAGAGGCATTTAGAGCTAAGAAGTGTGTGTGCACGTGTGTGTGCACACGCATGTGTGTGTTTGTGTGTGTGTAGAGACATATGAAAGATTTTGCAGTCACTATAACTTTCATTGCCATAGCACTTTAAGGTTTACAAAGCACTTTTCTAAAAACCATCCCGAGAAGCAAGTATCCCCATTTTACAGAGGAGGAAACTGGCATTTACAGAGTGAAAATGACTTTTGCTACTCAAGCTGGATGGGACCTTGAAGTCTAACCCCTGACAGATGAGGACAGTAGCTCAAGGTCACACTGCTAGGACTCAAACTCAGTCCTTCTGATGCCCGAGTCAGGCATGGCAGATTGCCAAGAGAACTAGAGGAGGCTGCTCGGTGTTATGGAAGGAGCTTGTAGCCAAAAGCCTGGCTTTGAGCCCCAGCCCTGCTATGTCACTAGTTGTGTGAAGTTAAGTCACATCTCTAAGCTTCAAGCTTCCACTTGTGCAGGTTGAGGCTAATTCTCTCTGTGGTCCCTACATCTTAGAGGTACTTCAAGGAAAGAACCTTATAAACTACAAATCACTACAGAAACGGAAGTCATCCTTGTTTTTATCTAAGTGGTTCTCTGAATTTATGGGGCTTAGAAAGATATGTGAAATGTCTGATTCCTCAGGAGTCAATAGAACGATGGTTCTCAACCTTCCTATCTGCATGTGGGTAGACCCATCTGGAGACAGATAGAGAAGCGGTGTCTCTGTTCCTAAGACCATCGGAAATCTGTGTTTTCCGATGGTCTTAGGCAACCCCATTGGACCCCCAAAGGGGTCGCGACCCACAGGTTGAGAACTGCTGCAATAGGAGGAGAAAGCCACATTACTTTCCCTTCCCAAGGACCACTGTCATCCTTTAGAAGAATTCCATCCCTTAATTTCCAGCATACTTTTTATTGGCCCTCCTCCTTATTTTCCTCTAGGGGCCAGAGAATGAATAGGTGAATCTCACTTAATTTAGGAAGTTCTGCCATCCTCCAAGACTATGAGCAGGATTTATACCCCATTACCAATTACAATTTGTGAAGTGCCTTTTACTAAAAGTGTGACATGAATAAATGATGAAGAAAAACAAATGAAATGAAACTGAAATACAGAACTTAGAATACAAACCCTCCCCCAGGGAACAATCTATCTCCAGGCTTTGAACCATGCAATGTTGGAGCTACAAGCAGCCCTAGATGGCCTAGCCCAGCTAGACCTTTCATATAACAGATGTGAGAAATGAGACAGGCAGAGGAAGTGACAGGCTTAGTCATACAGTCATACAGGTGATTGAGAAGCACAACTGGGATTGCACCCAGTTCCTTGGACTCCAAAGTGGAAGCCTTACATTCCTTCACAAAAGCAATTTTATGCCCTGGGGGCATAAAACTTAAAGCACACCCTCATTCACTAGGAGGTGGAGACCCTAAAATACTGGGAGACCATAGCTGGGGGGAAAGGGTGGGGCTGGGACAGGAAGGAGTGCACCAGGGACAGAGGCAGAGGAAATACAGGCCACCTGCTAGTTTCCTATTTTAACTAATTTGTTTTGCTAACTAGGCACTAAATTCGGTTGTTTTTTCAACCACCAGGACTACAAATTCTATCCTCTAGAATTCAGCACTTCTTAAATTATGGGTTGCAAAAAATTTAGCAACCGTGAAAGGTTTCTGATTATGTAACTACCCAAAATTAATTAAATATCAAACTTGTATTGAATCCAAGGTGTGTCTATTACCCCTTGCTTTGGTTCTGAACATAGAAGCATGGGCACTTTGCATTGTGCATGCCCTCTAGCCACACAGTGCCAACAGATGTGGCCAAAGTGCAAAAAGAGGTTGCAAGTGGAAAAAGCTCAAGAAGCCCTTCTCTAGATTTTAGGAGTCTGAGTCAAAAACCCAATTGCCTTGCCATAGTTACAACTGTGCACAGCACCATCAACAGAAGGTTAGAAATTGTGCTGCTTTTGTGGTGTCTGTATCTTCCCAATCAGTGCACCTGAATTATTGCTATATTTTATTTATTTAAAAAGAAGGAAAAGATAGTGTAGAACAGTGGACAGAGAAGGCTGGCCTTGAAGCCCCAAAGACTTGGGCTCAAGCTTCCCTCATCTGGGAGTTCCCCATACCACTGAAATCAAAGACCCAGTCCGTAATTCTATCCCTAAAAAGAAGCTTCCTGAAAATGGCTGATCCTTAAGCAAGACCCTTCATTGTAGCTCCGTTTTGTCATCTGTATACCATGGGAATGATGCCACCTGGAATACCAATGTCACAAGGAAGTTGTGAAGAAACCAGCATTTCTACTATTAAAGGACTATAGAAATATGAGTTAATTATAAGACTTATCATCCAACTGGATCAGCCGTAATGACAGAACCCTAGTTCTGTGTGTACAATTCTGTGCTTAGGGCCTTATGCAAACATGGTCTTAATTAGTATTTTAGCCAAAAATCAGGAAAATGCTTTGTAAACTTGAAAGGCACTATTTAAATGAAGTTGTAAGCTTTATTAAATCAGCTTTCAAATAAATGAATCTAAAAGAGCCTTTCTCTAAGAGATCAATTTATCATGTGTGTGAGCCATGGAGAGAGCTGGGGGTGGTGGAAAAGTACCAAGGGGGAAAATGGAAAAGAAAGGAGAAAGCTTAGAGATCCAGCCTGCTTGTCTTTATTTTAGTAGGCCATTTATAGACACGGTCACTAGAGGATAATGTGAGTGAGCTAAGTGAAGATGGTAAAGGCCAGAAGCCACCTAAGAGCCCTGGTCACAGTGAAGAGGCCAAATCCAGAGTAAGCAGGAGAGGTGGCAAGGTGGGAGAGACAGAGAAGAAACACCCTTTAGAGAGAGGTCATGTCGTTGAGTGCGTGGTCCAGCTCCTCACTGATGGCTTTGTATTTCAGTTTCTGGGCGTACAGCTCGTCTGCCGAGCACAGGGACCGATGGAGAACGAACAGAGGGAAGGAATGCAAGGGAGAGAATGCAGGGGTTGGAAAGAAGCAATAACAGAAGAGCAATGGGAGAAAAAAAAGTGAGGAAAACGTGTAAATGAGAGAAACTGAAAGAAAAACCAAAAGTTTACGAAATAAGGTCTAAACTGCTTGAAGCTGGATGGAGGATTTGGTCGCTGGAACATTACAGAGGGACACTGGACATGCCTCAAACACTTAGGCCTCTCAGGGAGACAAACTTCACCTCCCCAATTATTTTTGATTTCGAATGGCACCATTTATCCAGTTATTAAATATATTTAACTATATTTATATAATGCCAAATATATAGAATATATTAATATAGAAAATAATTTAACATAATATTTATTTATATATTAAATAGATCATTCTCCTTGTCCAACTGTGTACATATCACCTATGTGCTTATTAGACTCTAAGCTCCCTAAAGAGACAGGGACGATGTCTTATTTCTCCAACTGACTTTCTTTTCACCCTCAGATATCAGAAAGCACTGCCATATAATTCTCTAATGCACTTATCTTTAATATTTTCTATGTCAATATCCATTTCTATTTGAGTCTGACACCATGGTTCTACTAGACTGTGAGTTCCGAGAGCAGGGATGATGTCTTGTTTAAAATCTATGTTTCCTAGGACCCAGGACAAGACTTTGCACATTGCTTATTGCAACCTGGTATCTTTTCCCATGCTCTGAAAAATGTGAATAGGGGACCAGTGAATGCTAGAGGTGGAAGGGGCCTTGAAGATCAGCCTAGTTCAGCCCCTTCGTTTTTTGGATGAGAAAACTCAGGTCCTAAGTCACTTGATTATGATCCCATCTGTGAGTTAAATGGCAGAGCTACTCTGACTCTCTTATTCGCCATTTAAGTAAGGCCTAACTTACTACCCCACTTTTTCTACCTGTAAAATAGAATGGTGGTATCAAGAACTATTATCTTTAAAAAGACATGTAAATTATATATGTATACACACATGTATTTTACACATATACACACGTGTATATATAAATAAACATGCAACCACATATAAATACACACATGTATATACACACATTCATATAATATTACAAAGCATCCCTGAATAATATATTTGTGTGTTTAGCACAGTGCCTGGCACATGGGTGCTATAAAAATGTTATCTATAAATACTATTATTGAAAAAATCTAAGTAAAGTTTTCTAAGAAACCTGTTTTCAATTCTGTGATTTCTTTTAGACCGTAGAGATCATTTAATCCAGTGGTTCTTAACCTAGAGTCCATGAATTTACTTAAAAAAATATTTTGATAACTGTATTTCAATATAATTGTTTTTCTTTATGATAAATGCAATCCCTCTGAGAACCTCCTCCCAGCCTTCTGAGAAGCAAAGGAAACATATTTATATGGGCATGTCATACCTTCCAGGTCGTCAATGGTCTTTTCCAGCTTTGCAACAGTTCTTTCTGCAAACTCAGCCCGGGTCTCAGCCTAAGGAAAAGGAAGAAAACAAATCCATTGTAATTAAGGCCAGCACGGGGAGAAACAGCAAGTCACTGTCATGAGCAAACTGACCTCTTTAAGTTTGTCAGACAGAAGCTTGATTTCTTCTTCATACTTATCTTCTTTTTCAGAATACTGCAAAACAAAACAAAACAACACTTCAATGGGATTTTTAAAAGGGCAAGAGAAAGGGATAGTTTCCTTACTCCACGCAGAGACTAGCCTCTGAACCAAGCTGGGATTGTTAAATCTTCTGTGTGAGAGTTTATAGCTCAATTTAGAGCTTGAATTTTGTTTTGTTGATTTTGTTTTAGGCTTAAAAAGTGTTAATAATATAGATTCAACTTAAAAGTGCATGCATACATTTTCCCCCTAGAGTGCCTAATTGTTAAATTGTTAGCACACCCCTATATTGCCCTAGTCCAGTGGTTTTCAACCTTCCTAATGCTATGACCCTTTAATACTTGTATGTGGGTGTATCTGTATAGGGGCAGACCCGCTTGGAGACGGATAGAAGAGCAATGTCTCAGTTCCTAAGGCCATTGGCAATATGTGTTTTCTAGTGGTCTTAGGCGACCCCTGTGAAAGGGTCATTCAGTCCCCAAAGGGGTCGTGACCCACAGGTTGAAAACTGCTGCCTTAGTCTATAAATACCGCACACTGCTTGAGCTTAGCAGGAGGGCAATAGAAGGATCAAGGAATGAAATTACACCCCCCCCCCCCAACTGCAGCCTAACAATAATAATAACTGGCATTTACATAGTGCTTTAAGGTTTGCAGAGTACTCTATATCCATCATCTCCTTTGAGCCCCACAATACCCAGGGCTAGAAGGGGAGACCTGAGAAATCATCTAGTCCAACCTATCCCTGAACAGGAATCCCTTCTACATACTATCTACAAAAATGTCATCCAAGGCAAGCCTACCCCGTCCTAAGTGGCTCATTTCACATCTGGAGAGCACTCATGGTCAGGAAGTTTTTCCTCCTATCAAGTCTAAATTTGCCTCCTTGTAATTTCTAATCATGGCTCCTTTTGCTATCTCAGGCAAAGTAGAACAAATCTAATCTCTCTTCCACTTACAACCCAAAGACTAGAAGAACTCTGAGTCTTGCCCCCGGTTCCTTCAACTAAGCTTCCTCTGGTATGAACCCATGGCTCTTTCCCATTCTGGTGACCCTCCTCTGGACCCTCTCCAATTTATCAATATTCTTCCTAAAATGAGATTCCCAGAGTTTCAGTGCTTCAAATGTGTTGTGCCCACATACTATCACCTACTTTGTCCTAGAACTGACACCTCTTTTAATACAGCCCAAGGTCACGTCCACTTTCTTGGCTGTCCTGTTGACTGTTGCTTATAACGAATTTGGAGTCTACTAAATCCCCTAGATTTTTCATTTTTTCAAATGAAGGGCTAGCTAGCTATGCCTCCCTTATATGGTACTTGTAAGGTCGACTTTTTGATTCCTAGTGAATACTTTATATTTTTTCCCCTCATTAATCTTTTTAGATTTGGCCCAGCGTCAAGATCTTTTACAGTGCTCCTTCTGTCATCCAGTGTGTTTGGTATCTCTCTCATTGTCATGTCATCTGCAAATTTAACAAGCAAGCCATCTGTGTTTAAATGTCTTTTAACCAAACGCCATTCTCCTTTGGATTTCAATCCTTCTCCCTGTGGCAGCACCATTCACCTCTGGCTCCCATGATTGTAACCTTGGGATTATCTTGGACTCTTATCTCCTTCACTTTTTCTATCTAATCAGTCACCAGGCTTTGCTGTTTCACCTTTGTAACAGCTCTCTGATCTGTCTCCTCCTTTCCCCACAGTTATCACTCTGGCACAAGTTCTCATTGTCATTTGTTTGCAACACTGCACCAGTCTTGTAGCTAGTCTTTCTGTCTCAATTCCCCCAACTCCCTCTTTGGCTCAGTCATGACCGCATTTGGGGTTTTCTTGGCAAAGCTACTGGGGTGACTTACCATTTCCTTTTCCAGTTCATTTTACAGATGAGGAAACTGAGGCAAACAAGGCTAAGGGATTTGTGTAGGGTCACACAGCTAGTGAGTGTCTGAGGCTAGATTTAAACTCTGGTTTTCCTGACTTCAGGCCCAGTGCTCTATCCACTGCACCAGCTCAATGCTCTACTCTCCCAACCCCCAGTCTCACCCAATGAATCCACATATTTCCAGATTGATTTTTTACGTATGAATCTTATAACCTTACTCTTCCCTTCAGAAATCTCCAGTAGTTCCCTATTGTCTATTGAATACAGTTCAAACTCTTTTGTAGTCAAAGCCCTCCATAATCTGGGGCCAAATTACCTCTTTGCACTTCTCAAAAACTACTCCCCTCTAATTATGCTATGTTGTAGGCAAGCAGGGTTATTTTCCATCTCCTGAACATACTCTATGTTTGCCCAGCTTCACACCTTTGCTCACATTGTTCTTTAGGCCTGGAATGGCTTTCTTCGCCTCCTGAATGGTGACCCATGCTTTAATGCCTCCACCTCCCTGAAGCTTCACCAAACTTCTCCCCTATTCTCCATTTGCTAAGACCCTCTCTCTTGGATTCATGGAATACAATTTGTGTCTACTGTACTCATCATATATTTAGTTCTCTCTGTTTCTTATCCTCTTGCTAGGCTATAACTTCACGAGGACAGGAACCAGGTTTGTACCTGGCACAGTGCTTTACCCACTTAATAAGTGTTTCGTTAATTAACCAGACAGAGAAGAAATGTTTTCAAAAGGTAGAATTTCTCTATGAAATATTTCAGAGCATGAAAACCAAGGGAAGCTCTCTCCAACTTGTCTCTATGAAACTACCTGAAGGACCTGATTGAAAAGGCTTCATTTGAGAGGTGGGATACTGGTACAGTCCTGGCTTTGTGACTATGTAGTTGTATACCCTTGAGAAAAATCCTTCACCTCTGGGCCAGCAGTTTCCCCATCTGGTGAATGGATATATTAATATCTACCTTGCTCATGTTGCGAAGATCCATCAAAGTGCTTTGCACATTATATTATCAAGTGTTTTATGCAAATGTACACATATATACATACAACGCACATATGCACACGTGCATATATAGGGTAACTGTTCAACAGCCAGCTCTCTGAAAAAAAACCCCCAGTATGTGATACACTGTTATGTTTAATCTACATAATTAACATTTTATCCATCACTTGCTTAGATCTACAAAATCAGTGAAACAATAAATCAAACCCTGACTCATAATTGCCAGTTTTTGAGGTGTAAATGCTCACACTAAAAATGTAACAGATGGATCTTGTGAGTCAGTACAAAGTTACTTTAGCCACCTGTGCTTGTACCTATGCGAGTGTGCGCGCGCACACACACACACACACACACACACACACACACACACGGCATTAACAACATTGTGACATTCTGGTTTGGGATGAGCCTTGGTGTTGGGGTCATTGAATCTCCTTCCTCCAGCCTCCCCCCAAAATCCAATTTCTGAGGGCCTTAGACGACCTGAAGCCCAGAGTAGTTGTATCTATAGCAAAATGGAATTTCAAGGGACTTGTAGGATTCCATATTCTTCTAAGACTCTTTGGTTTTAGAAAAGGGTGCTCATGGAATCCCTGTGTTAACTTCTCTCTTCATTACAGCTTGCCTATCTATTTGATGGCAGTAGAAGATGATGTTACACACCCAGGCCATGGGAGTTCCAGGCTTTGAATGCCCTCCTTTGTAAGGGGTGGAATGGAGGAGAAAATCCCATTAGACCTGGAACCAGAGACATGCTCAGGGCAAGATACAGTTTCTAAGGCTTTGGCCCATTTTTGGATCCTAAATGCTCCCCCAACCATGGATCAAATAAGGTTGAGGTAACTGCCCAGAGGAAAACCAGCTACCCCCTGACCTTCTCAGATGCAGCCTCCAAGGATTTCAGGTTGTTGGTGACATTCTTCAGTTCTTCTTCTAGATCACCACACTTACTGCACAAAGAGAAAAGCAAATCAGGGGCCCAGAAAAGCAGAAACAGATGAGATTTTGTGCCTAGCTCAATGCCTGCAATATAGTAGACACTTTATAATAAATGCGTGCTGACAGACCAATCTATTCAGGGGGCTTTCTCACCCAGGGGAGCACTCTTGTGGCCTGACAGGCCAGCCAGTCACAGACTCAGCTACTAGCTAGAGGATTTTCTTTCTTTCTTTCCATTTTTAAAAATGGATTTCCTGAGACATATTTGCTACACACTTATCAAAATTGTACCATACCATGCAAAGGCGTGGCAGACCCAGGAGTATTTCCAGGGCTTCCTCCACCCCCTTTTAAGGATTTCTGGGCTCTTGCCAAGGGTGGGGCTATGAGGCTGCCTAGGCATTGTGAAATCAGGACTGAGGAATCCCATCTAATAGTAAGGTCTCAAGTGAGAAGCAAGAATGCAAAAGTCCAAGAATCTGGGGGACCATGGTCAAGCATCTGGATCAGGTGATTTGGAGAAGGCAGAGGATATTGGAGTAAATTAATGAAACCAGGTCTCCATTCACTTAAGATCCTGTGCTAGTCTGACACTCTTATCTGAGGCAGAGGGAGGTTTTTTTTTTTTTTTGGTTTTGTTTTTAATCTGGTCAAATCTGGATCAAGCTTCCTGCTTCCCTCAGAGACACTGAGAACAACAGAAAAGCAAATGCTGTCTGTCATAAGTTTGATCTGGATAAGCTGCTCTCCATAGATAGTTTCTTAGGGAGAAGGTACCCTGACTGGGGTGTCAAAGTGGTCTTCATCAAAGAAATGAGACTCTCTGGGAAGCTAGTCTTCACCCCTAATTTCCCAACCTCTTTTAGCAGAATCAGCACATGGGTTGAGCCTGCCAGGTTAATAAGCACAGACAGCCACGTAAACTACAATTAACAACACACCTCCTGGATCCCCATCTTGAGACTGTGCCATTTCCTCAGAGCAGCAGTACAGAGTTTAGTAAGGGGGTGGGGTGGGGTGAGAGGGGCTGCCTAGGCCTGTGGGTGACCTCAGCTCAACTGGATGAATGTCAGGAGCTGAGGGCCCCTCAAAACCCTCTTCTAGGTCATATCTGCTCATTTTGGAGAAAAAGTTTGGTGGGATACCAAAAAGCACCCAAACTTCAGCCTTGGAGTCATCTTTGCCCACATGCTGGGACTCCCAGGGCCCTACTCACAGCTCTGACACCTCAGCACGCTCTTCTGCTCGCTCCAGCTCTCCTTCAAGGATGACCAACTTACGGGCTACCTGTAAAGACAGAAGCAAGGTTCTGGGCTTCTCCTCACCTATGGCACACTCCCAGCATTTGCCTGTTTTCCTAGGTACATTTTTCATGATTTCCTTAGGTGGCTGAGAAGACAGCAGAGCTTTGTTGTGGTTATCCTTAATGTACAATTAAAAAAAATTGTGGCCCTGTTTTACAACTTGAGTTGCCTGGGGGGCACTGAGAGTTAAGTGACCTGCCCAGGGTTATGAAGGCAGTATGTGTCAGAGGCAGGATTTGAACCCAGATCTATCCTGACACTGAGGTGAGCTTTCTAGCCACTACACCATGCTGCCTCTCCAAGCATTATACAAATGATTAACTATTAATCACCTGCAGAGTGATCACAGACCCAAAGGGGGAAGGCACTTCAGATACCATCCAGTCCAAAACCCATATTCTGAGCGTGAGGAAACTGAGGCTCAAGATTAAGTGACTTGCCCAAAGTCATGGAAATGGTGTCAAAGCCATGATTTGAACCCAGGTCCCCTGTCTTTAGAACCAGTGCTCTTTCCACTGGACCATGCAAAGGAACTCAGCAAAAGCCCCTCAGATCTTTCACAGTGTTATACCCCCAAATAGCGACAAGATGCTCCAATCATCAGTTGCAGACTGGAAAAGGGAACCAGCCAATTCTCTGAACACCAGACACCAAACAACTGCTTTAGCCTCCTGTGGAAACGGGCTCATATCTAAATAACTATCTTTGGACAAACAAACATGAAAACACAAGGGGCCAATCCAACCCACCAAGAGCTTCCTTTAGGAAGGACCCTCTGGGTTCTTTCTGTCAACAGTTCCATTTCCCCCACTTCCTGTGACCCTGGCCCCTGGGTCTTACTCACCTCCTCATATTTGCGATCAGCCTCCTCTGCGATATGCTTGGCTTCCTTCAACTGCATCTCCTGAATTTCCATTTTCTCCTCATCCTTCATCGCCCGGTTCTCAATCACCTTCATTCCTCTGCAAAGAGCCAACAGAAACTCCGCTTTGTCCAGGTCTTTTCCTTACACGATCATTTCAAACAATACCCCAGAAGCAAAAATGCATAGCTCAGAATTCAGTTCTAGCAGGATACAGTAGAAATAACAGGGCCTTTAGAATACAGATGTCAAAGGTGGGAGAGCCCTTAGAATACATTATGTCAGGGCTGGGAGGGCCCTTAGAGAACAGAAAGTCAGAACTGGGAGGATCCTCAGAACACAGGATGTCACAGCTAGAAGAGTCCTTAAAACACAGAATGTTTGAGTTGGGAGGGACCTTGGAAAGTAAAACCTAAAATGTTACAGCCACGAGGAACTTTAGAATGCAGAGTTGGGACAGGAGAACACAAGAGCTGGAGGAATCTCATGCCTCAGGATGTTTGAGCAGAAGGGACCTGACAATACAGGATCATAGACTGGGCCTCTAGAGTTACTACCAGCTGTATCTAGTCCAACTTCCATGTCTTATAGTTGAGGAAGATGACGGAGGGAGGAGGGATAAGTGACTGCCCATGGTCATACAACCAGTGAAGTATCAGAGGCAGGGTCAGAATAGGCTTTCCTCATTCCCAGCTCATGTAATTTCCTCATTCCCTATACACATAAGCCAGAAGGGAACCTTTGAACACAGAACGTCAGAGCCAGAAGTGGCCCTCAAAGCCATCAATTCCAACATCTATGACTTTAAAACAGGAGCAGACCAGACAACTGAGGCCCAGAGAGATTAAGTGACTTTCCCAAAGTCACAGAGATAGCATAGTGTCAGAGGTGAGATTTGAATCCAGGCCCACTGACTCCAGAATGAGTGTTCTTGCAACTGGACCATGTAGGGAACCCAGCAAAAGTTCTCTGATCCTTCACTGCTAATACTCCTCCAGCCCAGGTCCCTCCAACATAACATATGAGGGAACAGAGGCCCACAGGGAGAAGTGACCAGTTTAAGATCACATAGCGAGTCAACAGTAGCACTGAGATTGCAATTCTTTGGGGGAAGGGGCACCCTTTCCCTTCTACCATGCTGCTTTAGAGCCATATGTTAAAATTACCTTTCATCCATGAGCCCACAGCCTTGACAAAAAAAATCAGACCACAGTCTGGGCTAATAAAAATTAACTACAGAATAGAACAACATGCCTGTATGGCATTACGCTTTTAAAGAAATGCTCTGTGTCCACTGCCATTAGCTACATCATCATCATTACTATAAATTTAATAGCTGACATTTACATAGCTCTTTTAAAAATTTCTAATTGCTTCAATACATTTTATTATATGAACTTTATAATAACCCTATAAGGGATGTCCTAGAAATATTAATATGCATATTTTACTGATGGAGAGACTGAGGATGAGAATTGTTAAATAATTTGCCTATAATTGTTTGCTAGGCAAGCAACAGAGGTGGGGCTTGACCCCAGTATCCAGTGCCCTACACATTATGTCACATTATTTCCCTGATATTAGGGAATCAAGAGGTTGATGCTCTGGTTAAGGATTCTGGCAGATTGAAGGATTCAAAACTCTCGAGAAGATAGGTTTTAGAGCAGTAGAAAAACTTCAGTCACTATGACACAATTTATGCAGGATACCCATTGGTTGGAAGCAAGGCCAGATTTAAACTCTTGTCTTCTAGTCTCTGGCCTGGCACTGTACCTACTATGTGCCCTACAGGAGCATCCTACATGTTAGAAAAGGCATTCATGGGTCACATTTTCCAAATCTTATTATCCCCAAATCAGAGATGAGGAAACTGACATTTGTAAGAGCATGGCCACAGGTACCCAGGTCTTCTGGATCTAAGTTTAAGTCCCGGTTCCTTTCCAGCACACCTACCTCTCTAGAATCTTACTCATTAAACTAGGTATATTGGGTAACTAAGCATAGGAGCCATTTCCCCTATATCTTTCAGATGGGAGTGGTGTATTGTTGTAGAAAGGGCTTTGGATTAGGAGTCAGGACACTTGGGACAGATCTCCAATGCTACTATTCAATGTGTGACTCTGGGCAGGTCATAATCTCTCAGGACCTCAGTCCCCTTTGCCATAAAATAGGGATAGGTTTGGTTGGCGTACGTGATCCCCAAGGCCCCTTTCAAGTTAAAAGAAAAAGTCTGGCCTCTGTGTTAAGAATTCAGTCCTTAAAGAACAATGACACAGATCCACATTCCTGGAGTGGGCTTTTGATTTCTTTGGGGATCCCACCTAGGGGGAGCTCTTGGGGAGATCCAATGTGTAATGTCAGGTTGGGACTCTTTTGGTCAAGGCAGAGAAGTCAGATGTGAATGCTTTTTGTGTTTGTCAGGTAGACGAGAGCCCTGGTGATAAAAGTTTTTGTTTCTGGATTTCAGACCTGAGCCATCTTCAAGAAGGCTGATGTGGCATGGCTGACATTGCTGTTACATAAGGAACCCATTGAACATGACAAAGGTTTTTCCTTAAGTGAGTCACATAGCACAATCCAGGCTCAGCCCCTCAGACTCCCTGCCAACTGTACAGGAGAGCTGCTGAATGGCTGCCCAGTATCGGAAGGAAACAGTAGCCACTCAGACTTTATCAAAGGAGAAATTATTAATGGGAATTAGCACACGTCTTCTCAGGTTGGCTGTCATAAATTGCCAAAGGGCTATTAATATCCGTTTAGGTACTTTTTTTTCTAAGTAAAGGAGGAATCAGACTTATTTTGCTTAGTCTTGGTAGAAAGAAGTAGGACCAAAAGTATGGAATAGTGGAGAAAACATTGGACTTGGAATCAGAAGGCCCAGATTCAAGTCTGCCATTTTCTAGGTAAGTGAATGTGACAATCTACTTGTCTGGGCCTCAATTTTCTCATCTGTAAAATGAGAAGGGAGGATGATTGCACAGATGACCAGCAGAGTAGGCAGAGGTCATAACCCTGAATTTGGAGTCAGAGGACTGCGAATGGGTTCAAATCCTGTTGCTCCCACTTACTACCTGTGTGATCTTGGGCAAGTCATTTAACTCCTCTGTAAAATGAGAGGGTTCATCTAAGTGACCTTTAAATTCTCTTCTAGCTATATAATTCTGTGATTATACGAATTTACTGGAAGATCCTTGGCCAAGTAAAAGGAAAAACTTCTGTCATTGAGATTTATCTAACAATAGAATGGGGCTGCCTCAGGATCACTGATCTGAAGTTAGCAGGGACCTTGGATGCCACTGAGCAGAAGAGTGCCACTGTTCATTGTCACTGTTCTTTAAAGACTGAATTCTTATCACAGAGGCAGACTTTTTTTTTAAACTTGAAAGAGCTTTGAGAGTCACTTATGCCAACAAAGTGCCTCTGAGTAGAGCTGCCCACCACTGGAGGCTGGGTGACTTGGTTTGGCAGGAGGTAGTGCTGAGCTGATTCACAGGTCAGGTAAGGGATAAAGTTAGATTTGAGATTTTGAGATTCAATAATTTTCAGGAAGAACTTCCAAGCAATCAGACCTGCCTCAAAATGGAGTAAGTTGCCTTGGGAAGTAGCGAGTCCCCCAACAACAGAAACATTTCCTCTTTGTGGGGGGGTACGCAGGGACAATTTGATTTGGGGTAGGAAGTGGCCGAGATGATCTGTGAAGTCCTTTCCAACTTCATTTCTATGGCTCTGATTTCATCTGCTCTCCCTGCCCCTCCATAAATTAAAATATGTGTAAGATTGAGAGCCTTAAGAATTCTAAGAAGAAAAGTAGGTGTCAGAGAACAGTGGAGAATTTTTTTTCAGCAAACATTAAACCTTGAGTGAATTTTTGGCAGATTATTTTCAAGTGAACATTGGCTGAAATATACAGCTCTGGAGCCAGCTCAACAGCAACATGCCTTTCATTCACTCTCTTCTCCTCCTTCCCTTTGTGGGGAGCTCCACCCCCACCCACTCTGGGCTTACTTTCTTGTAACATGCTGAGAGAGTCCTACCTCTCACTCTCATCAGCAGCCTTTTCCGCCTCCTCCAGTTTCTGCAAGGCTGTGGCCAGACGTTCTTGGGCCCGGTCCAACTCTTCCTCAACTAGCTGGATCCGTCGATTCAGAGCTGCCACATCTCCTTCAGCCTACACAGTGGATACAGGCACTTGCATTAAAAAAAAAAATCAAAACAAAAAACCCACTACTGCACTGGGATCCAGTTTCAGCAATCACTTCCAAGACATCCTTTCAGCAAGTCCATTCCTGTTCTTGCTGCCCAGACTTCTGGGGGCCAGGAATGGTCTCCCTCCTGGGAGACCACAGAAGTGCTCAGGAATAGGGTACAGGGGAGAAAAGGGGTTAAGCCTTGCCCTTCCCATGTATAATTATAACAGCTCACAATGACGTTGCATTTTAAAGCTTGCCAAGATCCTTTACATACATTATCTCATGGGCCTAGAACAAACATTCCCCTCTGATGATGTTACAGTGGGAAGTCACCAGGTGTGAGGGAATGGACAAGAAAGCCTTGTGCTCTTCCAAAGACCAGCTGTTATCTCTGGGAACTCACAATGGACCTGCACAGTGTGAGGTTAAGATCTTCTGGAGACTTCCCTGAAAATCGAAAGTCAGCAATTGTCTCAGGGCCTGCTACAAAATTCCTCGAGAGCACAGGCATTCTAGGACCAGGCCCTAGCCCAGATCAGATGGATCTGAGCAGAGCCTTGGATGAGGGCACCTACTCTGCTGCTGCCTGTTTGGAAGATCACAGATTCCTTGTGCATGTATACAAAAGAAACAAAGCTTCCTTCTTCCTCCCTTTCCTTCCTCATCCTGATTTGTCTTCTATTCAATTATATTTAATAAGAATTTATTAAGCACCCAAGTACCATATTAAGGACTCATACAAAGACTGGAACAAAATCAGGTCTTGCCTTCATCACAGATAAATAAATGCAAAGTAATTTTGGTGGGGAAGGAGAGAGAGGAGCACTGACTAATACCTTAGGGATGGAAATTAGCAAAGGCCACAACTTGGCCAGAAATGATAAAATGAGCAATCTTTGCTTTCCCCTTCCTCTTAGTTTTGGGGGTAGCAATGGTACAGGAGCAGAATAGTAGAGTGGAAAAGAACAGAATTTTAGATTCAGAAGACCTGGGGTCAGTTCCCACTTCTGATGCTTACCACCTATGTGACAACAGGAAAATCACTTCCAACTCCTGTGGCCTCAGTTTCCCTATCAGTAAAATGAGCGGATTGGCTCAGATGGCCTTTCCTTTCTAACTCTCTTTTTGGATGTCATAGAATGCAGGAAAGATCACTGGAGTGGGAGTCAGAAAACCCGGGTTCAGATCCTGGTTCTGCTACTTACTATCTCTGTGGCCTTGAGCGATTTGCTTCCCTTCCCTATCTCTCAGTTTTCTTCTTTGTAAAATTCAGGGCCTTGGGTCCCTACCAGCCCTAGGTCTATGATTCTAGTACCTTAATATGGTTGTGCTTTTGTTTTTTAGTGTGGATTTTGATTTCACAGAAGCAGTTTGCAGCCCATTCCAGGCTTTTTGAATTGCTTGGCGGCTAGTCTTCTGGTTATGAGCCAGTGAGGCTGGTCCTTGGTCCTAAAAGTACAAATTGTTGCTGGGTCTATACTTGAAGCTTGACAAGAGCCAGCAGAATTTGCCCTTAACAGGCACTAGCTTTGAGAAGCCAGGACCACCCCTATGCCAAGATGCCTCAAAACTGAATGGGCCTTCAGAGTTGTCCCCTTCTAGCATTTCATTTAATGATGATTCAATGACCACCAAAAGGATGCTAAAATGTCTTATTATTGTTCAGTTGTATCTGACTCTTCATGACTCCATTTGGGATTTTCTTGGCAAAGATACTGGAGTATTTTGTCATTTCCTTCTCTAACTCATTTGACAGATGAGAAAACTGAGGTAAACAGGGTTAAGTGACTTGCTCAGGGTGATACAGCCAGAAGTGCCTGAGGCTAGATCTGAACTCCAGGCTACCTAGCTGCCCTTTCTGAGATGTAGACAGCATAATAATACCTTATGTTTCTATGGCACTGTAAGGTTAAAAAGTCATTTCCTCTCAGCAAAGGTGTATGGAATGTTACAGTGCAAGTATCATGGACCTCCCCATTTTATAGAAGAAGAAAATGAGAAAGTGACATTCTCCAAGTCACATAGCTAGGAAGTGGAACAGCCAAAAGAGAAGACTTCTAGTCTGCTGATTTGGGCTAGTGGGCTAGTGATCGGCCCGCTACACCCTGTTACCAAAGTCTTTAGCACAGAGAGTGCTTGAAATTCTATGAAATTCTCAAAGCTGGGAGATATCTTAGAAGAGAGAATATTATTAGACTTAGAAATCTGAACTTCTGGCCAGGCAGGACAATATTAGTCTCCCTATTTTAACAACAGGTAAACTGAGGCACAGAGTCTAGAAGTGCCTCACTTAGAGCCACGCAGCTTCTTAGTATAAACTTTACCCACTCAGTTATATGTGTTTATCCTCAATTCTTTCATAATAGCCTTCCTCTGTGTCCTCCTCGTGGCACTGAAATGACCCTGATCTCTTGAAGGCAATACCATTGGATTGAAACCTCTCTATCTAAGGACTGTAAAGCTGGGGCTTCCAAGACAGGTTCCAGTGAAAAACTGGACCAACCTAGTTAAATGTGGCAAGGTTTATGTCTAATCTAGCAACAGAACCAGGCCTAGAATCCTGGACTTTCTGGGTCCAGAGTCCTAGGGATGGATTGAGGCCAATGTGGATTACCTTAGATATACATTTACTGGCAGTGAATATGCATTTGATTCTTACAAAAACCCTATAGCATAAGTGCTAGTGTTAGTCCTATTTTACAGATTAGGAAACTGAGGCTGGGAAAAGTTAAGTGACTTGCTTAGGGTCAAATAGCTAATGAACGTCTGAAGCAGGGCTTAAATCTAGCCTTTCCCAACTTGGGAGTCTAGTCCTTTAGCCATTCTGTCATTGTGCCTTAGAAGAAAAGGTAGGTATTATAATGTAGCTTAGGGCTGGTGTGGAAATTCAGAGAAAGAAAAAAGAAACTGTTTCAAAAAGCAAAACTTGGAGGTAGAGGAGGAGATTATTGATGGAAAAGAGAAAAAGAGAGAGAGAGAGAGAGAGAGAGAGAGAGAGAGAGAGAGAATGTATGTGTGTGTTCAGGGGGTGTCAAGAAGCATTTCTTAACCATGGGGCTTGGCTGCCCAATAGAGGGAAAACTTAATCCCTGAGAAATAGTCAAGAGAGGTAATGACTCTGTTGCCAGACAACTCAGAACTAGCAGAGAGAAAGATGATGATTTGACAGGTCTTTTCTCATTTTCTATTTCTACAAATTACTGATCTGAGGAAAGATTTCATGAAAACCACCAAATAGCTATTTTAAGGGGCTGCTTCTGCCCTGTCAACTGGTTTATATGTTTTCTGGGGACTGGTCAGGAACATCAAACTCTTGTCTTCCTATCAATAGTTGAGGGCAGGTTCCCTTCTCCCCCTTTCTTTCTTAGAAGGAATCAAGACTGTTAAAAAGCAAATTCTTGCTAGCAGAGGAAATTCTACAGCTGAACTCTTTTCAACAAGCAGCAATGATCTCTCGCTTAGAGATATGGACACACACACACACACACACACACACACACACACACACACACACATACACACACCCCAAAACCCTCCCCCCCCCAATCACTTTTAGTCACTCATTGCTAGTAATTTCTTGGACTCCACCTCTTCCTGCAATCAAAGCCTTCCACATTCTACAGAGGATTTTCCTTATATGGTAAAAGAGGCTCACTAAATCCAAGTGGTAAAGTAACAGGAAGATGTCGGCTAATCACACAAAAATCTAAACGAAACCAGCTGTCTGGATGCAGTGTCTGCAGAATGTTTGACTCTCCACTTTCCTAGTGGATGCCAGAGTGGATTTTTTTTTCTGCCTGGGGTTCAGTTATATTTTCCCAGAAACCTCTAGGCTTTATCTCCTCCCTGCTGTGGGCTGCTTTTGCATGAAGTTTTCAAAAGTCATCAACTTTCCAAAAATATCCTTCCTTCCAACTGAACCTTCCTCCCATCTCTGTCTCTTGGCTTTTAGCAGAAGGCCATTTTCAGCAAAAGTCATCCTTCTATGGTTGAAGGAGAACGACTTGCTATGAGATCACAGAGGAAACAGGACTCAGGAGATTTAAGATGGTTGAATGTGGGAAAAATCCAACTCCACTACTGTTTCAGACTGAAAACACTTTTCTAAATGTCCCTAAGGTAGCATAAAGAGGGGTGCCTAACAGTTGAATGCTTTAACCAAAATCAAAATGGAAATACTGAAGTAGCCTAATAATAATTCTCATTAAAAAATTTTTTTGTATTATTGTTTTACGGATGAGGGGACCTGGATCGAAGGATTTATGGGACAAGAAGTGACGTAGTAGGAAAAGGCATTGGATGGAACATAGTTCTAGAGGTCATCTCATCCAACCCCTCGCTCCCATTTTACAGATGAAGATCCTCAGGACTAGAGTTTCAGTGACTTGCCCACAACCACACAGGCAGTAAGTAGCAGATATAGGATTTTGAACTCAGACCCTGAGACCCAAAGTTCAGCATTCTTTCTACCATGCCATGCTGCCTCTCCTGGGTTTTGGTTTAGTGCTCACAATCAATGAGGTCACAGACCCACCGAAAAATTTATTTATACTAAGTACTCGTACTCGTACAAGTATTTGTGGAAATGATGAATCTGAAGTGAAAAGAAATGAAGGCCCCTGGGTCTGAATCCTAGGCCTCCTCCCTCCCAGTGCTACCTTACCAATCTAGAAAAGACTTTCTTTAGTTTTCCTCAGGCTTGCTAAGAGTTAATAATGCAATTAACACCTTATCTGGCAGCTCAGCGCCACCAGTGGCATCTGTACTCTGACTCTCACCTGCCTTTCTAGTCTCAGCTCACATTACTCCCCTCCACTCATTTCAGCCACACGTGTGTTCCCTCATACCTAGAATAGACTTTGCCTTACTTCTTCTCTTTGAAATTTTTCTGCATCTTCAAGGCCCTCCTTCATGAAGCCTTCTTTGATTAGCCCTGCCAGAAAGAATTTTTTCCCTCCTTGAATCTCCCAGGCTGTACTTCTGGATTCTTTTCTATCAATTAATCTACAAGCGTTTCTAAAGTACCTTTTATGGGCTAGGCACTGTGCTAAATTCTTATGTGCTTAACCATTTCTAATTTGTAGGAAAGTTATTTGTGTCAGTATCAAATACCTTGTTAGATAATTAGGTCCTGAGAACAAAGACAATTCCCTTTTCATGTTTATAGCCCTATTGTGCTCTCGGGAACACAGTACTGAATAAATGACTGTTGAATGGAATTCCCCAAATATCATGGTTTTCAAAGGCCTAACTTGAAAATAAGGTTAGGAGGAACTTGACTTCCTAAGATTTCCAGACGTTCTCATTATTTCTTTACACTGAATTTTCTAGGCTATAGGAACTGGTGGGCTCCCTTAAAAAAGATGAGTCAGGAAGTAAGAATCAGAATGTTAAGACTGAAAGGGACCTTATTTATTAAAGAAGGTCAGAGATGAAAGCACACTTAGAATCCTACAATCATTGATTTAGAGTGGGAAGGGCCCTCAGAGGCTATCTCTATAAACTTTTTATTTTGTAAAGGAAGATATTCAGGTCTATGGTGGCTAATTGACTTTCCCATGGCCACAGCATTAGAAAAAGAACAGAAATAAATTCGGACCTTGATAATCAGCATCCAGGTCTTCTTCCCCAATTTGGTGGGAAGATTATTACATATATATTTGACTGGGAATATGAAAGTTGGAAAGAAGTTCTGAGACAATCTAGTCCAAGTTGCCTGTCTTTTTACAGAGAAGGAAAATGAAGCAAGGCAAACTGACTTTGGAGAACTGACATAGTCTGTTAGTGGCACAACCAGGGCTAGCCAGGTCCTTGGAGTTCTAATCCCATGCTGTGCCAAAACCTGGGGTGCAGCAATCTCCTGGAGTGATTCTGCCCTGAAAGGTCAGCAACTGCTCAGAAGGGAACTTGTGGCAACTAGAGACAGTGTCCTGGAGATTAGTTGCAGGAGAAGGCAGCAAAGAACAAAGAGGAGTGGGGGGTCAGGAGGAAAGGGCTGGTGGGTCAGGAAAGGAGCCCCCAAGAGAGATCAAGGGGGAACAACTGGAACTGGGTTAGGAAGATAAACATGACCACTACCCAGGGGAGAGTGATAAAATATTCTGGGTGAACACAATGGAAAAAGCCCTGGATTTGGAGTCCAAGTGACTGGGCTGGGAGCTTGGCTTTGCCACTACCCACATGAGGCCCTGGGCAAGTCACTTAACCTGATCTGTAAAACAAGGGGATGGGACTAAATGGTCTAATCTCGGATTACTTTCTTCCAGTGTGGCTTTGGGAAAGTCATTCAACTTCTCTAGATCTGAGTGTCCTCATGGGCCCAAGATTTGCAGGTGATCTTCTGGGCCTTCCAACTCAACTATGCTGCATGTGCACAAAAGCTTGAAGTGTTTACCCTCTATTAGTCTGAAATGAGGAGGTGGGTTGGGACTGTTTGGTTTTCCCACATGTACTGGATGGGCTGATGCTCCCCTCCCCACAATAGGAATCTGAAACCAACCAGGTAAAACTAGGCGGGTGTCCTATCTGTGGGGAGGAGATCGGTGCTCTGGGGCACACCCAGGCTAGTTCTGAGTCAGAAGGAAGAATGACAGCCCTTGAGTCAACTGCCCTGCATCTGGTGGTGGCACCTGGATTTTTCCCAGGTACTGTCTCAGCTCCTGTGTGTGTGTGTAGTGGGTGGAGTGGTAGTGGGGAAGAAGGAGTGCCCAGAGTTGAATAAGGGTTTTTCCAGGCAGGTAGGGAGTCAAAGAGAGATAGATCAGAAGGCACTTAAGTTCCCTGTGACTTCCTCCCTTGGATGTTAGTATTAATTCATCTTTCTCAAGTTTCCCATAACCATCCTGAGAGGCAATAACCCCTCCATTTACAAAAGAGACAGGTGTAAAAAGCTGAAGCGATTTGCCCACAAGAAGCAAGAAAATGTCACAGCTGGGACTTCAACCCAAGTCTAATGACCTGCAAGTCTAAAATTTTTCCCAGTCCAGTCTGCTGCCTGGTATACCCTGCTACCTGGGATCTAGTGGTCCTACCAGGTGCCTCGGGAAGACACCTGGTCAAGCCCTGCTTCTTTGTCCATCCCCTCCCCCCCTTGGCCCTATTTCTCCTCACCAGGTTAAATCCTCCTTCTCTTTGCATATCTCTCTCCCCTCCTCCCTCCAAGGCAGTTAGCTTCTAGGCCAGTTTCTAGTGAGAGCCTTCCCCCCCCCCCCCCCCATCCTATTGGGATTATTAGTGCTGCACATTTCCCAGTTCTGGGATGCTGTATATGTGAGTGGGGGAGGTGAGTGGGAGGAAGGTGCTCAGGGGGTCACTCGAATGAATGACCTCAAGAATCAGTGGTTAAAAACTGCTGTTGGATGTTGAAGTGACCAACTGTGGGTCCTGGGCAGAGGCAGAAGGAAGGCCAAAGAGAGACGGAAACAGAGCTGGAGAAGGAGCCAGGCAGACGGCAGACGGGGCTCCCGGGATACACAGTCCTGGAGGGCAGGCGGGCTCCCTCCCGGCAGGAACCACCTCCAGCCTTCAGAGGGAGCGGGAGAGGAGAGAGAGAGAGAGAGCGGGAACGGGAAGGGCGGGGAGAAGTGGGGGGAGGCAATTAGGATAAGGGGAGTGAAAGGAAAGAGAGGGAGACAGGAAGAGGGAGAGTCAGAGAGGGGAAGAGAGAGAAGGAAGAGGGGGGAGGGAGGAGGGGAATAGACTGTACAGGACAGGAAAATGAAAAGAGGGAGGGAAAAGAGAGAGGAAGAAAAGGAGAAAGGGAGAGAGAAGAGACATGGAGGGAGGGGGAGAAGATAGATGGAGAGCAGAAAAAGAATGAAGGGGGAGAGCAAAGAGATAGAGCAAAGAGAGATGGAAGGAGAGCAGAGAAGGATGGAGGGAGAGGAGAGCAGAGACAAGAGCAAAGAGAGATGGAGAGCGTACTGAGAAGAAAGGCAAAGTGAGGGAGGAGGATCTGAAACAGGAAGGGAGGGAGGAGCAGAGAAAGAATGGAGGAGAAAAGGGGACAGAAAGGAGGGTAGGCAGCGCGGAGAGGCGAGGCAGAGGGCCTCGGGGAGAGGGGAGAGCTGGGGCTGGGGCTAGGGCAAGGGCAGGAGCGGAGGTAGAGGGGCAGGGGCAGGGGCTGGGGGGGTCTCACTTTCTCCCGCTGCTCTCGCTCGCCGTCCAGCTCCCGCTGCAGGCTCTGGGCTCGGTCCTCCGCCTCATCCGCCTGCTGCTGTAGCGCCTGGATTTTTCTTTTCACCGCCTCCAGGGAGTTGAGGCCGGCCATGGGGACTAAGGGGCTCGGGGCGCGGGGCAGGACGGCCTGGGAGTGCTGGGGCTGGCGGGACTGGCGCCGCTGGTCTGCACTGGGGAGAGGAGCCGCCGCCCTGGTCCCGGAGCCCCCGCCTCCTTCCCACCCCTTGAGCTGCCCGGCGGCTTTACGGTGAGGGGGGGGGAATGGATGAGGTCACCGGGGCTGGGGGCGGTGACGTCAGCACAGCTGGGGGAGGGTCGGTGACGTAAGCACCGCTGGCCGCAGCTGCTTGGAAAATGCCCCTTTTCGGGACTTATTAGGAGAAAGATTGCAGCGGGGCTCCTCCCCCAGCCTCGAAGCCCGCCTTTGGGCGGAGGGGAGCGGGGTCCGGCCACGGTGAGATGGGGCGGGGCGAGGTGGGTCGGGGCTGGGGCCACGGAGGTCTGCTGTCTGCTCCAGTCTGGCGGCTCCAGCCCCGCTGGGCCAGAACTAGAGGGATGTGGTCACGCTGCCCCTCACCTTGGGGCCGAAAGCTGGCCCCTGCGAGGCGGCTTCGATTCCCCATCCGCCAGGGGGCAACCCTGGACGGCGAGAGATAGGGGGAGGGGTGGGAAGGTGGGGGCCGCCTGGCAGTACATACGTCGGTGGCCTTCTTCTCCGTCAGCTCCAGCTTCTCTTGGGCATCCTTAAGGTCTTCGGAGTACTTGTCCAGCTCATCCTCTGTTCCCTTTAGCTTCTTCTGCAGGATCACCAGCTCATCCTCCACCTGTGGCCAAGGGCAAAACCAGAATGAATATGCCCGAGAGAGCATCCTTTTCTGTCAATCAGCATCTCCACCTCCCAGCCTCACCTGGTCCCCCGGTTTTATCCACCCCATTCCCATACTCCATGCACACTCCCATCCCCTAGTTACCCCTACCCCACGCATTCCCCAGTCCTCTCCGACCTCTCTCTTTATCCACCCCCTACAATCTCTTCAGTTGCCCTTTTTAAACTACATCATCACTCCTACCTCTCAAACCCCCAGCTTCAGCTTTACCATCTGTGCCCCTAATGCTGTAATTACACTTATCCAAATGTCAGTCATCTTTCTTACCCCTTCTATTATCCAACATCCCTCAGTTTTCATGAGACTCTCAATCCCTCTGGCCCCCATCAGGGCCTTATCCCAGTTCCCCTCTATCATTTTAGTTACCTCTCTAGGCTCTCATTCTTTATTCACTCTCCTCTTACATCCCACTTCTCCCCTATCTTCACTTCTCATCACCTCTCCTAGATCTGAAGGCAGGTCCTTTGCTGGAAGGGCCCTAGACACAATCTTCAGCTAAGATCAGACTAGGATGACCAAGAAGCCTTTACAGAAATGTGGGCTTGTCTCTCTCTTCATCTCATTTCACTCCCACCAAATACCCCTAACGTTTAGGGGCTGGGGACAGGTCTCTACCACTTACATCTCCCTGGTCTGTTCTCATACACCCCTGGAGTGATTACACTTAGAAGAAATTACACCAAAGGGGAGCCCTGATAAAAAGGAGCAAATCAACAGGAAATGCAGTTTTGGCACCTCAGCCACATGCTCCCTGTTGGGGAGATAGGAGGAGGACATACAATTATTGCCCATAGAAGTCTCATGGAAGGGTTAAGGCAAATACAAAAGATGGAGAGAACAAAGTGTCACTTGAGTTAGGAGTCAGACTTAGGGAGGCCTTTAGTGCTGCAGGAGGCCAGAGGAGAGGGAGATCAGAATGGGTTGGGGCAGTCAGGGAAGGCTTCTGGGAAGATATGGCCCTTCACAGATGTAGGGGCTTTAAGAACGGTGGTGGAGACACACAGGAGTGCAACTAAACCCTGCAAGACTTATTCAGTCACAGAAACATTTGGTTCCTTCCCCTTTAAGAGGGGGCTTTGTCCCTAGGAAGTGGATAGTCTGAGCCAGGCAAATCTACCCTGGGCTTTTCAGGTCACATATGTCAAATCCACTGCCCTATACCGTAACTCATATATACTCCTACTGAGGCCTTTCCCTTCCTTGCATCCCCCCATAGCCCAGTGCCTCTCCAACTAACTTCCCATTATGCCCTATATTCGACTCCTCCCTACCTTCCATATTGTTTTCCCTAATACACACAATCCAGACCCTCTCCTTCTTACTTTCTTATTTTGTCCCACCAAACACCCAGTCTCATCCTTCTCCTCTCTTAGAAACACACATAACGTAACCCAGTATAGCCTGCCTGCATTGTCTCCCCCAATACACAAATATACACATTGCCCCTGCTCTTCCCATTTAAGTCCACTCTGTACACCCAGACCATTGACCTTTCTTCCCCCTTGCAAACACACAAAACATGGACCCTTTCTCTGTCCCTAGGGAAAAAAAAAAAGAGCACAGCATAGATGTCTACTCACACTGTCCCTCCCAAACTCAGATTCCCTTCCTTCTGCTACCGTAACACCTCTCTGCTACAAAAAAGTAGCCAGAGCACCTGCCCTCCATGCTGCTCCTCCCAAATGACCCAGAGTTCAGGCCCTCTCTTCTTTGCCCCTCATTCATGTTGTCAGACCTGGGAAAGCTGTTGGAATAAAAAATGTTAGAACTGCAAGGTACCTTAGAACATAGAATGTTAGATCTGGGAATCACCTTTGGGATCAGACCTCTGAGCTCTGAGATGAGAATGGATTTGCCTGATCCAGTCAGTAGGTAGCAGAGTTAGCATTCAAACTCTGGTTCTTGGACCCCCAAAACTGGTGTTTCTTATGCTAGCTCTAAGGGCTATCTCCATCTCTCCTTTCATTCAATGTTAAGTGAATGAATGAATGGAAACATGCAGGTTTCTGCATGGCAGCAGGCCAGGTTAATTATCCCCTCCTGGACTTAGTTCTGTTGGCATCAATGGAACCTCAGGTTCTGCCATCTGGAGGGGTCTGCCTCAAGCCTATTTATATTGCCTTTATGAGATGGCTTTATCCTGAGGAATTTCCAGGATCACATTTGTGTTTGACTGATAAGAGTGGCCTGGCCTTGGTTCTGGCTTTTGGCAAAGCAGTTTCAGCTGAGTGCTTTGGTCTTATTCAACACTTTGGGCAGGGAGTGATTTAACTGAGCTCTAACTAGGTAGAGCATCTGTTTCCAAATAACTGTCCTAATGCAGAATTTGATTTCTGGTAGGAACTTGAGCAACTCACTTGAACTTCCCTGATCTTTACTTTTATTTGTTAAAGGAGAGAGTTGGACTAGAATGACTCTAAAGTTCCTTCCAGCTCCAAATCTTGTTGTGTATTGGGAAGTATCCTGAATTAGAAGTCACTGGATTGGAAGTCAGAGGACCTACGTTTTTGATCTGAGACACACAGGGTTATGGCCAGTATGGTCAGCATCAGAACTTGAACCCAGACCTTCTGATTTCAAACACTTTCCAATATAACGTGAGAACGAGCACTCTAAATGTGTTGTGGGTACTCGAGAGCTAGAATTGGCAGTTCTGTTTCTAATTGTAATTTGGTGTGGTTTTTTTGAGGGGGAGATTTGGGGGTAGTCATAGAAGGCTCCATGGAGGTAGTGACACTTGAGTTGGACTTTGAAAGAGGGACATGATTATAGGCACAGAGACAGAAAGGAAAGGGAAGAACTTCAAGGAAGGTGAAAGAAGAACAGATCATGTCATAGAATGGGAGATTTGGAACTGGAAAGGACTGGAATGGGGCTCAGTGGTCTAGTCCAAATCTCTTGCTTTTCAGATGAGGAAAGAAGCCTATAGAACTTATTTGCCTCAGGTCATCCCATTAGTAAGCCCGAGGTAGGATTTGAACCTAGGTTTTCTGACTCCACAATCTTGGGTCTTTTCTCTATACCACATTCTCCTTAATCCTTTCTTTGCACCTCCCTGTTGACATTTAATATATTTTTATGTATATTATTGTTACTTGTTAGTGTATCCTGTCTTTCTTATAGACTGTAAGCATTCTGAGGGTAGAGATCAAGTCTGATTTTTAAAATTTGGCAATCCCTTAGACGGTTTTTAAAGTGGTAGATATTTAATAAATGTTGAATGAATGACGGCCAGTTCCTCTCTATGGTACTGTTTCCTTCTCTGTAAAATGGGGATAGTAACAACAATGAGAAGAAATGATAGTAATAAACACCAGCACTTTAAAGTTTGCAAAGCACTTAGTAAAAATATTTCATTTTATTATAATAATCATGATAGCTGTCATTTATATAACCCTTTAAGGTCTGCACAGTGCTTTAAATGCATTATCTCCTTGCATCCCTATATGCCTTTCTCAGAGGGTCGGTCACCTTGAAGATCAAATGAAATCAGAGACTGTAGAGTTCCTTATAACTGTTATTAATTAATAGCTATTAATTTGAAGCTATTGATAGCTATTAGTATGACTAGTTTAGTAATACTAATGTTAGTAATAGTCCACATTTATCTAGTGTTTATTTTTCATTATCTTATAAATAATAGTATATCATGTCTCGTATACTAGTAATTATGATAGTGTAAACTGTTATTATAATTTCCAGGACCATTATTATTAATAAACGTAAGCTCTCTGGAGATAGAGGTCATGTTTTTTCCCTTTCTTGTCTTTCCCATTGAGTAGCTGAGCCCAGAGCTAGAAATATGGGTCCTTAGGAAAGAAGGTGATTAATATCACCCCAATATTCCCCTGTTGGCAGGAATGTCAAGATTATAGTCTGTGAGATCTGGGGCAGATTTAAAGATACATTGAAACCTGACATTCACTTGATGATGACTTCGCTCCACTGGCTTGGATTTGCTTCATCAACCAACTAGGGAAGAATCTGGCATGTTAATAATCATATACTGAAGTCAGCATGGCCCAGTGGAAAGAGGCTTGGCTTTGGAGTGAGAGAGTTCAGGTTGTAATCCTGGTTTTGTCACTTATTACACGTGCTAGCGTTTATTTTTATTCTTTCTTATTGTTGTTATCTCCATTTCACAGAGAAGAAAACTGAGTGCCGTAGAAAGGAATCAGCACTCGTTCATTCAACATTTATTAAGTATCTACGACTTAAAAAGTGTGACCTTGGGAAAGTCATTTCCCTTTGTGTCTCAGTTTCCTCATCTATAAAATAAAGAAATTAGACAGATGGCTCTGAGGTCCCTTCCAGATCCAAGGCTAGGATTGTAGGATCCACTTTTATCCTTCATTTCCTCAGTAAGAAAGGGAAGTGTTCTTGAGCTCTTGCTAATGATTCTATCAGAGTGAAATTCCTACCAGAGGGGCGGCTATGAGGTGCAGTAAATACAGCACCAGCCCTGGATTCAGGATGATCTGAGTTCAAATCTGGCCTCAGACACTTAACACAAAACTAGCTGTGTGACCTTGGGCAAGTCACTTAGCCCCAATTGCTCTACCTTCCCCTCTCCAAAAAGAAAAAAAAAATTCCTGTTGCAATGGAAAGGCTTCATAGGATCAGGAACTTGGAGATGTTAGCGGTTACGTAGTTCATCTGTTTTAAAGAAGAGACAACTGGGGCCCACATAGGTTAAGTGACTTGCCCAAAGTCACAGAAGTAAATGAAAGATGTATGAGCCCAGTGAGAAATTGTGTCCTTGTTGTCCAGTGGCCAACCTGGCTCAGTTCAGAGAGCCTCATCACTGGGTTGGCAGCAGGACGCTGAGTTCTGGGGGCAGAGCAACTTGGGAAATTTTCATCTAAATGTAGTTACTGTATGTAGGCAGATTTTGTATAGCTGTGTTTACACTGGATGGTGCTTTAGGAATTTTCGTTGTATGTTAAGAAGTGAGGAATACATGAAGAAGAAAAAATCTTTTGATTAACAAATTGTCTGTGAAGGTTAAATGAATAGGCCTCAGTTTTCTTATTTGTAAAATGAAGATGGTGATAATGATAACTGACATGTATATAGCACCTTACTTGGAAAATATTTTCCATGCTTTGTCTCATTGGATATCTCCACTATCAGATTTAAAGATTTATTATACAGATCAGATAAGATAATGGATTATAAAGGGATTTGGATCTACCTATATGAGGCAGGTCTTCATACTGGAAGAAGCCCTGTTATATGGTGGAAAGTTCACTGACTTTTGAGTTAGGAACTGGGTTCAAATTCTGCTTCTGTGACCTTGGATAAGTCACTTGTGTTTCACTTTCCTTTTCCGTTAAATGAGGGGTCTGGTTTTTAGATGGCTTCTAAGCTCCCTTCCAACTTTAAATTTGTGGTCCTACTGTCACAGGTTGGGGAGGTCATTTGTAGATATGTGATCACTGAAGGAAGCCTTCATATTTACATATTTACAGGTTTTATAGTTACAAAACATTTTCATTTTCCTTATCTTGTTTAGCCTTCACGTTTTATGGATCATGTAATTGAAGTTCAGAGGGCAATTGATAGGCCCCAGATCACACTGCTAGTGTGACTCTTGGAATTTATCCCAGGTTTGCTGGGTTAAATTCAGTCCAATCCAAATCCAGTGTACTTTCCATGATACCAGGGAATAAACTTTCCCTTAGAAATGGATTCCTTTTAGATTCCACCATGATTCCATTCTAGAAAATGAGGAGGTTGAATAAGATGTTCTCAGAGTCTCATCTTGCACCACACATTCAATGCTCCGTTTTTTGAAGACCTTTCTGTGACCTGGTTGTTCTCTTAAACCATCTTTTTTACTCTCACCTCCCCTCTGGTGCTAAATTTTTAGAGAGTATTCTACTCATGGTGCCTCTACTTTCTTGACTCCTATCTGCTTTCCACCCTGTGCAGGTTGACTCTCCTGCTCTCCTGAAATGAACTTCTGAAGTCTTAAATGACCTCTTCATTGGCAAATTCAAAGGTCTTTTCTTAGTCCTCATTGTCCTTGACCTCAGGGCAGCTTTTGATTCTCCTGCTCACTGTCTTCCCTAGTTTCCTTCAAAATTCAGCTCAAACACCACATTCTCCTGATCCCTCCAACACCTAGTGACTTTTTGACCCCCAAGGGTCATCTTTCTCTTTCTACCTCTAAAGTATATTTTCTAAGACCCTGCCTCTGGCCTATTTCTCTCCTCTCTCCTTTTGTCTCCTCTTTTAATTTATTCCAGTGGCTACAATGATCATACCTTAACGTATCTACTGTGCCACTCAGTTGCCCCCTTCATCTCCCAAACTCCAGGTCTCCTTTTCTAACTGCTGGAAATGGGCACTGCCTCAGTCAAACTGAGGCCTTAAAAGGCCTTATCTTACAAAGGCTGATGCCTCCCACTGTATCCTGGGCCTTTTCCAGTCACCCTGATCTGTATCTCACCACTGGATCCCTGTGGCTCTGGAGGAGAAAGTGAAGCTGGTGGCTTTTCTCAGCGCTCCTTCACTCAAATCCAATTTACTTGTCTGTCATGGCATCACCTCTCTGATGCCATGGTCCTCTTTGAGAATGAAGGACAAACAATTTGTGAGTAGAAAGGGAGCTGCCCCACTGGGGACCCAACTGGAAGGGGCCAGTTGGGCAATACAGCTCTTTAAAAAATTGTTCTTTTCTTTGTCCACATACAGTATCATACCCCTACCTGTGGGTGCTCTGCCCAAAGGAATTTTGATCTCTGAAACATTATTTAAGGATCGTACCTTAAACTCAAATCACTCTGGCTCTCTTTGATTGACCTACAAGCCCACTTAGTGGTCACTGGCTCAGACTGAATGTACATAGCAATTGTTTCTTCTTTGACCAGAAACTCCAAGGGTCTTTACCTGCCAGATTGATTTTTTTTTTCTGACTAGGTAAAAGAGGCCATTCTTTTTTTTTTTTTTTTTTTGCTTTTTGGAGGGCAGTTGAGGTTAAGTGACTTGCCCAAGGTCACACGGCTAGTTTTTGTGTTAAGTGTCTGAGGCCTCTGAGGTCAGATTTGAATTCAGGTCCTCCTGACTCCAGGGCCAGTACTCTATTCATTGCGCTACCTAGCTGCCCCTAAAGAGGCCATTCTTTGCCTCATTTCTTGCCTAGCCTTAATCATGGAATGGATGTTGCCTCAGTCAATCCAAGACTTTAGTTTAAAAAGTCCAAAATCACTGCTGCATCCTAGACCATCTACAGCCATCCTGATCTATATCTGGTCACTTGACCCAGATGGCTTTGGAGGAGAAAGTGAGGCTCTTGGACTCTGCACAGCCCTCCTTCACTTAAATCCAATTCACTTTAGCGTCATGGCATCACCTCCCTGATTTCATGGTCCACTTTAAGAACAAAGGACAACAACAACAACTTAGATGTCCCACTGGAGCCTCCAACGCATCATATTCAAGACTAAGCTGATTTTTGGCCTGCCGTCTTCCCAGCTCCCGATTTATGCTGAACCAGTGACTCCAAGATAAAACCACAGGTTTGTCTCTGAGTCTTCTCTTAGCCCCTAATACTAATGATCAAATCCTGTCAATGTAAGCTCCACTGTATTTCTTGCATCTGTCTACTCTTTCTTTCTACTCATAGGACCACCAGACTAGTTCAGGCCCTCTCTGGACTGACTTAGAGTTAGTATAAATTGCCTCTAACTTTCTACCTCAAGTCTCTCTCTCTCTCTCTCTCTCTCTCTCTCTCTCTCTCTCTCTCTCTCTCTCTCTCTCTC
>CM053594.1:51649252-51685222 GCA_028646575.1 Pseudocheirus occidentalis
CACACACACACACTCCCAATATACAAGGGCACAGGCACACACACACACAGAGATTCTGTACATAGTATGAACATACACAAAGCTATATATATAGCGCTATGTACAAAGTTGCCAGTACATACAAAGTCAGCCTCACAAACCCCATGCACAGAGGTATAGATATCCACACACACACTCCGGTACAGTTCTATGTACAATGAATCCCTCCTTCCTATATAGGTATACATATATACATATGTACCCCCTATACATGAAACCACAGTTATATACACGCACATGCATATCTAGTCACACATAGAGCCATGTACAGTAACAAGTATGCACTTACCCCCACCCCACATACTCACATACTCACCACCATATCTACACAGTCTATACTAAAAGTTCTAGTCCTATTCAAGAGAAATATAAGAAGGCAGGATGAGGTCATCCACACCCCCAAAGCCACAGCTAGCAACAGTCTCATCTGTACCCATGTGTGCACTCCTCAATCAAAGTCTCATGTATATATTCAACCCGTTCCTGCCCTCTGTCCCACATAAGCACAAAACCATGAACACATTCCTAATATACATGGTCACAGATATACACATATTCACAGCCACAGAGATGTACACCTTTATATACAAAGCCATAATTCCAGTCTCACATATAGACAAATATATACCATCACAGGTATATGCTCTCATACCGCACTCCTATACACCCAATTACACATTCATACTCAGGTGTGAACACATACACACAAACTTGGCTACCCATATTCACACATATACATATAGTATTCAAATTCCCAAATATGCACCCATATACCATCTTACAAAAGTTACAGGTATACAAGCTTACACTCACATACTCATACATATACATATCCTATATACAAAGTCACAATATTGTTGCATAGAGAAGTGGGAAAACAGGGTGAAATGAGTATCCCACATATATAAACTCTCCTAATACCCCTCCACCTCAACCTTTCCATGAATGAAGCCATTGATATATACAAGACATGAATTCTGCACACAAAACCACAAATATGCATGCACACTGATAAAAAACAACAGGCAAACGTGCACACGTATACCTCTATCCGAAAATTAGAAGGTAAATGCAAAGATACACCCAGCTCCCAGACACAAAGCCATTGTAATTCACTACCAAGTCACATTTTACAACACTCACACTTAGACCTGATACCAAACACACTGTAACAAGCAGATGAGCCTTCCTTTGCTATAGCAAAAGGCTTAACCCGAGCTAATTCTCCTTGACAGCAGCAGAAAGACCCAAGGAGAGAGCCTTTATCTGGGGGAGTGGAGGGAGGGAAGGAGGGATGGCTGTGGATTCCCCAACAAGAGAAGAGAATAAGATACTTAGGGACTAGCCAGTGGTTCTTAACCCCAGGGGCCGCGTCCTTATTTTTTTCTTTTTAATTTTGATAGCTATTTTGATATGATCGGATTTCATTGTAATTATTTGTACTTGATTCTATGTGTCTATGAATATGATCAGACCCACTGGCCAAGGGATCCAGATCACAAACAAGGTGAAGAAGTCTGGGATCCTTTTGCTTTACTGACAAAGAAGGTGAGGCCCAAGGACAAGTGACTTACAGCAAGCCACCAGCAGGGACCGGATGTGAGCTCTGTTCTCCTGGGCCTGCATACTGTGTTTCCTGGGCTACCTGGCCACATGGCTCACCTGCTTACACTTGTCCTCCGCTGCCTTCTTGTCAGCTTCAGCCTGCTCAGCCCGGTCAATGGCATTCTCCTTGTCCAGTTTCAGCATCTGCATCTTCTTCTTTATGGCTTCCATGGTGGTAGGATGGGTTGGCTGCCTCTGGGTGCAAAGTAGCAATGGAGAGCTGAAGCCTGACTAACTAGCTTCTGGTGTGTTCCAGGAGACCAAAGGCAAGCTGGCAGCAGCAGGAGGGGGGTATTTAACCTCCCAGGCCCCTTCCTGAGAAGCCTGGAGGCTGCCCAAGTCCCCAGGGCCAAGCAGCTACTTTCCTCCTAACCTTTCTAAGGAACAAATTGGCCTCGGTTCACGTGCTGAAGCTTCAGCCCGCTGTCCTCTCCTTATTTGGGTAGTTAGGTTTTCTTAAAGGAAAAAAAAAAAGTCAAACATCTTGTTTCCATTTTTAACCATCTGACAGACTCAGGAGTGTTGACACATGAACACAGAGATGGGAACAAAGCTCATTAGTTACCCATCTATCCCAAGGAACCAGAGAAGGGAGGTTGGCCTGATCCCAGGCAGGAGACAGGCTCAAGACTCTCCTGTCTAAGATGGTAGAAGGGAGAATCTTTTTCTTAACTAGAGGTCTGTAACCTGAGATCCACAAAGGGTTGTTTAGCTTTATTTTCACTAATCTGTAAATGAAATTTAGCATTTTTTTCATTATGAATGCAGGCAACAAACACGATTCTTAGAAAAGATTCTTATGATTTTCCAGACTGAAAGAGGAGTCCATGACACCAAAAGGTTAAGAACCCCTGTTCAGAGGGTACTAGAAGCCTAGAATCTGAAGTGACTTCAGAGGCCACCTAGTCCAGTCTTTCTCTGTCTAATAAATAAACTCCTTCTACAATGACCCCAACAAATGGTCATCTAGCCTCTAAATACCTCTAGTGATGGGGAGTTCATTATCTCTTAAGGCAGCCCATTTTGCTTTGGTACATCTCAAATGGTTAGGAAATTCTTCGTGGTAATCCTAAACCTACTTGCTGGTGATTCCCACTCACCTGTGCCTCTAGTGTTTGCCCTTTGAGAATGGGTATAATGAGTTGTTAAGAGTTTGAAATGGGTTTGAGGCCCCTGGTTGGGGTGTCCACATTCCCCTTCATGTCTTCCTCCTTACAAAGTTCCACCCCTTCCAGGAAGCCTCCCAGATTGCTATGACTGAAGAAAGGGTTTGGGATGGTGGCCCTGGTGGTGATTTCATAACCACTGAACCACAAAAAAAAGCAACCACAAGAAACTTGATTAGATTAAGATGTCTCTAGATGATATAATAAAGTTAAATAAGAGGGAAGAGAGAAGTAAGTAGAATTTCCCAAGACTGAAGAGAAAACATAAAATACTGGTACCTAGTGATTCAGGATGTGCATGCATCATGCCTGCTGGAAGCCTTCGCTGATACCCTGACCTGCTAATGCTCTCTCTCCCAGACTACGGAATCAAACTATTTGGTATATGTTTATATTTAGGCAATATATATTTTTATATGTATTTCTCTTCTCCATTAGAATGTAAGCTCCTTGTAGGTAAGGATTCTTTTGCTTCTTATACTCCTGACACAATACTTGTCACATAGTAGGTGCCTAATAAATATTTGTTAATTGATTGATTACTCGAATCCTTATTAGTCTCTTCTGAGCTGTGGGGTATACAGTAGGAGCTAAGTTTGAGACAGCCCTAAGTCTCTCCCAGGTTTTGGATATGACAGAGGGGCGTGTGTGTGTGTGTGTGTGTGTGTGTGTGTGTGTGTGTGTGTGTGTGTGTGTGTGGTTGATTTACAGAATCCCAGAACTCTGGGTTTGGCGGTTTTGTTGTTTAGTTGTTTATAGTCGTGTCTGACCCTTCATGACCCCTTTTGAGGTTTTCTTGTCAAAGAGACTGGAGTGATTTGCCATTCCCTACTCCAGCTCATTTTGCAGATGTGGAAACGGAGGCAAACAGGATCAATGTCATGCCAACATATTATAGCTGCTTAATAGATGTTTGTTGATTAATAAGGGCTCAATTCCTGACAATGGGTCTATATTTACCTCACTGGAATTTAATAAATTCATGGCAAGAAGAATGGCTCTGGAGTTAGGGGACATGGCTTTGAATCCTGTCTCTGCTGCTAAGTCCCTCTATAACTTTGGGTAAGTCTCTGCAACTTATTTTGCTTATCTGTAAAATTAGGGGTTAAACTAGATGATTCCCAAAGACTCTTACAATTCTAAATCTATGATCCCATCAGTACCTGATAACCCACAAGCAAACAGTCTTGAAGGAGAACTTCTCCCTATAACATTCTTGACCAATGATTTTCTAACAACCATCTGAAGACTTCTAATAATATTTAATTCATTGCCTCTCAGACAGCCCATTATTTGTTGTTCAGTTGTTTCAGTTGTGTCTGACTCTTTGTGACCCTATTTAGGGTTTTCTTGGCAGAGATACTGCAATAGTTTCCCACATTCTTCTCCAGCTCGCTTAACAGAAACTGAGGCAAATGGGGTTAAGTGACTACTTGTTCAGAGTCACACAGCTAGTAAATGTCTGAGGCCAGATTTGAACACAAGAAGATGAGTCTTGGGGCGGCTGGGTGGCACACAGTGAATAGAGAACTGGCCCTGGAATCTGGAGGACCTGAGCTCAAATCTGGCTGTAGACATTTAACCCTTACTAGCCGTGTGACCTTGGGCAAGTCACTTAACTCCAATTGTCCTGCCTTCTCCCCTCTGAAAAGCAAAAAAAAAAAAAAAAATTGAAAAGTCACCAAACTTAAAATAAAAGATGAGTCTCTCTGACTCCAGGCCAGGCACCCCATTCACTGTACTGCCTAGTTGTCCCTACATTGTTATTTAGTCATTTTGATTTCATCTGACTCTCTATGACTTCATGGCTCATCCTTCGCCGTTGCTGTCTGCAGGATTTTCTGTGCAAAGATACTGAAGCGGTTTGTCGTTTCCTTCTCCAGTGGATTAAAGCAAACAGAACTTAAATGACTCGCTCGTGGTCGTGCAACTAGTAAGTTTGATGTTGGATTTGAACTCGGGTCTTCCTGACTAGGCCCAGCATTCTGTCCACTGAGCCATCTAGCTGCCTTTAGGCTCAATGCTACTATGTGATAGTGTGAGCTTGTGTAAGCAGCCCAGACTCTTGGAATACTGGGCAGAAATGCCTTCCCCTCTCTGGGTCTCACAGTCTCTTTTCCTCTTTCTGAGATTCCTCATCCATAGGTGCTGGAGGGGGTGGTGGTAGAGGAGATGTAACGAGATGTTCTTTAGTGTTTAACCCGACTCTAATGTTTTCTAACTCTTTTTCTGTAACATTTTAGGTGATTTGATTTTGGGTTGCTGGTTCTGCCTTGAACTTATGATGAAGTGGTTATTATTTCATCCAGGATACCTATCTCCATGACTTATTAGAGTTAGACCTATTCTTTTTACATCTTCTGCTTGTCTTGCTGCTCTGCTATGCCACTGATTTTTTTTTAACCTCCACAGTTTGATACTGTGAAAAGAATGATGGATTGTGAGTCAAAAGACCTGGGTTCAAATCCTGACTTAGCTACTTACTAACCATGTGATGTGAAACAACTTACTACCTTTTGGGGTCTCAGGTAGCTTCATGTGACAAATGAGGGAGTTGGACTTTAAGGCCTTTTAGATCCCTTCCAGCTCTAAATCCAAATTGGGAATACAGCCTTGAATTCTTTAGTCCACTGCAAACTTTTTGTCAGCTTTGAATCAATGTTACTACCCCTATACTGCAGCTTGCCCTCCTGCCTTCTCTGCTTGTTTACCTTCTTGAAGTGTCTGAAAACTGCATCTTTCCTAATGCCCCTGGTCCCAGTTCTTCTGCTTGGCACCCATGTCCGTCTCCTCCTGCTTGCCCCAGACACCCACTCTCCTTTTTTGGCTTAGAATCCCTCCTATTCCACTCTTTCCTGGATGATACAATGTCTAGGCAATGACATGCTTGTTTTGCACACTAGTTCAGATTTCTGTTGGTGTGAGGTCCTTTGGGACAGGCCTGGACTTCCAACTTCATTGAAAGTATCTTCTTGGAATATTGCTTTTGTCTTTTGCAACCATAGTGCTAATATAAACAAACAAACAAACGAAGAGGTCTGTAATGCCTACTGTAATGCCTACATTCCTGCAGTAGCAGCGAACAATTCAAGCTTAGACCAGAGCACAGGAAAGATGCAGGGTCAGCTAAAACCCGTTCATTCTCAGCTCTGCCACTGATTTATTGGATGGCCTTGGGAAAAGCCGAGTTACCTGCTCTGGAGGTCAGTTATCTATATGAAGTTGGGGAAACACTTATTAATTCCTGCTTTCCTCGCAAAGAGGATGTGAGATTTTGTTTTGTTGTTAGTATTTCACTAACTCTTAGGTGCTTCTCCCTTCTGTCTCAGAGGATTTGTCACTTGGCTCAATGTCTTCCTCTTTGTCTCAACCCTTGCCATCATACTTTGGGACTTTAATTTACATGTCGATGTCCTTTTGAACACCCTAGCCTCCGAGTTCATTAACTCCTTCAGTTCCCATGAGCTGCACTTTCACTCCATCTCTCTCACTGGACAGGGTAGAAGATGAACGTAGGAGATCTCCACCACCATTTAAAGAAGGTGTCCAGGGCATTCACCTCATCATTTCCCAGCTGCTTGTTCTCCTGAAATTCACAATCTCCCATAACTGGTCATCATGCAAGATGACATGAACTCTGAAACACATACCTCCCCAGTTGCCCCTGCCCCTCTTTGCTTCTGATTGGAGAGGGTGTAGGGTGGACATCAGAGAGTTCCTCTCTGATCCTCCACCATTTAATGAGGGGGTCCAGGATAGTCACCTCATTATTTCCCACTCTGGTTGCAAGACTTCATTATGACTCCATTATGACTCCCTCCCACCTACCCACTTTTAGTTTTTTTTTCTATTGTCTTTGCCCATTTGATTTTGAGCCCCGAGTTCCTTGAAGGCAGGGACTGTCTTATGCCTTTTCTTTCTCTATCCCCAGTGCTTAGCATGGTGTCTGGCACACAGTAGATACTTCATAAATGTTTATTGACTGACTCTGACTCCATCCCAGTCATAAGCAAGGATGGTCGTAACTCTTTCCTTTAAATATTCTTCCTCCCTGATTCAGAACTCTGAATTCTTTTCCCTGACCACAACCTCCTATCCTTCCATGTCTCCCCATGCCTTGATCCTCCTAAAACTAGCCTTCATCCTTACCTCAACCTTCAATCCTTCCTTTCTGACTCTAACATTACCCCTGTTCTTGACTTTCCTTCCTTCATAATCTTGATCCTATTAATTAGCTTGTTGAACTGTAAACTGTCCTCTACTGGAGAATCCTCTGCTCCCTTCATTTGACACCCCCATACCATGCCACGTTGAACCCTGATCTGGAATTTCCCTAATAGCATGCATTGTTTGCTTCTACAGGCATGTTGCTGAATTTTGTGGGAGGAGCAGCTGTGTTGACTGGGTCTATTACATACTATTATTTTCTCCTGTGAACCTGATTCTGCTACCTACCGACTCTTTTACTTGTCTCTAAATGCCCCCTTTCTATCTCTTCTTCAGTCTTTCCCCATCTATTGGCTGCTTCCTACAAACATGGCTGGGGCTTCTGTATCCTTGAAAAAAAAAATCCTGCCCCTGATCTTATCATCCCTTCAGGTAATATTGTCATCTGTCTCATTTGCCTTTTTTTCAGCCAAACTACTAGAAAAAACAATTTCACTCATCGCTCTCCCTTCCTCTATCATTGTACTCACTCCCTCTATTATTACTCACTTTTCATCTCTTACCTTTGGCTTCTCTGATGACTCCAATGAACTGCTCTCTTTAAGGTTACCAACAATTTCTCAGTTGGGGTGGCTAGGTGGTGCAGTGAGTAGAGCACCAGCCCTGGAGTCAGGAGGACCTCCAACCTCAGACAGTTGACACACTTACCATCTGAGTGACTTTGGGCAAGTCATTTAACCCCAGTTGCCCTCCAAAAAGTTAAAAAAAATGAGACAAACAAACAAAAAACAAAAACAATTTCTTAATTGCTAAAGGCGATGACCTTTTCTTTTGGGCCTTATTTCTCTTGACTGTGGCAGCATTTGATGCTGTTGACTCTTCTTGGTTTTTTTTTTCTCCTTGATTTTTGTGACATTGCTCTCTCCTAATTGTTTTCCAGTTGCTCCTTGTCCGTCTCCTTTATTATTTTTCAAACCATGAGCATCCCCCAAGGCTCAGTCTGAAGTCCTCTTCTCTCTAAACCTTTTCTCTTGAGTGCCCTCATCAGATTCTGTGGGTTTGATCTTCATCTCTATGCAAATGCCTTCTAGATCCACATATGTGGCCCTCGTTTATCTTCTGAAATTGGCCTCAGCTGTGCAACTAACTGCCTGTTGGACATCTCCAGCTGTGTGTCTTGTAGATATCCAGGGCTAACCTTGGTCAAATGCAAGCTGTTTTTCTTTCCTCTAAAATCCATTCCTCCTTCAGGCTTCTCTATTTTTGCTCAGAGCATGCTCAGAGGGAGAAAGCATGGCATAAACTTTAAGGCATGGGTCCTGAATTTGAATCCTGTCTCTACTATGTACTAAATGGTGAACCCGGGTGTCATTTCACCTCTCCACACCCGTTGCCTCTCCTGTAAAGTGAGGGTATTGGACTCAACGACCTTGAAGGTTCCTTCTCACTCCAAATCTATTGCTATGTGTTCCTTGCAGTCACTTGAAGTTCCCAACCTTGGAATCATCCTCAACTCTTCTTTCTTAACCCTCCTATGCCTAATTGTTTATCAAGTATTTGTTCCTTCTACCTCTACAACACCTCTTGCTCCCAATCTCAGCCCTCCCCTCACACAGCCACCGCTCTAGTTCAATCTCTCTTACTTTTTGCCCAGACCATTAGATTGCTTCTTAGTTGAATTTCCAGATTCCAGGCTCTGCCCTCTCCAACCCATCTTCCATGTGCGTGTAAATATAACCTTCCTAAACTGCAGGTGTTACCGCAGCCTTCCTAAAAAAGTCTTCAGGATCTCCTTACTGACTCATGGAGAAAATATAGATGCTTCCAAGGGGCATTTAAATCCCTTCACAGACTGGTTCCAGTCTACTATCCCAGGCTTCCTTTATATATCTTCCCTTCATGTACTGTATGTTGTAGCCAGACTGCCATATGGAAAATTTCCTGAATTCCGCATTTTATGTTTCTTCTCTATGTCTTTGCTCAGGCTGTTTCCCATACCTGAAATTTACTCTTGACCTCTGCCTCTTAGAATCTCTGGTTTTCTTCACAGTTCGTGTATCATAGCTTCCTTTGAGAAACTTTTTTTAATCCTTCTGTTTTTTAGGGCTCTATTCTTCCACGAATTATTACATATCCACTTATCTGTTTATAGATTATTTATCCCCAGTAGAATGTACTTCTGCAGCACAGGCATGGTTTTATTTTGTGCTTTACAGATCTTAATGTGGTAATTTTGTTATTACTATTTTTTTTTTTTTGCTTTTTGGAGGGCAGTTGGGGTTAAGTGACTTGCCCAAGGTCACACGGCTAGTTTTTTGTGTTAAGTGTCTGAGGCCGGATTTGAACTCAGATACTCCTGACTCCAGGGCCGGTGCTCTATTCACTGCGCCACCTAGCCGCCCCTTATTACTATTATTCTAATGTCCATAATATTACAGTATATAGTGCACTACCTAGCACAAAGTATATGACTGATAAATGTCTGTTGAATTGGCTTTGAAAATGCTAACAGTTTTGTCTGGAAAGATTTTTTTAGGAGGTTGAAAAGTAATTTATTAAGTAGTTAACTATGTGTAAAATGTACTAAAAGAATGCTGGGAATAGCAAAGCAAGACAGTTCCCATTTTCAGGAAGCTCCAATTCTAATAGACAACACAAAAAAGTTTCTGCTTACAAGTCATATGGAAAGGTCCCATGATCCTTAGGGTGCAGCAACAAAGCAGATGACGATCTGCTTTAGTTATGTATCTTCTTCAGTTAATTCTGCAGATAAAACCAGATACATCTTAGATCATTTAAAGCACTTAGGACTTAGACGTTGACAACTTTCTCTTCTGGGGTTTCAGTAGCTATGACTGCTGGGATGGCAGGAATGGGATGGCAGAAGCTGTTGCCATGTTGTATGTTCACAAGGTAGATTCCCTTCATGATGGCTATAGGGGTTGGCCTGGAAGAAGGGCCAGTGTTTTGGAGGGGGTGGTTTCCTCTTTGGGCTCATCTACTTATTGGTGGCAACTGGTCAGAGGGTGGTGCTGGTGGTGTTGGAGATAGTGAGTCCTGACTTCACTGTGGTTATTTCCCTTGAAGATTCCTAGTAAGTGTGTGAATTAGGATTTGAACTTAGGTCTTCCTGAATCCTAGTCCAGTGAGCTCTCCAAGACATCATACTGCATAGGACTTAATCTTTCTTTGGAAGAATGTTTCTTGGATCTTTTTTCTCCAACATAGCTTAAAAATATAGGACTAAAAAGATGTAAATGTGATTAACCTTTTTAGTGCTGTCCTTTCCCCTTACCTCAGTGCATTTAGGGAAGAGGGAATTAGGTACACTTAGTAGCATTGGTTAGCACTGAGATAATGGAGAGCTGGTAGAATTCCTCTTCGGGGAAGGAAACAGACATGGTGTGAATAAATGCCACATTTTCCTGGCTACGTGAGCTACCCAGCAATCTGTAGGTAGGATGCCCTTAACTCTATACCCTGAACCTTCCCTCTGCTCCTCTTTGCAAAATCTACCTGAAGGGCACTGAACTCTACCAGGTTCACATAAATTTGACAAGCTCTTCTAAGGCCCTTAGATATGTATAGCAACCCTTCAAAAATCTAGTCACTGCTCCCAGAACACGCCTTGGACTTCCCTGCCTACGTTGTTGCTTATATCTTTCTTTGGGCACATTCCCCAAAACCTTCTTCTCTTCTCAGCCTGTCTGAAGCCTCCCACTCTTCTTGGCAGATGGGGCTTTTTTTCTTCTTCTTGTGTCTTTAATCTCCCCTTTTCTAATAGCACTTTTTCCTTTATCCGTCTAGTTTTTAAGTATCCTAAAAGAGCTTTGCTACAACCTTCCTACTACCTTGAGCTTCTCCTTCTGCCCCTTTATTTTCCTCCCTTTCACTACCAAACTGCCCCCCAAAAAAGGTGTGTGCGTGTGTGAGATTTACAACCAACGTTTCCATTTTTTCATCTTTAGCTTGGGCTCTCTTTCTTTGTCTCTGTAACCATCAAACTTGCCAAACTTCTCTCTTGAAGACTCCAGTGACTTTCTGACCACAAATCCAGTGGTTTTCCCTCAGTCCTCTTCATCCTTGACCTCTCTTAAACATTTGACATAGCTCTTTCTGGACCAGACCTCCAAAAACCATGTCCCCAGTTCCCCGACTTGCTAATCTACTCACCTCTAGAACGCCTGTCCTGGGAGCTGAGCAGAGTAGATTTGGAAGCCAGTGAATGCAAGTTCACCCAACCCATTATAGCCAACTGGCCCCAGAGCAGATCAGGCTTCATGTTCCTGCCTGCCATCTACCTGGAATATTTTGCCAGTTGTGCTGTGGTTGTTTTTCTTACTGTTTTGCTCATTCTTTCCTTTTCCTCTGGGCACAGTAACCAAAACTATCATTACTTCTGGAAAAGGTCTATTAATCAACAGCTTATAACAACTCACCTACTCCAAAATCCTCTTTCCTGGTCATCCTTCCCTTGTATGCATTGTCTCCTCCATTAGAATATCAGCTCCTGAAGGATCTGGACTGTCTCTTTTGTATTTACATTCCCAGCATTTGGAATGGTGCCTAGTGCATTTTACAGCCAATAGATGATTTCATTCATTTATTCATTCATTCCAGCAGTCCCTTTCTTTTGCATACTTTCTATTCCCTTGGCTTCAGAGACACTAACAGAGACACTTTCTGGGTGTTTTCACCTCTTTAATCACTCCTCAGTCTCCTTCTCCGATTCCCTTGAATCCATAATGTGAGTGTTGCTCCAGATTCTGGGCCTTACATGATCTCTTTTTCTTACATGATCTCTTTTACACAATCTAACTACCTTTTGTTTGTTTTGCACGTCTAGATATACAAGTGCACTGAGACTTTTACTCTGTATATATTTGTATATGTACATACTGCTTCTACCAAGAGAGTGTAAACTTCTGGAGAGTAAGGATTGCTTCATTCTTTGAATTTGTATCCCCAGTGCTCGGCCTAGTGTCTGGCAGATAGTTGGTGCAGGGGATAGAATGTTGGATCTAAGAATCAGGAAGAGCCGAGTTCCAATCCTGCCTCGGTCATTTCCCAGCTTTGTGACCCTGGGCAAGTCACTTGACTGTTCTCTGTCTCTTATCTATACGATGGAGATGCTGATTTAGCACTTTCCTAGACAGATCACTGTCTGGATAAAACGAGATAATATTTGTGAAGTGCTTTGTGAACCTTAAAGCATCATGTGCTGGGTAATATTATTTCTCCCTTGGCAATCTCATTCATTGTCATAGCTTCAGCTTCCATCAGATTTACACTTTTAATCCTGAGCTTTTCACTGAGCTCCAGACTTCTATCTCCAGCTGTCTACAAGGCATACAAGAGCTTACGGCGCCTTTCGGAGACCATGTGGATAGTTATCTGGTGTAGCTGAATGACAAATGTCTCTGTCAAGTATGTTGTAGTGGGAACACCCTTCAGGCATGTTTTGGACTAGATGGTCACTGTGGGGTCCCTTCCAACTCTGGACATTTTGTATGGTTCTTCCATAGAGATGAGATGTGTGTGTGAGTGGGTGTCTAGCAGCAAGCACCCTAGTATACACAGGAGGGCTGCTAGCACAGGTTCTTTGATCTGTTTTTCCAAAGAAAAGCAATTAAAAAAGAGTTAACAATCTTTAATCAAACATATATATCATTCACTTAGCTCAGGGGAAAGTCAGCATCCCGAACTTCAGAAAATACAAACAGAAACTATAAGCAGACAAAAAGTATAGACAGAGAAAATAACACAGTTCAACAGACAGGGCTTCTAGTGTCTGACCATTACTTATATTACTTACCAGAGGGAGAAGCACCAACATCTGAGTTTTCAAAGCCAGGGGGCTCAACGGCTACCCAGAGTCTCTTCTGGCCAGATCATACTAAGTGAGCCCCAAAGGAAAACCTCACCTTAGAGTTTATATAGCCTTCTTCATGGTCAGAGGACATCACAGGACACACTGCCTAATTACGAAGTAACAAAAGATGTGGGCCTTCTTGAAAAACAAGCCTCTCCTAAGTAATCTTCTCTTGTTGGGCTTCAACTGAGGCCTATTAAGGGGCAGGGAAGATCTTCAAATTCCCTTACCATTACAGGGGGGAGAGAAGGAAGTCACTGGAAGACTGGGCATAGGACCCTGGTGTCACCGTTGCAGATATAATCCTTTATGGGGATTTTTTTTGAGGGGGGAGAATGAGATGGTATCAGATAGTAGACTATGCAAGGGTTAGGGTTGCAGTCAGAGCATGTGGATTCAAATCCCAGACCTTTTACTACCTGTGGGACCATGGGCAAATAATTTTGCCTTTTTGGCCTTCAGTTCCATCATTTGCAAAGTGGCAATGAGATGGTGGTGGGGGAGGGATTGGTATAGATCCCTTCCAGTTCCAAATCATATAGATTTATAACACTTTTCCATGCTGCCCTGGTGAGAGGGGATACGTATGGGAATATCTTCCTATATTCTACTTACTTTGCAGGATTGTTGTAAGAAAAGTATCTTGTAAAATTTAGGATTATAGACACAGAGCTGAAAGGAACCCCAGCGGTCATTTAGTCTAGACCCTTCATTTTTGCAGATTGGGTCGACCACATAGGGAAGACAAGTGCCATTTTATGGTGACACAGTGGAGACTGTAGGATTTTGAGTCAGGAGGACCTGGGTGTGAATCTCATCTCTTATATTGACTAGCTCTGTGACCCTGAGGAAGTCACTTATCATCTCTGAGCTTCAGTCTTCTAATCTATAAAATGGGGATAAGACTAGCACCTGCTTCACAGGGTTATTGTTAGGATTAAATGAGATCATGGAAATAAAATGCTTTGTAAACAGTAAAGTGCTGTATCAATAATAATCATCTTTATTTTCATTGTTAATTATTATTATCTGCAGTGATAAGACCTGAGTTTGAATCCTACTAACTATGTGACCTTGGGCAAGTCCCTTCTCTCTGGCCCTTAATTTCTCCCTTTCTAAAATGAGGGAGTTTCATTAGGTGAGCTGAAAGTCCCTTCTGACTCTGAATTCTACTATTCTATATAAATGCGAATTATTATTCTGATGTCCAACATTCCATCATAGTGTTGTTAATGGGACAGGATTTTCCTCTCTGCTTCTCTTCCATAGCAGCTGGTAGGTGAACTGCTTTCCACTGCCCAACTTCTTATGCAGGGGTGGCTCAAGAGCTGACCTCAGTTACTTAGGTAGGTAGATGAGCAGTTTTTTTTTTTTAGCTAAAATGAATGAATGAACCTGTGCCCAGGTATTGAATCATCTCATTACTATGAGAAATGTAAACATGTTACTCCCAACAATGAATCACAAGCCTCAGAGATTAAGTAGAACCTGGGCCTAGAACGCCCAAATGCAAATTGGAACAGTCCAAAAGCAAACATATTAGTTATCTTAGAGGGAAAGCAGAGTTGGCAGGGTCCTGTACTCTAAAGAGCCTGCTTCATGCCAGAGTATGAGCAGCTTTAGGGAAACTTGGTGTAATGCAAAAAGACTTGGGCCTCAAGGTTTGCTCCCAGTCTGCCACTAACTGGTTGTTTGATCTCAGGCAAGACACCTCCCCTATTGGAGACTTTCATTATTTGTGAAATGGTGTTGGGGTGGCAGATAGGACTAGACAATACTCCCACCTCTGACACTCAATATTCTAAGGAATGCCTGGAATTAAATCCTGCCTCAGACAATGATGGGGTGAGTATTGGCAAGTCACTCAATTTCTTCTTTTTTCTTTTTGAAGCAGGGAAGGCAGGGCAGTTAGGGTTAAGTAACTTGCCTAAGATCACATGGCTAGTAAGTGTTAAGTGTCTGAGGCCAGATTTGAATTCAGGTCCTCCTGAATCCAGGGCCGGCTGCTCTATTCACTGTGCCAAGTCACTCAATTTCTAAGTACCTATTTTTTCTTATTTTTACGATGAGAGGCAGGGGTGGAATCCATTGACTCTAAGTGCCCTTCCTGCTCTAAATGTATGATGCAATGGTCCCTACCAGCTTTCCTTTTCTATGTTCTAAGGTTCCTTTCAGCTCTGACATTCTGTGTTCTAACAGTCCTCCTGACAATTTTTTTTCTGAGGTCACTTCTAGCTATAACATTGTGTCTCAGGGTTGGCTGTGAGGGTGATGATGGATTTTAATTATTTTGACATCCACTGGAGCTCTCTGTTAAAAAGAAGAACAGAACAGGTCATAACTTCCTATCTTAACTAATGAGAATTTCATCAGTTAAAAGAGTCAAAAAAGAGAGAATTCTATTATCTCCACATTTGCACCAATAGGGAGGAATTGGTTTCTGGGGCACAAAAATGATGTGGACCCCCCCCCAAGAGAAATGGACCAGTCCCTCTTAGAGTTTCTGATAGAAGAGAAGAAAGTCTCTGGAATGAGTTCTCTGACCTGCACCCTAGATTTTGAGAGAGCAGATTTCAAAGGGTTCAGAAGAAAGATAGGAGCCCATACACCAAAATTCTTCAAGGGAAAGCCCAGGAGGGGTGTAAGACTCAGAATGAAATTCTGAATGTACAAAGGAAAACAAATTGGAAGATACTGATGAGGATGCACAGAGAAATAACCAAATGCCTTAGATTTAAAAAGACAGATACAGAAGATTTCAGCAATGGTGGTTAATGGAGAATGAAAGCAAAAGCATGACCAACTACCACCATAATAGTATGGGGGGGACACATAGGTGGCTCAGTGGATAGAGCACTAGGTCTGGAGTCAGGAGGAACTGAGTTCAAATCCAGCCTCAGATGCTTAATACTAACTGTAATACCCTGGGCAAGTCACTTAAACTCAATTGGCACACCAAAAAAAAATAGTATCAGGATAACCAAAGTTCAAAAGGAACTGAGGTGGGTGAGGAAAGATAATGCCAAGAAGTGTCTTTTTCCCCCCTCATGGTAGGATTCGGAATAAACTGGGATCAGATACGGGTAATAGTGTAGATGGGGGTGGGATGCGTAAGGAGAGGACCATGGTAACTAACAACAGAGAGAAGGCAACTTTGCTCGGTTCTTATTTTGTCTCTGTTTTCTCTGCCAACAACTTTTGGACTGCAAAGGACTGAGTTCAGGGGAGCCTTGAGCTGGAGGGAATCCTAGGGGAGGTGACTAAAGGTGGAACTTTTGATTATGACTATCAGAGTAGTTATATGGAGCTTTGCCATCTCATAAGGGTCTTTCATACCCCTCATTTCATTTGATCTTTGGCACAGACTTTTGAGGTTGGCAGAGCAATGATTATCGCCCTCACTTTATAAACGGGAAGGCAGGGAGAAGGGAAGTCGTTGACCCAAGTTTACACAGTACATTGTGGTAAAGCTCTGTCCCCTGTTCCAGAACTTCCTAGGGTGGGCAATGGCAGGGTCCAGGGGAGCTAGGGGCAGGATGAAACCTAAGAGAGTGGGAGGGTGAAGGCATTAGCAGAGAGAAGAGGGCCCCAAAGCCTAGGTTTGCCAGACCATCCTAGAAGTCTCCAGGGCTTGTGACTCACTGGCTATCCTGAAACCCAAGTCAATGAACAGCCTGGGCAGAAATACATTGGGAATGGTATCTCTCCCACAGGAAATGTCCTAGGTTCACTCCATGGCCTTGTATGGTCAAGCCTGGCCTAGGCAGACAAATGTCCAGGGAATTCTCTGAGGTAACATCTGATTCCTGACTAAGCTAATGAGTGTTTCAGGGAGGGCACAGACAGGGAAGCTAGTGCTGAAGGCAGGGCCAGTCACAGACCTCCCACTTTCCAGACTCCGTCTCTGGTTGACTTCTAACTCCCTGAGCCTGAGGAACCCCCGTTTATTATGAGAGCTGAGCTGCGTGGCTACATAGTGCCCCCCTGCTTCCCCTCACTCTTCACTGGGTCATGGGGCAGTGGCTGAGATGACCAATCAGGCTCAAAAAGGCATTTTAAGGTTCATATGGTCAGATTCCTCCTCACAGGTCTCTAGAGACAAGGCCCAGCTGTCTAGCGAAAAAGGGCAAGGTAATGGGAGAACACAGCAGGGAGAAATATGATGCACCTATCTGGGAACACTGAGGTAGTCAAATCATAATCACTCACATGTCTACAGGACTTGAAAGTTTTTGAAGCATGTTAAAATAGCCCTGTCAGGTAATCAGTACAGGAAATATCCCCATTTTACAGATGAGGGAACTGAGGGAACTCACCTCACTCAGAGGTCATATGATTTAGAAATGATTCAGATTTGAGCGCAGTTGTCCTGAAACTGCCCTTGTGAGCGAATCGGCTTAAAAAAAAGACATTTCTAACTCAAGCTACAGTAATGCAATTAATGCCTTTCTGGCATCTCTGCCACCGAGGGCATACACACTTCAGCTTCCATCTGCCTTCCCAGCCTCAAGTCACAGTGCTTCCTTCCATTCATTCCCTCTTCCAGCTAAACTGGACTCCTTGCCACTCCCTGCCCCTGTCCTGCCAACTCCTAAATCTCTGTATTTGCACACACTGATCCCCACCCCACCCCTTACCTGGGATAGACTCCTGACCTCATTTCTCACTCTGTGAAATCTTTTCTACCTTCAAGTCCTGGCTTAAATACTTTCTTCTCCAAGATGCCTCCCCCATTCCACCTCCCTCCTTGAATCTCCCAGGGGTCTTGTATTTTATCACCTCTGGCCTTATTATATGTACTATAGTTATCTGTGGATGCATCTTTCACCCTTCCCATTGGACTATAAGTTCCTTAAAGGAAGGGATTGTGTATGATTTCATCTTTGTATTCTTGTAGCTATCAAAGAGCTTTGCACGTAATGCTTATTCATTAATAAATTAATGCTTAATATATGTTAAATTTAATCATGATTTTATAGATAAGGGAGTTAAATTGGAGGGGGGTGTTGTTGAAGCATTTGTCAGGGGATTCTTATTCAGGTTAACTAGATCAGAAGCTCTTAACCTGGGGTCCAGAATAGAAAAAAAGCCACATTTTAATTTTCACTATAATTTTTAACTGAAATTCAGCATTTTCTTCAATTATGAATGCAACAAATTTATTCTGAGAAGGAACCTCTAGGCATTATTAGACTGCCAATGGGGTCCCTGCCCCCACCCAAGACCAGAGGATCTCTGAAGTGCCTTTATGATTCTATGTAACTGATACTTAGAGAGCCTGAGTGACTGAGGCATATCTTGAATCTAGGTCATAGAATCCTAGACTGGCAGAACTGAAATGGGGTGCTCAAGATGTAGTCTAACTCCTTCATTTTATAAATTAGGAAACTAAGAGAGATTAACTGATTTTCTCACATAGGTAGGAAGTGGTAGAATCAGAACCCAGGGCTCTTGGTAATTAGTTCAGCTGCTTTTTTCATAATACCATGCTATGTACTGCACAGGTCAAGAGTGGGGGCAGATTGACTTCATCTGATGTGAAAGACTCACTGCAAACCTTCTTCCACAGCACTGGGGGCACTGCCTGAGACACAAGTGCCCAAGCCCAGGAAGGTATCTCATAGTCACAGAGAAAGGTTTGGTTTCCTGGTGAGGAGCATCCACAGGGCTCCTTTCATGTCCTTGTTCCTTAGACTGTAGATGAACGGGTTCAACATAGGAGTGACCACAGTATACATCACTGCTGCTGCTGTGTCCTCTTGGGCTGTGTGAGTGGATGTTGGGCTGAAATACACTCCAATGAGTGTTCCATAGAACAGAGACACCACAGCAAGGTGGGAACCACAGGTGGAGAAAGCTTTCCACTTGCCACCCACAGATGGGATCCTCAGCACTGCCATGAAAATACGAGCGTAGGAGATCAGGATGCCAACGAATGGGGTGATAATTGGTAGTGCTCCCACGGTATAGACCATCAGGTCATTGATGAAAGTGTCTGAGCAGGCCAACTTCAGGAGGGGGCTGAGGTCACAGAAGAAATGAGGGATTTCATTGTGGCCACAGAATGAGAGTCGGGTCAGCAAGACGGCATGGGTTAGAGCATTAATGAAGGCTGAAAGCCAGGACACCATAAGTAGAAGGGCACAGACCTTCGGAATCATGACTGTGCTGTAGTGTAGAGGGGCACAGATAGCCACATAGCGGTCATAAGCCATGGCAGTGAGGAGAAAACTATCTATCCCAGCAAACCAGATGAAGAAGAATACTTGTGTCAGGCACCCAGAATATGGAATCATCTTATTCCCAGATACATGATTTGCCAGCATTTTGGGTACAGTGGTGGATGTGAAGCAGATGTCGACCAGGGACAAGTTGCTAAGGAAGAAGTACATGGGAGTGTGGAGGTGAGAGTCAATTCTGATGGCCAGTATGATGAGCAGATTCCCTAGTCCAGTGATCAGGTACATAAGCAGGAATACCAGAAACAGGATCCTCTCCTGTTCTGGCTGGTCTGAAAGGCCCAGGAGGATGAACTCTGAAATTCTAGAATGATTTCCTTCTTCCATATTCCTGTTGGGAAGTACATGTGGGAAGGAGATGAAAAAATAATTTAAAACACTTAATTGAAAAGTGTTCTCATGGATGAGATATCAGTTTTAATTTGTTAAGTTTCAATCAATCAATTAATCAATAAGCATTTATTAAGCGCCTAATACATGCCGGTCACTGGGTGACACAAAAACAAGAAATGAAATAGTCCTTGCTTTCAAGGAATTGACATTGTCTTAGGGGAGACAAGTTATTCAAATGTACATATATGTCTATATAGGTGAATAAAAATAAATGTAGGCGTTTAATACAAGATAGTTTGGGAGGCGGGTCTCTAGAGATGGAGTTTCAGGAAAACTTTGTGTAGAATGTGTAGAGCGGGGTCTTGAAAAGAGTAGCCATTCTATGAGGCAAAGGTGAAGAGAGGGAGAATTCTAGGTCAATGTGGATACAGATGGGAAACTGATACCCTCCATGAAAGGGAAGGCCAGTTGGGCTGCATTGTATAATGTAGGAAGGGGAGTAATGTATGATGCTGGTGGAAAGATAGGCTTAGGTGAAGTTGGGAAGGTCTTTCAATGTCAAACAGAGGGTTTATATTTTACCCTAGTGTAAGGTATGGGGTATGCTCAGCTTGGGAGGTAGCTAGGTGGCTCAGTGGATGGAGCACTGGGCCTGGAGTCTAGAAGACCTGAGTTCAAATCCAGCTCAGATACTCACTACTTGTGTGACCTTAGACAAGTCGCCTAACCTCAGTTTGCCTTAATCCACCGGAGAAGGAAATGGTAAACTAGTCTAGTATCTTTGCCAAGAAAACCCCACGGACAGTATGGATGTGCTGTGGTCCATGGGGTCATGAAGCGTTAAGACGCAAGTGAACAATAATAATGATCAGATTTCCCCTTCTTGGGGAGTATGGATATACAAAGCATGTCTGGCTCCAGCCCAATGCATGGGCTTTTGGGAACCCATTTCTGGATAGGGGTGATGGAAGAACTTGACTTGTGAGATAATAAAAAGGTTTTTAATTGGATGCATGTCCAGAAGAAGGGATGACTCAGAGGTTGCTGAGCCCAAACTGAGTATACCAAAGGGGCAGCAGTCTCCTGTGTCAATATTTTTTCTTTATGTCTGCCAGAGAAGTAGGAGTGCTTTGAGTTGCCTTCCTGCAAGGAGGAAGGAGTTTCCTGGCCAACCTAACCAATGTTAGATATGAGCACATGACTCCACATGACTCCCTCTGTCTCTTTTGTGCTTGCTTACTTGGCATGATGGAGAACTTTAAGAAAAATATGCACATACAATGATTTTGTGAGTATTTCAAGGTCTTCTGGCCCTCTAGGCATCCAAGCATAAAGGTGGAGGAAAAAGTTCCAGAAATACCGGACTAGTAGAGCAGCCCAGCCCAGCAGAGGAGGGCCCTGGTTCTTCAGAGGAGCACTTGGTCCAACAGATCACCATCACCTAGCAAAATACTGCCCTGTTAAACAGAGATGTCATACTCTTTGAAGAGCCAGCCTAGATGAGCATTGGAGCAACCCATCCCTCATCGCAGCCATGAGCCATGGTGAGCTTCATGAGAACTCAAGACACAAAAGGACTTCTGAGACCATGCCCTAATTTTATGCCTTAATGCCCTACAACTACAACTTAATGTCTAGTCCCTGTACGGACTCTGTGTATACTTGTGGGAGAGTGTGCCCCATGTTTCTGGGGGAAATGCTTTGGAGTCGTTTTTCTTACCATGTTGTTAAGTAGTTTAGTTATGTCTGACTTTTCATGACCACAAGGTTTTTTTTTTGTGCAAATATAATGGAGTGGTTTGCCATTTCTTTCTGCAGGGCCCTCATTTTACAGCTGAGGGAGGCAAACAGGGTCAAGTGACTTGCCTAAGGTCATATAGCTAGTAGGTGTCTGAGGCTACATTTGAACACAGGTCTAAAAACAGAAAGGTGGAATTGGGATGTGTGGTACTGGTTAAGATAGTGTCCGCTAATGGGATTTGGCTTCCTAAACCCAACACACACACATATATACACACACATACATATCCACATATAGCATGTGTATATATGTACATATACAACACACACATTAACATAATAGGACACATGATACACAACATGTCATGTTGTGTCATGTTACAGCATAACACAACATGCCGCAATATAACATAACATAATATAGCATAGCATAACATAACATAACAATGTAATGTAATATAATAATTTTCCATTTTCCATTTATAACCCTCTGGACCAGATTTGCAAGACTCTGAGCAAATGTATATTATACTTGTTCTTATTAGGCACACTATATCGACGGCCGAGGCTCATCATGTCTAAAATGATATGATAAATACAATATGATATATATATGATACGACACGTCATGTCATGTCATATCATATCATACATGATATGATATACATATATGATATGACATATATCATCTCACACACATATGTATAGTGTGCCTAATAAGAATGAGTATAATGTATATATTTTCTCAGAGTCTTGCAAATCTGGTCCAGAGGGTTATAAATGGAAGATGGAAAATAGAATTTGCCTTGGCTAAAGTATTGCGCAGATTAGTCATCATGATACAGAAGTAACCCTGGGTTCCAGAGTTGTTACCTAGGATGAGGTGACCAGGGCTTTCCCATAAAAGGATAACATAAATGGTGACAACTCTGAGTTTTTGCATCACATTGTAAGTTGGCAAAAATGACAGTAGTAGAAGGGATGTGTGAAAATAGGCATGCTGAAAGGGAAACTGAAGGACTCAAACCATTCTAGATTTCAAATTAGATTTATGAAAAAAAGTGACTAAACTGTCCCTTTGACCTTTGACCCAGATATCACAGTACTGGTCATGTTTCCTAAAAAAGTAAAAGAAAAAAGGTCCAATAGATACCCCAAATTATTCATAATATGTAAATAATTTTGTATTTATAGTTTTAATAATACTACTTATATTATTTTATATATAATATCAAAGACCTGGGAAAGAAAGTAGGTACCTATTGATTGGAGAATGACTGAAAAAAAATCCATGGTCTACAGGAGGTATTATATAATAAATGATGAAGATAAAGAATTCAGAGAAAAGTGGGAAGAGTTGTATGAACTGATACAGAATTAAATCAGCAGAGCCAAGGTAGCAATATATATACACTATGACAATGTGAATGAAAAGATTACTAAAAAGGATATTAAATGTTGAGTAATGTAAAAATGAATGAAGGTGGTGGTGCATTGTGGGAAGATGCCGCTGCACCAAGATCTAGAGAAGGCCAGATTGAACACTCAAAATAGTACGTAAGAGTAATGATGAAGAAAACTCACAGAGGAAAAACCTAGACGTTTCTTTATTTCTTTATTTGTTCAATAATGTGTTTAAGCACACCAGAAATCTGCGGAAGCTCTCAGCAGAGACAAACTGGAGTAAGCAAAAGGTAGAGCGTGTAACAGGTATGAACGCAGAGAAGAAGACAAGGTCAGAGCAGTACTTAGTTAAGGCAGGAGGTAGCCTGTACCAGGGCTAGAGCAGGAAACAGGGCCAGACCAGTATCTAGACAGCAGAGCACCCAGCGATCCCTGCCCTAGACATAATAGGAAACAGATCCATGTGAGCATCCAGGCCAGTCAGGGCTCAGGCAGCCTATGTTTGATCCACAGCAAAAAATGAGGCTAGGCAAGCATCTGTCCAGCCAGGTGCCTGCGCAGTCCATGTCCTGAGCTGCAGAGGGAGCCACAGTAGGAGAAAAGGGCACCTTAACAACAGGGAAGCAAAGCACTTAGAGGTCTTTTACTACTGCAGCCCCAAGATGGGGCCCGTCAGGTTCATGACAAGGGATGGAGTCAAATCTGGGTTTGGGACCATATGAGGATAAGGAGGCAGAGTAGGGGCCAAGGTCAAAATCTTAAGTTAAGCAAACACCTAGGAATTACTCCACAATATGAGATTTAGTCTTAGCTACTGCATTCAGGACCAAGCAAGGATTGCTCACACCACCCTAGAGCATGGTAAAAAAACAGAGTCTGACCCAAGCATAAAGTTCTAATCCAGAAACTGACACTGGAGAGATGAACAAACACAAAAAGACAATACTGAACACAGTGAAGAAATAGTATGGACTGAGAGAAAAGACTATTCTGGTCACAAGGACCACGAGAGCACCAGGGCAAAATGAATGCTATATTCATGACATTAACATTACAAAACGTAATGTTAAATGAAATTACAACTAGGGATAAAAGAATGGCAAAGAGAATTGATAGCTTAAGAAGGGTAGTAGGAAACTTCACCTGAGAATTTAACTCTCCAAAGGTTAGAATGGAGCAAAAATACATCAATGACTCAATAAGACAGTAAGAAATGTTAAAATCAAATCAAATTATTGAAAAATGGAAAAAATGTAAGGTATATATTGTCAAAAACAGCTGAGTTAGAATGTGGGAAAAAGAAAGAGAATCTAAGAATCATTAGATTACCTGAAAATCATGACAAACAAAGCCTGAATGCCATCTTCCATAAATAAATACATCATAAATAAAAACTACTTAAATTTATTACGGCAAAGTGAAGATAGAAAGAATCCACTGATCACCTTCTGAAAAAAACTCCCAGAGAAAAAGTAGTAGGAAGGTCATAGTCAAAATCCAGAGCTCTCATAGAAAAGAAAAAAATTCTTAAAACCATCCAGTAGCTCAAATACTGAGGACAGAACACAGAAGTGAATGAACCAAATAGCATAGTGTTTTAAAAATTATGACCAGAATTGCTCAAGATCTGGCAGCTTTTTCTATAAATGTGAGATCTTGGAAGGCAATATTCCAGAAGTCAAAAGGGACAGGCTTACCCTTTTGGGTAAAAAATAACTTACCCTAAGAATTTACCCTTTAAAGCTGAATATAATGATGGTAGTGCTGACATTCTAATAGAGGGAAAAGAATCAGTATCAAGGCAGTTAGATGAGAAAGACAGAGGCCCTGGAGGTGGATTAGTTCTGTTCTGGGAGTTTTAAGGGGGTAAAAAGAATGGAGAATAAAGAAGAAGAAAAGAGGAAGACAAGGGTGGGACTTGTTCTTTCTTATAATTGAAGCATGTAAGAAAAAAGAGCATACAAACATGGAAGAAAGACTGGGGAAACTGGCATCAGATAAACTTCATTTTTATCCAAAAGGACTGAACATTAGTTGGATACTACATGATTTACCCCTAAAGAATGGATTTGTCAAACACCAAATTATAGACACAGTAAGAATCATGATTTAAGAAATGACATTGAGACAATGCACCAAAACTTATGGGAGGTAGGTAAACTGGTCCTTATGGGAAAATGTACAATCTCTAAATGGTTTCATCAACAAAAGATAAAAAGATTAATGAATTGGTCATCCAATTAAAAACAAACGTGGAAAAGCCCTAAACTACAACCCCCAACGAAATACCAACATAAAAATTCTAAAAATCAAAGAGAGGAGAGATTTGAAATCAACAACAAAGAAAGCCTATTGAACTGATAAGTAAAGTCAAATCTGTCTTTTCTCCAGACAGAATAAATGATGGTCTGCCTGGAAAATGCAAAAGTATTAGCAAAAATAATTGCAACAACTAATCAATTCAATAAAGTTGTAGGATGTAAAAAAATTCATGGAAGCCATCAGCATTTCTGCATAGCACCAACAAAACCCAGAAGGAGCAGTTAGAAAGAAAAATTCCATTAGAAAAAATTACAAAATATGTAAAATATTTGGGCGTCCACTTACCAAAACACATGCATATACTTATCAAATTAAATTATAAAACATTCATCATAGGATAACTGGAAAAGAAATAATTGGAAAAATATTAATTATTCATATGTAGACCCTGCCAATATAATAAGAATTAGAGTCATTATTTATTAGAAATTTAATGATGTAGAATAAAAAATAATATAAATATTATTTGTTATTAATAAAACAAAAATTACCTATTATTTTACCTTTTTAGGGCCATAGCAGTCAAACTACCAAAGGAGTACTACATAGAGCTAGAAAAAATGAACAAAATTCATCTGGAGAAACAAAAGGTCAGCATGACAACTGGTTGATTCATATCTTTCTACAGTTGGCTAAAACTCTAGCACCTTTTTTAGAAGAACAATTGTCTGGACTCCTTTGAGGTTGTGCAGCTGATTGTTTTGTATTCAATTAAAGGATTTTATATTTATTTCACTTAAATTTCATCCCATTAGACTTCTCCCATTGTTTCTGGTCTGTCAAGAGTCTTTTAGATGCTGTTTCTGCCATTATCTGCTACTGTCTTATATGTTCTTCCTCTGAAATTTCTTGTCACCTACAGGTTTGATAAGGGAGTATCACCTATACTCACATCCAAGCCATTGATGAAAACATTGACTAGAACAGGACTGAGGACATTGTGCTCATCATCAGGATTCTGTAGAGATGCTTCCTGCTAAGGGTTGGATTGGACTACATGACCTGTGTGACATCTTCAGCTCCCAAGTTTCTAAAAATTTTTCTAAATCAATGGAGAAGGAAGAGATTCTCTTAGGGCAGCAAGATGGCACAGGGGACAGAGTTGTGGGCCTGAAGTCAGGAAGAATCATCTTCCTGAGTTCAAATCTGGCCTCAGACACTTATTGGCTGAGTGACCCTGAGCAAGTCACTTTTAACCCTGTTTGCCTCAGTTTCCTCATCTGTAAAATGAGCTGGAGGAGGAACCGGCAAACCACTCCTGTATCTCTGTCAAGAAAACTCCAAAGGGGATCATGAAGACTTGCATATGACTGAAAAATGACTGAGCAGGTTCTCTTCAACTAGGTGACTACTCATGGGATACTGGATGAAGGTTTTTAAATTTAGAGATGGGCTAGACCAGATGACCCACTAGGTCCCTTCCAGCTCTAAGAGTGTTTTAATCATAATATCTCATAACCACAATAGCTGACATATATGGCATTTTAAAGTTAGTAGATACTTAACATTCTTTGAGGTTCTGTGAAACATCTGTGCCTTGACACATAGATATTTCAGTTATTATTACTCCTATTTCAAAATGAAGATACTGATATTTTAAGAGGTTAAGTGCTTCTACTTCTAAAGCAACTCTGGTATCTGTCCCCTTCTTTCCATTGACTAGCTTCTGCCTTGGCAATAATCCGGTAATTGACCTCCCTGCCTCCAATGCCTCCTCTGCACAGCTGCCAAAGTGTGAATCCTAAAACATACATTTGTCCTGCTCTACTCAAATATCACCTATTACTTTTAAGATAAAAAACAAACTCCTCAACTTGGCATTTAAAACCCCCCAAATGATTCCTTCCTGCTTTTCAGTCTTACTTCCTATTGCTCTCCTTTCATATAACACCCTCCCTTCTGGTCAAATTGACCTTCTGGTTCCCCATTCCTGGGATACCATCCCATTTTACCTCTGCCATTTAGAACCCATGGCTTTCTTTAATGCACATTTCAGGACCCACTTCCTGCTTGGTGGTTTTCTTCATCCTCTTTCCTGAAATTACTTTGTATCACATTATATATACTGGTAACTACTTACCTGGCTGGGTGTTTCTCCCCCTGCACCCAAGACTATAAGCTCATCATAGGCAGGCACTGTATCATTTTTGGAGCCGTGGTACATAGTAGGTGCTTACTCGATATTTGTTGAATTGAATTATCCATAGGCATTGTCAGAAATTTTCATTGGATTTGACCCAAATCTTTCAAGTTTTAAGTCCAATATTCTTTTTGCTGTGCCATATCAACTCTAAACTTATACTTTGAGTTGGGAAAACTCCTTTATTGCTCCTCCCAAGGTTACAATCACATGACTGTTGATTATAATGCTGATTGAACATGTGTTTGGGGGTCAAGGATCTAAGCCTAGCAGAAAGTAAGAAAAGGACTATCTCTCTTCCTTTCCAGAAATGGACTTTTTCCCCCAAATTTTAAAATTTAGTAAACAGAGGCAGCATTATTAAGGGGGAAAGAATGGCATGGAATTCAGGAGATCTGGATTTCAACCTCACATTTTCAACCAGCATGTTTGACCTTTCTTACCTGATACATGAGGTGGTTTAACAAATTGTTTTTAAGGTCACTTCTATGTCTGATATTCTACTGTGTGAGTTTCCATGTGGCTCTAATGTTCTAACTATCATTCTGCGATTTAGTATCTCAAGTCCTTTCAAGTTCTAATAGTTAGTGTTTGATGTTTTAAACATGAATGTTTGATATTCTAAGATTCTCCTCTGGCCCTTACATTCTACATACTCAGGATCCTTCTATCTTTTTCATACTAAGTTCTCAAGTCTTTTTCATTAAAAAATTCTTTATTCTAAATTCTCTATTGGTTTTAAATTCTTATTCCTGAAATAATCGAATCTTAGTTATTGTCCCCTGATTTTGCAAACAAATTTTTGAGGGCTTAACTTCATGTCAGTGGGTATGTGGCAGCTAAGCCAGTACTAAGACTCATTTATCCAAATTCCCTGCAGCTTGCTGCTCATTTTCATGGCAATGAATCATTACCCTTTTCCTTCTATATTACTCATATGTCCTCCTCCCTGTATGGGGATAGGAGTATGATAGTTTAGCATTTTACAATTTTTTTTTTGCTTTTTTAGAGGGCAGTTGGGGTTAAATGACTTGGCCAAGTCACAAGGCTAGTTTTTTGTGTTAAGTGTCTGAGGCTGAATTTGAACTCAGGTACTCCTGACTCCAGGGCCGATGCTCTATTCACTGCGCCACCTCACCGCCCCAGTAGTTTAGCATTTTAGAAATAATCACATTCTTACATAAAGGAAACAAAGCAAAAACACCCCCACTAAAATGATTTCTGTCATATTTCAATGACATGTTCACAGGCATACTTGCTCTAAATGTCATATGCACCTTACAATCTCCAGCCTCTGTGCCTTTGCAATGGCTGTATTCCTTATCTAGAATGTTCTACTTCTTTGTTTGTGAATCTTGGAATTCTGGTTTTCTTCCCAAATTCAGCTCAAACCATTTTTCACATGGTGCCTATCTTGATACTCCCACCAGTTAGTAACTTGTCTTCTTCCTCCACCAAATACCTTGTAATTATTTTGTATCTATTCTGTATATATTTATATATGTACCTATTCTTAAAAAGGAAAGCTTATGGAGGGAAAGATGTTTTGATTTATCTGTTTCTCCAACACTCAGATCAGTGTGTGGCATAATTTCTTAACAAATACTAATAGCTGGCTGGATAAAGTCTATCTTCTGACATTTTGTGTTCTATGTTCCAAATTTCCTTCTGTTGACTATGTTCTAAGCTTCCTCTGGCACGACCATTCTGTATTCTATGTTTTAAGGTCCCTTCTAACCCTAACATTCTAGAATGTATGTGCTAGAATCTTTTTGGGGTCCAATATTCTCTATTCTTTCCTCTGAGGTCTCTTCCAGTTTGAACATTTTGTGTTCTGAGATGCTTTTCAGCTTTAAGATATGACTTTCTGTTTTGATTTCTTTTTGATCTCAAACATTTTATATGTTACATTGTAAGATCCGTCCCAGTGCTATTTAGAATCAGTGTCCTTTGAAGTTCTGGCATTCTGTGTTCCATGTTCCTAGGGTCTTTGTCTATCAGGCATTCTCCTTGATTCTCCAGGCCCTTTTACCACTAAATTTTTAAGCTTCTATGAGACTCAATTAGAATATTACTTTGTTTGAGAGCTCTACCTTGAGATGAACATAAAGTATCCTCTGCAGATGCACTTACTTGGATGTTTGATCTGGATCTTTTGTTCTGGTCCTGAGAAAAACTAGCTTTGTTGTGCTTCCTGGTCCCCTTCCCACAGCTGAGGGTTTGAAACAGGGAGTTAGTCCAAGCTGTTGGCTCTTGTAGGAGAAAGTGGGTTGGAGACCTTGGCTGAGGTGGTATGCACCAGAGCAGACATCTGCTCTTTCCCCCAGGAAGGGTCTGTGGGGATTATTGTAGGTGCTTTTACAGGAATTCCCTGAACCCAGGGCCCCAATCCCTGAGGTTCTTGTTAGAAACAAACACCAAATAATCGTCCATTCTGTACTCTGGCCCCTTTGGGCCCAGTTTGCTTTCACATAGAACTTGGTCTATGTTGTTCAGTTTGGTTTCACAACACTGCTATTTTATTTTAGGAATGCTGAGAACTCTCTGGTTTTTTTCTTTTCCTCTGGGGAATCAACCTTAGATATTGGACCATAGAACACCAGAGTCAGAGGAGGTCTTAAACAAAATTAGAACTGGGAAGGACATTAAGATATACAATATATGTAACCTTCATATTAGAGGCTTATTTAGGACATAGCACCGCATATTCAGAGCTAGAAGGGACCTCTGCCATCATCTGGTCCTAGCCCTTAGGGTAGGAAATTGGTACATGGACAAGTTATGATGTTCATACAGCTAGGAAGTAGCCAAGCTAGATTCAAACCCAGATCTTCTGACAACAATTTAAAGACTCTGAGAATATTGCAGTTTCTATAGAAAATACCTCCTGTGAGTTACTCTTCCCAACTATGCCTTTACTCTTACAGTCACTGAGCAGAGAGCTGCTCCTCCGTATTGGTGCTCCTTTCCTTGTGGAGCATTGAATTTCTTGCCATTCATACCTCTAGTATGTTGTGGCCAGTGCTCCCTGCTATGGATTTTTTTTTTGCACTGTCCTCCACTGAGGCTACTATGGCTTATGATTCTTGTCTTCTTCCTAATATTCCAGAAGGTGGCAATAGTTCTCTTCCCCAGGAGACTAGACCTTCATCTTCAGAATCCTTGGCAGTCTGTGTGACAGTTTGAAGAGCAGCTTTTTCCAAGTAATTCTAATAGCTTGTGGCTGCCTTCAAAGATATTTAAGGGTATAAAGGAGTAAGTTATACTTCTCTCTTTCATTATTCTTCCCTCTTATTAGATGAATTACTATATACAATATAGTAAAGGATTTTCATTTTCTTCTGTACATAGAATATCATAACTGGAAGGGACCTGATAACCACAACATAGAGTTCTGGAGACCTTAGCCTGAAAATTATTGTCATATCATAGATATAAAAGAATGATGAATATTAGTGCTAGAAGAAAGAACACAATTTCTGGGTCATGTGACCAGCAAGTTGGAAGAACAGAAATTTTCTCTGACCTTTACAGACTGTCAAGCTTCTTCAAAATTAGGTTATATAGTATGCAAGAGAAAACAATTTTAGCTGTCCAATTCAGATGAAGTTAAAAATGTAATGAATAGAGACGGCCAATAATCCCTAACTTCTAATGTGCACACTCTACACCCCCTCTCTCAATATCCATCAAGTCCTCATTCCAACAGGGCTGCGTAGAGACAACCATAGGCTTTCAACGGAACAACTCTTGTTCAACACTACACTGCTAACTTTGCCCAGTATTCTGAAATTGCAAACAGCAGAAGCCCATTTAGAAGAACCCAGACAGAGGCAGCATATGTGTATGTGTGTGTGTGCGTGTGTGTGTGTCCATGTAGAACTCCAGGAAGCCTGAGGGAAAGAGCCCACCATCTAGCTGGGGCCAGATCTGTCCCCCCCCCAAAGTCTTTTGGAGAAAAGTCCCAGACTGGCAAATTTAATTGTTCAGTGTGGGAGGAGGCTGCGAGATCCAGCCCCAAAGAAAACTACAGTAAGAGAATAATAGGAGAAAATAAGGAAAAAAAACCCTGAAATTACTGAAGATGGCAGAAGGAACAAAACTCACAGACCTTATAAGTAGATAAGACAACAGAGAAGTTACTAGTAACAAAAAGGAATGTGGGCTCCTGATGAGGTAAAAGAATTTTTACATCTATGAATAGGTATTAGAAGACAAAGAATAACCAATAATTTATGAAGCAGGAAACCTAGAGATTCCCATGAAAGTATGGGGCCACAATAGGACATTTCCAAATAGTTTAGAGGAGAAATAGATATTATGGAAGCAGAATTTATGGCCTGCATAGAAGAAATAATTGGAAGAATAGAAAAACTAGAATCCATGGTGGAAAGTGTAATGAAAGAAATATAGGAGAGAATAATGTATTGGGAATGCAGATCCATTGCATTGTGTAGGATAATCTTGAAGGAGAAAAATGAAAAGCAAGAACACTAAAGTCAGTATGATCTTTGTACAAGTAAAATATTGATCTTGAACACAGGATAAGCAGAGACAATTTAAGTGTTGTAGATTTGTCAGAAGTAAAAAATAAAGAAAACTTGAAATGATAATGCAAGCAATAATACAATAAAACTGTCCAACATTTCTGGACATGGAAAACAAAATGCTGATCGAAAGAATCCACAACTTGCTTCAAGAGAAAAAACAAGCCCCAAACTCATGTTTCAAACTCCAAGACACACAGTGGATAAATTTAGTAGTTCCACCAACAACTTCTTCCAGTGACCAGGAGAAAGAAATTCAAATATAAAGCAAAGGAAATTCAAATAACACAAAACTCTTCTGCATCCATCAAAAACAAGAGAGAAGGATAGAATAATGTATTCCAAAGTTCAAAGGAGATCTAGAGCTCAAAGTGACTCACCCTACACATTTGAGCCTAAGTATTACTTAAAAAAAGGACATTCAATAAAAAATATTTAAAATGTTCCTAGAAAAGAAATCAGACCTGAAGAAATTACTCGCTTATCAAACACCGCAGACAATGGAAATATAAGAAGAGTAAAGAAGCACAGAAACCAAGGATATCAATGACAAAACAATGAATAGAGGCCATCAAGAGATTTATTTCAAACTGCATACAAGAAGACAAGAGTGAAAGCAGAAGTTAAATAGAAATGATGATGGAGAAATAGTCCTGAAACTTCATGAACAAAGTCTCACAGCACCTCCTGTGCACATGAATCAATGATTGTTTTTGCAAGACTGAACTGCTGAATTGGAGGTGTTTAAAAGTGGGGAGAGGAGGAAATATATAGAGGGGAGTATGTGATGTATCACAATCAAGTCAAAGGCTTACAGTGAAGGTAAAATAGTCATTGACTGAGAGGGGAATAAAGAGGAGAAGAATTAAATAACTAACAAAATAAAAGCAGTCAAAAAAAAGGAACTAATAAGAAAAAGTTCCAAAACTTGGTAAAGGAGTAGTAAGTAGGACTTGGAGTGAGAAGAGAACTGATGGGAATAAAATAGAATATAGAATAGAAAAAGCTAAAATAACTACTGAGATACAGTACTGTGCTTCCAGAGGTAGAGAGAAAAATTTGTCATTTGGATAAAATAATTTTTTCAAGCAGTTAGAGGAAAATATAAATCTAACACTCACAACTTTAAATGTAAATGAATAAACAATCCCATAAAGTAAGAAAGGAGTGATATTGGATTAAAAAAATACTAGAACCTGTTGTTTACAAGACGTACATTAAAAAAAATACACATGATGTAAAAATTAGGAGTTGGACATAAAATTTTCTATGTGTTAGGTGAAATGAAAAAAGTAAGAGTTTCAATTAGACAACAGAAACAAACATTTAACATAAGTATGGATAAACAAAGATATCAAATTATCCTGAAAGGAACCATAGACAGCCAACAATTCCAACATTCAACTTATATCCTCTAAATATCTTACTATCTAAACTCATAAAAGAAATGTTTATTGAGCTACAATAAGACATAGAGAAATAGTGATATGAGATTTCTATATCAATATTTACCCATATACTCCCAATGCTTTACCATCTAAATTGATAGAGGAAACTTCTGAACTGAAAGGAGATATTTCAATGTCACTCTATCAATTTTGGAAAAATCCAACAGAAAGAGAAACAAAATGGAATGTATAGAACTGAATGAATCACTGGAGAAAATAGAGCTAACCAACTCATAGCACTTTCTAAAAGAATACATGCATTTATACATATGGAACTTACACAAAAACTGATCATGTGTTTGGGCATAGAGTTATTTTTAAAGAAACAACATGTCAAAATTTTTGGAATGTGGCTAATGTAGTAGAAAAGTAGTAGTGGCTCAGTAGAAAAATCATATCCTTCCATTCACACATTAATAAAACAGAAAAAGATAAAGGATGAACTGAATATGCATTTAAAAATTAAAGAATCAACAAATGAACAAACCTAAAATAAGCACAAAAAGAGATATTAAAATTTAAAGGAGAAACAAACAAGAAACAACAAACTATAAAAATGATAGATCAAACTAAAGTCTGACTCTTGAAAAGACAAAATAAGTTGATAAATATTTAGCTTATTGGAATAAAAAAAAGAGGGCAGAAAATAAAATCAACAAAATTGCAAATAAACCCAGTGAAATCACAGCAAAACCACAGAAACAAAAAAAGTAATCAGATTTTGTTATTCACAGTTATATATTAACCAGACCAAGAGCTTAAATAAAATAGAGGAATGCAATACTTTGAAAAATGAGAAATGCGTAGTCTAACAGAAGAGGAAATAGAGATCTTATATAAACTAATTTCAGGAAAAGGAAATAGGTATAAAGGAAATACCGAAGATACTAAAAAAAAAACCAAGTTCTCATCTAGATGAATCCACAAGAGAATTCTATCAAATTTTATAAGTATTACCGATACTATACAGTTTATTCTCAAAAATTTAGAAAGAAAGTACCCAACAAAATTAATTTTATGAGACAAATAAATTCCTAATTCCTAAACCAGAAAAGGATAAAACAAAGAATGAGAAATATAGCCCAGTGTCATTTATGAATATTAGTAAAAAAAATTTAAAATAAAATCCTGTCAGACTACAGTTATTTATCCAAAAACTCATTCATTATGACCAAGTTGGATTTATATCAGAGATGCATGGATGATTCAGCATTAAGAAAGCAATCAGTATAATTAATCATATTGAAAAAAACCACCCCAAATCACATGATTATTTCAGTAAATGTGGAAGAAACCTTCGACATAATACAACAATAATTTCTGCTACAAATTTTATAAAATGTAGGCAGAGAGACTTAAAAAAAAGAAAGTCATACGAAGTATCTAAAACCTAAAACAACCATAATATACATTGAGATCACACTAGAACATTTCCCAATAAATGCAGGAGTAAATCAAGGATTCTCATTCTTCCTATCATTTTTTAATACAGTTTTGGAAATGCTAGCAATCAGAGAAAGAAGTAAATGGCATAAATATTAAAAATTAAATGAATTAAAAAGAGAGAAATCTATCCCTGTTTGCTAATGATATGTTGGTTTACTTTGAACTTTCTAGGGAATCAGCAAAGATACTAATATGAGACAATAGCTTCAGCAAAATCATGAACTATAAAATAAAGCTTCGTATGTCAATTACATCTCTTCATAAAAATAATAAAATCCAAGAAGCTATAACACAAAGGGAAATCCCATTCCAAATAACCACAAAATCCATACTAGATCTCAATATCGTACTACCAGAGTACACAAAATAGATTCAATTCCAAAAATGCTCCTTAAAGAAAATGGCAATGAAAATACTGTGAATATAGTCCTTCTGGAGAGGTCATGTCAATATAATAAAAATAACACTTTTTCCACAGTTAATTTATACTTTTAGTGGTATATTAATTAAATTATCAAAGGGATATTTTCAGAGCTAGTTAAAATAATAACAAAATCAATTTTAAGAAACGATCTAGAATATCAAGGGAAATTATGAAAAGAAGTAGGGATGAAAAGGGCATAGCATATTCAGACTCCAAACTATATATGAAGCATCTGTCATCATTGCTATCTAGTATTGGTTAAAGAAAAAGATAGGTTAATGGAATAGATTATAGAGAGGAGAACCAGAAATGAAGGAACTCAGTAACCCAGTATTTGATAAACCAGAACACAGAAATTGCTTAGAAAAGAACTCACTATCTGATGAAAACAAAATTGTGAAAATTGCAAAGCTGTTTACAGACATCAGAAATTAAGATTATATCAGTGACTTATACAATATTCCACAATACATCCTAAATGGATACATGATCTTTTGTTTTTTAAGAACTATTTATTATTTACTTATTTTTAGCATTAATTTTAAAAGTTGCGAGTTATAAATTCTCTCCCTCTAGCTCCTTCTCCCCCCACTGAGAAGGCAAGAAATATAAAATCAGACATCTCTCCAGTTAGATTGGCTAAGATGACAAAACAGGAAAATGACAAGTACTGGAGTGGATGTGGAAAAATTGGAACACTAATGCATTGTTGTTGGAGCTGTGAACTGATCCAACCATTCTGGAGAGCAATCTGGAACTATGCCCAAAGGGCCATAAATAATTGCATCCCTTTTGACCCAGTAATACCACTTTTGGGGTTGTATCCCAAAGAGATCATAGGAGTGGGGAAAAGATCCATATGTACAAAAATATTTATTGCAGCTCTCTTTGTGGTGGCAAAAACCTGGAAATTTAGGGGATGCCCATCAATTGGGGAATGGCTAAACAAGTTGTGGTATGTGAATATAATGGAATACTATTGTGCTATAAGAAATGGAAAGGAGATGGACTTCATAATTATCTGGAGAGGCTTATACAAATTGATGCTAAGTGAGAAGAGCAGAACCAGGAAAAATTT
>CM053594.1:51685322-51697162 GCA_028646575.1 Pseudocheirus occidentalis
TGAACTGGACTCTTCTCAGCAATGCACAGCTATACGACAACTCTACAAGTCTCAGGATGGAAGGAGATATCTACATTCAGAGAAAGATCTAGAAAGATCAGAGTTTAAATGGAGACTGAAGCAATACATGCTGTTGTTCTTTTTCATGTCTGGTTTTCTTTCTTTTTTCACGCTGTTCACTCTGTTGGTTACAACCCTTCTATACAACCAGACTATTGTACAATGTGAAAGTATTTGCAGATTCTGTACTTGATTGCATGCTGCCATGGGGGGTAGGAGAGGGTGGAGGAGAGGGGAGAAAATTTGAAGCTCAAGGGATTGTGGAACTGAATCTTGTAAACTAAAAGTAAATAAACAAGTCAAGGAAAAACAAAAAGAAATATAAAATCAGTTATACATTTGAAGTCCTACAAAAGTTATTTCCAAATTAGACACGTTGAAAAAAAGGAAGAAAAATAAAGTGAAAAAAATGTATGCTTCAATATGCCATCAGAGTTTATAATTTCTCTCTTCAGGAGGTGGAAAAGGTTTTAAAATGTGAGTCTTTTGGAATTATTTTGCATCATTGTATTGATTAGAGGAGCTAAGACTTTCACAGTTGATCATCACTGTAACATTGATTTTATTGTAGAGAATGTTCTAGTCCTGCTCACTGCACTTTGAATCAGTTCATATAAGTCTTCCCAGGTTTTTATGGGAGCATCATGCTTATCATTTCTTACAGTACAATAGTATTCTGTCACAGTCACATACCACAACTTGCTCAGCGATTCCCCAGTTAATGGGCATCCCCCCAATTTTCAATTCTTTGCCATTGCAAAAAGAGCTGATAGGAAGATTTTTGTACATATAGGTCCTTTTCCTTTTCTTCAATCTCTTTCAGATACAGACATAGTAGTGATATTGTTGAGACAAGGTGTAATGCACAGTTTTATAACCTTTCGGGAATTGTTCCAAATTGGTTTCCAGAATATTTGAACCAGTTCACAAGTCCGCCAACAATGCATCAGTGTGCCTATTTTCCCACATGCTTTCTCTCTCTCATTTGTCATTTTTCCCCCCTGTCGTGTTAGGGGCCAGTGGTTATCAAGTTGTAGGTTATGTCCAATTTTTAACAATGAAAATACATCCTGCATATTAGATATTTACATTACGATTCATAGCAGTAGCAAAATTACAGTTATGAAGTAGCAACGAAAATAATTTTATGATTGGGGGTCACCACAACAAGAGGAACTGTATTAAAGGGTGGCAGCATTAGGAAGGTTGAGAACCACTGTGTCAGGCAGTCTGATAGGTGTGAGGTGTTACTTCAGAGTTGTTTTCATTTCCAGTTCTCTAATCATTGGTGATTTAGAGCAACTTTTTCACATCATTTTTGATGGATTTGATTTCTTTTCCTTAAAATTTCTTGTTTATGTCCTTTGACCAGTTATTAGTTGGATGATGATTTGTATTTTTTTTTTTTTTACAAATTTGGCTCAGTTCCCTGTATATTTGAGACATGAAACCTTTATAAGAGAAACTTGCTACATATTCACCCTCCCACTTTCATGCTTTCATTCTAATTTTGGCTGCACTGGTTTTGTTTCTGCAAAACCTTTTTAATGATATGTATTTTATTTCTTGTGACCCTCTCTATATCTTGTTTAGTCATAAACTCTTTCCTTATCTAGAGATCTAATATGTACATTTTTCCCATGCTCCCCCTATTCACTTCTGATATCAACTTTTATGTCTAAATCATATATGGTGTGAAAGGCTGATCTATGCCTAGTTTCACCAAACTGCTTTCCAGTTCCCCAGTAAGTTTTGTCAAATTCTGAATTCTTTCCCCCAAAAGACTGGATATTTGGGTTTTTAAATACAAATTACTATGGTTATTTACTACTATATTTTGTGTACCTTATTGATTCCATTGATCCACAATTTTATTCTTAGCTAACACCAGATTATTTTGATGACTTACCCTTTGTATAGTTTGAAATTTGATGCTGTTAGATCACCTTATTTAGAATTTTTCATTGATTATCTTTATATTCTTGACCCTTTGTATTTGCAGATGAATTTTGTTACTATTTTTTCGAGATCTGTGAAATAAACCTTTGGTAGTTTAATTGGTATGGGACTGAATAAGTTAATCAATTTAGGCAGAATTGCCATTTTAAAAATTTTATTGACTTGGATGAACCATGAGAATTTCTCCAGCTGTTTAGAGAAATATGTACAATATTTCTCCAATTGCTTAGCTCTATCTTAATTAATGTGAAAGGTGTTTTGTAATTGTGTTTGTAAGGTTCCTGAATTTGTCTCGACAGGTAGACACCCAAATATTTTAGGTTGTTTATAGTTATTTTAAATGGAATTTCACTTTATATCTCCTCCTGCTGAGTTTTGCTGATCACATATAGAAATGCTGATTTATGTGGATTTCTTTCATATCCTGCAAATTTGTTAAAGTTATTAATTGTTTCAACTAATTTTTGAGTTGAATTTTTAGAGATTCCTAATTATGCCATCATATTGTCTGCATAGAATGATAGTTTTGTTTCCTTCTTTCCTAGTATTACACTTTTATTTTATTTTTCTTGTCTTATTGCTTTTACTAGTATTTCTAATATAATACTGAATATAGTAGTGGTAATGGACATCCTTGATTTAGCTCTGATATTATTGGGAAGACTTCTAGTTTATCCCCTTTACAGATAATGCTTGTTCTTGGTTTTAGATAGATACTATTTGTCATTTTAAGAAACAGTTCAATTTCTTGCTTTTCTATGCTTGCTATGAGTGTTGCATTTTATCTAAATCTTTTTCTGCATCTATTGACACAATCTTCTGATTACTTTCAAAGCAGGGGAGGTGCTCAAACTCCCCTCTTGGTCTATTAAAGGGCAGGAAAGATCTACAAATTTTCATTTCCATTGCTGTGCCTAAATCTTGTTTGCCTTAGTTTATTCATCTATAAAAATGAACTGGAGAATGAAATGGCAAACTTCTTCAGTGTCTTTGCCAAGAAATCCCCAAATGGGGATTTTTATACAAAGAATTCAATACAGCTGAAAAACAATATTTTAAAAAAATTACATTTTTTAGCAACTCAATTTGTGATCTAAAGTTCAGATTAAAAGGGAAGCTATTTATCTAGTAGCATTTCCAATACAATGGTTTCTCAGATTTTGCAATATAAGAAAAAAATGTTAATAATGCAATTATAACATACACAACACATGTATTTAACACATTACATAAAACCTACCAGTTAGATGATGTTAATTTGGTCTAGTGCATTTCCATATTGTCTTACATAAAAATTATTCATTTCACCACCTTTGACATTTTATTCTAATTACACCTAAGGCCTGGTATAGAGTGATCAAGTGTGGAACAATTACATCCAATTACAGATAATAGCAATTATAATAATAATCAACATTTATATAATGTGTACCATATGCCAGTCACCAAGTTAAGTACTTTGCAATCGTTATATAATTTGACCCTCATACCAATGCTGGGAGGTGGGTACCATTATTATTTTCCTCTTTACATATCAGGAAACTGAGATAAACAGATAAGATAGCTTGCTTAAGATCACACAGCTAATAAACTGAGACAGGAGGGTAACTCAGGTTTCCTTGATCCATGCATTTTTCCAGGATTTTTAATTTTTATTTTTTGCTTTTCATGCCACAATTCATAAAAGAACACATTTCATTATGTCATAATTTAGTTACAGGAGAAATCTTTTTTAAAAAATTAAATTGGTGCATTTATGTACTTTTAGTTTACAACATTCAGTTCCTCAGTCCCTTGAGTTTCAGATTTTCTCCCCCTCCCTGTTTCCCCCCTCCCCCTCTTCCATCATGGCGGCATGCACTGGAGTATAGGATCTACAAATATCTTCACATTATTCATTTGTTAGGTTGTAGAGAAGCATAATAACTGATGGAACGATCAGTGGGAAAGAGGAAACAAAACAAAACAAGAAAAAGAAACACAGCAAGTAGTTTGTTTCAACCTGCATTCAGACTTTGTATCTCTTTCTCTGGCTGTGGATATCTCTTTGGATCCTGAGTCTTTTGGAGTTGTCTTATAACCTTCCATCGCTGAGAGGAGCCCAATCTATTGAAGTTAGTCATCACACATATGTCCTATTTGTGACTATGTACAAAGTTCTCCTGGTTCTGCTCTTCTTGCTCAGTATCAGTTCATAGAAGTCTCTCCAGGTTATTATGACGTCCATCTGCTCCTCATTTCTTATAGCACAATAGTATTCCATTACATCGATATACCACAACTTGTTCAGCCATTCTCCAATTGATGAGCATCCCTACAGGACAAATCTTAACCAAATCAAATCTGTATTTACAATCACAAAATCAAAATCTGAATAATCCAGGCCATTAACCACATGCACTTCAAAATTTAAGGACTAATGGTTTCTTTCCAATTTCCTTTGGTGACTTTGCTTCTAGTTTACCTACACAAGTAATTTTGTTATATAAAACTTTGAAAGTTCAACTTCAGCCTCCCCTAAGGACGTTCCAAATATCTGTTTCTATTATCCACAACAGAGTCTGGATCAAAGAGACAGGGGAGGTGTAGTAGGGGTTCTCTCCACATGGGTCCCTTTTCTATATAAATCACCCTTTCTATTCTTTAATTAAAATTTTCTCATTTTAAAAGTTGCTCCCTGATTTAAACAAGCTTTTCTCTTTTCATGGTCAAGAAAGCGTTGACAACAGGCAAACTGCAAACTGTATGCGTATTTTTTCGCCCTTCACCCTGAGATTATTTTCAAAGTAGCTATTTTCATTATGCAAAAAGTTCAAATTATAAAGTGGGAAATTTTGATTGCATTAAATAAAAAATTCCTTGTATAAACAAAACCTGTGCAGCCAACAATAGAAAGAATGCAGAAAATTGAGAAAACACGGACAATCTTTCAGACAGTCCATAATTGGGAAGAATATTGCTGTGGGGTAGGAAATGATGAGTTGATTGCTTTAGAAAAACATGGAAAGACCTGGATTTATTTATTTTTATTTTTTGCATTTGTGGAGGGGGGAAGGCAGGGTAATTGGGGTTAAATGACTTGCCCAAGGTCACATGACTAGTAAGTGTTAAGTGTCTGAGGTTGAATTTGAACTCATGTATTCCTGACTCCAGGGCCGGTGCTCTATTCACTGAGCCACCTAGCAGTCCCAAGACTTGGATTTATGAAGGAAGATACTCTCCACCTTCAGAGAAACAGATGACTGATGGAAATAAACATAGTATGTGTATGAGTGTATATGTGTGTATATGTGCATGTTTATAGAGATCTATGTATATGTACATGTATCTGCTTAATTGTAGTCTTATTTAGAGTGAGGTGGTAGGAGAAAGAGGAAAAATTAAAGTAAAAAGTACACAGCAGAGAACAAAAGAAATCCTGCAAAAAAGCTAAGAAAAGTTGGGCAACTTTGAAAACAATGTGTAGTATTTATTATATAGGCTTTTTTGAAATGGAATCCTCTCATGTTCTGCTGTGAACATGGCAATTTTTTTCTTTTCTCATTTGCTATTTAAATTTAAAACAAATAAGAAAATTTACCAAAAAAAATGGAAAGCTTCCAACAATAAAATAGAAAAATCTATCAATCTTCAGGGGAAAAGTGATCTAAGTATTTTTCACTCATGAAACTTTATAGAATTTAATTATTATTTTTCCTTAAAAAATAAGTCCTATAGACTTGAACCCTCAATAGTCATATAGACTTGAACTCCAAATTCACTAAGATATGTTAAGCTTCTGCCATGTGCCTTATAAGATAGGACAGAGAGAAGGGGGTGAATTCTTAAACTTACCCAAAGCCCCAGGAGTTCTCCCCTGCAGTCTTAAAATGATTAATCTCCACACTCCTTAAGGATTATTCTCCCATCTTCTTAGTCTCCAAACCTCCAAAATCTACTAAGATGATTTTTAGCATTTCAGGCTTTTTTTTTTCTTTTTAACCTAATCTCCCACAGAAAGCCTAAAGTGGGGGGGTTAGTCTTGCTTATTGGGAGAGAGAGTTTGGCATCACTCTTTCAAGTCTGAAGCTTCATTAATCTTCCCCAGCATACTTAACTCTTTGGTTGCAGTTTTTCAACAGTCTTTCTGGGTGGCTATATTTTCCCCTTAGAAATCTTTCAAGGTAGCAGAATATATGAACAACACTAAACATGACACAAGATAAGGATTTTCCTGCATTTTACAAAGAAACAGAAATACAGACAAAACAATAAAACAAAGCTATACTTGCCAACCTCTTTATTACTTAATCTCAAAGCCTTTAATTTGCTATAATTAAAAGTTCCCTTTTCAGGCCAATTTTAGGATCCATTTGGGTTTTTATATATTTTAGCATAACTTGAGAATTACATCTTTTATTCACCCTTTCCATTCCTGTGTGGGAAGTTCCACGAGTTCTACTGATTGACAGCAAAGGGGTGTCAATTTAACAGCAAACTAGTCTCATGCCAATTTTTCCATGGTGTAATGCTTCAGCATTTTATTATTACTGCAAGTCCTGGCTCCCTTCAAAGGAGTATCCTCCCCCAACCTTCAGAGTGGGGGTCAATTTTTCCCAGCAGTGTGGGAGTGAACCTTACTTTAGCTCAGAAGAAGGCTGAAATCAAAGAGCGTTTGACCTCTGGGGGCATTCTTCAGCAAAGAATTCCTTCAGTGAAAGATTAACCAGAGTAGTCTGGGGAGTTTTTCTAAAAGGCTTTTGTACAGAGAGTCAGAATCCTAACTTGACCTGGCTTGGCTTACAAAAAACTCTGATGGGTGGAATCTGAAATGACTGAGGAAACAAAGTTTGAGCTTCTGAGCATATGGGTTTATTAAGCAATACCTGCTAATTGCATAACAGATTGGGACCAGGCCTTCCTCAGCTTGTCACTGGACCTGAATATAGGGGGAGATAGATTTTTATGCATGAAAAGATAATAAGCAGGATACTAGATAGGATGCATAATTAGATAATCTTATTTCTAACTGACGGAAAGATCAGGGCCTTTCTGAACTGGGAGGTGGAGAGTAAACAGAGATCAGAAAAAAAAGGTGTCCTATTCTCCACATGTGTCTGTATTCAATCAAAGGAACACAGAAGCAATAACTTATTGACAAGTATGGGGATAGTTTTCAGATAAGACCTCTGGGTTAGGATGCTAGAGATATATAATGGTAAGAAAACTCCTCGCATCAATTTTTGGATCTAACTGGATTTCTGGTCATGTAACCTATGTCCTTAGTTAAAGGTCTCTGATCAATAGGTGGAGGTAGTCCAGTTTCCCATTCATGTAGGGCTAGGTTTAAACAAATAATAAATAATGTAATAAATAAATTCTCGCAGTTCCCATAATTGAATAAAAATTTGTTACATGACAGTAATTGGACAAGACCCATAGTTGAACAGAAAGGGAACTGAGAATTGAGTCATAAGATGAAGGCAGTATGGTTCACTCAATTCCCACAATTCCCTCAGTAGAAAAGCACTAGAACCAGGAATCCTGACAACTGGTTCAATGTTCTACTCATTATATCACAATGCATCCTATGCAGGTCAAGAGGTGAACAGATTGACTTCATGTGGCATAGAGAAGACTCATTGCCAACTTTTTCCTGCAGCACTGGGGTTGTTGTCTGAGACACAGGCACCAAAGCTCAGGAAGATATCTCATAGTCATAGAACGAATCCTGGTTTCTTAGTGATGAGCATCCTCAGGGCTCCTTTCATGTCCTTGTTCCTTAGACTGTAGATGAAAGGGTTCAACATAGGAGTGACCACAGTGTACATCACAGTTGCTGCTGTATCTCGTTGGGCTGTGTGGGAAGATGCGGGGTTGAAGTACACTCCAATGATTGTCCCATAAAAGAGACAGACCACAGTGAGGTGGGATCCACAGGTGGAGAAAACTTTCTGCTTCCCACTCACAGATGAGATCTTTAGTACAGCCATGAAAATGTAAACGTAGGAGATCAATATTCCAATGAAGGGGACAACTGTTGTAAATGCTCCCACTGTGTAGATCATCAAGTCATTGATGAAGGTGTCTGAGCAGGCCAACTTCAGGAGGGGACTGAGGTCACAGAAAAAATGATGGATTTCATTGCGGCCACAGAATGAGAGTTGGGTGAGCAAGACAGTATGTATCAGGGCATTGTTATAGGCCCAAAACCAAGACATTCCTATTAGAAGGGCACAGACCTTCGGAGTCATGAATGTGTTGTAGTGTAGTGGAGCACAGATTGCCATGTATGGCGGTGAGGAGGACACTATCCATCCCCGCAAACCAAAGGAAGAAGAATACTTGTGTCAGACACCCTGCATAAGGGATCGTTCTGTTTTTGGAGATATAATTATTCAGCATCTTGGGAATGGTGGTAGAGGTGAAACAGATGTCAACCAGGGACAAGTTACTGAGGAAGAAGTACATGGGGGTGTGGAGGTGGGGGTCAGAGCAAATAGCCAGCATGATTAGCAGGTTCCCCAGCCCTGAGATCAGGTACATAAGGAGGAACAAGAAGAACAGGATTCTCTCCTGTTCTGGTTGCTCTGAAAGACCCAGGAGGATGAACTCTGAGATTCCGGATTGATTTCCCCCTTCCATGTGTCTGTTTGGAAACAAATATAGAATAAAATAAGAATTTAAAACAACTCATTCAAGGTTGATTTAAACATTTTTTGATGAATAAAATCAGTAAAAACAGAACTAAAAGAGAAATAGGAGAGTGGGAAAATATGAGAAGTCACTTCTCATAGTCAGATCTAAAACAAACAAGAAGTTGTTAGCACTTTACTCAACACAAGGGTCATTCTCCAAGTGATACATCATAAGATATGAATAAAAAAGTTTTCAAAAGAATTATAAGCCATCAATGACCACATAAAAACACACTCTAAATCAATAAAAAGGAAGAGAAATGCACATTACATAAACTCTGATACTCTGAAAATTGGCAGAGACGAGCAAAAACGGGCATGGTCAGTGCTGGAGAAACTGTGGGAAAACAGGCATGAGGAAGCATTGTTAGTAGGATCTAAACAGGTTTGTTTTTAATTTGGAATTGTGCAAGGAAAAAAGAGTAAGAAAGGGTGAGGCTATGAAGAGCTTTAAATGTCAAACAAAGGAGTTTATATATGTTTTTTTTTTTGTTACTTTTTGGAGGGCAGTTGGGGTTAAGTGACTTGCCCAAGGTCACACGGCTGGTTTTTTTTTTTTTTGTGTTAAGTGTCTGAGGCCGGATTTGAACTCAGGTCCTCCTGACTCCAGGGCCGGTGCTCTATTCACTGCACCACCTAGCCGCCCCAGGAGTTTACATATGTTGCTGGCCATAATAGGAGGCCATTGGAGTTCATTGATCAGGGGAGGTCATGGTCAGATTTAACTTCATACAAATCACCTTGGTGAGAACAGTGCACATACAAGCAGTCTTGGTTTGTGTATGGCATTAAAGAACTATTTTTCTTTATCTGAAGAGATAAGTTCAGAAGTGACTGTACTGTAAAGACAAAAGGTATATATATGTATGTATGTATGTATTCAAAAAGTCATTTTGAAAGCACATTTTATGAAGTTTACCATGGGCACACAAAATTCTAATTAAGGCTCTGCTGGGCTCTCAAAGGCTCAGTGAACAGAATGTATGCTCTGCTAGTTCCATGATGGAAAATCTTCAATTATAGAATGAAATTATTAAGGTTTTAATAGTTCTGATGAGACTAATATCTTATACCATTTATTAAGATAGGGTCAAAATGGATATATCAACTAGACATAAAGGGAGATATTACAAGAAAATTGAGGATACAGAACATATTACCTATCAGACTTATGGGTAGGTGAACAATTTATGAACAAACAAGAAATAGAGAATGTTGTGGGATGTAAAACTGATAATTTCAATTACATTGAATTGAAAAATTTTTGTATGAATAAAACAAATGCAGCCAGAATCAGAAGGGAAAAATTTTTATAGACAGTTCCTCAGATAGAAGTTTCATATCTCAAATATACAAAAAAACCCCGTCAAATCTATAAAAATGTGAGTTATTCCACTATTGATAAATGGTCAAAGGATATGAACAGGCAGTTTTCCAATGAAGAAATCAAAACAATTTAGAGTCATCTGAAAAAAATGCTCTAAATGATTATTGGCTAGAGAAACACAAATTAAAACAACCTTGAGATATAATTTTACATCTATCAGGTTGGTTAAAATGATAGAAGGAGAAAGTGACAAATGATGGAGGGGATGTGGAAAAATTGGGACCTTAACTCATTATAAGTGGATCTGTGAACTGATCTAACCACTTTAGAAAGAAATTTGGAATTATGCCTAGAGTTATTAAACTGACTATACCCTTTGACTCAGAAACATCACTATTAGGTCTGTTTCCCAAGATGATTAGGGAAAATAGAAAAGCCTATGTGTTCTAACATATTTATAACGGCTCTCTTTGTTGTGACAAAGAACTGGCAATTGCAGGGATGCCCATCAATGGGGGGGGATGGATAAAGAAACTGTGATATATGTTTATGATGGAATATTACCCCACTATAAGGAATAATGAGCTTACTGACTTTAGAGAAGTATGGAGAGACCTCCATGAAATAATGAAGAGTGAAATGAACAGAACCAAGAGAACGCTGTATGCGGTAACGGAAGTATTGTTTTAAGAACAACTTTGAGCAACCAAGCCATTCTATTATAAATAGCCAAATTAACTGCAAAAAATCTTATGAAGGAAGATGCTATTTGAATCCAGAAAAAGAACAGACATGTATGTTTAAATATATGTGTGGATGTATATACATATATGCATATGAACATGAATATGTATGCATGTATGTAAGTATATATGTGTATACACACATATTGATTTGTGTCTAATGGTAGCCACCTCAAAGTTTGGGGTGAGGGGAAAGGGAAAAAAAGAAAATCACATGATAACTTATATATTTGAAAGGAAGAGCAGTTGTACATAATGGATCTGCAATTTCAAGTCCAATCCTCTGTTTTTCTATCTCACCTTGTTATGGAAATACTTATTTTATTTCTTAAGTTCAGAATAAAATACACAAATTCAAAAGATAAAATAGTCCTGATGAGATAGAATTGAGGTATTTGTTTAAAGAGATCAATAATGGTTCATTGGGAACTCATCAACCACCTCAGATTTTTGAAAGTTCTGCTCAGAAAATGGAAACAAAGGTAGGGAATGGATATTGAATACAAAGTATGCTTTGGTTCCATAAGCATTTTGTCAGGAATGCTGGCACTTAGAACGAGTTGAACACAGTGGTATCAACCAATAATGAAAAGCACTTTTTAAGGTCTTTTTTTTGTAGAAGAAATCAAAAGAAAGGGTGGGGTGGCTGCTCAGGGGGGATGGAATAATAAAAACGAAGGTTAGAGAAAAGGAAGGATTAATGAAATCTTATTTGAACTTTTCTTTCTCTGACAAATTGCATGATCTTTAGACAGGGAGTTGGCTCTGTGGGCTAGAAGAAGCATTATTAAAATAGAGCTAAAAGTCAAGAAAAGTTGAGAGGATGGTAAAGGAGCTTCTGACTGCCCTTAGTTAATTCCTTAGTGATCCAGGGTTCTGAAATTCATAGAGGACATGATTATTGAACCACTGGCATTGATCATTTTTTTTTTAAATTTTAATTTATTTTCTTGGTTACATCATTCATTTCCACAAGGTTTTGAGTTACAAATTTTCTCCCCTTTTTTGTCCCTACACCCCAGCCCAGAACAATGATCCCACTGTAAGACCCCTCCCACAATCTGTTCCCTTTTA
>CM053594.1:51697662-51714773 GCA_028646575.1 Pseudocheirus occidentalis
AAAATGTTGTTCTTGTCAAATAAAGGAAGAAGATAGATTTTGAACAGTAATGGATTTTGACCTTGACTTTGATTCCTCACCAGATTCTTAGCTATGATTGAAGAGATGGTTTATGAATATTCTGGAAGAGCAGTAGCAATCATTTAGAGTCAGCATAACTTTGCAAAAAACTCAGATCAAACTAAGTTCTTTTCATTTTTTCTTCGTATTAGGCAGGTAGATCATGTCATAGCTGCAAACTTAATGCACCTAGATATTAGTAAAACATTCAAAAAGTCATAGTGGACACAAAGGAGAGATGTTGACTAGATGATTGTTTGGGATTTAGAAGTGACTCAGTAAAGTTTATCTTTTTAGAGTTTTTTGCATCCTGATTCTGTTATCAATATATATGCTATTCTCTGAAATGTCTTGTTGTCCCCAAAATTGATAAGTGTGTTATTTATGGCTTCATCCAAACCATTGATGAAAATGTTGAGCAGATCGTAAACAAGGACAGAATACTTGTTGTCAGGTATGTTGTAGAGAAGATTCCTTTTAAGGGATAGATTAGGCTACATGATATCTTTGGGATCCTCTCCTTCTGAGCTTCTAACGGTGACCCCCATGTCAATAGGAAAGGCCCTGGATTCCTTAGAATAGGTGATTGCTTGTATGGCCATTGGAGGAGAGGTTCCTACCTTAGAAAGGAGCTGAGTTATGACCTTCAACGTTCCTCACATCTCCGACAACTTTCAATAATATCTTCATTATCATCATCATAGCTGCCTCCAATATAATACTTAAATGTTAACATCATACTTCGCATCCTGAGGGTCTGTGAACTAACTATGAGATATCTCGTTTTATTTGGCCCTCACAACAATCTTGTGGTTAGTACACCTCTATCACTATAGATACGGTTATTCCCATTTGACCAATGAGGAAACTGACACCAAGAGATTGTGATTTTATCTCTAAAATAAGGTTTCTTAACATTTCTTGTATCTTGTGCTACTCTTTTTTTGTTAGCAGTAAGGTGAAGTCTATGGATCCTTCTCAGATTAAGGTTTTTAAATAGATCAAATTATTGAAGGAAATGCTTAATTTCAGTTAGAGGTTAGTGGAAATAAAGATGTGATTTTGTCCTATTAAAGTTTACAACTCCCTTCAAAACTATCCATGGATTCCTAGGTTAAAAACCCCTGCTATACACACTTGATAAATTTGTCCTCCTTTCTCCATTTATACACACAACTTCTGTCCTGGTTCAGATTCTCATCGCTTCTCCCTTCAACTATTGCAATAGCACCCTCTTTGCCTCCAGTCTTTTCCCTCTCCAATCCATTCTCCAAAAAATGGCCAAATTATTTTTCCTAAAATGCCCACTTGTTCACGTCACTCTCCTCTTCACAAATAATGGCTCCCTGTTTCCACTAGGATGACACAGTCCTCCATTTCTGGAGAAATTACATGGGGGAAAAAAATCTAAGGCCACATTTGAACTCATATTGTCCTAATTCCAGGTCCAACACTACCAGCTGCCTCTGTTAAAGTGTATTAGCCATGGCTACCTGGTCAATAACTCCCTCAGAATTTGAATTTGGTCTTAGCAGTTCAAAGTTTAGCATTCTATTCGTTATACTATGTCAACAATAATCAGATCCTTTGAGTCAGAATGGTGGCATTCCCTCATTGTTTACCCTGAGGTAATAGACACAAGACAGTTATTGGATTGACTGGAGATGTGTCAGGAAAGGGAGCAGGAAAGGAAATGAAAATTAGAAAAGGACAATTTCCCTGTTCCTGTCCCAAAATTTCATTCTTCTCTAAAGTTTCAGATTTGGGAAACAGAGGCAACATTGTGGAGTTGAAAGAACATTGACGTGTTATTCAGGAGATTTGGGTTCCAGCCCCAGATCTTCCAGTAATGAACCGTGTGAACTGAATCAATTCATTTTTGTGCCCGATATTTGAGATGCTTTAACAAAGTGTCTCTAAGGTTCTTTCTATGTCTGATATTCTATTATATAAGTTCTTATGCACCATTGATATTCCAGTTCTAGAATATTTTTGTTTAAAAGTCCTTTTAATTTTGTTAGAGATCAATGTTCTCTGTACTTAACCCCCCCCCCCCCCGCTTTTTTTTTAATTGGCGATCCCTTTTGGGTCTCCCATTCTTTATTTTCAGATCTCCTTCAGCCCTGATAGTCCATGCTCTCAGATTTCTCCTGTCTCTGTTCTTTGGTCTAAAGTCCCTCCCAGAACTAAATCCTTGGACCTTTGATACAATCTCATCATAGAATCTTTCACCTAATTTCTCTGACACAACTAAATTCCTGACTTGTTGAATTTCATGTTGTTGGTCTTCTTACGGTCAAGCCAGGTCCAGATCCCCTTTGTCCAGAATCCCTGCAGATTCTGAATTGGGATGGCAATAGCCTGTTAGCACTTTCCTTCTATGCTAATCTTCCTTTCTTTTACCAGAAAAAGAGAAGGACAAGTTGAATTTGGCATTTTAGCCCTTTTAAAAAGGATATAAAGGAAATTAATAGCAAAGCACACATGATTTCCCCTTTATAACTCCGTTACATTTCCGTGTCGTATTTACTGGCCTCATTGCTCTTCTGGACATACGTGATAATCCATATCCTTTCTTTGGGGGTAGCAGCAGATAGAGTGTCAGGCCTGGAGTCAGGAAGGCTCATTTTCCTGAATTCAAATCTGGCCTTAGATACTTACTAGCTGTGTGACCCTGGGCAAGTCCCTTAATGCTGTTTGCCTCAGTTTCCTCATCTGTAAAATGAACTGGAGGAGAAAACATCAACATGTGCCAGTACTGCCAAGAAAACCGAAAATGGGGTCATGGTGAATCAGACATGACCGAAAAATGACACAAGAACAACAAACATCCCCTCTTTGTGCCTTTACACCGGCTGTGCCTTCTGCCTGTTAAGCTCTCCCTTCTCATTCCTTCCTCTTGGAATTCCTGGTTTCCTTCCCAACTCAGCTAAGGCCGCTTTTACATGCAGCCTCTCTTGGTGTTCTCATTGGCAAGTATTCTAGTCTCTCCCAAATATTGCATGTTCATTTTGTGATCATTCAGTATATAATTACATATGTACATGCTATCTTCTCAGTTAGAATGTAAGCTCCATGATGGCAAGGGCCTTTTGATGTTTGTCTTTATATACCCATCACTCAGCACACAATGCCTGGTACACCTGAACTTCTTAATAAATGCTGATTGGTTCTAAGTTGTCTTCCATTTTGAACATTCTGTGTTCTATGTTCTAAGGTCCCTTCTAGGATCTAGGTGGACCGGTGGATAGGCGACTGAGCCTATAGTCAGCAAGATCTGACTTTGAATCTGACCTCAGACACTATGAGTAACCCTAGGAAAGTCTCTTAACCACTGTCTTCGACTGTATAATGGGGAAAATCATAGCTCTTACCTTGAAGGGTTGTTATGAGGATCAAAGGAGATGTTGTTTGTAAGGTGCTAGGATGATGCCTGGAACACAGTAGGTGTTACATAAATGCTTATTCCCTTCCCTCCCCCATCTTACATTCAAAAATTTATATACTAGAGTCTTTCCAAAATCTGACATTCTATCTCCTATGTCAAGTTCCTTCTAAGCTTGACCATATTATGCTCTGAGATCCTCTCTAGCCCAATGAATCTCTAATAGTCTAACTTTTAATTCTCTTTGATCCTGATCATTTTATATTCCTTAGAATAGAAATCTTGATGACTTTTCATTCTAATTTTCTTATAAGTCCTTTCCTGTATATTCCATGGACCCTTCCAGGCCTCCTGTTCCTCTATGCTCTCAAGTCCCTTTTAGGACCAAGTGTCTGATTTTCTGAGACTTGGTCACAAAACTACTCTTGTGCGAGATTTCTCCCTTGAAATAAACAGGAAACGCCTTCTATAGATCTTCCTACTTAGTTGTTTGGTCTGGAGCTTTTGTTCTGCTCCTGAGAAACTCAGCTACGTTTCCTCAATTGGTCTCCTTTATAGCTGAGCGTTTCAGTCAGGTATCTAGCTCAAGCTGCGGATTCTTGCAGATGAAAGAGGTCTTGAGGTTGTGGATGAGGGTGTGTGCATGAGAACAGGATTCAGCTCTGTGTCCAAGGAAAGGTATATGAGGATCATTGTAGGTGCTTTTACAGGAAGTCCCTTGCACCCTAGGCTCTAATTCCCTGCGCTCCTTGTTAGAGACAAACAGCAAGTAACTGTCCATTCTCTAGGCCAGCCCCTTTGTGCTGAAGCTTGTTTGAGGTAAGAAATTGGCCTAAGTTCAATTAGTTTTCACAATACTAGTGTGTTAGAAATATTGAGATCTCCATGATGGAAAATGCTATCCATATCCAGAGAAAGAAGTATGGAGTCAGAATGAAGATTGAAGCATACTATTTTCACTTTTTGGGGTGACTTTTCCCTTTGTTCTGTTTCTTTCACAACATGACTAATGTGGAAATGTATTTAACATGACTGCTCGCCATTTTGGGGAGGGGGAATGGAAGGGAAGGAGGGAGGGAAATTTGGAACTTAAAATTTTATAAAAAAATGAATGTTGAAAACTATCTCTACATGCAATTGGAAAAACAAAATACTATTAAAAAGTATTGGGATCTCTCTGTGTTTCTAGCTCTTTTCTAGGGAAGAAACATTAGATTTCAGAAGATAGAACATCATCACTGGGTAAGGAATGTTTGGTGGTTACCTTTCTGTATCGGTGCCTTCCTTTGTAACTCCTTTCATAGTCTGTGCAGTACTGATTTCCTTTCAGTTCATTCTTTTAGCAGTGTTAAGTAGGTGTGTCCTGTCATCCACTGATCCTGTGAGTCATAATTCTTGTATTACTTATAATTTTCCAGAAGGTGGCAATAGTTCCTTTTCCCAGGGGACTCCATCTCCATCTCTAGAATCCATGGCAGTCTAGGTTTAAAATATAGCTTTTGCCAACGAATGCCTCTTCTCTTGTGTTACAGTTCCTGTGGCTCCTGAGTTCAAATGCACAAATTTTTCAGGGATGGGGTACGATCTTTAAGGGAAACGATGTCCTCTAGCATCTTACAAGTGTCTTCTCTCCCCAGTTTTGTTTTGGTTTAGGGGGACATCAGTGTTTGTGTCTGTTATATGAGCTGTAAGCTAAAGGTTTCACCACAAATATGACTGAATTAATAGCCCATCTGCAGAATTCTGCTTTTGTCTTACAAACAAATGAATTTCCTGTTGTTCTATTTTGTTTACATTGTGCTGTTTTGCTTGCATTCATCCACATCAAATGATCATCAGAGCAGATATATCATGTGAATGCTTGTTAAAAATACAACTAGTGCCAAAACACTCAGTGTTAAATCCCTTTTTGCATTCTTGTAGTTTTTCAAACCTATGTGACAAATGTGACTGACACTGGCACTGCTAGTATGAAAACTATGGTGAGTAAACCAGCTAAGTCTTTGCACAAATCCAGGCAGTGGCACCAGACCCTATCAGTGGTCATGGCATTTGTCACCTTAATGCACTTCTAGAAAAAACAGGCAGTTTTGCTTATTGATGTCCTTGGTGAAGCAATAAAAGTGATTACTTTGATCAAGTCTTGATCTTTGAGTATACATTAAAAAAATTCTGAGTGATAAAATGGGAAGTATGCATAAAGTACTTTGGCTACTGACACCAGTATGAGGGCTCTCTTTTGGTAAAAAGCACTTGTGCCATTGGTTGAAGTGTGAGCAGAATGAGGCACTTTGTCCATGGATGCCATTGTTACCTGAAAGAATGACTTGACACGGGGCAGCTAGGGGGCGCAGTGAATAGAGCACCGGCCCTGGAGTCAGGAGTACCTGAGTTCAAATCCGACCTCAGACACTTAACACAAAAAACTAGCTGTGTGACCTTGGGCAAGTCACTTAACCCCAACTGCCCTCCAAAAAGCAAAAAAAAAAAAAAAAAAAGAATGACTTGACAGGTCAACTATGGTTACTAGACTTGGGTATTTGATAGACATTTTTCTCAAAATGAATGAAGTATACTTGTCACTTGAAGAAGCTAGAGAGAGCAGCGGATCAAGAGCTGGGCCTGAAGTTAGGAAGACCTGATTTCAAATCTGGCCCCAGTCACTTCCTGGTCATTTGACTCTTGACTGCCTGCCTCAGTTTCCTCATCTGTAAAGTGTGAACAGTAATAGCACATACGTCTTAAGGTGGTTGTGAAGATAAAATGAGATAATATTTATAAAGAGGATAGCCATGTGGCCTAGTGGATAGAGTGCTGGACTGGAAGTCAGGAAGACTCCTCCTCTTGAGTTCAAGTCTAGCCTTAGACACTTACTAGCTATGTGACCTTAGGCAAATCACTTAACCCTATTTGCCTCAGTTTCCTCATCTGTAAAATATTATCTGGAGAAGGAGATGGCAAACCACTCCATGATCTTTGCCAAGAAAACCCCAAATGGGGTCACAAAGAGTTAGATATGACTGAAACAACTAAAGAACAACAAAATTTGTGAAGAACTTAGTATGGTGCTTGGGCAGAACATAATAGGCACTATATAAACATTCACTATGATGATGATGATGATGATGATGATGATGATGATGATTGTATCTGTTGCCAATGATAAAACTTTCCAATGAAGATTAAACTTTAGTAAACCTCATATCTGTTATTATGACTCTGACAGATCCCTAATACTTAAAAGACCTTTCTGATTAAACTGGTGGTGAATATTGTGAATGAGATATTTTGACAATGTCTAATTAAATGTGTCAACATTTGGAAGATCTACTTAACTTCTTGAACCAATATTTTCTATTGTCATTAGAGAATCTTGCATTCAAAGTGCAAGATAGACCAACGGATAATGTAACAGAATATGGTAAGTTCATTAATATTTTTTCACATAAAATAATCTTCACATCAAAACTGACTTTTAAGAAACTATTGCTTCTTGAGTTTTGGTGTATCAAAAAAGAATATCCACAATTATCTGAAATTTGAACTAGTTCAGATGAGAGTAAGGTTCAGGGGTTTCTTGCCTTTCTCCATTTTTCATTCTACTGTTAATAATACTGTTTCTTGTATGCTTCTCCAATATGTGATAATTCCTCTCCTTTTCCTCATTCTTCAACCTTCTCTCAGTGCATCCCTCTGCCTCACACTTCCATTCTTTTTTTTTGAGATCATCTCAACATAATTGACTTACACTCATGACCTCTATGTGGACTCTTTCTAAGGGCTCTGATAATAACAAAGTTCTCAGGAATTACATGTACCATCTTCCCATATTGGGATGTACGCAGTTTAATTTTATTGAGTCCCTTATGATTCTTTTTCATTTTTACCTTTCAATACTTCTCTTAAGTCTTGTGTTTGAGTGTCAGAATTTCTATTCAGCTTTGGTCTTTTCATCAAGAGTGCCTGGAAGTCCTCTGTTTCATTAAATATTCATTTCCTCTCCTGAACAATTATAGTCAGTTTTGTTGGGTAGGTTACTCTTGGTTGTAATCGTAGCTCCTTTACTGTCTAGAATGTTATATTCCAAACCCTCCATTCTTTCAGTGTGGTAGTGCTAAATCTTGTGTGATCTTTACTGTAGCTCTAAAGTATTTGAATGGTTTCCTTCTGACTGATTATAGTATTTTCTCCTTGACCTGGGAACTCTGGAATTTGGCTATTATATTCCCGAGAATTTTACTTTTTGGGATCTTTCAGGAGGTGAGCAGTGGATTCTTTCAATTTATTTATGTTTTTGCCCTCTGGTTCTAATGTATCTGGTCAATTTTCCTTTATAATTTCTTTAAATATGATATCTGTGATTTTTTTGAAGAATCCAATGATTCTTAAATTATCTCTCCCTGATCTATTTTTCAGGTCAATTCTTTTTCTGATGGAGATTTTTTCACATTTTCTTCTATTTCGCTATTCTTTTGATTTTGTTCTATTCTTTCTTGATGTTTGATGCAGTCATTAGCATAGATTTGAACAATTTTAATTTTTAAGCAATAATTTTCTTCAGTATTTTCCATTCCTCTTTTATCAAACTGTTAATTCTCTTTTCATAATTTTCCTAATTTTTCTTAGTTGCTTTTATTTTTTCCCCAAATTTTCTTCTACCATTTTTACTTGATTAAAAAGTTTCTTTCACTATTTTTTCCTTCTAGGAATTGTATTTGGGCTTATATCCAATTTGCATTTTTTTCTCTGAGGCTTTGCTTATAATATTTTCACGTTACTATCTTCTGAATCTGACTTGAGTTTCCTTGTCACCATAGTTGCTTTTTAAAATTTTTTAATTTTTTAATTTTTTAATTTTTAATTTTTAATTTTTTTATTTTTTTTATATATTTTTTATTTTTTTTTACATAGTTGCTTTTTTATGATCAGGTTCATTTTTGTGTTTGCTCATTTTACAAGACTATTTCTTAACTTTGAACTTAGTGTTAAACTTGGTCTCTGCTCACTTGGGGGTGGGTAACCACTATCTCAGTCTCAAAGCTTTATCACCTTGTTGTTTTCACAGCTAGTCTGAGGGGTTTACATAAAGAGAGAAAAGCCCCATTTCAGTCAGGAAACTCTTTGGGAAGATACATGTTCTTGCCTTGTGATCAGGTAAAGGGAAGTGTAAACCTCACCATCTAGCCAGACAAATTAAAGATTCATCTTTGTAATTCAAAGTCAGTTAGAAGAGTGGGCCTGAGAGGTAGGCAATCATACTTTTAGCATATACACTGAATTCCAACTCAGTAGCCTTTTAATAAATCACTTAAAAAATCACATGATGACTCAACTGCTCAAGTCATCAAGGATACCAGGTAGCAGCCAGAGGATATCTATGCATTTTCTACTGTGAGTGGGAGGATACCTTTACTACAAATTCCTACAAATAACTCAGGTGATACTTTCAGGTGCTTGACTAGCTTGTTTACTGTACATGCTCTGCTAGAGGAGTAAAGGGGTGGTAGTTTCTCTATCAGGCTTTTGCTCTGCTGGGCAGTAAGAAATTCCTACCCATCTTACCAGAAGTTTAAGGCAAAGACAGTCTTGGAAAAGTGTCTAAGAGAAGGGGCAGGGCTATTTTCACAGGACTTATAGAGAGCATCAGTCACTGGGTACCAATCAGGAATTGCCTGTGTTATTTCAGCAAGGTTCATGTCCTTCAGGAAGGAACCAGAGCTTATATCCACCTTCATACTTGATGCCTTGTTCAACAAATCATGGATCCACCTGATCGTCTATGCTATGTATAGAATAGGAAACTGTGGACCACGCCTAGGTGCCTTGCTCAGTCCTGGATTCCTCCCACCACCTCAGTCCCTTTGCTACTCATATGTTGCTGAAAAGTGTTGAGGAAACTTACTACCCTAGTGGTTCATACTACAACATGTTTGGATTATTACAACAACTACCATAATACTGGTCTCTCTGACTCAAATTTCTTCCCTTTCCAACATATTATATATCCCATACAGCTGATAAAGTAAGGATTGTAAAGACTCTAGGATTTACCATATATCTTCTTTCATCAATAAACTCAAGTGGCTACCATTACCTTTAGGACAAAATACAAATTCCTACATTTAGCTTTTTAATTGCTTATGAATCTGACTCCAATCTACTGTTCTAGTCTATTGGTCCCCTCCGTGTACTCTCCATCAAAGCCAGCCTGGGCTTGCTATTCCTCACACATTACCTCATGTATCACACAAGTTTCCATTTCTGAGTCTTTGCACAGGGTTTTCCTCAATCCTGGAATGTACCTCTTTCTTCTCTGCTTCCTTAAACCCCAAATTTCCTTTATAGTTCAGCTTATGTGCCACTCTTTGCAAGAAACCTTTCCTGATCACCCTGTTCTCTGCACCTTGCATTTATTTTGTATATACTTATTTTTTAAAATCTTTTATCCCACCTGATGGAATGTAAGCTCCTTGAGGGTAGGGGCACAGTTTCATTTTTTGTCTCAGTATCCATAGTACTTATCAAGGCCTGACATATAATAAGTAATAAATGATCAATAAATGCTTGTTGAGTGAATGAATGATTCCTTGATGCTTTCAGAGATTTCTGCTCCACTATACATTGAGTACCTTCTAATGGAGAGATTTTATGATTTTATGAAATACAGTCCCAGAGAAGTTAAATAGCTTTTGCATATACTTAGAAAGTGGTGATGAAAGGAGCACTTTATCCTATGTTGTAGAATTATATAATGCCAGGATTGAAAGAGACCTTTAAAATGGTCTAGATTACATCTCTTCATATTTATTTAAAAATTTTATTGACAACATTTACATAACTTTAATTATTGAATATGTCTCTTCTCCTCTTTTCCAGCAAATAATCTTTCGCAAAAAAAAAGAAAAGAAAAAGAAAGAGGGAAAGAGCCATTTAGCAAAACCAACCAACACGTCAATTGTTTCTGACAGTGTATCTGGTATCGCACACCCATAGTCCCCCACCTCTACAAAGAAGAGAGGAAGTTACATTTTCTCAACTCTTTCTAGTTCCAAGACTGGCGATTATAATTATGCAGCATTCCTCCCATCCCCTTCTTTTGTCCTTTCCATTTACATTATTGTAGTCATTATGTTTATTTTTCTTCTGCTTACTTTCCTCTGAGTTCCTGTAATTTTTTTCCTATGCTTCTCTTAATTTTCTTCGTACTCGTCACTTTGTAAAGACCAGCAATATTCCGTTACATTGACGTGATAGAATTTATCCATTCCCCACTTGATGGGCACATTCTTTATTTACAACTCCTTGTTACCATAGCATATTTGCTGAATATTTCAACATATATAGGACCTTTCTGTCTTTGATGCCCTTGGACATCAGCAATTTAATCCCTTGAATCAAACAATTCGGATATTTTAATTGCTTTTTAAAGCATACTTTCAAAGTATTTTATAGAATCATTGAATCAAATCATGGTTCCATCAACAGGATATTTGTGTGCCTGACTTTCCACAGCCCCTTCAACACTGACTATTTGTCATCATTTTCAATTTACTGTGTGTGAGATGAAATCTGAATTGTACAGATTTTCATTTTACTTAATATATGTGATTTGGAAGGAGTGTGTTAATCAGACCTTTGTCAGAGATATTTGATACAGTTTTTTCCCCTAACAAATGCTTTCCCATCCTGTCCTAATTAATAAAAATTCAGTTTTTATAAAGCTTTTCAATTTTATGTGATTGAAATGGCCCATTTTATTGGCATGACTGGTAGCTATGGATGTTACTGTGGAGAATGCAGGTGACTGACTAGCTGATACTTTTCACTCTGAATTCCAAATCCCAGCATGTTAAATCAGTTCTCAAAAACTGATTTCATTCATTTTGTGTTCATCTCTGTCCATTTTCCGGTTAAAAATGTTCTTTCTAGCATTTCTGGTGAATTCCTGAATTGGTTATTTTCTGAACTTTTTAATGATGTGCCTTTTAAAATTCAATGTGTTTATCCACATCCATTTTAGATGTTTCGGGAGAGGCCAGACTTAAGCCAGTCTACTCTTATTTTAAATTTGGTATTGGAACAATATGAGGCACACATAAGACATTGAATAGGTAACAGAAGGAAATTTCCTTAGCATAGCAATAAGAGGACATTTCATAATGCTATGCATTGAGGACATCCCAAGTTGATACATCTGAGAAGCTTCTTTGTCTGAGTTACCAGTTGTGGTCTGCCAAGAGTCAAAATGGAGCTAGAGATTCTCATGTCTGTTTTGACCAGGAAGTGATATCAACAACCTGAGCATTTAGTCCTCTGAGCCAATCAGTTCTTGAGGATGGTTTCAATATCTTTAAAGAAAAACTTAGTATGATTTGAATGAGGAGAAGGATTAGTATATGGCCCCTACCACATTCCACTCCCGGGTGGTAAGGTCCTTAACTATTACTAAAGGATTTTTCACCACTTAAATGACTTTGGGTTTCTGGTCTACTCTGACTGCTGGTATTCAAAAAAACCCTGATATAAAGTAAAATAAAAACAAAACAATTTAATGGCTCTTTAAAAGAGGAACAGAATGTGGGAGAAAAAAGGCCAGAAATCCCAGACTTCATTCCTCTATTCCTCCTCACTCCCATTTGGAAGGATCAAGCCCTGGGTCTAAAAAATCAGGTCCATGAACTGGATAATGCCATATTTTTGTAGTTTGTAGTAGATTTCTTGGTGTAAAGCATTAACTATAAGAGGGAACTATTAGTTCTTTCTCATCTAACTTGTTCCACTGATTTATCCTTTTACTCTCACCAGTGCCAAATAGCTTTATTTATGAACACTTTATGTATCTAGAACTGCTATTCCTCCCTTGTGGATATTTTTTTAAAATAGAATTTTACTCTTGCATTTTGTCTTTATATACACTCAATTTTCTAGCATATCCAAAGCTATTAAAGTAGCCTGCTGGCTCTTCCGCCTACTGTAAGTCTTCCTCCACTCCAAGTCATCCTCCTTTCAGTTGTCACATTGATTTTCCTGAAGCACAGATCTGACCATGTCATACCCTTATCACTGTGGGCTCCCTATTGCCTTCAGGATCAAATCTAAAATCCTGTTTGGTATTCAAAGCCTTTCATAACCTGCACCACTACCTTGTTACACCTTTCTTGTACCCACTTCCCTGTAATCCAATGACATCATCCTCCTTGCTTTTCCTCACAAAAGACACTCCACCTCCAGACTAAGCATTTTTACTGATGATGTCATTATCTCCTTCCTCTCCACCTCCTGACTAAAATCTCACTTTCTGCAAGAAGCCTGTCCTAGTTTTCCTTAATGTTACTGCTTTCCTTCTGCTGATGATTTGCAATTTATCACATGTATGTATATATGTGTGTATACATATACATACATACATATATATTTTGTTTGTTCATGATTGTTTTCATGTTGCCTTCCCCATTAGACTGGGAGCTCCTTGAGAGCAGGGATGCTTTTTTTGCCTTTCTTTGTATCTCTAGCACTTGGCATCATGCCTGGCACTTAGGTGCTTAATAAATGTTTATTGACTTGACTTCCCACCCCCAGAGAGTCATCGCTTGTAATGAAGGGTTTTTTAAAAAAGAAAAATAGAAAAAAATCAGCAAACCAACGAACACATCAAAATTATCTAATATTTTATGCCATGTTCTGCACACATTGACTCACTATCTCATTAAAAAAGTGAGGAGAAATGTCTTTTCTTTTTGGGGGGGGTTGTTCTTGTTTTTTTGTAATTTGTCAGCATCCAGTTTTTATTATTTTGAGTTTGTTGTTCTTTCCATTTACATTGTTGCGGCAATTTTAATATTGTTTTCTTAACTCATTTTACAATATATTTGTTGATGCTTTCCAGGCATCTCTGTATTCATTGAATCTTACAATACAGTAATACTTTAGTATATTCATGTCCCACTATTTGTTTATTCAATAAATGGCACATAGACTACCTTTAGGAAGGTATTTAAGAAAATCTTATTAATTGGAGCTATAGAGGGGATTCATGGTCTAGTAGAGGTTAAATTATATGATCCCTGAAATCCATTAAATTGAGCATATTGTATAATTTTTCTAAGTGGGGACCTAGAAAATTGAAATTACTCATTATCGTATATTCAAAGAGTGACCAAGGAAACACTTGAATGTAGGTCATAGAATAATAAAATGCCAGAGATGAAAGGGACCTTGAAAATAACCTCATTTCCCCACTGCATTTTGTTTAATAAATTCCAATCTTTTGTTGATCTTATGTTTTAAGTCACTTTAATTTCTGGTTATATCTCTACCTCTTTTAGTCATTGAACTTTCCCTTGAAACAAAGGAAAAACAGTCTCAAATATTTTATTCTGCTCCTGGCTGTTTCTGATCCTCAGGACTTTGCCACAGTGAGTCAACTGCCCTCTCACCCTGGAACTTCCCTCAGCACCTGTAGCTTTCTTGTCCTGGAAGATAACAACTCTGTTCCTGCCATCCTCCTCCCATTGGTAAGTGCCTCCTGGGATCTTTATTTCTGGAACAGATCAAGGCTGGTGAGGCATTATTCCCCTTCCTGTTATATTTCAGATTCTCAGAACTTTGCCACATGTCCCCTAAGCAGGTATATTACCTTCCACCCTCATCACTCTTTTGTCTTCCCACATGAACACTGAAACTGTTCTCTGACTCCCTTATCTGATCACAGTCTGTTAGCGTCCCTCTTCTCCTTCTGCCTTCTGATACCAAACCCTGTTCTTTATTCTACACTGTGACCTCTAGTCTCTTGATGTCTCAGTTCTCTCTTGGGCTATCACCCCTACCCTAGTTACCCTTTTTGACTCCTTAGCAAGACAGTTAAACTGTACATCGTCCTCTTCTCCTGAGTCCTTTACCCACCTTATATTGATGAATGAAGATAGAGAAGATCACCTAATCAGTCAGCAAGAGTGCCCTAGGCATGCAAATTTATGTTGCATAACTTTAATTGGGTCCTCACTGCTACTAGGCAATCCTTTCATTCATCCCTAATTAACTCACTATCCATTCACTTCTAAACCTTGATCCCTCCTCAGACCTCTCATGGCTCCTCTTCCTGCCACCCTAATCAAATGAAAACCTTGCCTCATATTTTACTGAAAAAATTGATGCCATTCATAAGGAGCTCTCTTTTCTCCCCTCCTCATTGTCTCATGTCACCTAGATGCCTTCAGCCACAACTTTCCCTTTCACTGCTATCTCACACAATGAGGTGACCCTTTCCCTTGACAAAGCCCATGGTGCGCAAGAAATCCCATTCCATCCTATCTCCAGTAGCATATTTCCCTCTCTACCATCCCCACTCTTCCACTTCTCTTCAAGTTCTTCATGTCTACCAGATCATTCCTTCTTAGTAAGTGCTTAATAAATTCTTGTTTCCCATTGCCTAGAAAATAAAAAAAGTCTAATGAAAGCAACCAACACATTGATGGTTTAAGATGGTACATTCAATATTCTACACCCAGAGTTTCCCATGTATGCAAGGAAGAGAGGGTAGTACATTTCCCCAACTCTTTCTTATAATTACACAGAATTCAGGTTTTTTCCTTCCATTTACATTATTTGTTATTGTATATAAATATTATTCTCCTACTTCTATTTAATTTGCCCTGTATTAGTTCCTAAAAGTCTTCTTATGTTTGTCTAAATTCTTTATTGGCAGCTTTTCTTAGAGCAGCAATGTCGGATAGTAAATAGAGGAGGAGGTCTTGAAACCAGGAAGGCCTGAGGCCACCTCTCACAATGGAGACTATTTAGTCCTCCAGGGAGGTAAGCCTGTAAATTGCAGAATTTCGTTTTGTCTAGCTCTCTAAAGTACTCCCTGTGTGGTTGTCCCTTCATTTCCCAGATGAGGAAAAGGAGACCGGGAGATTATCATTGCTCAGCTAAGAAGTGGGCAGAACCCGAAGGAGAAGTAAAGGTCCTATTATCTTCCTATCATAGTGCACCACCACTAGTGTGGGTAGAGAGGTGAGCAGTTGACTTCATTTATCACGCTTGAGAAGTTTTATGGAAAATTTGTTAAATGACCAGATTATTGTTTGAGACACAGGTACCCAGGCTCAAATGGATGTCTACAGTCATAGAGAGAGGCCTGGTTTCCTAGTGAAGGGCATCCCCAGGGCTCCTTTCATATTGTTGTTTCTTAGGCTGTAGATGAAAGGGTTCAGCACGGAGGTGACCGCAGTGTACATCACAGCTGATGCTATGTCCTTCTAGGCTGTATGGGTGGATATGGAGTTGAAGTACACTCCAAAGATTGTTCCATAGAAGAGATAGACCGCAGTAACGTGGGAGTCAAAAGTGTTGAAAGCTCTCTTTTTCCCATGAGCCAATGGGATCTACAGGACAGCAATGAAGATGTGTGTGTAGGTAGGTGATGAGGATGCTCATGAAGGGAATGATGGTTGTCAGTCCTCCTACTGTGTAGACTATCAAGTCACTGAGGATGGTATCAGAGCAGGCCAACCTTATCACTACACTGAGATCATAGAAGAAACGAGGGATTTCATTGTGGCCACAAAATGAGAGTTGGGTCAGCAGAACAGTACGTGTTAGGGCATCAATACAGGCCCCAAACCACTATACTGCTACTAAACAGGCACAGACTTTTTGGGATATGATCATGGTAAAGTGTAATGGGGTACAGATAGCCCATGGAGGCAAGGATGATATTATCTAATCCTGCAAACCAGCTGAAAAAGAACACTTGTGTTAGGCAACTGGTATAAGAAATTCCTTTATTTCCAGACATGTGGTTAACCAGCATCTTGGGGATGGTGCTGGATGACAGATGTCAACAAGGGACAAATTGCTAAGGAAGAGAAATACATGGGGGTGTGAAGATGGGAGTCAGTTCTTTGGGTTCAAATGCTGCCTTAGACATTTACTAGCTATGTGACTCTGGGAAAATCACTTAACCTTTCTGTGCCTCAGTTGTTTCATTTGTAAAATGGGGATAATATCACCTATCTTACAGGTTTGTTGTGAGGATCAAATGAGCTAACACATGTAAAATAGTAATAAATATTATTACATTATTTAACTTAGATAACTTTGTTTAGAAAAAATTGAAGAATTGGGAGTTATGTTATTTTGAGGCAGAACGAATAACTTTTATTCCTAGATGGAAAAATCAAGCCCATCAGTGGTCTTTCCTTTGCTGGGCTCTTCTACATCTGCTTCTAGGAATTAGAAGCCTTTTGACAGGGCTATTACTATCAAAAGAGTACAGAGTACTCCTATGTACTCCAAGAGTACATAGATGTAAGTCCCTAAGAAGGATTCATGGTCTTGAAAACAGTACCCCAATCTGTGAATTCCTGGCGGTGATTGACTATTCACAACAACAAACAAGTAAAAATGAACTTAAGAGAAAAGATTCCATCCAGAGAATTATGTAAATACCAGAAGTTGGAGAAAATGTGTTTTAGTCTCACAATGAATAGTTGCATTAGGAAGCATTGATATTAGCTCATAGAACATAAGAAACATGACCGACCATGAGTACAAGTGGAAGAAGAAAATACAATTCTTCCATCTTCTGAATGACAATTTAATTTTAATCTGATTTGAAGGAACTTTTAAATGCACTTTTCTTTATTGCACAGCTAGCTCCTGTATT
>CM053594.1:51715273-51751694 GCA_028646575.1 Pseudocheirus occidentalis
CTTCTCCTCCCCAGTTAGCAAAATCCACTGACCTTTCTCTTAGCCTTTTTGTCTTCTGGCCTGATAAATGTGGTAACTCTGCCTCCAGTGCAGGGGATCTGCTCTCCTATAGCCCGGTTCCCCGCCCGATGCCCCAGGGACTGAGCTGGCCAGGTTTCGGCCACGGGTCCCAGACTGCTGCGAAGAGCTCCGCCTGCTGCGCTGCCTGTAGCAACAGATGTGCTTTCTGTCTTGTGGAGAGTTTTGGAGCTTGAAAATCTGTTTAGCCTCCCATTTTATGAGTTTTTTAGCGTGTTTGTGTGGGAGCTGTGCTGCTTTGCTGCTTCTGTGCCGCCATCTTGGCTCCGCCCCCCTTATGATACAGTTTTAATTTCCTGTATTAACTTACTAGTTTCCTTACTAAACCACCACGCCTTGGCCTTTCCTGACTTTTTAACCTTATATACAATTCTCTCCTACCTTGTTTCTTGGCATAAGACCATCACTGTCACGAAAGTCCAAGGTTACTCTGTTTCTTGGCATAGGACCATCACCATCAAGATGGTCCAAGATTAGGACACTGGGCTATCCACTTATGTTGCACTTGAAGATAAGCCCCACCACCATGAATATGAGGGGAGGCAACATTCTCTTTGAGTATGTGTGTATGTGTTTATTTTTATTTTATAGAATACATTTTTTTAGTTCCAAGTTCACTCTTTCTCCAGCCTCTCCCCCATTCATTTGAATGGACACTCTTAAATTCTTGCTTCATCTACTTTCTGCTTATTCTCTTTAACAGATCCATTCCAAGTTCATCCTCTTGAGACTTTCACAACATCCAGAGAAAAAGAAGTTCCTGTTCTTCTTTCTGCTTATGTACCTGATGACAGGGCTAGGGAACCTGTTGATCATACTGGCAATTAGAATTCCCACCGTCATACACTCATGTACTTCTTCCTCATAAACTTGTCCCTGGTCAAAATGTGCTTCACATCCATCACCATCCTTAAGATGATTTTTTGATTATACATTATACCAGGTCCCTGCAGGTAGTGTTCTTTTGTTGTTTCACAGGATTAGACAGTATCTTAAAATGAATTAAGACAAAATAAAGTGAGAAAGTCTAGGAAAACACTTTGGATAATAATGGCAACATTGTAAAGAAAAAACAGCTGTGAAATCATTAACATCTTTACTCATCACAATGACTAACAATGATTCTAGAAGGCAAATGATGAACCGGGCTACCTAGTCATTTCCTATTGGAAAAAAAACATGTACTCAAAATTCAAAAGGAGATATATGTCTTGAGCCATGAGAATGTGTTTTATTTGATTATGTACATTTATTTTTATATGTGAGGCAATAGTGTTTTGTGGAGATTTTAGAGAGTATGATGGAAATCAAATGCTTATTAATGAAAAGAAATAAAATCAATGAGGAGGAAGAAGAAGGGAGAAGGAGAAGGAGAGGAAGGAAGGAAGGAAGGAAGGAAGGAAGGAAGGAAGGAAGGAAGGAAGGAAGGAAGGAAGGAAGGAAGACAGACACAGGGAGAGGAGAGAGACAGCAAGAGGAGAGAGACAGAGAAAGAGAGAGAGAGAGAGAGAGAGAGAACTACATTTTCAGTTTTCAGCTGTGCTGATTCTGAATACAAATGACTGGTCCCCTGAGAAAGGGAACTCTGGCCACCTTCAAGGAAATTAGGAGTGCTACAATAATCATAACAGAAATATTAGAAATCAGTGCTATGTAAAGAGAGAAAGAAGCCATGAAGGAGAGCACCAATATGGAGAAGTAAGCACTATAAGTAAATGAGATTGAACAGGCCTCTGAGGGAAAGTTACTAATTTCTGATACTTTGTATTTTACAAACTCTGATACCAGTTCTAAGTACCCAGAATTTAGACTCAGAGGACCAAGGTTTGAAACCTAACTCTGAGCTATGTGACCTTAGGCAATTCCTTTCACTTCTCTAGGGCTCAGTTTCTTCAATTGTAAAATGATCACTACCATTCCTTTCAACACTAACTCTATGATCATAACAGCCTATGTTTTCAGCTCTGAATCTGTGCCCTGAAAAAGGAAGTTGGTCATTCCACCTGAGCTGGAGTGCTGGGAAACAGTGAACATCTCAGTTTATCTGGGTGAGAGGAACAAACTGCAAAAGTAAAAAGATCAAAATGCAGCCAGGCTCTTAGTGGTCCTGGCACATGACTTGAGGAGACAGTGAGATTCAGGGTAAAGATCCTGAATTTAGATAGTGCCGTTTCAAAGGCTCTTTCTGCGGTGTATGTGTTTGACTCTGGTCACATCACTTAAACTAAAATACAGTTTCTTCAACTCTTAAATAAATAATTTGGACTAAATAGATGGTCTCTGAGGTCCCTTCCAGGTTTAAATCTGTGGTCATATGAGGCTACGCCCCAAATGAGACTCTGACATGGAGATTACATACATTCTATGTCTTAAGGCCCTTCCCGGCACTGATATCTTAAGGTCTCTGGGCTAAGACCTGTATCAGTTCCAACTGTCTGCACTCCAAGATAGAAAATCCCTTTCTTGGAAGAGAACTAGAAACACAAGGAGCTCTCAATGTTTTGAAGAGAGCAATGTGGTGAAAATAAAAGTTAAAACTTAGATCAACTTCTTCCCCAAAGGAAGGAGAGCCCAAAACAATATGGAGGATGGGCAATTACCTAGGGCTTGTCTCTAACAAGGGGCTCAGGGAATTGGAGCCCTGGGTCCTGGGACTCCTTATAAAGCACTTACAGTGATCCCCATGCTTCATTCCTAAGGAATAGAATAGACTCCTGCTCTCACTGACATCACCTCAGTCAAAGCCTCAAGTCCAGTATTGGAATCTTATTTGTCAGTAGGGGTCCAGGGAAGGCAACAGTTTGGTCCTTCAAGACAAAAAGAGAAGATCCAAGTCAAACATTCAAGTGAGTGCATAGGCAGAGGGCACTTTCTGTTCATCTGAAGGTCAGTCTCACACAAAGTAATGTTGTGAATGTGTCTGAAAGAATCTCAGAAAGTTATTGCTAAAAGGGATTTTAGAGCATAGAATTCAGAACTGGAAGGGTTCTTAGAACATAGAGCATTGGATTTCATAGACAGAAAGGATTTAAAATATGAATAGGGCTAGAGAAGACCTTAGAATGTAAAATGTTCAGGCTCAAAAGGAACTTAGAATATAGAATGTCAGAGCTACATAGGGCTAAAAATGGCCTGCTAGTTGTTCTTCAATTAGCCTGAACATGGGCATGGAACTTAATCCATTGCTTCAACTTAGTTGTATCATTTGTAAAAGTGAGTCCGTGGGTTGTAAGACTAGATTATTTCAAAGACCAGGGGATTCAGAACTGGGAAGTTCCTTGAAGCCAAAAATATCAGAGGCAGAAAGTCCCTGACAACACAGAATGTAAGAGTCAGAAGAGGTTTTGGACAGAGATGTCCAGCCCTCAAAGCAGGAGGCATAGGGCCCACGACTCTCAGAAGTACTGTTAGAGACAGATTAAAATGTAATTGGGAAATATTTCACAAAATTAATAAAAATATAATAAAACATAAATAACATTAGCTTTTGAAGGTTAGTCATCATGTAGCCTACAGGAATCTTCATGTATGAATTAGTGGACCCATTTCATTTTGAGTTTGCATCACCACTTTAGAATAAAGGTAATTAATGCTGGAAGAGCCCTTAGAACATAGAAAAACTAGATGCTACAGCTGAAAAGGGCTTGAGACCAGAAAATACAGAATATTAGAGCTGGAGCATCAGAGTTGAATGGGACCTTACACAATAGACTATCAGGCAGGAAAGGACCTAAAGACCAACCTGGTAAAGATACCAGGAGCAAAAGCTGATTCAGGTCATAGTATCTATTAGTGGAAGATCTGGGACAAGAAGCTAGGTCTCTGGAGCCCCATTCCAATACTCTTTCTCCTATACAATGATGACTCTGTTTCTCACATCTGAAAAGTTAGAAAGGAATCCTATTTCCAGACAGGGATACAGAAGCTATCACTTTCAGAAACTCCTCTTACCTCACTCCCCAAAACATCCTTATTCAAACACATAACTAACTTCCATGTGTCTATTAGCTAATGGGAACAATGAAGGACTTTGCCCTCCCCAACTCAAAGTAACAGGTTACAACTGGCATTTTCTAATGAACAGAGTACTGGACTTGGAACTGGAAAGATTTGGGGTCAATGCCTGTGAACAGTCACATGCTTAGTTCATCTATATTTTAGGAAAGCATTTGCAAAGTGTTTCAAGAATTACTATGGACAGCAAGGAGAGATGTGGGCTAGGTGGTAGTATAATGAAATAGTCCTCCTTTGGATGTGATGGTTTCTAAGTGGAGGTGACATGACCTTTTATGAGAATATTGTAGAGGAGATTTCTATTCAAGTGTTGCTCAACTGTATGGTTAAGACTATGATACTATTTTAAGCAAGACTTGCAGGAATTCAGGAAAACTAGAAGGTGGAGATAAGAAGATAGAGAATGGTACATGAGACAACCAGTAAAAATGCCCAGAATCAATAAGAATCAGCAAAGAAGTCAAAGTCATTGGGTCACAAAATGGAGGGCATAGAGAAGCAAAGTGTAAGAAGACTGGAAATAGGAGGGGCCCAAGTTGTGAAGTTTTGAAAATCAAATAGAAGATTTTGCATTTGATCCTAGAAGTCATTGGAGTTCTTTTAATAGAGATGTCGTGGTTAATCTGGCATCTTAGGAAGATAGATTTGACAGCTGAGTGGAGAATGAACAAGAGTAAGGAGAGACTTGTGGCAGGAAGACCAACCAGCAGCCTATTGCAATAATCTAGATGTGAGGTGAAGAGGGTCTGAACCAGGACAAGGGTAGTGTCACAGGGGAGAAGGAGGTGTATAAGAGAGAGATGTCACAAAGTTAAAATTGACAGGACTTGGCAAAAAGATTTATATGGGCTGGGGTGGGGCGTGAAAGAGAGTGAGGAATGGCAACTGGGAGGATGATGGTGCCTTCAACAGTAATAAAGAAGGTTAGAAGATAAGGAGATTTAGGGAGCAGGAAGAAGACAATGAGTTCAACATTGGATATGTTGAGTTTGATATCTGCTCTCAGATACTTACTAGCTGGGAGACCCTGGGCAAGTCACTTAATCCCGTTTGCCCCATTTTCTTCATCTGTAAAATGAGCTGGATAAGGAAATCTTCAACCACTCCAGTATCTCTGCCAAGAAATCCTCAAATGGAGTTAGGAAAAGTCAGAAATAAGTGAAAACAACTAAACAAAAAAAGGGGACATACAGTTCAAGATGTCCATTTGACTGTTGTAGATGGGAGACTAGAGATCAAGAGAAAGGTTAGGACTGAATAAGAGGATTTGAGAATCATCCACATAGCAATAATAATTTAGTCCACCTTGTTCCCCCCATCTGTTTCCTAGACTTTCCCCCATAACTATATTGTCTAAATATCTAATGCTACTTGACTATCCATCTCTTCATGTCTTTTGTCCTTTGGTATTAGATATACTTTAACAGTCATTTTAACCAAGGGTTTCTCCCCACCAAGTCTCAGTGATACAATTTAAAATGTGCATCCTATTACAAGGATTCACCTTGCTACTCACTTACACTTTGTGCATTTTTCTAGATCTCCAAGACCATGGTCTTGACTTGACTGTGGTCTACCTTTTAGGTTATTCCCTCCTGTGCATTATAGGTTCTCTGTTGTTCTTATTCTTCCTGGTGGGTATTTCCTACTAGCTCCGGTAGTATCTCATACAGTAACAACAAAATGCAAAGCAATAAAAACAATATCTAGAAGATCTTTACAGAAAAGCAGAAAAGCATTTCTCAGCTGTAATATACATGTATGTATACTTGTCCATATGTGTTCAAGTCCTCTGCTTACTCACTTCTATGACATTCTCTATGCATATATCCCTAAATTGCTTAATAATGTCCCACACCATTAACATTCTCATAAGGCTGAAATACTTCAACCCAGTTTTTAATTCCAGAAATGATAGCTTTTGCCTAAATTCCAGGATCCCAAGGTTCCCACAGTGATAGCATCGGTATATATATCAACATATCCCTCGTTAATCAGATGTTGGCACGATACACTATTTGGTATTTCTATTGTTCAGCTGCTCTGGTCATTTCCAAGACAAAATTTCTGCTTTCAAAGGAAAGAAGCACATGGATGACTACCGCTATTACAATCCTATAATCCCAGATTACATGAGTCTCTTTTAATATAGAAATAGTTGAGTATACATGAAATTTGGTGCTCTCTCACGTGCTCATCAATTTTATAAATCTGTTTAAAATAGTATGTTAGGGGCGCCTAGGTGACACAATGAATAGAGCACCGGCCCTGCAGTCAGGAGAACCTGAGTTCAAATCCAGCCTCAGACACTTGACACATTTACTAGCCATGTGACCTTGGGCAAGTCACTTAATCCCAATTGCCCTGCCTTCCCACCTCCAAAAATTAAAATAAAATAAAATAAAATAGTATGTTATCAGGTTATCACAAAGGACATAGAGGAATCATTCTTTCTGTGTCTCATGCCAATAGCTAGTATTGTCTCCAGATCCAAATATTCTCATCCAATACAAAGGATTACAGTATAATATGACTCTATAGATAAAATACTATCAAGAAACCAAGTAAACTACCCCACTCTCATAAAAATAAAATTTTGAGGTCAAAATGTTAGAGATGACTGACTAATCCTACAGTACTTTAAGGATCTACCACCTCACGTACATAACACTCCCTCCACTAATGTAGATTATAATCCCTCTAGAGCAGTGGTTCTCAACCTTCCTGATGCCAGAACCCTTTAATACAGCTCCTCATGTTGTGGTGACCCCCAACCATAAAATTCTTTTCATCGCTACTTCATAACTGTAATATTGCTACTGTTATGAATCGTCATGTAAGTATCTGATATGCAGGATGTATTTTCATTGTTACAAATTGAACATAACCCACAGGTTGAGAACCACTGCTCTATAGCTTCATTTGAGTGGTTCAATGATTAAAAAGTAACATCCTAGGTGCAATCTAGTGAGGAGATTTTCTCAATTCAGAGTGACTGGTCCTTAAACATTAGACACACATTCCATAACTACTAGAGTCATTTTCCACCCCCACCTTTCCAGACTCTGACAGATTTTGACAAATAAAAATAAGCAAAATCAACCAATTACATATCTAGGCTGATGGCTTGTGCATTATTCTTATCTAGGATCTAAAGTAGCTTTTTTTTTTTCGCAAAATGCAGGTCTGATGATGACGTCTCTGTGATCAGTAAGCTCCATCAGTTCTCTATTTTTTTCCAATGACTTTTCTCAAGTTTGACATTCATTCTGTTCATCTCTTTGACCTACACACAAAACAATCTTATGTGATAGAGCATGGAACCAGTTGTCTGGATGCCTGGTTCTAATTCTTCTACTACTTGCTAGCTGTATGATTCCTCGTCCTTAATTTTCTCATATATAAAAATAAGGGAAAATTATTAAGGGGGCACTTCATTAGAGCAACACAAAATAACAGCAAACTTCCAGGATCAATAGTCATTTATCTACTTTGTTTTGCTACCACAAAGAGATGTTGCTATGAATTTTTTGGTAACTACCAGATTTTTATTGTTGCATTTGCTTTCCTTGGAATATATGCCCAGTATTAGCATCTCTAAGATAAAGGATATAAATGGGTTAGTCAAATATCTTGAACAATTTCAAATTGAAAATGAATATATTTGAGTCACATCACAGTTCTGCCAAAAGGACATAACCATGCCTTTCTTCCCACAGAATCTCCAACACTGAGCATTCTTATCTTTTGTCATCTTTGCCGATTTTCAGAGTATAAAGTGAAAACGAAACTTCTCTTCATTCACACATATATTGGTATCAGTGATTTGGAGCATGATTTCATGCAGTTTTTTTATAATTTGTACTTTGTCTTCTGAAAAATGTTTATCCTTTTACCACTTATCAATTGTTATTATGGGGTATCTTTTCTTGATTCCCTGTGTATTTTCCATCATAGTCTATTAGTTTTAATATTTTATTCAGTGCAAATATTTTTCCACTGTCCTATATGTCTTTTAACTCTTATCTTCACTGATTCTAATGGGAAAAAATCTCAAATCGACTTTGAATGGGCTCTCTTACATTTTTATTTTGTCCTTTTCACATGTTTTTCCCAACAGACCCATGGAAGGGGAAAATCACTCGAGAGCCTCTGAATTCATCCTCCTGGGCCTTTCAGACCAGCCAGAGCAGGAGAGGATCCAGTTCCTTGTATTTCTGCTTATGTATCTGACCTCAGGGCTGGGGAATTTACTCATCATTCTGGCCATTAGGACCTATTCACGGCTCCAAAACCCCATGTACTTCTTCCTTACCAACTTGTCCCTGGTCGACATCTGCTTCACCTCCACCACTATCCCCAAGATGTTGGTTGATTATATATCTGGGAACAAAGTAATTCTTTACATCAGCTGCCTGGCACAAGTCTTCTTTTTCAGTTGGTTTGCAGGACTAGATAGCATCCTCCTTGCATCCATGGCCTATGACTGCTACATGGCTATCTGTGCTCCATTACACTATACCATGGTCATGACCCCAAGGGTCTGTGTCCTTCTGGTAGCAGCATGCTGGCTTTGGACTTGTGCTAATGCCCTGACACATACTACTCTGCTGACCCAACTCTCATTCTGCGGCCACACTGAAATCCCTCATTTTTTCTGTGATCTCAATGTGGTGATAACATTGGCCTGCTCAGATACCTTCATCAATGACTTGGTGATCTACACAATGGGTGGACTGACAGCCATAATTCCATTCATTGGTATTCTGATCTCCTACATTCACATTTTTGTGGCTGTGCTGAGGATCCCATCAGTTCAGGGGAAATGGAAAGTTTTCTCCACTTGTGGCTCCCACCTCACTGTGGTCTGTCTCTTCTATGGGACAATCATTGGAGTGTACTTTAACCCAACATCTACCCACACAGCCCAACAGGACATAGCATCGGCTGTGATGTACACAGTGGTCACCCCCATGCTGAATCCTTTCATCTATAGCCTAAGGAACAATGACATGAAAGGAGCCCTGAGGATGCTCTTCACTAGGAAGTCAGACCTCTCTTTGTGACTATGAGGATGTCTCATAGGACTCTCTCACACTGTAGTTTCACTGCTGTGACAAAAGGTTATCAATGCATCTTCTCAAGTGTAAGATGCAAACTGTTCTCCCCTAACTGGCCCAAGAAGCAGTGCAATGTGATGGGTAGAGGATGAAACCAGCTATCAGAATGCATGGTTCTAGTTCTACCATTTCCTCACTGTGTAACACTGAGTTAACCTGATCTTCAGTTTTCTTATTTATAAAATCAAGGAACAACTACTCAGGTGGTATTTTATGTTGTTGTTCTGTTGTTTCAGTAATGCCTCACATTTTGTGACCACATTTGGGCTTTTCTTGGCAAAGATACTGGAATGGTTTGCCATTCCCTTCTCCAACAGATTAAGGGGAACAAAGGTTAAGTGATTTGTCCAAGATCACACAATTAATAAATGTCTGAGGTCAAATTTGAACTCAGGTTTTCCTGACTACAGGCCTATGACTCTAACCACTGAACCACCTAGTTGCTAGAGCTAGACAAAATAATGCCAATGTTCATTTAGAGCTACAAAAAGTCAAAAATCTCAAAGAAAATAATTTTTTAAAACTAACTGTGGAAGTAAAGGAACACTGATAGCATACTAGTAAAATTATGAATTAGTTTAAGCATTCTCGAAAGCAATTTGAAATCATGCAAATAAAGTAACTAAAGTATCTTTGACCCATCACCTCCAAAACTGAGCAAATACCTTAAAGAGATCACTATATATGAAGAAAAGCTTCATATACAGCAAAATATCAATAACTGGCCTTCTGTGGTAGCAAAGACCTGAAAAGAAATAGTTTCATGTCAATAAATGAATCTCTAAACAAGCAGTTCTTTAAACAAAAACAAAAGATTGCAAATTATAATCAAATAATCAATTATAATCAAAGATTGCTCTCTGTCACAAACAGGAAATGAAATTAAAATCAGTACAAATCTGGAGCTTCATCTTACACTCAGGAAATTGAAAATGATAACAAATATGTGAATATTCAGCATTAGAGGTGTTATGGAAAGAAAGCAACACAGATAGTGCATTGGTGGAGCTGTGAATTGACTCAACCATGCTGGTCCATTCAAAGAATGAGGGGCAATCTGTGCAAAGAGACAGAGATAGGAAGTGGAGAGTGATAATGGGAGGAACAATGAAAAGGTCTGTTTGGGCATATTGAAGAGTGACTGAAAGGGAATCATGTACAACGAGGCTAGAAAAGTAGGTTGGAGTCAGGTTGTGAAGGGCTTTAAAATCCAGAGGACTATGTATTTCATCCTAAAGGGAATTGGAAGCCACTAGAGATTATTGAACAAAAAAGCCATATGGTAAGATCTAGGTTTTGAAATTATCACTTTGGCAGGCATGTCAACAATAGACTAGAGAGGAAAGAAGACCAAAATGATGGTGGTTATCATAATAGTCCAACGTGTTGTTATGACTAGCCTACACTAGGGTGGTAGTTACATCCTGTAACATTCAGCAGCATATGAATAATAGAGGAAAAAGCAAATGGTGAGAATAATTCAGGGTTGGGCAATAACTCAGTCCACAATTTCCTATTTTATATGTAATAGGAATGAGCCCATTGGGAGCCCATGGTTTATTGGATTAGGAACCACTCACTATGGAAGTGGATATACACTATATCTCCTTCCTGAACAACTCGTGCTTTTCCAGGATGACACAGGCAACTACCCGTTGGTACCCAGTGGGTGGGTTGTCTCAAATATGATTGATGATTCTGAGACAGAGGCCACAGAATCTTGACAAGGAACATCTCTGTAGTCTATAGGAAGATTTGTGGAAGCAGTTGTACCCCTTCTCTTTTGGCACATTTCCCAAACTTTTCTCTGCCTTGAATTTCCAACAAGGTATGGCAGGAATTTCTCACTTTTCCCTCTGCCCAATGGCAATGATGGCTGGCAACAAGAACAAATAAAAGTCTGATGCAGAACCCCCTTAGGCCAACCACTCCCCTCTGTAGAGTGTGATCAGTATGCAATCTAGTAAAGTTCACAAAAGCTTCAGAAGGGTTGGCTTCTAGGTTCACGTGATAGAAGGGTCCTCTACCATACATGAAAACACGCGCACACACACACACACACACACACACACACACACACACACACACACCTCAAAGAAAGAGCACCCTCTGACTGCTTCCTGGTGTTCTTGTTGATTCAAGAGTTTACATTTTATAATGAAAAACCTTTTTATGGGCTTCTAAGCTTGGACTCAGTGGTGATAATAAAAGGGTGATTCTTGTCACTCAGGCTTGTTCTTCCGGCCAGACACAACACCCAAGGATATGTTTCTGAGCTATCAAGAAGGTTGGGAAGCAAGAGCACATCCCCCTTGCAGACACAACCTGAGAGCTCGTATCCTCCCAAATAATCTTATACTCGTGGTAAGAACTATTTTCTTTGGCACCAGAACTGGTGAACTACAGAAAAGCAGGTGGCATTGTGCCCTACCTGAGCAATTAAGTAGTAGAGTAGCTGCTGACAGTGTGGTTGCAGAGTCAACAGCAGCAGAAGCAGACAGGTTAAAAGGGAAGAGTCCAGGCAGAACTAAGAGACGGAGACAGACAGAGGCAGACAGAAAGGCAGAGACAGAGAGACTGAGAGACAAAAAGACAGAGTTAGAGAGACAGAAACATAGACAGACAGAGACAAAGGGACAGAGAGACAGACAGAAACAGAGAAGGGAAGGAGGAGAGAGGGAGGAACAGAGAGAGGAGGGAAGATGGAAGGAGAGATAGCTAATACTTATAATAGTGCTTTAAAGCTTTGTTATTTCATCTGACCCTCATAACAGCCCTGTGAGACAGATGCCATCATTATCCTAATTTTATAAATGAGGAAAGTGAAGCAGAGAAAAGTAAAGTGACTTATCCAGGGTCACACACTTAGAAATGGTCTGAGAGGAAATTCAGACTCAGGTCTCCTTGATTTCATATCCAACATGATGTCCACTGTTCTATCTAGATGGTTTTTTGAATTACAGGGTTTCTGAGTCAGATACAAGTTACCCAGAGGTAGAGAAGGTTTCTTAAACAATACACTTCTCAGAGGAAAAGATCACCAGCAGCAGGATTCTCCTATACCTGAAGGACTGAAAAAAAAGTCACCCCCTGGGTTGGCCATGAGATCTGGACCTTCTGAGTTACATGGACAGTGCAGATCTGAGGTGAACACAAATTAAGCATTCAGAAGTACCATAAAGTTGACATTACTATTCATGGGAAGTACAATGAATGAAATGAGCCATTTGATTTGTCTTATGTTTTCCCATTTGTCCATGCACTGAGGTCCTTAGGTCGGGAATAAAAGCACTGTCCTGTACTAACTATCAATATCATATATTGAATAGCTTTTCAAAAGGTGTTTTGTTGATATGTGACAAAACACTTTGCTAAGCTTATTTTTGAGATTGTCCAGGAATTTCTCTAGGGGAAAGAGTGCAGAACCAGAGAGAAAGAAACCTGACACCCTGTTTTGAGGTCAGGTCACCTAGGATTCAATGTGGCTCCTTGTGAACCAGGAGTCTCTAGAAAGCAGAAGCTGCCTGATCTGCAGGGTGCATATTGAATCAAGGAGCTTAGTTCAAGTAATCTCTGGGGTTTTTACTGACATTTTATGATATATGTTTTACCTTCATGTGTTCTTTGTTCTAAAGCTCCTTCTAGGTTAGACATCCTGTATTCTCTTCCATTGAACCAGCTAGGTGGCCCAATGTATAGTGCAATGGGCTTGGAATCAGGAAGACTCGTCTTCCTAAGTTTAAATCTGACCTCAGACACTTGTTAGCTGTGTGACCCTGGGTAAATCACTTCACCCTGGTGGCCTCAGTTCCTCATTTGGAAAATAAACTGGAGAAGGAAATGGCAACCACCCCATTATCTTTGCCAAGAAAACCCCAAATGGGGTCACAACAAATTGGATGTGACTTAACAACAACAAAAATTATCTTTCAAATCTAAAATTATATGTATAAGGCTCTCTTCATACTCTAGTATTTTAAAGACTACAGTCCCTTCCAGTTTCAAAAACCTAAGCTCTTGGTAATCAAATCCCCTCCAGCAATGAAATTTATGCATTGCAGGAAATACAAGTCTCTCACTTCTCTTTTAAGAGTAAAACACATGAGGTGAGGGGAGTGTTGACAGACTTTCCCCTTTTTTTCCCAGAACTTTTGCAAGGCAGCATCAAGTTAAAAGAATATCACTTGTTACCCAATTACCACACTGGAATTTGAGGAACATGAAGAAACTATGAGAGAGAGAGAAATCATAGTGCTCTTCTGCCATAGACAAATAGGTAACTCAGTGGAGAGAGTTCAGACTCTGCAATCAGAAAAAAGAGTTTGTATTGGTCCTCAGACACTAACTGTATGTCCCTGGACAAGTCACTTAAAAACTTCTGTTTACCTCAGTTTCTCCAACTGTAAAAAGAGAACAATAATAGCACCTACCTCCTAGGGTTATTGTAAGGATCAAATATGACATTTGCAGAGCACTTTACAGAGTGTATCATACACAGTAGTCTCCATATAAATACTTATTGTTGATGTTGTTTATCATGGTACCCATGTGAGGTGTTACATACACAGGTAAGAGCGAAATCATCTAGATTTTGGAGAAAAAGGTACTTGATGCTCTTACATCACTGTAAAGCAAAAATGGAACTGGAGGGAGATTTACTTGTAAAATGTAAGAGAATGTCGCTCTTTTTCCGATTTTGAAGAGGACCAATGATATCATGGATGATGCCTTGACTCCTTCACGAACTGGATCTAGGCAAAAAGTCGCACACTTGTCAGCCTCGTTCTCTCTTCCAGAGTCATGAAAGCCCAGTGGCAAGATGAAAATTGAGACGACTAGCAATGGCACAGGATGCAGTGAACGAGCATGCATCTTCAATATCTAAGCACTCCATAGTGCCTTCTTCTGCTGCCTTCGTTGCAATTGGAACAAATCATTCTCATCCTCCTATTTCACCGAGGGAAGTCTTCACATGCTTGGAGTAGATATACGGGTTTTAGGCTTGTTGGTTACCTTCGCACTGGTTTAGCTCATCTGCCCAGATGGTTGACCAGAGTATGGCTGATGTGCATGTTACAGCTTCTTGGAGGCACAGGTGAGAGTTGGGCACCAGGTAGACACCAAAGGTAGATGAGTAGCCCTGAAAAGGACTCAGCAAGCCCTCACACAAGAGATGCTAGTCCTCCTAAATACTCCACGCACCCCCGTAAGGTAATCATTGTTCTTCTAGACCCTTGAGAGAACTCTTGTGTTTGAGATCAGGGATCAGATGAATTCCAGAACAAGAAGAGGCATTCAATGCAAAAGATTCATTTGAAACTGTGATTCAACCTGCCAGGAATTCTAGAAATAAAGGGATTCTAATCCCCTAGAAGGGGGAAATATTGTCAGCTTCTGGGAGATTTGGGGGACATGAATCATGGACCACAGGAAAATCAGTGGAGAACAGTGGGAAAGATCCATAGCAGAGCACACACATTCTGAGGGCTGATAGAGGCATGAACTGCAAAGAAATCAAAGCTGCAAGGGTCGTGAAAGGAATGTAAGAGGAAGCAGCAATATGGAGGAGCACCCAATTGGATATCTTACCCTACAGGAAAGGAGGGGGGAAGGGGATAAGAGGGAGGAGGATGGAAGGGAGAGCTGATTGGGGGGAGAGGGTAGTTAGAAACAAATACTTTGGAAAAGGGACAGGGTCAAAGGAGAAAATAGAATAAATGGGGGATGAAATAGGATGGAGGGAAATACAGTTAGTCTTTCACAACATGTCTACCATGGAAATGTTTTGCATAACTACACATGTATAACCTATATCGAATTGCTTGTATTCCCAGTGGGAGTGAGTGAGGAGGGAAGAAGGGAGAGAATTTGGGACTCAAAGTTTAAAAAAAAAACAAATGTTTAAAAATTGTTGTTACATGCAACCAGGAAATAAGATATACAGGCAATAAGTACAGAAATCCAGCCTGCCTGCCCTAGAAGAAAGTAAAGGGGAAGAAGGTAGGTGGAGGAATTGGGGGGGATATATGTGAGCAAAGGAGTAATCAGTATGCTTGTCATCTTGGGGTGGGGTAGGGGAGTGATAGAGAGAAATTTTGGAACTCATCTTGTGGAAATGAATGTTGAAAACTAAAAATTAATTAAATACAAAAAATATGTAGGAGCAACCCCAGAACATCCACGTGACTAAAGTTGCATAAGAAGGACATTCATTGGTGGTAACATCATTTATTTTGGACTCTAATAGGAATTCTAAGAACACTGGACTTGGGATCAGAGGACGTGGGTTTGAATATTAGCTCTGTTGCTTCCTAGCTGTGTGAGACTGGGGAAGTCTCTTAACCTGTATGTTCCTATTTGTTCATATATAAAATGAGAGGTTGGGACTAGGTGACTAATAAAACTCCTTCTGGCTATAGATCTGTAATACTATGATATATCATATGAAAACATTAGATACCAGGAAAATATGTATTCCATGTCTGAAGGTCCCTCTCAGTGCTAGTATCTTCTCTTCTATGTTTTAAGACCCCTTCCAAATCTAGTGTTCTATGCTTCAAGATCTAAAGTCTATTCCTTGGAGGACAATTGGAAACACATGGTGCTTTCCACATTCCTGAAAGCACTGTTTTATGAAAAATAAATTTAAAAACTTGGGCCAAGTATTGTCTGATAGTGTGCTGGTCCAAGGGGGTTAGAGTAAAGAATGGACAATTATTTGGTGTTTCTCTCTAACAAGGGGCTCAGGGAATTATGGCTGAGAGTCGAGGGAGTCCTTGTAAAAGCTCTGACAATAACTCACTACACTCATCCTAGAGGACAGAGCAGATGCCTACTCTCATACACCCTAAATCAGCTAAAGTCTCAAGCCCTTTTTCTCCTGGAAGAACTCACAGCTTGGACAAGTCTCCTATGAAAAGGGAAATAGGAAAGGCAATCGAACTTGCTTTCTCAGAAACCAAACAGAAAAGCTAGACCAAGCACCCAAGTAAGTGCATCTGTAGACATGACTTTCTCTTCATTTCAAGGGGAAAATCTCATACAAAGTAATGTTGTGAAGGAATCTCATAGAAACTTGGGCTTGAAGGAACTTGGGAATGTAGAAATTCAGAGCTAGCAGGAGTCATGGAACATAGGACATAACATAAGAACTTAAAAAGACAAATATTATAAACAGCACTAGCGATCTTAGAATACAAAAGACATTCAATATCAAAAGAAATTTAAAAGATAAAATGTCAGAGATGCACAGGACTGGAAAGGAACTTAGAAGGTAAAATGTTCAAATTAGGAGGAAACTTAGATTATATGAGATATGATGTCAGAGTCCAAAAGACTCCAGCATAATCCTAGAATTTTTATTTTAGAAGTTTTATTAGAACATGAAACACAGAATATTAGACCTAGAAGGCTAGAAACACTAGAATATAAATCCCAGATCATTATTTTAGGGGTCTTAGAATTGATTAATATTTATTAAGTAATCACTATGTATTTCAGATGCAGAAATAAGTATCAAAAGGTCCCTGCCCACAAAGAGTTTACATTCTATCAGGAAATATGACATATACATATATAAACATCTACAGATTAATTGTAAAATACATACAAGGCATTTAGGAGAGGGGGGAGAATAGAACTCCAGTTTCTAGAGGTATCCAGAAAGGCTTCATGTAAAGATATATTCCAGCTGACTTTTGAAGGAGACTAGGGATCCCAACAAACTTGGGTGAGGAAGCAGAGGCAGAGAATTCCAAATATGAGAAGCAGTCAGTACAAAGACATGGAGACAGGAGTTAGATGATATATTGATGATAAATGGATAGATAGATAGATAGATAGATAGATAGATAGATAGATAGATAGATAGATAGATAGACAGAGAGATAGACGGATAGACGGATGGACGGATGGACGGATGGACGGATGGAGATAGATAGATAGATAGATAGATAGATAGATAGATAGATAGATATTCAGATATGGAATATACAGATACAGATACTGATATGGATACAGATATAGATAGATATAGATAAATAGATAGATATAGCTATAGATAGATAGATATAGATATGAGGAAAAATAAGTATGCCAGGAGCTATAGCATTGAAATAGAAAACAAATCATTTGTCTCTTGCTATTGGAATTCCCTTGCTATAAGAATGCAATGGTTTCTCAAATGCAAAGTAATCCTATCCTTTTCCTCATCCAGGGGAGATGAACCAAAAGTAGCCCAGAAAGAAAGGAATAATGCTATGTTGTCATAAAAACCAATGTCAGTCTGGAAATCCAAATATATGAATTCTAGACCTGGCTTCACTATCATATGACCAGTGATGCAGAACTTAACCTCTCTGGCCCTTAGTTACTTCATTTTAAAATGAGGGGACAAATATTGTCACTGGATTATTTCAAGGTCAGAATATTTTGAGTCGGGGAAGATCTTAAGGAAAAAGAAAGAGATGCAAGGGATCTGAGAAAATGGAATGTATGGTCCAGCACTTAGAACATAGAAAACTAGGCATTAGAGGTGGGAAGGACTAGAGAGCACAAAACAAAATATTAGAACTCAAGATGCAAAATATACAATGAAATATCAAATATGGAGGGGACCTTAGAGACCAACTTATTCAACTTTTTACGTACCAGGTTACAAACATCCTCAATCTCATTCCAACGATCTTTTGCCTACACATTTCTTTGTCCATTTCCTAAAACTTGAGATTTAGAAGGGAATCCAATTTCCTGGCAGAGTTAAGAAAATTGTCCTTTTCTGACTATCCATTAGATTTGCCCCACCCCAATATCCCCACAAGTGGTAATTTAGGCTAAGGGAACCAGTTCCTTCCCTTCTGATTTAAGCTCAGAAGTGGAGGAAACTTCCCTGAACATGTAGTCTAACCCATTCTTTAGAAGGAGTCCTCTCTACAGTATCCCTGACAATGCTTTTTTCCCTGGGTCCTATTCTTTTTAATTATTTTTTGTTAATGGTTTGAATGAAGCCATAAATGGCATACTTTTCAAATTTGTGAGCGGCAATAAGTTTTGGAAGCTTTATCATTGATGCCAATAGCAGAATCTAAATTCTAAAAATCTTTAACAATATAGAATCTAAGTGGAAATTAATGGGGATAAATATAAAATCCTATAATTGATTTCAAAAAAGCATTTGTCTGGAACATCCTAACAAATGATCATCTTAAAAATATATCAGGGGGCAGCTAGGTGGTGCAGTGAATAGAGCACCAGCCCTGAAGTCAGGAGGACCCGAGTCCAAATCTGGCCTCAGACACTTAGCACACTGGCTGTATGACCTTGGATAAGTCACTTAACCCCAATTGCCTTGCTTTCCCACCTCAGGGGGGAAAATATATATACACACATATATATGTATGTATGTATGTATGTATGTATACATATATATCAGGGTTTTAATGTATTCTTGGTCAATGTGAATCAACCATGAGTCACAATCACAAAAAGCTTAAGCATTAATTCCAGAGCAATAGAAGACAAAGAACTTCATTCTCTCATTGTTAAACCATATTTGGAAGGAAGGAAAGAAGGAAGGAAGGAAGAAAGGAAGGAAGGAAGGAAGGAAAGAAGGAAGGAAGGAAGGAAGGAAGGAAGGAAGGAAGGAAGGAAGGAAGGAAGGAAGGAAGGAAAGACTTGTTAATTACCTACTATGTGCTACACATTGTGCTAAGTAGGTTACAAATATTGTCTCATTTGATCCTCACAACAACCCTGAGAGGTAGGTAACATTATTATCCTCATTTTTACAGTTGAAGAAACTGAGGCAGAGAGAGGATAAGTGACTTTTCCAAGGTCACACAGCTAATAAATGTCTGAGATTGGATTTGAACTTGGGTCTTTCCGATATCTCCTCTAGGTGCCACATTTTAGTGAATCTAACAGAAGTTAGAAGGGCTACTAGAGACCATATAATATTAACTCCCCACTTGGAACAGAAAATCCTCTACTACATTCTCATAAGTTATCATACTTTCTTCTTCTCTTGGCCAATCCCTTGCCACCTTATCCTAGGAAAGATCATGCCCTGCCAAACCTCTCCCTTGGATTATTCCCATTGCTTTCTTCCTTTGACCCTACTCAAGGGCTACTAAATGAAACTGGGGGGGGGGGGGGAATCACCAAATCATGCTATGTGAGTCTACTACAAGTTTATTTTTTTTTTTGCTTTTTCCTTTTTTGGAGGGCAGTTGGGGTTAAGTGACTTGCCCAAGGTCACACGGCTAGCTTTTGTGTTAAGTGTCTGAGGCCGGATTTGAACTCAGGTACTCCTGACTCCAGGGCCGGTGCTCTACTCACTGCACCACCTAGCCGCCCCTTACAAGTTTATTTTTACACAATAGCAACTGGCTTCTCAATGAATCTTTTTACATCTCCCTAATAAATTCACTGTTCCACTTAACACTGTACATTTTTCAAACTTTTTCATTCTTTTTCAAAGCTCCCACAATTCAGCCTCCCCCAACCCTCTGAGCTGAGAAACTATCTTCCAGATTTCATGGCAACAAATGAGGTCATGTGATGAGAGCTTCCTCTTCTCTCTCCTCCTCTTCTCACATCCCTCAGATGCGTTCTGCTATCATCCCTTCCTTTACTTAGTCTATCTCATTGAACCTCTCAACATGCACAAGGGAGCCCATTCCATCCCATCTTCTCCAGTAGAAAGTTCCATTCTCTGACTTATCTTCAAACTTCTCCTGACTCCTGACTGTTTCCCTACTGCCTGCTGTTTCCATCCTCAAAAAATCCTCATCTGATCCATCAATCCTAGCTATTGCCCTATGTCTCTCCTCTTTTTTCTGCTAAACTCCTTGAGAAGTTCATCCACAACTGATATTTCCCCTTCCTCTTCTCTCCTCTTCTAACTCTCCTAAATCTGGCTTCTGACCTTATCATTCAACTGAAACTGTTCTCTCCAAGGTTATCGATTATCTTTCAATTACCAACTCCAATGGCCTTTTCTCAATCACCATCCTTCTCGATCATTCTGTAACCTATGACAGTTACCTTCTTCTCCTTCATATTCTCTTCTCTTTAGGTGTTTGTGACACTTGACCTTTCCTGCTTCTCCTCATGCCTGTCCGACTGTTCCTTCTCAGTATCTTTTGTTTTATCTTTACCCAGGTCACATCCACTAATTATGGATGTTTGCCAGGGATTGTTCCAAGTGTTCTTATCTTCCTTCTCTATACTGTTTCTCATGACAATCTCATCATTCCATATAGTCAATCATCATCTCTTTTATGACGATTATCCGATTTATTTATTGAGCCCTAACCTCTCTCTTGACCTTCAGTCTCACATCTTCTGCCTATTGCACATCTCAAATGGGATGACTCTTAAACATCTTAAACTCAACATACAAAACTGAACTTAACTTTTTTCTGACTCCTCCCTTCTTCCTAATTTTCCTATTACTGTACAGTGCAATGCTATACACTATACTAAACTCCAGCGGCTCCCTATTGCTTCCAGGATCCAATATAAAAATCCTCTTCTTGACATCCAAAACCCTTCCTCTCGCCTACCTTTCCAGTTTTCAGGACCTACATCTTTCTCTCTCTCCCCCCATACACTCCATGATTTAATGACACTGAGCTCCTTGTTGTACCTCACACAAGACACCCCATCTCTCAGATGTGAGATGCTCTCTTTCATTTTTTAATTTATTTTACTCTGAACGTAAGAAATAAAATAAGCATTTCCATAACATAGTAGAATAGACAAAAAAAGTCATTGTACATGAAACTGCAAATCTATTATGTACAACTTACTATTTCTTTTAAATATATAATAGCACTTAACTTTTTCCCTTTTTCTTCCCTTTCCCCCATCCTAGAGACTTTCAAAGCACTTCATCACATGACTCCTTCCTAACTTTCCAGTATTCTTACATCTCATCACCCTTCTGTCATCCAGTTAAAGTGACCTCCTTGCTCTTCCCTCCATAAGACACTATCTTTAGACTCTGGATGTTTTGACTCATTGTTCCCCATCTGGAACTCTCTCCAACCTAATCTCCACCTCCTAGATTTTCCAACTTCTTTCAAGTCTCAGGTAAATTCACACCTTCAACAAAAAGTTTTCTTTCATCCACCTTAATCTCAACGCCTTCTTTCTGAGACTATCTTTAATTTATCCTGTATCTATCTTGATTCAACATAATTGTTTAAATATTGACTATACTGTTGGACTGTGAGATCTTTAAGAGCCTTTCCTTAAATGCCCAACACATAGAATAGTCTGTCACAGAGTAGACATTTAATAAATGCTTGTCTTCACTGGACTTGCTTTGACTTAGTTGAGGACCAGTGAAGAGAGAGAAACATAATTCTATAGTCACTTGTCCAGAAGAAAAGAATAATTTGAAAACTGATCACAAGCCTGATGGATGGGTATGAAATGGTAGTAATAATTGAAACATGTGCTAGACCAAAGAACACTCTTTTTATGCCCAAAGCACAACCACTGATGCATTTTTATATATACCAGTCCTTTGCATTTCTTTTCAAAGTTATATTTCAACCATATGTCTCCCCTAACCAAGTCTCAACGATACTTCTGATTTCAAATTTGCATTCTACTATAAAGATCTCTAGTTCAACTTGTTTATTAACCAGACTTTATGTAACTTCATCATCACATGAGGTCATAGGTTTAACTACTGGATTCTTCCTTGGCTATTCCCTCCTATGAATTATTTGTACTCTCTAATGCTCTTGTTACTGCTGTCTCATATTTACTACTCTCTCTGGTGTGTGGTTTGGTAAGAACTTTATTCAAGTAACATTTTAAAATATATTATAGGGGTGGCTAGGTGGCGCAGTGAATAGAGCACCAGCTGTGGAGTTAGGAGGACCTGAGTTCAAATCCAGCCTCAGACACTTAACACAAAAGCTAGCTGTGTGACCTTGGGCAAGTCACTTAACCCCAACTGCCCTCCAAAAAAAAGGCAAAATAAATAAATAAATAAAATATATTACAGTCTCTATTATGATCATTCTACTCATAATTTAGATCTACTCATAATCATGATCGTTCTACTCATAATTAAATTCTACTCATAAAGGCGTTGCATTTAAATAAAAGTAAAAAGTGAACAAATATATATGTATTGATGTCATTAGTCAATATCAGTTTTATAATAATAATAGCATATAAAAACAATAACTACAATATCCATGAGGTAAACAGGCACTACCTTCTCTGAAGAAGAAATCAAAATGGTTATTCCCTGTCATTATAAATAGTAAAGAATTTTTTTCATTCATATACATTCAGTCCATGTACTGTCTTATTCCTGTGATGTGTTAATTGTATATGTCCCTGCTCCATCTAATTGTATCTCACTCCATTAATTTTCTCCTCCAGACCTTGACCTGGGTGTTAGTTTGGACAACATAGACTCATTATCTGGGTCCCAACCTCCCAAAGCTTCGTGGTGTCACTGTGTACTACGTATCCCTTAAGGGACAGAAGCTTGCACACAATTTGATATTTTACTGTTGTACCAGTTCTATCTGATGGCTAGGTGTAAGATTTGTTTTAAAAATAAAGTCTCATTAAGGACTGCAGCACATAGGTTCTCATATTGAGAATAGAAAGTCCAGTTGAAGTGACTCCTCTACTCCAAGAATACTTTGGTTTACCCATACATTGACGGTATCTGGCACTTTTATCACCTTCACTGATGTATTTAAAATAGTTTCATGCCTTCTGATAATAGTTTAATTCAGATGATGATTACCGTGACAAAGAACACATTTGGTGATTATGAGAATAAAACTCCAGGGTGCACACTAGGTAAAGAGTCCCTGGGTAAAGTTCAAGGTGAAAGCCATAGAAGTAATAGAATATATCTTACCTTGATCTGGTTCAACTGACTACTCTTTGTAAAACTGATGATGCCCTTACTTAAAAGTGAAACAGCTAGATGGCGCCATAGTGCATAAAACTCCAGGACTGGAGTCAGGGGGACCTATCTTCCTGAGTCCAAATCCGACCTCAGACATTTACCAGCTGTGTGACCCTGGGCAAGTCACTTAACCCTGTTTGCCTCAGTTTCCTCATCTGTAAAATGAGCTGGAGAAGGAAGTGGCAAACCACTCCATTACCTTTGCCAAAAAAACCTCAAATATCATGAAGAATCAGAAACAACCAAAATGCCTGAACAACAACAAATTTGTTTAAAAGTTGTTCTACCATCTCTTGAGCTAAGAAGCTATTATTGAGCCAGGGACTGATCGGCCTCTACCCTGTTTTGACCTCTGTAGACAACTAATAAAAGGTTGCAGTGAGACTTCCTTGTCAAATGGCTCCTCCATAGGAACATTCAGAATGCAGCAAGGCTCTCTGGTTAAGGTTGGGGGGGGGGGGAGAGGTTTCACATTTTAATCCTCTTCACATCTCTGAAGAGGTGGTGAGAAAGCCGTTCTTGGTCCATTGAAACAAGTAACTTTAACCCATGAGCCGCATGTTTGACAACACCACTAAAAGAGAGTAAATATGCATTTACACATCATCTACAGTGTGCCAAGCACTGTCCTAGGCACTTTTCTACCAGTATTATTCCATCTGATCTTCTCAACAACCCTGTAAGGTAGATGCTATTATTACCTTCATTCTACAATTAAAGAAACTGAGGCAAATAGGGCCAAAGTGACTTGCCTGGGTTCATACAGCTAGTAATGTATGAGGTCAGATATTGGGCCATGCCCAGTGCTTTATCCACTGTGCCACCAGCTGTTTCTACAGCAAGCAAGAGCAAGTCCTCAAGATCCCTCTTATAGAGGAGGCACAAAGTTTTGGTATTGGCTCTATGAAGAAGATTCCATCACCTATCGTCTCTCTAATTGTTCTATTTAAGAGACAAAAGACACTCTTAGGGACCATACCATTGTCAAGATAAAAAGAAGCAGAGGGTTAGAATGGAAGTGTTTACTGTATTTAATTTCTACCAGGGTTCTAAAATATATCAGTCTACTAAGTCTAGATTCCACGTAGCATCACTGACTGAATTTGTGGTATGTGTTCCCAAAGGGATTCCTAGGTAGGAAGAGATCTCATCCAGCATCACAGAGATTTCTTGATTTTGAACCTTGCAATGAGGGAGGAGTGCCTATTTATTCTGGGCCCTCAATAAAAGGGAAGCACATTACATCATATTAACATCTAAACTTGCCCACATGGCAGCTTTGCCTACATTGTCCAATATTTTATCAAGTAAGTCTGAGGTGTCAGCTGCTGTCCTAGTTCGCCCTTCATTTTCAAAGAGGATTGATGACGTCACAGGGTAATGTCTTCTTGACTGATGGTTCAACTGGAGTAAAGATGACTAAATCATCTACATATTGCAGTATATCTGTTTTCCTATTACGTCTATCATAGCCCAGACCTTTCCCCTTCACAAGATGAATCAAAAGTCCCAATGCTAAATTAAGACACAACATTTTAAATATCTGTAATTTAAGGTATGTAACACTACATCCACTTACATTATAATACCTCGGTAACTTGATAGACAGTCTTAGAGAGTTACTCTGATTAAAGACTTTTTTTTTTCAGCAGCCAGTGTCTAAATGGGTATAGAATCTCCCTGGTCCTTAGATATTAGACATATATTCCATTATCTAATTTATACCATCCCCAGTGACACCTATAGCTCTCCATCACCTTCTGGACCAAATCTAAGTTCCTCTGGCATTTAAAGCTCTTCACAGCTTTGCCACCAGTAATGACAGGGGACTAGGAACAGGGGCACAAGCTGCTAGGGAAAACGCAGTCTCCAGTGCTTTTTCATTGCCTGTCCCTGGGCTGCCCCTGCTCTACCTCCTAACCTCTGTCTCCTCACTTCCCTTACTTTCTTCAAATTTTAGCTAAAATCTCGCTCAGTCTGTCCTGATCCCCCTTAATCCTAGTCCATTCTCTATGAGATTAGCTCTGATTTATCCTCGATTTATCTTGTTTCTACATAGTTGTGTGCATGTGAATTCCTTTGGTCAGGTACCGTGTTTTGGGTTGGGTTGGCTTTTTTGTTTTGTTTTTGTCTTTCTTTCTTTCTTTCCTCAAAGTTTAACAAAATGCCTGTAACTTTACAAACACTTAACAAATGCGTGTTGATAGATTTGATGTCTCTGGAATGAGGTAGGTGGTTAGTCTAGTTCATTATCTCTTCTCCAGAACCTTCTTTTCTTTGCCATTACTCCAGCTGAATTTCTTTGTAGCAGTCTTTTCATTTATACTGTAGTCATCACAGATATTGTTTGCTTGGTTCTGCTTATTTCTCTCCATGTTAATTCATACAAACTATTCGATTTTTTTCAAGATTCTGTATATTCCTCATTTTATTGAGTAATAATATTCCATGATATTATAGTATGTCTGTTTCAACCTCAATGGGTATTACCTTTCATTTCAGGTATTTGCTACCACAAAAGGTACTATTACTATTACTAAAGGTGCTTGGTATCTACTGGACTTTCATTGGTGCTTTTGATTTACTTGAGATATACAGAGATATATGTATGTATGTATATAATGTATATATATATATATAGGTGTATATACATATACATATACACATATACATACATATATATGTGTATATGTATATATACATAGTATTAGGGCCTCTGGGATAAAGGATATGCACTTTTCTTACTCAATTACAAATTGAAAATATATATATATATATATATTTGTATCATTTCACAACTCTAACAATTGTGCATCAGTGTACGTGTCTTACCACAACCCTGCCAGCACCGATCATTTATATTTTTTGTTATCTTTCCTGATTATCAGGAAGGGAGGCAAAACCTCAGAGTTCTTTAAATTTCTATTTCTATTACTACTAGTGATTTGGAGCATGTTTCCACTTAGTCATTTGCATTTTGCCACTCTTGTTCAGAAAAATATTTGTTTCCATCATTCGGTCCTTTATCTATTGGAGAATGTCCTTCATGTTATACATCTTTTCTCTATTTCCTGTAAATTTTGAATTTCAGACTATTAGCAGTGATATTTTCTTTTCCCACTATCTCATTTTTCTTCCAATTCTATCAATAGGGGTTTTATTACTGTAAAACCATTCAGATCAACTTTGAGTGGACGTTTTAAATTGACATTTTGTCTTTTTTCCACATGTGCTTCCCAACAGACCCATGGAACAGAAAAATCAGTCCGAAGTCACTGAGTTCATCCTCCTGGGCCTTTCAAATGAGCCAGAACAGGAGAGGCTTCTGTTCTTCTTCTTTATGTTTATGTACCTGATCACGGTGCTGGGGAACCTGCTCATCATTCTGGCCATTAGAATTGACTCTCGTCTTCATACTCCCATGTACTTCTTCCTGAGCAACTTGTCCCTGGTTGACATCTGTTTCACATCCACCACCATCCCCAAGATGTTAGTAAATCATGTATCTAAGAACAAAGTGATTCCTTACAGCAGGTGCCTGACACAAACGTTCTTCTTCAGTTGGCTTATAGGGACTGACAGTGTCCTCCTTGCCTCCATGGCCTATGACCGCTATGTGGCTATCTGTGCCCCACTGCACTATACCATGATCATAACTCCAAGGATTTGTGTGTTTCTAGTTGCAGTGTCCTGGATTTGGACCTGTATTAATTCCCTTATACACACTACATCCCTGAGTCGACTTTCATTCTGTGGACACAATGAAATACACCACTTTTTCTGTGATCTCAGTGCCCTTATAAAGTTGGCCTGCTCAGACACCTTCATCAATGACTTGCTGATCTACACAGTGGGAGGACTGACAGCTGTTGTCCCTTTCATTGGCATCCTGATATCCTACATTCACATTTTTGTGGCCGTGTTGAGGATCCCTTCGGCTGGTGGAAAGAGGAAAGCTTTCTCCACCTGTGGCTCTCACCTCACTGTGGTCTGTCTCTTCTATGGGACAATCATTGGCGTGTATTTCAGTCCCACATCCACCCACACAGCACAAAAGGACACAGCAGTAGCTGTGATGTACACAGTGGTCACCCCCATGCTGAACCCTTTTATCTACAGTCTAAGGAACAATGACATGAAGGGAGCCCTAAGGATGCTCCTTACCAGGAAGTCAGGCCTCTCTTTGCATCTGTGAAACATGGGTTTAGGCGCCTGTATCTCAGACAACAACCCAGTGAAAGGATAGGTTCACAGTAAGACTTTAGACTTTTCACATGTTCAGTGAATGACATCAATAGCTCATCTTTCTGCCGGCTCCGATAATAACGTGGTGTGACAGAAAAAGCACAGGATTCTTTAGCAGATATATTGCTTCCTTTTCTGGTTCTACCGCTTCCAAGCTGAGCAAATCAATGAATATTCCGAAGTCTCATTTTATTCATCTAGAAAATGAAGTGGCAACTATGCTGGGGGTACCTTATTGAACTCAACAAGTTCAGTAAGTCCTGCAGCTTATAGAATGAGAGAGTTGGCTAGAGCATGGAAAGATGAAGGGACTCCCCTGGAGTCACACAGCCAGGATGTGTCAGAGGTGGGACTCAAACTCAGATCTTCCTGGTTTTGAGGCTAGTTTTTTTTTAACTATTACAGCACACTGCCTTTCCAATAAAATATGACAACAATAAATTCATACAAGCTTGGGAAGACTTATAGGAACTAAGGATATATTAATTAGGCTGAACTTACAGGACAATATACACATTAACTACAATTATTTAAATGGAAAGAAGGAAATAATAAAACTGAATGCTCTCTCATTATAACAACCAAATTTGGCACAAGAGAAGGGTAAAGAAAATATGCCACCGTCTCTTTTTTTCCAGAGGTGGGGAAATATGGGTGTGGTATATCATATGTATTATAGAAAGTATTGAGTTTTGCTCAATTTTTAATTGGGGGTGGGGGAATAGGGCAGTTGGGGTTAAGTGACTTGCACAAGTTCACACAGCTAGTAAGTATCAATTATCTGGTCTGAGGTCAAATTTGAACTCAGGCCCTCCTGACTCCAGGACCAGTGTTCTATCCATTTGTCACCTAGCTACCACTTAAACTTTTTTCTCTTTCTTTTTTTGTTGTTCAAGAGACGGCTCAATGGGTAAAACAAGAGGGAAAGCTATGCTCAGAAATTAAGGTGAGATAAAACTAAAGAAATCGATTTTTTTAAAAGTAAGTAAAATGAAAAACTAGATTTAAGACCCTCTTCAGTTCTGGCGTTCTATGATTCCATGAAATAGATTCATGCATTCCCTTTACCACATAGAATCACAGAATATCCTCATTTGATTTGACCTCAGGGATCCTTTAGTCTAACCCTTACTGGAAGAGAAGTCCCCTCTACACATGTAATCAATCAACAAAACATCTACAAAGTTTCAGTCATAATGCTGGAGATAACAAGGACCTAAAACAACTCCAAAAGACTCATGATGGAAAATGCCATCCACATCCAGAGAAAGAGATATGGAGTTTGAATGCAGACTAAAGCATATTATTTGCTCTCTTTTGTTTTATTTTTTCTTTGTCATGTTTCCTCTCATTCATTCTAATTCTTCTATACAACATGACTGATGTGAAAATATGTTTAATAAGAATGTGTATGTAGAGTCTATATTGGATTGCATGCCATCTTGGAGAGGGGAGAGGTGAGGGAGGAAGAGAAATTTTAAAACTTATAGAAGTGAATGCTGAAAACTAAAAATAAATTAATTTATTTGTATTTTTTAAAAAACCAATACTGGAGATAAACAAAAAAAAGGAGTTTATATGTTAGGAGGCACAGGGGATAACATGCTAGAGTTGAAGTCAGGATTACCTGAGTTCTAATGTTTCCTAAGATGTTTAGTATCTATGTGACCTCGGGAAAGTCATTTAAGTTTCCTCGGCAGTAAGGTGAGGGGTGGAACAATGATCCTATGATTTCACAAGGGAGGTAGAATACACACACACACACACACACACACACACACACATACATATATACATATATATGCATATATGTGTAACATGTGTTTACCAGAGTGCACTAGCGAAAGTTTAACAACCAGCTCTCTGAGGAGAAAAAAGTAATCAAAATATACTTTTAAATTTAATCTACATTATTAGCATTTTCTCCATTACTTAAGTCTAGATAATATGAGAATTATTGGACTGCCCAAAGATCATGATCAAAAGAAAAGCTTAAACATCATATTTCAAGAAATCACAAAGACAAAGTACCTCAATATCCTAAAAGCAAAGAATAAAATAAAAATTGAAAGAATCCATCAATTAACTCCTGAGAATCTCCAAAATGAAAACTCCCAGAAATATTATAGTCAGATTACAAAGTTCCAAATACAAATAGAAAATACTAAAGTCAGCCACAAAGAAAGTATTTGAATATCCTAGAGTCATAGTCAGAATCACATAAGATTTAGCAACTGCCAACTTAAAGGAGCAGAGATCTTGGAATGTGACATGTCAGAAGACAAAGGAGTTAGAATCACAACGAAAAATAACCTACCAAGCAAAAGTGAATATAATCCTTCAGGAGGAAAAGTAAACATTTAATGAAATGAAGTAATTTCAAGTATTCTTGATGAAAAGCCCAGAACTGAATAGAAATTTTGCCTTCCAAATACAAGATTCAAGAGAAGCATAAAAAAGGTAAACATGAAAGAGAAATCATAAGACCTTTAATAATGTAAATTGTTTGCTACATGTAACTCCTAAATACTTTATTACTATTAGGGCAGTTAGAAGGAGTCTACATAGACAGAGGGCATGGGAGTGAATCAATTACATTGAGATGATATCAAAAAAGCATATAGGTGAGGAAGAAGGAGACACTGGAAGACAGAAGAAGAAAGAGGGAGAATGGGGGGAAATATCTCAAATAAAAGAAACATACAAGGAAGAGCTTTTTCATAGAAAGGGAAATGGGGTGGAGAAGATACTTGAACCTGACTCTCATCTAAATTGGTTCAAAGAGTAAAGAATATATACAGAATATATAAAGAAATCCGTCTTACCCAACAGGGAAGTAGAAGGGGAAAGTGCTAAGAGAAAGGAAGAACAATGATAAAAAGAGAAGGCACATTAAGGGAGGCAGTGCCCAGATTTTTTTAAAAAATTTTTGAGAAAAGACAGGGTAAAAAAAGAGAAAAATAGGATGGACATAAATGAATAGTTAGTAGTCATAATTGAATGTGAATGGGATGAATTCGCCCATCACACACGGAGTTAAAATCAGGGGCTGAAGTAAAATCTATTATGCTTCCACAGAAGTAAAAAAGGCAGGGGTGGCAATCATACTCTCAAGAAAAGAAAAAGAAAGAATAGATCTAATTGAAAGAGATAACCAAGGAAACTACATCTTGCTAAAAGGCATCATAGACAATGAAGTCATATCAATACTAAACATATATGCACCATGTATCATAGCACCCAAATTCTTAAGGAAAAGTTAAATGAGTTACAGGAGGAAATAAACAGTAAAAGTGTATTAGTGGAGGACCTTAACTTTTTTCCCTTTCAAGACTAGGTAATTGTAACCAAAAAATAAAATTAAAAAAAAGAAATTAAGGAGATGAATAAAATTTTATAAAAGTTAGATATGATAGACCTCTAGAGAAAACTGAATAGGAATAGAAAATAGTATATCTTTTCTCAGCTGTGCATGGTCCCTTCACAAAAACTGATCATGTATTAGGGCATAAAGGCCTAATAAACAAATTAAGAAAGTAGACATATTAAATGCACCGTTTTCAGATCATAATGCAATAAAAATTACAGTCAGCAAAGGGCCATGGAAGGATAAATTAAAGATTAATTAGAAACTAAATAATCTAATCCTAAAAATGGGTGGGTCAAAGAACAAATCAACAATTTCATTAAATATAATGATAATAATGAGACAACATAGCAAAATTTTGGGGATGCAGTCAAAGCAGTACTTAGGGGAAAGTTTATATCTCCAAATGCCTATACCAATAAAAGAGAGAGAAAAACAGATCAATGAATTGAACATGCAATTTAAAAAACAGAAAGAGAGCAAATTTAAAATCTCCAATAAAAAGCCAAAAGGAAAATTCTGAAAATCAAAGGAGAAATGAAAAGTTTTAAAAATATATATATGAATAAATAAATAAAATTAGAAGGTTTATTTTAAAGAAAAACAATAAAATAGATAAACCATTGGTTAATTAGAATTTTAGAAAAGAAAAAATCAAATTGCCAGTGTCAAAAATGAAAATGATGAATACACTACCAAATAAGATGAAATTAAAACAATTATTGGGAGTTATTTTTCTCAATTATATGGCAGTACAATTGACAATCTAAGTGAAATGAATATTTACAAAAATATAAATTACCCAGATTAGCAGAATACTTAATAGAATAAATAGTATTCTACTTAAATTATTAAGAGAAGAATTTGCTACAAATCAGGGCTTAATTTATTGTTTCATTGATTGTCTAACTCTAGACATAAGAAAGTGGTGGAAAAAATGTTGATAATACTGGTTAAACTTAAAAGGGTATTATGTGCACTTTTTCTCTCCCAGAGGTCCTGTTGTTAAACATTTATCACCATAACTCTACTTGCATTGTATGAGTCTGAATTTCATAGCATTAATTTCATACATGGTCTCAAGAGGCACTCATATCTTCTGGTCAAACTAAGGGACAAAACCTTCAAATAGCATGACTGCATTATTCAAAATCACAAAATTGCAAAACACAGAAATAGAACCAGAGCAAATCATAATTGCTGAGCTTCTACCTAAGGAATTATTTTAATTCTTATGTATTTAATTTGTGGAACAAGACAAACAATTTCTATAACATAGTAGAATAGGAAAAATGTTTATACATGAAAATGAAAATCTAGTATTTTAAATATTTGCTGTTTTTAAATAAATAAAAATTTATCATGTAAATTTCTTTTTTTTCTTTCCTCCCCTGCCCTGCTACCATTAGACACAAATACGTAAAATCATTCTATGCATACTTCTATTTATCAGTTCTTTTTTTGGATGCATATAATACCTTCCTTCACATGTCCCTTACATTTAATTTGGGTATTTATAATAATCAAAATGACTTAGACACTCAAAAGTTGCTCTTAAAATAATACTGCTATTACTGTACACAATATTCTCTTGGTTCCACTCATTTCACTCTCCATTATTTCATGTAAGTCTATTTATGTTTTTCTAAGATCATCAAACTCATTATTTCTTCTAATATAGTAGTATTCTATCACAATCCTATAACATGACTTCTTTAGTCATTCACCAATCAATGGGCATCCCTTCAATTTCCAGTTCTTTATCACTACAAATAGACTGCTATAAATATTTTAGAACATATAGGTTCTTTTCTTTTTCCCTAGTCATCTTTGGAAATTGATCTAGTTATGGTATTGCTGGATCAAAAGGTACTTACAGTTTAGTAACTCTTAGGGCATTCCTCCAGATAGCTCTCCAAAATGATTGGATCAGTTCACATATGTTTTATCTTAAAGGAGCCACTGGAAATTGCTGAAAAAAGAAAACCATATGGTAAGGGCTAGACCTAAGGATTATCATTTCAGCATCAATATGAAGGATGGATGGGAGAGGGAAGAAATTTTCATCAGGGAGACCAAGATTTTAGTAGTTATTGTAATAGTTTAAGTATGTTATGACTGGCCTTCTCTAGGGTGGTGGTTTCATCTAGCACATTGTAAACAAAGAAGCAAAGGAAGGGAGTAACCCAGAATAGAGCAAAAGACTTGCCATTTGGTTCACAATTCCCTATTTTTATATAGCAGTAGTACTCCCACTTAAAATAATTGTAGACAGAATAAATTACCTAAAAGGGTACCTGCCAAGGAAAGTCCAGGAACTACATTGTAATTATAAAACACTTTTTTATACAAATGAAGTCAGATTAAAATAATTGGAGAATTACTCATTGTTTATTGGTGGGCAGAGTCAATATGATAAAAATGACAATTCTACTTAAACTAATCTATTTATTCCTAAATTACCTAAAATTAAATTACCTAAAAAGTATTTTACTGAACTAAAAAAAAATGACAATTCATTTAGAAGAACAAAATGTCAAAAAATATCAAAAGAATTAATTTTAAAAATGTAAAGGAAGGAGGTTTAGCAGTACCAGAACTTGTACTATCTTTTAAGACAGTAATTATTAAAACTATCTGACACTGCCTAAGAAGGAGAAAGGTGGGTCAGTGGAACAGAGTAGACATACAATATATAGGAATAAATGATAATAGCAACTTTGCATTCAACAAATAAAAAGATTTAAGCTTTTAGGATAAGAATTCATTATTTAGGGAAAATTTTGTTGGGAAAACTGAAGAGTAGTCTGGCAGAAACTGGAAAGAGACCAATATCTTACACCATTTACCACAATAAGGTCAAAATGAATACATAACCTAGATTTAAAGGGCGATATAATAAGTAAATTAGAAGAGCATGGAACATATTATCTATCAGACCTGTGGATATGAGAATAACTTATGAATAAACAAGAGACAGAAAAGCATTGTAAGATATAACATGGATCATTTTGATTACATTAAACTAGAAAGGGGTTGTACAAATAAAAGCAGTGTAGCCAAGATTAGAAGGAAAGCAGAAAAACGGGGGGAAATTTTTATGGATAATTTCTCAGATAAAAGTCTCAACCTCACATATATAAAGAACTTTGTCAAATTTGTAAGAACATGTCATTCCCCAGTAGACAAATGATCAAAGGATATGAATAGGTAGCTTTTCAATGAAGAAATTAAAACTATAGTGATATGAAAAAATGCCCTAAATCATTATTGATTAGAGAAATGCATATTAAAACCACTCTGAGGGGCAGCTAAGTGGCACAGTGAATAGAGCCCCAATCCTGGAGTCAGGAGGACCTGAGTTTGTATAAGACCTCAGACACTTAACACTAGCCCTATAACCTTGGGCAAGTCACTTAACTCCAATTGCCCTGCCCTCCAAAAAGAAAAAAAAAACACTCTGAGATACTCAGTGACTTGGAACTGTCTCAAACATGATTGATGACTGTGAATCAGGGAGGACAGAATCATATCAAAGAAATTACTCTCTTGCAGTGCTTCTTAAACTGTGGATCACGACCCCATATGGGATCGTGTAATTGAATGTGGGGAATCATGAAAAATTTGGGGACAGTAAAAGATTTCTGAATGTGCAATAACAAAAAATTAATTCAGAATCAAATGCATAATAAAGCCAAGGTGTTTCTGGCAGTGCTTGCCTATGTTCAATCATGTGACTTCACTCCAGTCTTGGTTCTGAACACAACACTGACAATTATAAAATCAAAATATCAGTCAACTCTGAAAAATCTTGAAGATGCTCTGTGTCCTACAGTATTAAATATTCCTCCAAGATTTAATTCATTATGCAAAATAGTCAAGCACATCTCTCTCATTATTGTGTGCATTTGCTTTTATCTTTAACAAATGGTAAAATTATATGCCAAAGAATTGTTTTAAAATAAATTTCTTTATGATTTATTATCAGTAAATGTTTGATTTGAATATCTACTTTATATACCTACATACCCATGATCACACAAAAATTTCTTGTGCGAAAAGGAACTGCAAGTGGAAAAAGTTTAAGAAGCTCTGTTTTATATAGGAAGACCTTTGAAAATAGCTTTTCAAGGGAAAATGTTGGGTGTTGGAGGAGATGTGGAAAAAATGGCACATTAATGCCCTGTTGGTGGAGTTGTGAACTGATCCAATAATTGTGGATAATAATTTGGAACTATAGCCTCTGCCTCGGCGCTCTACTAGCGCGTTGACGAGCTCCCGAAGTCCCAGGAGAAGGCGGCCGAGGTACGCCGAGGCCCGAGCGCAACGACAGATCGAAGCAGCCCGTCCTGTGTGGTGTGTGAGGTGAAAGGCAGCCGCCGGCCCGCCCCTCCCTTCTTTCTTCCCCGGAGCCGGTGAGCACAGAGAGAGGACCACCATGTCGGCGCTGGCGGCCTAAGTCAGTAAAAAGAATCTCAACTCCAACCAGGCCTGGGCGGATAAGACCTCAGAAAAAGAGCAACAGGAAGCAATCGACCATATTGATGAAGTACAGAATGAAACAGACAGACTGAATGAGCAAGCCAGTGAGGAAATTTTGAAAGCAGAACGGAAATATAACAAACTCTGCGAACCGTTCTTCCAGAAGAGGTCACAATTGATCGTTGAAATACCAAACTTCTGGGTAACAACATTTGTTAACCACCCTCAAGTATCTGCACTGCTTTGGGAAGAGGATGAAGAGGCACTGCATTGTTTAACCAGAGTTAAAGTGACAGAGTTTGGAGATAATAAATCAAGTTGCAGAAGAGATTTTTATTTTGATGAAAACCCTTACTTTGAAAATAAAGTTCTCTCCAAAGAGTTTCATCTTAATCAAAGTGGAGATCCATCTTCAAAATCAACTGAAATCAAATGGAAATCTGGGAAGGACTTGAAAAAATGTTCAAGTCAGACAGAATAAAGCCAACCGGAAGAGGCAGAATGACTTGGTTCACTGACCGTTCTGATGCAGGTGCAGATGAATTAGAAGTCATCATAGATGATATCTGGCCAAATCCCTTACAGTACTACTTGGTTCTTGATATGGATGAAGAAGAAGAAGAAGAAGAAGAAGAAGAAGAAGAAGAAGAAGAAGAAGAAGAAGAAGAAGGAAGAGGAGGAGGAGGAGGAGGAGGAGATGATGATGATGATGGCTTGAAGGACACTGATGAAGAAGGTGATGAAGGTGAAGAAGATGAAGATGATGATGAGGGAGAAGAGAGGAGAAAGAAGAAGAATGACTAATAGAACACTGATGGATTCCAAACCTTCTTTTACCCTTTTGATTTTCTTCAGTCCCTGGGAGCAAGTTGCAGCCTTTTTATTTTTTTTTCTCTTGTACACATTCACCTGTTCTCTTGAGGTCTGTTTCCTTCCTTGTTTTACACCATGGTTCACAACTTTGGGGGGGGGGGAGGGCATTGGAGCGGGAAATACCTTGAGCAGAATACAATGGGAAAAGAATCTCTACCAGTTTCTGTTCCAAGTTCATATTTTTATCCCTTCCTATCTCAAAACAAACTGTTTATGGAATAAACACACCATATTCTGTGGGGAAAAAAGAAAACCTTCTGCTCCCTTCACACTGCTGGAGACTGAAGGGTG
>CM053594.1:51758876-51796719 GCA_028646575.1 Pseudocheirus occidentalis
TTATTGTCTAAGGTCCCTTCCAGATCTGACTTTCTGTGTTTGTTGTTTTACAGTTCCCCATAGCTCTTGCATTTTAGGTTCTATGTTTGGATCCTTTTCAATTCTTTTAAGTTTAGACATTCTATGTTACATGTTCCAAGAGCCCTTAAAGCTCTGACATTCAACATTCTAGAGTTCCTTTCAGCACTTAATTTCTATTATCTTATGAGACTCATCTACAACTATTTTGTGTAAGATTTCCCCCTTGAAAAAAAGGGAAAGTGTCCTATTTAGATTCACTTACTTGGTGGTTTGTTTGGTTTGGGTCTTATGTTCTTTTCCTGAGGCACTCAACTCCATTGCCTTTCCTGGTTCCCTTCCCACAGTTGAGATTTTCCAGAAAGGAAAGCAGCCCAAGCTGTTACTTCTTCCAGGAGAAAGAAATCTTAAGGCCTTGCCTGAGGTGGCATACATGAAAGCAGGAGCCAGCTCTGTCTCCTAGTATGGATGTGTGTAGATAATTGTAGGTCCTTTTCAGGGATTCCCTGGACCTAGGGTCCTAATTCCCTTAGCGCATTGTTAGAGACAAGCATGAAGTAATTGTCCATTTTCCATTCTAGCTCCTTGGGGTGCAACTTGTTTTGGGAAGAGTTTGGCTTAAGTTCAAGTAATTTTCACAATACTTTTGTCAGGAATGATGAGAACTTCCTAGTTGCTGTGTTTTCCTTTCAAAAAAGAGACAGAGCATGGAGATGGAAGGGCCCTTAGAATATAAGATGTCAGAACTAGGAGAGTTCTTGGAATATACAACATAGAATTCTCGACTTGTAAGAGGCCTTAGAACATTATGTCAGAAGCTCCCTGAGATGAGTGGCATGTTTACAGTTTGGGAGCCTTCTTGTTTCATTTTTTTTTCCTTAGGACAAGTTTAATAGAGCTACAAAACATGAGATGGGCTTGAGCCCAAAGAGGTGACTATGATGCAAACATTGTTAACAAAGCTCTTGGTCATTAAGAGTGAGAAAGAGAGCTGGCAGGCTCAGCCTGCTGGCTGCTGCCCTGAGGGATGGAGGCATGATCTGGATGAATCAGGCTCCACGAGCAGAGGGCATGCCCAGCTACCCCACACTGCCTGGAATCCTTCCAGTTGAAAGGTTGGGGAAGATCAAGCATGTTTGTCCTGCAGACAGTAGCTAGTGAGTCAGCAGACCCCATGGGGGAGGGGAGGGAGAGGCAGAGAGGACCATCTGTGGCTGCAGAGAGCAGCTCACTGCTGCTTGGAGAAGTATTCCTTACTTCCCTGAACATCAGGCTTGATGGTGTCACTCCCAGGTTTCCAGCCAACAGGGCACACTTTGCCATACTTGTCTGTGAACTGGAAGGCCTGGACAAGTCAAAGAGTTTCATCTACAGAGTGGCCCACGGGAAGGTCATTGCTGGTGATCTGGTGAAGGATCCTCTTCTCATCAATGATGAAGAGACCCCTAATGAAATTCCCTCATCTGCCTTCAAGACCCCATAATCTTGAGCAATGGTATGTTTGGGGTCAGACAACAATGGGATATTTACAGCTCCCAGTCCACCATTCTTCTTGACTATATTGACCCAGGCAAGGTGACAGAAGTGCGAGTCCACTGAAGTACCAATCACTTGGCAGTTGATTTTCTTAAATTCTTCAGCTTGATCACTGAATGCAATAATCTCTGTAGGGCACACGAAGGTGAAGTCCAAGAGGTAGAAGAACAACACAACGTATTTTCCTTTCTAGTCAGAAAGGCTGATGTCTTTGAACTGCCTATCAGGCATGACAGCAATAGCTTTGAAATTGGGGGCTGAGTACGCAATCTTGGCATTTCCAGCAGACATGTTGACAGTAACAGCAAGGCTCCGCAGACAGGCTTGGAGGAAGAATGAACACGTGAGGAGGAGCTGGAGAATGCTGAGCCTTCTTATTTCTACGGTTCATTGCTGATGGTTGATCATCAGCATCTGACACTATTCCATGCCACCTACTTTCCTTTACAAGCACATGAATTCACAAGGCTCAAAACAGAAGTTTATAGTATCATATATTTAGAGTTAGAAGGGACTTTCACAATCATTTAGTCTCACCTCCTCATTTTACAGATTAGGAAACCATCAAAGGTCATAACAATACCACCAGTGAATATCCCTCCTCTGAGGCTTGTACAATTTCTGTCATGGGTTAGGGAGATGTTTGGAGGTTTCTTTTTCTTATTGGCTCTTCCCTTTAAATACCTATACAGCTTTGAATTTCTTGCAGTGTATGCTTTTGGAAGCTCTAAAAACATGTGACCAGTTAATATGGATTTAAAAAATTTTGTATTTTGAAGGGGGAATGCATGGCAGTTGGGGTTAAGTGACTTGCCCAAGGTCACACAGCTAGTAAGTGTTATGTATCTGAGGCCAGATTTGAACTCAGGTCCTCCTGATTTCAGGGCCCTTCCTCTAGTTACTGCACCACCTACCTGCCCCTATGGATTTTTTTTTCACGTCCTGTGACCCATGATTCTTCTAATTTATCAGAAGTTGTCAACAGTTCTCTTTTCCAGAGTACCGACTTTCTATCTGACAGCTGGGAGAATAGTTGAAGATGCAGATACTGCTCAGGAATCTGCTTCTGAATTCCTTTTTTTTTTGTCCTATAACCTCACTTTGTACCTTTCCCCCTCAATTTATTATTTATTTTTAGCATTTTTCTTCAAATTCTGAGTTCTAAATTCTTTCCCTCCTGCCATTCCCCACCCATTAAGAAGGCAAGCAATGTGGTATCAGTTTTACATATGAGATGCTGAAAAACATATTTCCATATAAACCACTTCCAAAAAGCAAGAAAAATAAGGAAAATGAAAAAATTAGGCTTCAACTTGCACTCAGAATTTATCAGTTTCCTTTCTGGAGGTGGATATCATTTTTTATCATGAGTCTTTTAAAATTCTTGTAGATCATTCTGTTGATTAAAGTTGCTGAGTCTTTCACAGTTGATCATTGTTGCAATATTTCTGTTATTATGTACAGTGATCTGGTTCTGCTCACTTTATTTTGCATTAGTTCATATGAGTCTTTCCAAGTTTTTCTGAAACTATCCTCCTTGTCACTTCTTATAGAACAATAGTATTCCATCATAACCATATACCAGAACTTGTTCATCTATTCCCCAATTGATGCACATCCCATTAATTTTCAATTCTTTGCCACCAAAAAAGAGCTGCTATCAATATTTTTGTACATTCAGGTCCTTTTGCTTTTCCTTTGACCTCTTTGTTAATCAGACTGAGTAGTGATGATTTTGATGAGGCAAAGGGTATGCATAGTTTTATAACCTTTTGGGCGCAGTTCCAAACCATTCTCCAGAATGGTTGGATGAATTCAAAACTCCTCCAATTTTGCTTTAGGAACTTAATTTTTTCATATTTCCTGTAACAGATGTCATTTTTCCTTTTCTGTCATATTAGCCAATCTGATAGCTGTGAGATGATACCTAGGAGTTTTAATTTGCATTTCACTCATCAATAGTATTTAGAGCATTAAAAATATTACTATAAGGAAAACTGGAATATAGTACAGCAGAAACTGGGCATAGACCATCATCTAATGCTGTACACCAAAATCAAGTCTAAATGGGTGCAGGATCTAGGTATAAAGACTGATACTGTAAGTAATGTGGGGAAGCAAGGAATAGTTTACCTGTCAGATTTATGGAGTATGGAAGACTTTATGACCAAAGAAGAGTTAGAGAGCATTATAAAATGAAAAATGGATAATATTGATTACATCAAATTGAAAAGTTTCTGTACAAACAAAGCCAGTGTAACAAGATTAAGAGGAAAGTGGGAAACCGGGAAAGAATTTTTACAACCAGTGTCTCTGATAAAGGCCTCATTTCTAAAATATATGGGGAATTAAGTAAAATCTATAAGAATACAAGTCATTCCCTGATTGATAAATGGTCAAAGGATATGAACAGAAAATTTTCAGAGGTAGAAATTAAAGATATCTATATAATGTTTGTAGTTTACATTTGTAATTAAAGAAAATGCTAAATTTCATTTAGAGGTTAGTGAAGGACAATCCAAAAGAAGTGAAGCAAAAAATAATTAACATTAAAAGAAAGCATGCTTTCCATGAGTGAAACATATTGACTTGAAAAGAGGATACACAGAAACAACCTAAGGATCATAGCTCTCCCAGAACAGCATGATAAGTCAAAATCCTGAACGCTGTAGTTCAAGAAATAATCCTAGAAAATTGACCAGAACTTCTGAATAAAAAATGACAACTTTTTCATCTGAAATAATCCATAGATTACCTATAAAAAACCCAAGGGTCCAAACTCCAAGATACATAGTTCATTTAATAGTTACTTTGAGAAATAATAAATAATACAATTTGAGAAAAACTAGGAAAAAGACTTCTATATATAAATGGAAAGAAATTCAAATAACAATACCACCCTCTTCTCTTTGACACTCTTTTCCATCTGGATTTTCATGACACTACTCTCTAATGGTTCTCCTCTTACCTATCTGACTGCTTCTTCTCCATCTCCTTTACTGGATCTTCAACTGGATTCTTCCTGCTAACTCTGAGTGTCCCACAGTGCTCTGTCCTGACACCTCTTCTCTTCTCCCTCTATATTATTTCACTTGGTGATCTCATCAGCTCTCATTGATCAATTATCATTTTTATAATGACAATTCTCAAATCTGTCTTTCTAACCCTAACTTCTCTGTTGACCTTAAGTATTACATCTCCAGTAGCCTATTGGGCAATACAAAGTGGATGACTTGTAGACATCTTCAACTCAACATGTCCCAAACTATGCTCATTATCAATCTTTTCCTTGGTCTGCTGACTCCATTTTGCATCATTTCATACAAATCTTTCTAGGTTTCTCTGAAATCTGCCTGTTCATCATTTCTTATTGCACAATAGTATTTCATTGCATGTATATACCACAACTTATTCAGCCATACCCCAATTGATGGACATCCTCTCAATTTCCAATATTATTCTACCATGAAAAGGGCTGCTATGAATATTTTTGCACATGTAGGTCCTTTTCACTTTTAATTTTTTTCCAATTTTATTTTATTAAATTTGTTTATCTACTTTTAGTTCAAAACATTCTGTTGCACAATCCCTTGAGTTCCAAATTCCCTCCCCCCCTGCCTCTCTTTTCCTCTCCTCCCCCATGGCAGCATGCAATCCAATATAGGATCTACAAAAACTTTCACATTAAGCATTAGTCAGTTTGTAAAGAAGAATTATAACCAATGAAATGAACAAGAAAGAAGGAATGAAGCAAAACTAAACACAAAAGAGAGAGCAAATAGTTTGCTTCAATCTGCATTCAAACTCTGTAGTTCTTTTCTCTGGATGTAGATATCCTTTGCATCATGAATCTTTTGGAGTTGTCTCATAACCTTGCGTTGCTGAGAGGAGCCCAGTCTATCAAAGTTATTAGTCATAGATACAATGTGTCTGTTACCATATACCGAGTCCTCCTGGTTCTGCTCTCCTCACTCAGCATCCCTTTTCCCTTTTTAATGATCTCTTTGGGATATAGAGCTAGTAATGGTGTTGCTGGATCAAAGGGTATGCATAGTTTGATTTCCCTTTGGGCATAATTCCAAACTGCTTTCCAGAATGGTTGGATCAGTTCACAACTCCACCAACAGTGCAGCAGTGTCCCTATTTCCCCACATCCTCTGCAACATTTGTCATTTCCCTTTTTTTGGTCATATTAGCCAATATGATAGTTGTGAGGTGGTACCTCAGAGTTGTTTTAATTTGCATTTCTCTAATCAAAAGTAGATTAGAGCACTTCTTCATACACGTATAGATAGCTTCAATTTCTTTTCATCTAACAACTGTTCATATTCTTTGATCTTATTAGTTGGGAAATGGCTTGTATTCTTATAAGTTTGACTCAGTTCTCCACATATTTGAGAAATGAAGCTTTTATCAGAGACACTTGCTGTAGAGATGGTTTCTCAGCTTCCTGATTTCCTTCTAATCTTGATTGCATTGGTTTTGTTTTTGCAAAAAAATTTTAAATTTACTATAATCAAAACGATCTATTTTATACTTTGTAATGCTCTCTCTGCCTCGTTTGGTAATGAACCTGTTACTCAACTTCTCATGTAAGAGTCTGGATGTTATACCATTTGGTACATACATGTTTAGTATTAATATTGCTTTGTTGCATATGCTACCTTTTAGAAAGATGTAGTTTCTTTCCTTATCTCTTTTAATTTGGTCGATTTTTGCTTTTGCTTTGTCTGATATTAGGATTGCTACCTCTGCCTTTTTTTCTTTTTTATTTCAGCTGAAGCATAATAGAGTCTGCTCCAGTGCCTTACCTTTACTCTATGTGTCTCTCTGTTTCAAGTGTGCTTCTTGAAAACCGTATTGTAGGATTATGTTTTTTGATTCACTCTACTATCCATTTCATTTTATGGGAGAGTTTATCCCTTTCACCTTACAGTTTTAATTACCAACTGTGTATTTCCCTTCTGATTTTTCCTCCTGTTTGTCCCCTCTCTTTTTACACAATTTTCTTCCTTGAGAGTGTTTTGCTTCTGTCTACCACCTCCCCAGTTCTGCCCTCTCTTCTGTGAGTTTTCTTCCTTCCCCCATTTACTTAATAACCTCCCCTCCAACTTTTCTTTCAGTAAGATAAATTTCTATATTCAATTGATTGTGCATATTGTTCCTTCTTTGAGCCTTCTGGAATATCATGTTCCATGACTTCTGATTATTTAATATTTACAGCTGTTAAGACCTGTGTAATCCTGATTGTGGCTCCCTGATATTTGAATTGTTTCTTTCTGGCCACTTATATTATTTTTTCCTTGACCTGGTCATTATATAATTTGGCTTTAATGTTCTTTAGTGTTTTTATTTTAAGAGCTCTTTCCTGAGGTGATAAGTGGATTTTTTTTCAATGCCTATTTTTTCTTCTGGTTCCAGGACATTAGGGCAATTTTCCTTCATAATTTCTGGAAAGATGTTGTCCAGGCCCTCCTTTTGATTGTAGCTTTCAGGTAGTCCAGTGATTCTGACTTTGTCTCTCTTGGATTTATTTTCCAGGTCAGGTATTTTTCCAATGTGATATTTTACATTTTCTTCTATTTTTTCATTCTTTTAAATTTGTTTTATTGATTCTTAATGACTCAAAGAGTCATTAGCTTCCACTTGCCCTATCTTAACTTTGAAGAAGTTATTTTTCTCAATTAGCTTTTGTACTTCCTTTTCCGTTTGGCCAATTGTACTATTTAGGAGTTGTTTTCTTCAATGGAGTTTTCTGCCTTTCTTTCCACTTGACCAATTCTACTTTTTAAGCAGTTTTTTTCATTTTTCAAGTTGTTGACTCTTAAAAAAAATCATTCTCTTGCATCACTCTCATTTCTTTTCCCCATTTTTCTTCTTCCTCTCTTATATGATTTTTATTTATTTTAAGCTTAAATACTAAAACTTAAATATACAATAAGAAAAGATAAAGAAACATATTACAAACTTAAATACTATAGCTTAAACACAAAATTAGAATTTTTCTATACATTGCCATGAACATAGCAGAATGTAAGAGAGGATTAAAAATATATAGCAATAAATATACTACATATTGTGTTCAGAGCTGCCCATCTTTTCTTTGCTTCTTTGTGAATTTTATTTTGTTTTCTGCTGTGCACTTTAACTTTATTCCTTTTCACTGCCTTCTTTACTCCCTCCCCAAAGAAGGCTACTATTAAACACTATTAATGCCCCCCCCCATTCCTTTCCATTTTGGCCTTTTATTTCTTTCTGAATTTAGAAGACTTTTATGCACATATGTATGTATGTATGTATTGTTCCCTCTTTAACCCTTGCCCAATGAGAGTAGGTTCATAGAACAACCAGTCCTTCTCCCCTAGACACCCTTCTACCCTCCCCTTAGTATTTAAGCTTAAAATAAATTAAAAAAATCATTTAATAGAAGCAGAATAAAAATTGGGAAAAGAAATAAGAGTGATGGAGAAGAAGTATTGAAAAAAGAGTAAACAGCTTGGAAAAAGAAAACAACTACTTAAAAAGTAGAATTGATCCAGTGGAAAGGGAGATAGAAAAATCCACTGAAGAGAAAAACTCCATAAAAAGCACAATTGGCCAAATGGAAAAAGGATTATACATACACATGCATACATATACTTACATACACATATGTATACCTGGATATCTATAATCATACTCATATGTAGACATATATGTACATATATGCATCTATATAAGAATGTACTATGCTTGTTTGTCCTCTGTTTCTCTGAGGGTGAATAGCAACTTCCTTCCTAAATCCAAGTCTTTCCATATTTTTCTAAATCCACCAACTCATCATTTCACACACCACAGCAATATTCCAACTTTATCCTGTCTAGTTATTTTAAATAGTCTAAAATAACATTGATTAATATGGCTGACGTATACTATACTTTCCATATTTTCTCTTTTGAGTAAATCTATTTTAGCTTTAACTTTGAGATCATGATTACTACCCTTGCTTTTTTTCTAATAAATTCTACCTGATCTTTATTTTATGTTTGTGTATTTCTCTTATTTGCTAACCCTCCTGACTTCTCTACTTTATTTGTACTTGCTACCTTGTCCTTTTATTACTTAGCTGATTCCCTCAAAACACCCCTCCCTTATCCTCTCCTCCTTACAACTTCTCCTCACCCTCCTTCTTTCTATCTGAAGTTAGAAGACTTTTATAGCTTTCCAAATATGTTATACCTTCTTTATCCCATTCCTGTTAATCTAGACACCCTTCTACCTTCCCCTTATCTTATTCTCTCACTTCTTAATTTTTTCTTTTTACAAATGCAGAGACTTTTAGAAATTTACAGTCTTAGAAGATTAGATATATATGTTGTTCCCCCTTTAAATCTGATGTATGATTCCCTTAAAAAACCTGTTACTTATCCTCTCCCCCCCTTCCTATCCACTCGGTCTTTCATTTCTTTCTGAATTTAGAAGACTTATATACACACATACATACATACATACAAATATACAAGCATATACATATACACCCACATATATATACACACATATATACACACACACACACACACACACACATATATGTATTGTTCCCTCTTTAACCCATTCCCAATGACAGTAGGATTCCAGAACTACCAGCCCTTCTCCCCTATCTAATTTCTCTGTCAGTTCTTCCTCTTGTACCTCATTTGTATAAGATAATTACTCTTTTTTACCTTTTCCTAACCAGCTTTCCTTTTTAGAATCACATCATGCTCAGATCTACCCCAGTCTTTCTTTCAAACTACCAAAATAATAATCTTAGACATATATTTTACATTTCCTCATATAAAAAGTAAATTGTCTGTCTTTATTGAGTTCCTTGTAATTTGTCTTTGATGTCTACCTTATTTTTCTCTTGGATCTTGTATGTCAAATTTTCTGTTAAGTTCAGGTTTTGTTTTCCAACAAAATCCTGAAAGTCTGACAATTCAATGAATGTTGATTTTTTTTTCCATTTAAGATTATGTTTAACTTTGCTGCGTATGATATTTTTGGCCACAACCCCAGTTCTTATGCTCTTCAATACATATAGTGTTCTAAAACCTGCAGTCTTTTAGTGTTGCTACTGCTAGGTCTTGTGTTATTCTAATTGTGGCTCCACCATATTTCAATTTTTTTCTTATTGTCCATGATATTTTTTCCTTGAGCTGAGGATTTTGGAATTTGACTATAACATTCCTGTAGGTTTTCTCTCATGATTTTAAACTCTTTTTTAAAAAGCTCTTCCATGAGTTCTTTCTGGGCTTGAGGCCACTTTCTGTCTTTCTCTGGGGTTTTGCTCATAGGTGTTTTGACATTGTTGTCCTCTTCTGAATTTGTGTGTTGATCTTCCCTGCCACCATAATCACTTTCTATGGTCAGATCCTTTTTTCGGGCTGCTTTTTGCTCAGGTCTTTTCCCTTTCTTTTAAATTTTAGCTCTGCTCCCAGGATGGAAGGGGTACTGTCTCAGGCTTCTTTTGCTGTTAGGTCCTAACTATTTTATCTGGTGCTGTACTGAAGTTTCTCTGAGGTCCACAGGGGACCCTCATGTCTGGTGCTGTGCTAAGAGTGTGGGGTGGAGGGTGCCAAGTGCTGCTGGAGGTTGCAGGTGTCTGACAGTTTACCTGGTGTTGATCTAGGGTCTTAGCATTGGTGTCTGGAATGTGATTAGGAGTGCTGGGGGTGTTTTTGCGTTTTTCTGGAGTTACACTGAAGCATGTAGTGGTCTGGCTGCTGGAAGTTGTCTATTTGCCACATGCTAAAGCATGTGGAAATCATCAGAGCGGGAGTCTGTCTGTTCTCCTGCCTATACTAAGGCATGTGGGAGGTCCTAGGGTTGGTGTTTGCCTGCTCCACTGCACTTAGGATCTCCAACTAGTTTGCTGGGCTGGGGTTACTACTAGCTTTCTGAAGTGCTTCCTGTGCTGTACCATGTTCCCCTTTTACCCAGGTGAGACAGACTTTTCTTGCCAATCTTCCAAGTCTTGGGCTAAAAGATTGTTTTTACCCCATCTTTTTGTTGGTTCTGCTGTGCCAGAACTAGTTTGGGGGGTGTTTGGAGGTGAATATGGGGGGCATTATGGCAATTTATTGATTATTCTGCCATCTTGGCTCTCAGAAATCCTCCATCTGAAAGGATTTTTTGTCATTCTTGAGAAGCCTTTTTAAAAGATTGCCCTGCTCATCTCCTGGTATAAGGAAGAAGTTATAAAAGGTGCCCTAAAAATTGTCTGCTTCAACTAACTTAATTCTGGCCTACTTGCTGTGATAGGTGGGGATCCCACCCTGTTGCAGTAGCTCAAAAGAAACATGAGATTCCTAAATCGAGTCCGTTCCAAATCTCCATTCCAAGTGTTCACATGGACTCTTTGTGCAGAGACTTCTGAGTTGTTTTTGGTCTGATCAGTCATACTAGGACACACTGTACCTTCATCCCAATGTAATGATGTCATTTCGGTCTTTGAGAACTAAGGACAACAACCACTCAACTGTCCCCAGCACTTGGCACAGCGTCTGGCCTGTGGTAAACACTTAACAAATATTTGCTGACTGAATGACTGCTTCTTTATAGTAATCACATTTGGCATTTTTAAAATTTGTTCAGTCATTTTTCAGTCATGTTCAGCTCTTTGTGACCCTATTTGGGGTTTTTCTTGGTGAAAATACTGGAGAAGTTTTTCATTTCCTCCTCCAGATCATTTTACAGATGAGGAAGTTGAGGGTGGGGGCCAAGTTCCTGTCACTGGTTTTGTGTGCTGGGTCCTTGGGTGCTGGCAGCTTGAGACTGTAGGGGTCTGGCAGTTTACCTGGTGTTCAGCTGGGGTCCTACTGGTGGTTTCTGGTGTATACTGAGGCCAAATGGGATTTTTCTGTGTTGGGGTTACACTGAAGAAAGAAGTCCTGCCACTGAAGGGTACCTGCCTGCTTGGGGCTGCACTTAAGCACATCAAGGTCTGGCAGCTGGGGGGACTCCTGCCTACCTGAGGCTACATCAAAGCACGGGGAGCTCTGGCCACTGGTAGATGCCTGCCCACCCAGGCTGTGCTTAAGCATGTGGGGGTTCTCTGAGTTGGGGTCTGTTGGCTCCCTAGCTATACTAAGGCACATAGGGGGTCCTGGTGTTGGCATTTAACTGCTCTACTCTGCTGGGGCTCAGGATCTCCTGCTGGTTTGCTGAGATGGGGCTTGCTGCTGGCTTACTGGGACACTTTTTGTCCCGGAATGCTCTCCCTTTTTTCCTGAGTGTGATGGACCTTTTTTTTTTTGCCAGTCTTCCAAGTCTCCCGGACTAAAAGACTGCTCCACCCCATCTTTCTTCTGGCTTCACTTCTCCAGGATTTGTTCTGGCATGCTATTTTATGGTTGTTCCAAGGTGAATATGGAAAAGGGACAGGGATTTATTGCTTACTCTGCTATTTTGGCTCCTGCTGGAAATACTTTCAACTAACTAGAGACAAATATCCCTTGCTCTTCTGCTGGAAAGAGAGGCCCCAGTTGTGTATTCCTCAGGATAAATCAATGGGCCAAATCTAACCAGTAATCAATGGCCATTCATTTATTAGGTGCTTGTCAAGTGCCAGGTACTAGACTAAGTCCTGGGGACATATTTCCAAGTATTCTGGTCCAGAAGAATTCAAGTTACTTGACTCAATTCACCTATATCTTCAGGTGATTAAAAAGCCATCCTATAGGATGACTTGATGAATCAATTGATATTCTTGAATTAATTAGTATTAGTATTTGAATTTTATTTAACTATGTACTTTTTTCTGATGTAGAATATGAGTTCCCTGAAGGCAGGGATTGTTTCAGTCTTACTGTATACTCAGGTTTTCCCTAACAAGCACCTGGAACATTCCTGATCTTTAATACACACTTGTTGAGTAATAATTTGATGTGATTACTGAGCTACTGCCAATGGTATGTGGAAAATGGGGTGAAATAATGGCAGTCTCAAGTCCTTTTCTCTACCAATGCAGAACAGAGAACCAAGAATCTGGTTGGATCGACCCATCTGAAGCATCAGGAAGAAGGCAACTGGGTAGTACAGTGGACAGAGTGCTGCATCTGGGAATCAGAAAGACCTGAGTTCAACCACCACTTCAGAATTTACTAGCTCTGTGACCCTGGGCAAGTCATTTAATGTCTCTGCCTCAGTTTCCTCAATTGTAAAATGAAGCTAATAATAATGAACCTACCTCCCAGGATTATTGTGAGAATCAAATAACATATTTTAAAAGTACCTGTCACATAGCAGTTTCTATATAAATCAGTGGTTCTCAATCTGTGGGTTATGTTCAATTTAAATACATCCTGCATATCAGATATTTACATTACAATTCATAACAGTAGCAAAATAACACTTACGAAGTAGCAACGAAAATAATTTTATGTTTGGGGGTCACCACAACATGAGGAACTGTATTAAAGGGTTGTGGCATTAGGAAGGTTGAGAACCACCGATATAAATAGTAGTTTTATTATTATGGAGGAGGATGGCTCCAAGGGTAGCCAAGGGACATGTGCAAAGATACAAGTCTTGCCCTGCTTCTGAGTATATAGACAGATGAACAGAGAGATAGATATATGTGCATGTGTTTTTTTCCAGGCTATATATAGTTTTAAAAACCTCTGTCTTAGGAGAACCAAAACCTTAACTATAATTCTGGGTTCACTCCAGGCCATCTTTCATTCAGCTGCCAAAGTGATTTTCCTGTAGCATAGGTCCAATCATGTCACTGCACTAATCAGCAAACTCTACTTTCAACTAACTAGAGACAAATATCTGTCACCTCAGGCATTAGAAGTTCTTCATAACCTAACCTGGTGCTACCTTTCTAGTCTTCTTACACGTCACATCTTTGATATGCTCTTTGATCCAATGACACTGGCCTCCTGGCTATTCCCTGCATAAGGCACTCTATCTCTGAGATTCAGAGATCTTCTCTGGCTGTCCCCTATGCCTCAATTCCATTTCCTATTTTTCCTGGATTCTTTCTAGTCCCAATTAAAATCCTACCTTGTATAGGAAGCATTTCCCAATGCCTCTCAATTCCAGTGCTTTCCCTCTCATAATTTCCTAATTATCCTACATGCTGCATTTCTGTACACATATCTTCTAGTAAGGGACCTCAGTTAAAGTGATCATTTTGCTATTAAGCTGATGTGGGGATGACAGCAGGTGGAAGACTAGGAGATGAGAGAAACCAACTCCTCTCCCTTCTTCGTAACTCCCAGGCTGAAGTATGTGCTTGTGACCATAGAGAAAAGTCAAAAGGAATATTCAGTCCAGTGAACCTTCTTGGCCTTTAATGAATTTACAGAATAATTTAAGTCAATAAGCATTTAAAAATAGGTTTTTACTGATGTGTTTAGCTTTTTTACATCCCCATAATTTTCCCCCAAATCTCTCCCAGAAACATTCCTTATAACAATGGTTTTTAAAAACAAAGAAAAAAAGAAGGAAAATCAGCATAAATGTTCAGTGCATCAAAAACATTTGAAAATACATGCGATGGAGCACACTTGGGGATTTCTTACCTTTGCAAAGTGGGAGATGGGAAGGTCTTCTCGTGTGTCTTCTTTTTAATTAATTGATTGATTAATTGATTCTTATTTTTCAACATTCATTTCCACAAGATTTTGAGTTAAAATTTTCTCCCCATTTCTCTCCTCTCTCCACCCCAAGATGGCATGCATTCTGATTACCTTTTCTTACAGTCTACCCTCCCTTCTATGACCTCCCCTCTTTATTCTTTTTCTTCTTACTTTCTTGTTGGGCAAGAGAGATTTCTATACCCCATTGTCTGTATATTTAATTTCCCTGTTGTATGTAAAAACAGTTTTTTTAAAAAAACATTTGTTTTTAAAATTTTGAGTTCCAAATTCTCTCTTTTCTTCCCTTCCCACCCACTCCCATTGAGAAGGTAAGTAATTCAGTATAGGTTATACATGTGTAGTTATGCAAAACACTTCCATAATGGTCGTGTTGTGAAAGACTAACTATATTTCCCTCCATCCTATCCCACCCCCCACTTATTTTCTTTCTCCTTTGACCCTGTCCCTTTTCAAAAATGTTCGTTTTTGACTACCCTCTCCCCCAATCTGCCCTCCCTTCTATTGCTCCCCCACCTTATCCTCTGCCCCTTACTTTCCTGTAGGGTAAGATACCCTATGGAGTGTGTATGTTATTCTCTCCTTAAGCCAAATCTGATGAGCGTAAGTCCTCTTCCCTTCTATTGTGAAACCTTTTTCCTGCCTCTTTTATGTGAAATAATTTACCCCATTGCTTTTCTTGGAGGCTTTGGACGTAGGAGCTTTTACTTTGTTGTCCTCTTCTGGTTGTATGTTTTGATCTTCTTTGTTACTGAAATAAGATTCTATAGTCTGAATTTTTAAGGCTGTTTTTGACTGTTTGCTTCTTAACTTTCTAACTCTTTGTCAAGATAAGATTCTGATTCCAGTGAGGGTAGGGGTAGGGCAGGGTATACTGTCCTAGTCTTCAGGGATTTTTGTGCACCTGTTTTCAGAGGTGCTTCTAGGAACATGTAGATTTTCAGCTCTTCCAAGGTGGTATGATCAAAGAAGAGATGTTTACTTCTTTCCTGGCCTGTGCTCTGCTCTATGAATGATCAAAAGCCTTTTTGCCTTGGAACTCTGAGAAGGATTCCTTCTCCACTGCAGCCGCAAGTTCTGCCACAGCAGTGCTCCTCCCAGGACTGCCACCCAAGACTGTGACTCAGATCCAAGCAGGGCAAGGCAAGAGAATCCTGCCTCAGTGCCATCCCTACAATCCCCCTCTGATCAGCCACTTGATCCTCATACTGCTGTGGGCGGGGAGTGCTGGAAGCAGTCACTGCTGTTGCTGCTGCTCTTGCAACCACTGCCACCTCTGCAGCCCCAGGGCAGGACCACACTCCTCTCTTGCTCAGGTCTGACAGAGTTTTCCCACTCACCTTCTATGCTGTTTTTGGCATTTGTGGTCCAAAAAGTCTGGAAACCACCACAGCTTCCAGTGATTCAGTCCCCCCCTGAGGCCTGCTCCCATACTGTCTTTGCTGGTGCAGCCCATGCTGGACTGTGTGCTCCACTCTCAGCCTGGTGTGGTAGACCCTTCTGGTTGGCTGGAGATTTGCTTCACTCCATCGTTTTGTGGGTTATGCAGCTCTGGAATTTGTTTAGAGTCATTTAAAAATGTATTTGGAAGGGTTTGGGGGAGATCTCAAGCAAGTCCTTGTTTTTCTTCTGCCATCTCTCCTCCACATTCAGGAATATTATGCCATGGTTCTGTGCACTATTAGGATTCCATGGGGTTCTCTACCTTATCAGATGATGATTCATTTTCCTTTGTTTTATAGTTTTTCTTTTATATTTATTAATTTCCTTGATCTAGAGACCCCAATGTCCTCTATTATTGCTATCAACTAAATACCATATAGCTAGATTTATTTGCTTATGCAAGTTTTCTTTCATTGACTTTTTTTCCTCCAGAAGTCTCTCGGCATTTGAATCTTTTTTCCTTTTTCTCTTATTCTGAACTTTTTGACTCCCCAGTGGTGCTGGATTTTCTGGGTCTGGATCTGAAAAACTCTCATTGAGAGTTTCATTGAGCAATTCGTGGTTCAACAATGCTGATGTTCTGTGACTTTGACTGGAAAAAGACTGGTTTCTGGTAAAAGCTAAGCTCTTTCTCTAAGACTTAATGAGATATAATACAGACTCACATGGCATCCCTCATCCATCTGTTCCTCTGGTCTCTGGCTGAGTTCTGTTGTGGCATAGAATGCTGTCACACCACTATCATAACCTGAACATCGTTTTGCTATTTAGAACTCAGAGCCCCTATGAGCTGGAGAATGGTGTTCAGGATTACCTGCTTGCTCCCCAACATGAGAACATATTGTTTGCCTCCACTAGATAGTGGGCTTCTTGAAGGTAAGCACCAATTCATCTTAGTATACCTAGTGTCTAACTTTGGCTTGACATAAAGTAGGAATTTAAATGGACGTTTTTTGGTTGTTGTGGATTAACAATTAAAGGAATGTTTTCCCACTATTTGAGGTACAAAAGGCTTGAGTATGCAAGGATTTTTAGACTGATCATAAATAGAGCTAGATAGGCAGGACAATTCAGGAGCATAGGTAGGACCCTAATCAAGAACTTTAATATATTAAGGGGTGATAATATATAAAATGCCAATTTCCCTACCAAGTCCATAGAAAGACCCAAATCAGGCATAACATAAAGTTTTTTAAAATTAAAATAATATAAAGGATCTGAATTAAGTCGTAACTGAAAATAGGAAATGAAATGCTCAAAAAGAATCCAACACACATTGTTTCTCTTTTCTTTTAAATCTTGCTCCATATATACATCCATGTTCATGACATATAGAAGTTAGATAACTTATTTATCTTATAAGTACAATATTATTTTTAAATGCTAAATCATAGAATCATATTGTCTTAGCGATAGAAAGGATATCAGAAATCATTTACTCTGTACATAAGGATTTCCTCTACAGCATACTACCTAGTGATTACTTGGAAGCTCTTTTGCAGGCTTCCAGTGATGGGCTGTTGACAACTTCTAAATCTTCCACTCCACTTTTGTATTACTGTCATGAAGAAGCTTTTTCAGATGAAATATGCCTGCCTATAATTCTCCTTCATTGGTATTTTGATTTCAAACAAATTTGTAGTCCTTCATACATATAACAAGCCTTCAAATTCTTAAGGATTTTCATGTTGTCCATTCAATCCCTTTCACATACAACATCCTCCCTGTTCCAAGGCAAATATCCTCATTCTATTCAACTAATCCTTGTATGAAACAATGTCTAATTTGTAGTTTTCTCATCTTTCTGGATGCCCTTCTTTGGATATGTTCTGACTTGTTAATACCTTTCCTTAAATGTGGTGCTAGAATGGGAAACAATGAGCTAAAATATTATCATAGCAGAAGAAAGCAAAATGATGAGCAAAATGCTCATTCTAGATTCTATACTTTTTCATTAAACTTAAGATTATATTAACTTTTAAATTTTCATATTCTTATCAAAGTTTAGAAATATATTGCAATTACTAAAATCCCAGGTCTATTTTTATATGAGCTACTATCTGGCAACTTCATTCCTACCTAGTACTTGTGCCATTGAAATTATGAGCCAAAGTATAGTACTTTATACTTGTCCCTTTTTAAATTCTATTAAGTTATGCCTATTTTATTAGATTAAACCCCTTGTCACAATTTGTTGAAATCTGCATTTCAATTAGGTTAAAAAAGCATGAACTATTCCTCCCAGATTTATGTCACCCACAAATTTGACAAGTATGCTATTTCTACAAAATGATTAATTAAAATAAATATTGAGCACAATGGCACCAATGACAAAGTCCTTTGACACAACACTAGGGGCTCCCATCCATAATGAAACCCATCCATTGATTTTAGCTCAACACATTGCCCTTTTTATATTACACTGCATTTAGCACTTTTGGAATAGGTAAAATTCTACTATAACTATCCCTTAGAGAAAAATTGCAGGCCAAGAAGCTTCCCCAAAGCTCTTTTCAAGTCTTTGTTCCGAAGGCTATAGATGAAAGGATTTAGCGTAGGGGTGACCACTGTATACATCACAGTCGCTATCGTGTCTTTCTGGGCTGTGTGAGTGGAAGAGGGATTGAAATATACACCAATGATGGTGCCATAAAAAAGAGAGACCACAGATAAGTGGGAGCCACAAGTAGAGAAGGCCTTCCATTTCCCATGAGCTGATGGGACCTTCCATACAGCAAATACAATAGGAGTGTAAGAGATCACAATGCAGATGAAAGAAATAAAAATTACTGGTCCCCCCAAAAGAAGGACCAACATTTCATTGAAATGGGCATCAGAACATGAGAGTTTGATCAAGGCATTTATGTCACAGAAGAAGTGAGGAATTTTATTATTTGTACAGAAAGATAGCTGAGCTAACAAGATGGTATGTATCATTGAAATGAGGTGAGCAGAAACCCAAGGCACAGCCACCAATAGGGCAGAAAGACCTGAAGTCATGATTGAGCCATAGTGTAAAGGGTGACAGACAGCCAAGTAGCGATCATAGGCCATGGCAGAGAGGAGGATGCTATCTGAAGCACCAAAGGCAATATGGAAATACATTTGAGCTAGGCATTCTGCATAGGAGATGGCATTACTCCCTAACAGGTAATTTATCAGCATCTTGGGAACTGTGGTAGAGGTAAAACAGAGATCAAGGAAAGATAAGTTGGCGAGGAAGAAGTACATGGGGGTATAGAGGTGGGAATCAAAACAAATTGCCAGGATGGTGAGCAGGTTACCCAGTGTCCCGAAGAAGTACATGCCCAGAAATAATCTGAAGAGGAATTGTTGCTCCTCTGGTTGGTCAGACAGACCTAAAAGGAGAAAGTCCAAGGCCCCTGTTTGATTCCCCACTTCCATGGATCCCTTGAATCACATAGGAAGAAAAAGAAAATGCAGTGGGAATGTCAAAAGCACAGAGGTCAAAATGAGTTGGTATCCCCAATACATATACCCCAAACCACCTCCAAAACACCTAGGGACAGAGCCTACAAGGTATCTTGTGTATTGGCTCCCTTCCACTTACCAAGCTACCCACCACACCAGGCCAGAGGAGTCAACAGTGAGACAGTCAAGGCCCAGTGGGTATTCTTCCACAATCACTTCCTCACTCTTACCATACACAGGGATGGGGATTAAATCATAGCAGAGTTACATAGTTGAGTGCTGAAAGAGGTGGTAATTAATGATTCAAAACCAACTAGTCTCTAAGTATTTGGACTAGGACCTGTCATGTTTAACATCAATCACTTGAATAAAGGTGGATGTCCAAGTGTTAAGGGAATCTGAAGATCTTTCCTGTCCCTAGGCCTTTTGATAGGCTTAAGTGGCTCTGAGAACCTTTCATGATTTGAAAGTATACTCTGCCCGCAATGGGATGAATGTGGTCATAAAGCCTGTGGCAGGAGGCTTGTTTTTTGGGAATGCCCACGTCTTGTTGCTTTGTCTTTGGGCAGTGGGTCAAGAGGGCTGTGACATTCTCTGATCCAGGAGAAGGCTATATATATGCCCTGATGTGAGGTTTTGCTTTCGGGCTCACTTTGAGAGGAGCCGTATGATTTGGCCAGATGAGACTCTGGGAAGTTGTTGAGCCCTCCTGCTTTGAAAAACCCAGATGCTGGTGCTTCCCTCTCTGGTAACTGAATAGGTATGGATGTAATGGTCAGATGGTTGGAAGCCCATCTGCGGATCTGTTTCTCTTTTTGCTTGTAACTTCTGCTTGTAACTTGTTTGTATTCTCTGAAGTTCAGGGTGCTGACTTTTCCCCCTGAACTAGGTAAATGATATATGTTGATTGATTAAAGTGATACTGCTAACCCACTTTGAGTTGTTTTCCTTTAGAAAAGCATATCTAAGAACCAGTGCTAGCAACCATCCTGGGCATGCTAGGGTGCTTGCTGATTCACTAAATTACTCATCACTTCCAATGAACAGAGGGTTAAAACAAGCAGTTCTTTTACTGACAACATATTCTCATACCTTCCAGTAGGAATATTTCTCCAGGTTGATAAAATACAGTTCAGAAAAATAAGGACAAATAAAAGTCTTCAATAGGGAGATAAAAAACTGTAGTGAAAAAAGTTCCCTGAGGTTTCAGGAACTCTTCACAAAAATTCATAAACCTGCTTCCTGTTCTTCTTGCCCTTATTCCCAGATCAATCCACAAGGTGACAAAGTTGGTCCAAATGGCTCCACCACAATTCCCTTGCTTGAATAAGTCTTGGATGGTATTTTGGTAGTGGGAGTGGTTATTCAGGCCTCCCCAGTTCCAACAGTTTGCTGGCCAGCAACCCCAGAGGTGGCATCAAAGTCTCATATGTCATATATGAGACATGCTGGTAATTTTGAGAGCTTAGTGGCTATGTGGCACTATAGTGCACAGAGAACTGAGTCTATAGTCCGAAAGACCCCAGTTAAAATCCAATCTCAAATACCTACTAACCGTGTAAGCCTTGGCAAGTCCCAAGCTCAGTTTCCTCAACTGGAAAATTGGAATAATAATAGCATCTACCTTGCAAGGTTGTTGTACTTTGTACAACATTCATTTATGTACGTGTTATTTCCTCTGATAAAGTACAAGATCCTGGAGAGCAGGATTTTTGACTTTGTATCATGGAACCTAGGATAGTACATATCCCCACAAATATTAGGTGCCTAACAAATGCATGTTGACCAAATTAATAAATGAATGCTCCAGCAATAGATGAAGGTTTCCTGGGTGAAGTATTTACTTTAAAAATGTTATTGATGCTAGACACTGTGCCCAATCTCCAGGCTCCTTTCCTTCACCAATCCATGCTCTTCACTCACAAATTCCTGGTCATGATCTGGTCCATAACTCACATTCTGTCAAACAAAAGGCATTGAGGTTCTGGAGAGATTCAGTTTTATCAGAGTCTGTTGAAAGATCACTTTGGGAAGATGGAAGGACTTTCCAGGGTTTGGGCTTTGAAATGTGAATTCCCTGAACACCTTGTTAGATGGAAACAAACGAAAGATCACTTTGGGAAGATGGAAGGACTTTCCAGGGTTTGGGCTTTGAAATGTGAATTCCCTGAACACCTTGTTAGATGGAAACAAACAGATCTAATTGCCCTTCCACTTTTCCTTCCCCTAACTCTCCTTCTGTGACTTTGTTCTCAATACTCTTGAGGGAAAGAACACTATTCAAGGATTTTAGTTCTCAGAAGTTTCCTTTGTTGGAAACACTTTCAACTAACTTGCAGCAAACATTCCTGGCAGGCAAGAATGATGGGTCAATTCTAATAAGCAATCAATCAACATGTATTTATTAGGTGCTTATTATGTGTCAGGTGCTGTCTTACATGTAAGGGACATCTGACTGTCTCTTGGTACAGATGAATTCCAGTTATCTGGCTTAGTTCAACTAGAGTTTCAGGTGATGAAAGAATTAGCATATTGGGATTACTTATTTACATAATTGGAATTCATTTGGCAGGTACTTATTTTTGTTAATTAACAACATTCCTCCTCCTCCTCCTTCTTATGGTAGTAGGGGTGTAAGATGTGTTCAGAGAAGACTAGTACCTCTGGTATGAGAGCTGCCAAGCCCTTTTCAGGGCTGCTCACCTAACTTTGGTGTCTACCTACCAGCCAGTTCTCCCCTATGACTCCAAGAAACTGTGGCATGCATACTAGCCACACTCTGGTAAACTATATCAATAGAAGGGCTAAACCAGATTGAGGGTGACCAAGGGGTGAGGTAGAGGGGGTGTCTGCCTTAAGACTTTCCCCAGTGAAATGTGTGAATGAGCACAATTTGTCTCAAGGTGGCTGAAACAGGCACTGTGCAATGCTTAGTGTGTAGTTAGACATCAAAGATGCTGAGGTTATCCACTGCAACCCAAGTCATCACCAGTCATCTTGACTTTGTTTTGCCCATGGACTTCGATGACTCTAGAAGAGAGACTGAGATCTATGAGTTATCACAATTCTACCTCACTTAAATACAATTTATTCACTAATCAAAAGATATAACCCATACCATTTTACCATTTTTACACACATATACATATACATATACTACATACATATATACACATACATACATACATATACCTACACACACACACACACACACGGCTAATAGGCTCAGAGCCAGAAGGCATCACAACCCTTGTGACTTGATGCCTAATTACCTTAGTACAAAAAAGTGTGAAAGTTCCTAGAAACAAGCTTCTCTTCAAGAAGCTCCTCCCCCACTGGGCTCTATGTGACTCAGAATGTATTACCTTTGGGCCAGAGTTCAAAGCAGCAAGACATCGGTAATTGAACACATGTGGTCACATAGGCTTATTAATGGATGGGGATGACCTTCATCTTCTGTTAACATTACAATATTCAGAGTAATAACTGATAAATAGAATTATGTATAGAACAATTTTCTATCTATAAACCTATTCTTGTCTAATGGTAGGCATCTCTAGGGCAGGAGGTAGGGGAGAAGGGGAGAAAAAAAGTGAAAAAATTTACCTGATAATTTTGTTGTATATTTGAAAGGAATACTAAATTGTGCACAGTAGATGTGCAGTTTCATGTACTACGATTTTTTATTGTCCAGTATTATGGAAATGCTTGTTTTATTTCACAAATTAAAAATAAAATTTAAAAAAGAATATAGAAAAGGTTAAAGGGACAAAATTTTGAAGGGATTTAAAATCCAAACAAAGGATTTTATGTTTGATCTTTGAGGTTTAATTGAGAGTCACTGGATTTTATTAAGTAGGGTGGTAACATGTTCTGATCTGTGCTTTAATTTCATTTGGGCACCTTAGTAGATGGTGGACTTGGAATGGGAAAAGACTTGAGGCTGAGAGACCAATTAAGAGGCTGCTGAAATCATCCTGGTATGAGATTATGAGAGTCTGAACCAGTCATGGCTGTGTGAATTGAGAGGAGAGAATACCTAACAAGAGAGAATCATTAAGACTGGACAACAGATTGGATATGAGAAATGATTGTGGAAAAAAAGTTGAGGGTAAAATCTAGTTTTCAAAACTAGACAATTTGGAATATGATGGAGCCCTTAACAGTGACTAGGAAGATGAGAAGAAGGCAAGGTTTGGGTAGAAAGATGAGTTTTGTTTTGTACATGTTGCATTTGAAGTGCCAAAAGGCCATCCAAGTTGAAAGAACTAAGAAGCAGTTGGTGATCTGAGATTGGAGCTGAGGAAAGAGGTTAGGGTGCAATATTAGATTTAGGAACCATCTGCATAAAGACTATATTGAACCCATGGAAGCTCATGAGTTCTCCAAGGGACAAAGTATAGATAAATAAAAGAAGATCAAGGACAAACACGGGGTACACATATGGTTAGTGACTCCATCTTGGATGAAGAACAAGCAAAAGAGAGTGAGAAAGATCAGTCAGTTCAATTGGAGGAGAAACAAGAGGGGGCAACATCATGAAAGCTTAGAAAGGGGAGATTTTCGAATAGAAGAGGATGATCTAAAGTGCCAAAGGCTGCAGAGGGGTATAAGAGGATAAGGAATGAAGGAAAAGCCATTCAATTAGTCAATTTAGAAACCATTGGTGACTTTGGAGAGAGTAGTTAAAGTTAAATATGTTCAGAAGCCAGATGGCAAAGGGTTTTGAAAAGGAAGAGGAGAGGAAGTAGAAGCATCAATGGTAGATGCTTTCTCAAGGCATTTAGCCAAGAAGGGGAGGAAATACACAATAGGTTATAGGAACAGTAGAATAAAGTGGGCATTTTTTCAGAATGAGGGAGATATGTAGGCAACAGGTAAAAACCAAGAGATAGGGAGAGATGGAAGATAAGCAGGATAGCACAGATGAGAGAGGGGTCAATCTTCTGAAGAAATAGAAAGGGATGGGATGAAGGACCTATATTGATTATGGATTAAGGACCTATATGGATTAACCTTGGGAAGAGGAAAACTCATCTCTTCATGAGAAGCAGAGGTGAAGGAAGAAATGCTTAATTGATGGGAGATTAAAAGAAGGGAAGAGTAGAAGGCTCTAGGCTAATGGTTTCTATTTTTTCAGTGAAGTATAAAGCCATTAGAGGTCCCATTCATTAAATAGCAGAGTCAAATGCAGTTAATAGAAACCAGAACTAGAGATACACAAAGAATGAGGGAGAGACCATATGACAGATGAAGAAGAGAATGTAGGAATATAAATCTAATCTGAGAACTCTACTACTCAATAGATTGTCCCACAAATGTTAAGGCAACTGCTTTTCAAGGAACTAAGCCCTGGAGACCCAGGGCCTGGTTCTGTCATGCATAAAAACCATGAAATATTTGAAAGAGGGAGCTCCTAGGCAATTTCTCATTTGATTAAGGGCTCCACTTCCTTCTCATATCCTTTCAAAGCTAGATTCAGGAGCTCAGACTTGTCTGCTATGAAGAAAACTCATTTTAAGTGAAACTCATTCAAAATCGTTTTGCTATTTAACTGAGGTAGGAAAGAGAACAGGTAGAGGGGGACTGGGAGAACAGCTTTCCAGTCTTAAGTATATGCTAGAGACCATGGGGGAAGGACACAGAGAACTTTGAGTCCATTGAGCCTCTTCAGGCTTTAATATACATTCCTGTGCCAATTCAGTGCAATTAAATAAGCTTTTTTTAAAAAATATTTTATTTTCCTGTAATTACAGGTAAGAATAACTTTAACATTCTTTTTTTCAAATTCATTATTAAATTCTCTCTTCCTTCTCCCTGTTACCGAGAAGTCAAGTAATGTGATATAGCTTATACATGTGTAGTCATGTAATACATTTCCATATTAGTCATGCTGTGAAAAACCATGCAGACAAAAAAAAGCCACTTCAAAATAAAGGACGAAAAGGAAAAGTATCTTTGATCTACAGTCATGCTCCACCAGTTGTTTCCCTGGAGATGGACATCACCCTTCATTATAAGTCCTTCAGAATTTTCTTAAAATGACATTGTATTGCCAAGAATAACTAAGGTAGTCACAGATCATCATACATTATTGTGTACAATGTTCTCCTGGTTCTGTTCATTTCACTTTGCATCAGTTCATGTAAATCTTTCCAGGTTTTTCTGAGAGAATTTTGTTCATAATTTCTTATACTACATTATAGCGTATTCTACCACAACCATATGCAACTACTTGTTTAGCCATTATCCAAGTGATGGACAGCCCCTCAATTTCCAGTTCTTTGCTGCCACTAACAGAGCTACTATAAACATTTTTGTACATATTTTTGTCTTTTAATCTCTTTGGGATACAGACCTAGAAGTGGTATTGTTGGGTCAAAAGCTAAAGAATTAATTTTTAAATAAGTTTTTATTGACTTATTCTTTTTATACCATAATCATTTCCCCTAGTATCCTTCTCCTTCCTAAGCACCATCTCATAAAATAAAGTGTTTTTAAAGACAAGGAAAAGAAAAAGAAAAGGAAAAAATCAGCATAATTGATCAACACATCAAAAAAGTCTTAGACTATGTACAATGTAACACCATCATCATTCTTCTTGGAACTATGTGATTCTTAAGATGTCTTCATACACCTTATCTTTAAGATCAGTATGTTTTCTTGTATATAGATCATGCTTTCTTTTAATGTTATTGTTTTTTGTTTCTCTTCATCCAGATTGTTCTTCACTTCTTTATATTTGCATTCATAATCAATTATGATCTCTTTTTCCTTTGGTTAGACTTGTCACAGTGGATTCAAGTTTTTCTATTCTGCCAAATATTTCTGCTCTGTACCTATTGTTTAGCTTTGGTTTGGCACAAAGTAGCAATGTAACAGCTTTTTTTTGGTTGTTGTTGATGATGATTCAGAGTTAAGGGGATATTTCCCCATAATTTAAGCCACAAGATATTAAGTATGGAAGGATATTTAGACTTTCACCATGAATAGACCTACTCAACAGCAAGGATAGTTCAGGAGAATAGATAAGGTCCTAATGAAGTCCATTAATACATTAAAGGTTGCTAATGCCTAAAAACAAATGTTCATTCTAATATCCCAGCCAAGGCAATAAGATAGAAATTTTGTTAAAATAACAATGCAATTAGAATTGAGTAGTGATTGACAACAACGGAGGAAATGTCAGAAAGTTATGTATTACACTTATTTGTTTCAATTTTCTTTAGATTTGGCTCCTTCTACATTTATGATATCTTTGATCATGTAGAGAGTAGCTAACTTATTCACTTTGTTATTTTAAGGATGATATAATTTGTAAATACTATCATAGAATCATATTGTCTCACAGCTGGAAAAAAACATAAGAAATAATTTAGTCCAACCTGTAATTAAGAGTCCCATCTATATAATCCTAAAAAGTGATTGTCCAATTTTTGTTTGAAGACCTTCAAGTCAAGACCTTTATTTGTGGACAGTTTACCACTTCTTAAATCCTCTATTGCGCTTCTAATTACTCACATTATGAAGAAGGTTCCCCCTTTCCCCACCCAGATGAAATCTGCCTTCCTGTAGTTCCCTTGTTCCCATTCACTAATCCTACCTTAGCTTTCGGGATTCCAACAGAATATCTTGTCTTCTTCCCCATTACAACCCCTGAAACACTTGAGGAATATTATGCTGTACCCTCACTCCACCACCAGTCTTCCATTTTTTTCAAACTAATCACCTCCAGTCCCTTCAACCAATTTTTGTATGAAATGACTTCTAATCTCTATTTCTCTTAATCTACCAGTTGCCTTTTTTGAATATACTATGGCATATTGTCTTTCTTTAAAACTGGTGACAAAACACAAAATAATACATTAAGTGTGTGTGATCATAATAGGAAAACCAAAATAATCATCTTCCTCATTTTATATGTTATCATTCTCTTCATACAGTTTAAGATCACACTAGTTTTTTTTAAATTTTGCTTCCATCTTCCATAATTGCTGTCATATTTTGCACACTAAAATCCATATGAGCTGTTTTCTTAGTAATATCAACCACACTCTGTGCTAGTGTTATTGAAATTTTGAACCAAAATTTATAGTTTTAGGTGTATCCTTATTTAATTCATTCTAATCCAATTATCCATATTTTATTAGTTTTGGCCCATTGTTCCAGTTTGTTCTAGATTTCCATCTTTTTTATCTCAATTCTTTCATTCAAAATATAAACTGTTCCTCCTAACTTTATATCATCTACAAGTTAAACAAACATTCTGTGTTTATCTTCATAATGCTCGTCTTTATTTAGTTCATTGATATAAATGTTGAATACAACAGAACTGAGGACAGAGAGCTGTTTTACACAACACTAATGGACCCCTTCCAGGTTTACATTACTCAGTCATTCCTGACAACACATTGGTTTGTTTATTTTCCCCATGAAATATTCATCTATGTCGGAAAAGGAAAAAAAAATCATCATAATTGTCTCTTGGAGAAATATGTCAAGCCAAGAAGTTTCCTCAGTGCTCCTTTCAAGTCATTGTTCCGAAGGCTATAGATGAAAGGGTTCAGTGTAGGGGTGACCACTGTATACATCACAGTTGCTATCATGTCTTTCTGGGTTGTGTGGGTGGATATGGGATTGAAGTACACACCAATGACAGTTCCATAAAAAAGAGTGACCACCGAGAGGTGGGACCCACAGGTAGAAAAGGCCTTCCATTTCCCATGGACTGATGGGACCTTCCACACAGCAGAAACAATAGGAGTGTAAGAGACTACAATGCATATGAAGGGAATTAAAACTACTGCCCCCCCTAAAAAAAGAACTAACATTTCATTAATATGTGTGTCAGAACATGAGAGTTTGATCAAGGTATTTATGTCGCAGAAGAAGTGAGGGATTTTATTGTTCATACAGAAGGATAGATGATCTAGAAATATGCTATGAACCATTGCAATGAGGTGAGCAGAAACCCAAGGAACGGTCACCAACAGGGCACAAAGGCGTGAGGTCATGACTGTGCCATAGTGTAAAGGGTGACAGACAGCCAGGTAGCGGTCATATGCCATGGCAGAGAGGAGAATGCTGTCTGATGCACCAAAAGCATTGATAAAATACATTTGAGCCAAGCATTCTGGGTAGGAAATAGCATTACTCCCTAATAGGTGATTCAGCAACATTTTGGGTATTGTGGTGGAGGTGAAACAGAGATCAAGGAAAGACAAATTGGAGAGGAAGAAGTACATGGGAGTATGGAGGCGGGAATCAAAGCCAATTGCCAGGATGGTGAGCAGTTCCCCAGTGTCCCAATGAGGTACATGCCCAGAAACAGCCTGAAGAATTGTTGCTGCTCTGGATTGTCTGACAGTCCCAGGAAGAGAAATTCCAAGACTCTGGTTTGATTTCTCATTTCTCTGGAGAAAAATGACAATAAAATGAGAATATGTCAGCAGCACAGAGTTCAAAATGAATTGGATATTCCCTAATCCACGTATCCCAAACCACCCAGAACAACCAGAAGCCACGAGGACTCCTTGCTCTTAGCTCCTTTATGTCAACTCACCCACTGCACCAGAGACATCGCAAGGCCCAATGGATGCTCTTCTTCTCCCACATCCCCCTCCCTTGTCATCCCAAACAATAATGGGGACTAAGTGGTGGCAGAGTTAGATTGTTCAGAACTGTCTGAATGGATAGATCCCCAAAGTCATCATTAATGAGTCAAGATCAACTAAAAAGATTTCCAGGTATCTGGTCTTGGACCTGTTCTGTTTAACATCAGTGACTTGGATGAAGACAGATGTCCAGGTTGCTCTTTCTCATCTGGTCCAATGGATCATTCATGCTTAGCCAGAGGGTTCAAATGAGCGATTTTTTCTTAACTAAAAACATATTTCCGTACTTTCCAATGGAAACATTTCTTAGCACCATTAAAACAGTTCAGGAAGATGAAAATGAATTAAATATTTCAGCAGGGAAATAAAAAAAACATGAGTAGGTAGGTACTTGGGCATCTCAGGAGCTCATCACCAAAAGTTTAAAAATCTTTTTTTCTACCCTTCCTTCCTTGAGTTCCAGATCAATCCACCTGGAGTCAACATTAACCCCCAAAGCCCCAGGTTTCCACCACAATTTCCTTACTCATAAGGGTCTTTTGACTATTGTTGTCCTCAGAAGATGGGGTTGGGAGAATGTTCTGGAGTCAGCTCTGGTGCCTAGTGATAGTCAGTTGTGAAATTTTGGAAAACACTAAAAATCATGGCTTCATTTATTATTTGGATGATTGTCTAGATCAGTAGTTCTCTGCAGCGACCCTTTAATACTCATATGTGGGCATATCTGCATGTGGGCGGACCTGCCTGGAGATGGATAGAAGAGCAGTATCTCTGTTCCTAAGACCATTGGAAATATGTATTTTCCAATGGTCTTAGGCGACCCCCAAAGGGGTTGTGACCCACAGGTTGAGAACCACTGGTCTAGACTTAAGAAAGTGACAAAGAAAATGTCAATAATGCAGATTAAATTTAAAAGTACATCACACTACTTTTTTTTTTTTGGATAGAGCTAGTAGTTATGCATTTATCAGTCTACTTCTGTAGAGGGTTCTCAGGCCTTCCCAGTTTCATCAGTTTCCTGGTCCACAGCAGTAGGGTTCGCATTAACATCCAATTTTTGCAAGACATAACTGAGAGACTTAACTAACAAATAGGGTGATAGGATCCACAAAGATGTTTGGGCTTACTAAAATGAAATTTAATAGGGGATAAACATAGCCTTATTTTTAAGGTGCTATATAGGGGAATCAGGAAAAGACAGCAGTTTGTCTGGAAATGATCAACAAAAGTCAATAGTGTGTTGTTGTAGGAACTAAAAAAGGGTTATATTGGGGTGCCTAGGTGGTACAGTAAATAGAGCACCAGCCCTGGAGTCAGGAGGACCTGAGTTCAAATTTTACCTTAGAAATTTATGACTTACTAGCTGTGTGACCTTGGAAAAATCATTTAACCTCAATTCACCCTGCCTTCCCCCCCTCCAAAGAGCACAAAAAAAAGAAAAAATGACTGTATTAAGAAGGATTACCTCCAAGATGAGGGAAGTAATAGTTTTGTAGTCATGTGCCTTGACATTCCATATCCTGACTCTGCCTTTTGAAAGTTTGTCTCCCAAGGCTAGAATACCATCTCTTCTCACCAACAATCTCCTGGCTTCCATCAAGATTCAGTCCAAATCTCTCCTCTTACAAGGCCTTTCTTGGCCCTCCCCACCCAACCTTTTGCTAGTGCTTTCCCTCTGAGATCATCTTCCATTTGTAGGGTGACTAACTTATATTTTCATAGTTGTTTGCTATGCGTCTCCCCCATTAGAGTATGAGTTCCTTTGGCTTTGCATACTCAGCATTTAACATACTCAGCATTTAGCAGTGCCAGGTAAACTCTAAGCGCTTAATATATGCTCAATCATTGACTTTGTTGATTAGTTAATTGGCATGGGTACAATTAGAGTATTGTGTTGAGTTATGAGTGCTACATTTAGGAAGAACATTAGATATAGTGACTATGATCATGATAATAAAATAGCATTTATCTAGTGCTTCAAGTTTTGCAAAGCACTTTACAAACATCTAATTTTATCCTCAAATCAGCCCCAAGAGGCAATGCTATTATTATCCCCCCCTTTAGATATGAGGAAACTGAGTCAGGCAGAGGTTAAGTGACTTGCCCAGAATTACTTAACTAGGAAAGTTGGATTTGAATTTAGGTCTTCCCAGTTCCAGAGCAGTTCAGTGGAAGAATTTTCCTTTACTGCACAGGAGGCTCACATTTAATTCCCTGTCCATGCATATCCTCTCTTTGGGGGAGGATGGATAAAGGTCTGGGCCTGGAATCAAAAAGCCTTGAGTTTAAATCTTGCTTTAATAACTGCATGTCAATATAATCTCTTTCATTTATTATTTTATGCATTTTATTTTGTTTTTAAAAATATCATTTTGCAAAGGAGTCCATAGGCTTCACCAGGATGCCAAAGGGGATCATGATGCAGAAAAGGTTAAGAACTTCAAGTCCTTTCTATTTGCTTTCCTAGCATGTAGAGCAATGCCAGGGTCCTCATAAAACACTTGATAAGTGCTTATGCACTCATTCATCACAGGTTACTCCACATAATGGCTAATGTAATATCTACTCAGCCATGGCATGCTAAGCTTGGAGAAGACTAGGCCAATTAAAAAGTTATAGGTCAGATAGCATTTGTGCAACTTTGAGTCCTTGGGCCTTATTTATAATTTATGGATTCTCTCTTCCCTTTTCCCCCAGAGTCCTCCTCCAGTGCCTTATGGGTGCTGCAGATGGCCATCAACACTCATGCCCTCAAGCAAGTCCTACCAAATTTGAAAGGCTTCAAAGATAGTCCTATCTACCCTCCCCTCTCTGATGTGTGTGTGATCTTATCTTAGAGACATCAGAAGCATTGGGAATCCTGTGGGTGGAGGGAGCATCCTCAGGTCCACACAGACAAAATTTTAGATCATCAGAATACTGAAGGAACTTTTTTAAAAAAATGAATTTTTTGTTTATTTTTAGTTGACATCATTGATTTCCACAAGATTTTGAATTACAAATTTTCTCCCTGTCTTTCCCCTACCCATCACCCCAAAACAGAAATCCCACTGTATACCCCCTCCCCCAATCTGCTCTCTCCTATTCCCCTCCCCTTCCGACATTCTAGTAGGGCAAGATGGATCTCCATACCTCAGTGCCTGTATATCTTATTTCCCAGTTGCATGTCTGAAGGAATTTTTGTGTTGGGAGCAACTTTTCCAGAGCTTGATGGGTACAGGGAGCATGTGGTAACAGTATAGGGATGAGGGAGCGGTCTGCCAGCAGCAGAATGACCACAAGCAGCCGTTGCAGTGCAGTGAGCAGGACAACTATCTAGAATCCAGAGCCAGAACTGAGGTTAGGCCTGGGTGGGGAACTCAACTTGGAGTTGGAGGCCCTGACTAGCTAAGATGTCCAAAGTTATCAGAAACCAAATGAATGCAATCCATCTTAGTTCCAAGGAGACTTATTATGAAAGGTATTTGTCTTCTCTCTGCACAGAAGTGGTAGGAGGCGTCGTGGTGCAGAATGCTATATATTCTGTCCAACATGGCCAATGTCTTGGTTTCCCAAAATGACAGAATTTCAGTGCTAGAAGTCACCTCAGAGACCATCTATTCCAAGTTACCCCTCATTTTAGTATATTCAATCAGAATACATCCCTTCTATTTAAAGGCCCCAAACTTCCTAAGGCACTCCATTTGAATTTGGATTGGCTCTGATTGTTATTTTTAACTGAAATTGAGCCTCAGTTTACCTCTTTGCCACTTCCACTCATTGCTGCTCTAGTTTTACCTTCTGGAGGTAAAATTAAACAAGTCTAACTCCCTTCTCTATGTTAGTCTTTTATAGCCTCTCCGAGCCGTCTGTTCTCCAACCACTTTCTTCAACCAATCCTTATTTGACTCATGTTCAAGGACCTTCTTCATCCTGGTTTTCCTCCTTTGTATGCTCTTTGACTTATTACTAATGAACATAAAAGCATTTATATAGCATTTTAGGATAGCAAGGCACCTTACAAATATCATCTTGTTCTAGTCAACATTCCAGGGAGGCAGGTGCTATTATCATCCCCCCTTCATAATTGAGGAAACTGAGTCTCAGAGACGTTATATGTCCTGACCAGTGTCTTGACACAACTGAACCCTCATTAAGTGTCTTGAAACAGCTAGCAAAGGCAGGATCTGAACTCAGGTCTTCCTGATTACAGGCCCAGAGCTCTTTCCACTATGCTGCCTGACTTGCCCTATTAATGTTAATCCTAAAACACAACACACATACTTGAACACAATAACTCAGATGTAGTCTGAGCAGGTAGATTATAGTCTTGTCATCTCTTTTTCTTTATTCTAGGGAGATGTGCCTTTCTTAATACAACCAATTTTGTTGTTCTTTAGTGGTTTTTCAGTCATCTCTGACTTTTTGTGACTTCAGTTAGGCTTTTCTTGGCAAAGATCCTGGAATGGTTTGCCATATCCTTCTCCAGCTCATTTTACAGATGAGGAAACTGAAGCAAACAAGGTTAAGTGACTTGCCCAGGGTCACACAGCTAGTAAGTGTCTGAGGTAAAATTTGAACTAAGGTCTTCCTGACTCCAGGTCCAGCACTTGACACCACCCAGTTGCCCCAAACACAGCCAGTGACCGCATTTATTTTCTCTAACTATATTTCTTTGTAAGAAGGAAAGTTTTTATGGAGGACAAGTTATTTGGAAGTGAAAGCAATGTCTTTTTTTTAAAAAAAGATAGATTGACTAACTTACTAGTCACTTATATTAGGAAAGTGATTTAACTTCTTCTTTCTAACACACAATAGCAATTACCCATATTATCTCCTCTTACAAGTTCTTTATCTGGACAAAATGAGCTGATGAATGGAAATCACTTTGTAAATGAATCAGTGCTATAGAAGTGTTGACTTGATGATGGTCATTGTCATTATTGTTATCGTAATTATGGCCACCACCACCATAACCATCCTTATAAGGTGACCTCCCTCCTAGTGATGGAGCAGACACAGACCAGAAGGTTGCAGACTTTTCCCACTTTTTCAGCATTCTCAGTTAAGTGTTGACAAAGGGGCATTTGCTGTGGCTTCTGTCTAGGTTCATCTCAAATGCCACCTCCTCAGAAGGTCTACTCTGATGCCCACCTCCCATTTTCAGAGCCCTTCCCCTTCCCAATGGAATTACTTTGTACCTGTTTCACCTTGACACATGAAAACATGTGGTTTTCCTTAAAAGAGTTTCAGCTCCTGGAGAGCAAGAATTTTGTCTTCATATCCCCAGAGTCTAGCATAGCACCCCTGCATTGCAGGTACTTAATAAATACATGTTGAACAAATAAATGATGACCCTCCGAACATGCAGTGTAGGCTGAAGCTTTTCTAGGGTCAGTACTTACTGTTGTTGCTAATGTCAGAGACACTTGTGCCCAAACACCAGGCTCCTTGGCCTTCATTCATCCACTCTCTACAGCAGCAAATTCCTGGTTGACAGCTGGTCCATGACTCACATTCTTTCCCAGGAAGAGGCAGCTGAAGGGCTGGAGCGATTCAGTTTTATCATGGTCTGTGGGAAGATCACAGTGGGAGGATGGGAGGACTTCCCAGGGTTTTGGCTTCTAAGAATGGATTCCCTGAGCACCTTGTTAGGTGTCAAGGAACAGGTTTAATTGCCCTCTTCCCTCCCTTCTTTCCTTTCCCCAATTTTCCCTCTGTGACTTTGCACTGCATACTCTTGAGGGAAAGAATTTTGTAACAAGGATTTTAGTTTTTCTCAGAAGATTGCTTTGCTGGAAACACTTTTAGCTAACCAGAGACAAATATCCCTTGCTCCTCTGCTGGAAAGAAAGACCCCAGTTATGTTCTTGTCAGACAAGAATGATGGATTATAACTAATAAGCAATCAGCATTAATTAATTAGATGTTTGTTATGTCTTGTACTATGCTAAGCACTGGGGATATCTGTCCAAGTGGCCTGGTCCAGATGAATTCATATCCCCAGGCTCAGCTGAACTACATCTTCAGGTGATAGTAGAGTTATCATATGTGATTACTTATTTGCTTAATTAGTATGTTTTCTACATATACTTCCACATTTACATTTTGTCTCTCACCAAAGAGTGTAAGCTCCTTGAAGGCAGGGGGTTGATTCATTCTTTGTTACTCTATCTCTCATGACAAAAACTGTTCAAGGATCCATTGATTAGATCCTGCTGTGAATCATAAAACCAATGATGCAGAGATAGGACAAATATATAGATAGAAAAACTATTCAGAGCACAGGGATCATTGAAGAAAAAAATGAGTGAGCTCTGAACACTAGCTTTAGTCTACATTACATAGGTTTTGGTTACATAAGTAGGATGAACAGAATGGAATTTCAAAGAAAAAGTAAGAGAAGAGAAACATTTACACATCAAAGTACAGATGACAGATGGGGAAAAAAAATCTGTATTAGGCAAAATAGGAGAATAGTTGGTTCATACTGGACCCGTAGTTGATATCTTAAACCTGGTCTTGTAAATTCTAGCTAACTACGTGACCTGCTCATCTTTCATACAGTACATTAATAAGAAAGTTAAGCTCGAGATTCTCTTCTCACAGTCTAGTGCCTGGCATGTAGTAGATATGTGATTTATGCATTTTGGTTGATTTCTGAACCATTGTTAGGAGTATGTGAAAGATGGGGAAAAATAATTTCTGCCTCAGGTCCCTCTCTCTCCCAGCGCTTCCCCACCCAGTCACCAGAAAACCCCAAATGTGGCTTGAACAGTCCCTTTGAAACACCTGGAAGGAAGAGGGCTCCAAGGCTACCTCAGGTACATGGGCCAAGACACAAACTTTGTTTTCCCTTCTAATATAGTATCTCCTTCAAACCTTTGTGACTCTAGCAGGAAAACAGAAGCAGTTTTGGGGCAGCAGTGGAAAGGCTTTGAAAGGACAAGAAGCGAGGAGTGTGTGTGTGTGTGTGTGTGTGTGTGTGTGTGTGTGTGTGTGAAGTGGTGGGGAAGCAATTTGTAGCAGGAGGCACTAGTCCAGGGGTTCTTAACCTGTGGTCAGTGAATTTATTTTTTGAATATTTCAATTTCAATATAGTAGACTTTCTCTGGAACCTTGTGTATTTTATTTGAAGCATTAACATTTTAGACAGGGTCTCTAGTCAGTAGACTGCTAAAGAGATCACACACACACACACACACACACACACACACACACACAAGATTCAGAATCCCTGCCTTAAGAAAGCAAGAACTTAACTATGATTCTGGGTGAGGGACCCTAGAACTCCGAGCCCTCTGGATCTCTAACATTCTCTGAGGGGCAAGAAATCAAGAAGCTTGTATTGAGTACTTGCTATGAGTGTGGCACTGTACTAAGCACTGGGGCTAAACAGTTAAGCAAAAACTTGTTCAAGGTGCGGTGCTCACAATTTATTGGGGGAAACGACCTGTAAACAACTACTTACAGACCAGGCGTCTACAGCGTGAATTGGAAGTCATCGCAGAGCTAAGGCTCTAGCAGCGGCAGGGAAGAAAGGACTGGGAAAGGCTCTTATAGAAAGTGGAATTGGGGTAAGTCTTGAGGAAGCCACGGAAGCCAAGAGGCAGAAATGAGGGAGAAGAGCATCCCAGGCACAGGGGAGAGCCAGGGAAAATGGCCAAGGTTGGAAGATGAAATGTCACAGGAGAGGAACAGCATGGAAGTCAGTGCCATTGGATAGCAGAACAAGGCGTAAAAAGACTGGAAAGGAGACTGGTAGTTATGAAGAGTTTTAAAAACCCTAAATAGTATTTTATATCAGATCCAGGGAATAGCAATGAGCCACTTAAGTTTACTGAATAGGAGCACAGCATAGTTCTGGGATGTGCTGGAGCCAGTTTGGTAGAAACAATTATTAAGTTTTCACTGTGAGCATTTGCATCTCAAAAATCGCAAAGATTACAAATCAGATATTGGTTTGCTATTGTGTTGATTTCTAGGTTCAAGCGAGTAATGGAGGACATGTTAATGCTACTTATTAAACTTTCAAATGTGTTGCACATCCTTTTTTTTTTTGGAGAAAAAATGAGTTCTTAAACATTTGCTAGGATAAATCTGGTCACATTTGTCCTTTAGGGAAACCACATTGGCTAATTAATGAAGGATAAGCCAGGATTAGGAGAAACTCATAGCAGGGAGACCCACCAGGAGGCTATTAAAGTAGTTCATGTGTGAAGTTATAAGAACCTGCATCAGAAGTGTGACTGTGTGATCTGAGAAGAGGGCACATATGCCAAGGAAGAATCCACAAAGAATTAGCAACATATTGGATATACAGAGGGACTACAAATATGGAGCTAAGGGTAATACCTATGTTATGAGCCAGGGGAACTGTGAGGATGGTAGTATTGAGGTTTAGGGTTTATGGGTGCTTGAGACCCCAAAATATTAGCACCCAGGTCCTGCCAAACTAATTAGACTCAGCCAAAATAAAGCAGAGTTTATTAAAGATTAGCCATAATGGGTAGACTCTTAAGGAGCCTAAGTATCTGTGAAGCCTATACTGGACAAGAGGGCCAGAATAATCTGACACAGAGTGAGTCTGCAATAGATTGAATTCTCAGTCCCATCATGGACACAAGATGGATCTTAAACACAGAAAGAGTATGGGAGGATTTAGGGGTGGTTTAGAGGAGGAGTTTGGGGAGGGTCTTGAGGAAGAGTCTAAGGAGAATCTTAAGGAGACTGAAGTCAGACTCCAGTAAGGAGATGAAGCATTGGAAATAGCTGAAGGCTACTTGGAGATGACAGACAATGGAGGGCTAGGCTAGTTTAAGGGTAACAGATTTGGTTAGGGATAGTTTGGTAGGATCAAGGGTGGGAAGCAGCTAGGCTAGGTTAAGAGTAACAAAGATTTGGGCCTAGCTACAATGAAAGGTTTATGGCCTCAGGCAAAATGCCTCATCAAGTGGGAAAATTGAATCAGAGTTAAAAGGATTTCTCAGAGCCTGTGCCTCATCAGTAGTGCCCTTTACAGTTATAGGGAAGTTGGGGTGTAAAGCCAATCACAAGCAGCTCTCCCAAGATCTGCTGCTGTGAATAACTTTAAGGATCTAATTGCATAGTACAGCGAACTCTATTTATTCAATAATAAACTAAAGTGAAACATTCAAGAAATTAAAGTACAAGAGTCACAATATAGCATAACAA
>CM053594.1:51797219-51831357 GCA_028646575.1 Pseudocheirus occidentalis
CTACTACTACTACTACTACTACTACTACTACTACTACTACAGTTGCTGCTGTTATTCTACTAAATCCAAGTTACAAAGAAATAGCTATAGTCTCAATGTAAGAAATGATTTCCCAAAGAGAAGGAATAGCCAAAGTAAAATTATTGCCTTATGAAGTGATAAATTCCTAATCTGTAAAGATATTTAAATAGTAATTAGGTAGCCATTTCTTAGGAATATTATGGGTAAAATTCTAAGATTAGTAAGAAGCTTGGACTGCCTTGGAAGGAACAGCCAATAAACTAGATTACAGTAAGGAACCAAAAGGACTTTGATAGGCTAAAAGTAAGGATGTCAAACTTGAGAGGGAAAGTGGGTACAACAGACTGAAATGTAATAGGGAAATAATTCATAAAATAAATAAAAAATATGACATAAAAAGAAGGTAGGACTAGACAATCTTCTAATTTAAAAAATTTTCTGATTCATAGCATTATAAAATTTAAGAGTCTGAGAGACCTCAGCATCAATTTAATTTAGGAATTCTTACCTTGGGATCCATGGGCAACTTAGAAGTTTGTGAATAAATTTCAAAAGCTCTATAAAATTGATAGGAAAACTAATTTTTAATTTTCACTAATTTTAACTACAATTTAGTATTTCCTTCCATTACAAACATAGGCAAGTATTATTAGACTTTACCAGACTTCCAAAGAATTCTCTCTCTGTCTGTCAGTCTGTCTTTCACACACACACACACACACACACACACACACAATCTTGATATATTGTAATCAATACATTCAGTCAATCTACAAGCACTTATGAAATATTTACTATGTGCCAGGCATTGTGCTAAGTGCTAGGGATACAAAGAATGTAAAAAAGAAGCCCCCGTCCTCAAGAAGATCACATTCTAGTGAGAGACATGCTATATAAATAACTAGGTGCATAGGAGATATATATGGAGTAGATGGAACTTTAGAGGGAAAGGTATAAATAAGCAGCTGGGAGGACTAGGAAAGACCACATACAGAAACAGGGATTTGAGCTGAGTCTTGAAGGAAGCCAGGGAATCTAAGAGGTAGAAGAGATGAAGGGGGTGGAGTGGACCAGGCATAGGAAACAGCCAGCATAGAACTATGAGGATGGGAGATAGGTGCCTTATTTGAGGAATAGCAAGTGTACCATAGAAGCTGCATGTAGAGTATATGGAGAAAATTAAAGTATAAGAAGACTGAAGATAGGAAGGAACTATATTAGGAAGAGCTTTGATTATCAAATAGAAACATTTATTCTTTATCCTAGAGTAATTGATAATTAGTAGACTTCCCTGGGCAGCCAGGAGGCACAGTGGATAGAGCTACATGTCAGGATTCAGAAGGACCCAAGTTCAAATCTGGCTTTACACATTTACTAGCTATGTAACCTTGGGCAAGTCATTTAACTCTGTTTACTTCAGTTTCTTCATCTGTAAAATGAACTAGAGAAAGAAATGGCAAACCACTCTAATATCTTTGCCAAGAAAGTCCCAAATAGGGTCACAGAGAGTTGGACATGAGGAGAATTGAAACACTTGAACAATGAATGTTCCATGAGTTGGAGGTGGGGGAAAATGAACATACTTATGCTTTATAGAATCCCCTTGATGGCTGAGCATATATTGGAATAGGGAGGAACTTGAGTCAGGGATACTAATAAGAAGGCTATTGTTGTAGTCTGGACCAAAAGTGATGAGGGTCAGAACTAGGATAGCAGCTATATGAGCCGAAAAAAGAGGATGGCTGTGTGAGTGGAGGGTACACAAGAAGTGTTTTCAAGGTAGAAGTAACAAAGGTGTTAACAGATAAGATCTGTGGGGTGAGAGTAAAGAATTGAGAATGAGATCAAGGTTGCAAACTTGAATTATTAGGAGGATGTTGGTGCCCTCAGAAGTAATAGAGAAGTTGGAAAAAGGAGAGGATTTGGGCAGAAAAATAATGGTTTTTTAATTTACTTTTTGTTAAAGTTTTCAACATCCATTTTTATAATATTTTGAGTTCCAAATTTTTCTTGCTCCCTCCCACTCACTTCACCAAGAGAGCAAGCAATCGGATATAAGCTATACATGTACAATGATGTTAAACACATCTTCACATTAGTAAATCAGAGTAAAAGGAAAAAGTCTTTAGAAAGACAAAAAGCAAAAATAGAATGTTTAGGTCTGTATTTAGACTCCATCATTCCCTCTCTGGATGTGGACAGCATTTTCTGTCATGAGTCCTCTGGAATTGTCTTAGAGCATTGTGTTACTGAGAAGAGTTGATCATTGTCCAATGTTGCTGTTAACTGTGTACAGTGTTTTCCTGGTTCTTCTCACTTTACTCAGGATCAGCTCATGCAAGTCTTTTCAGGTTTTTCTGAAACCTGTCTATTCATAATTTCTTATAGCATAGTTGTATTCTGTTACATTCACATACCAGAACTTGTCCACCATTCCCCAACTGAAGGGCATCACCTTAATTTCCAATTCTTTACCACCACAAAAAGAGATGCTATAAATATTTTTGTACATGTAGGTCCTTTTCTCTTTTTTATGATCTCTTTGGGATACAGACCTAGTAGTGGTATTGCTGAGTTAGGGGTATGCATAGTTTTATAGCCCTTTGGGCACAGTTCTAAATTGCTCTCCAGAGTGTTTGGATCAATTCACAACTCCACCAACAATGCATTAGAGTTGCTGTATCTCCAACATTTGTGATTTTCCTTTTCTGCCATGTTAGCTAATCTGATAGGTGTCAGGTGGTATCTCAAAGTTGTTTTGATTCGCATTTCTTTAATCAATAGTGATTTAGAGCATTTTTTTCCATGAGTATAGATAGCTTTAATTTCTTCATCTGAAGATTGCAAATTCATGTCCTTTGACCATTTGTCAATAGAATGACTTGCATTCTTACAAATCTGATTTAGTTCTCTATATATTTGAGAAATGAGGCCTTTTTCAGAAACATTGGCTGAAAAATTGTTTCCCAATCTTCTGCTTTCCTTCTAATCTTGTTTGTATTGGTTTTGCTTATGCAAAGTCTTTTTAATTTAATGTAATAAAAATGATCCATTTTGCATTTCATAATGCTCTCTATCTCTTTATTTGGTCACAGATTCTTTCCTTCTCCATAGATCTGCCAGGTAAAGTATTCCTTGCTCTCCTAATCTGCTTATAGTATCAACCAACCATTATGGCTAAATCTTGTACCCATTTTGACCTTATGTTGGTATACAGTGTGGCACTGTTCTATGACTAGTTTCTGCCACACTATTTTCTCATTTTCTTTTTTTTTTTGCTTTTTTTTTTTGGAGGGCAGTTGGGGTTAAGTGACTTGCCCAAGGTCACACGGCTAGTTTTTGTGTTAAGTGTCTGAGGCCGGATTTGAACTCAGGTACTCCTGACTTCAGGGCCGGTGCTCTATTCACTGCGCCACCTAGCCGCCCCTTATTTTCTCATTTTCTAGAAGTTTTTGTCAAAGAGTGAGTTCTTATCCTAGAAACTGGAGTCTTTTGATTTGTCGGATAGTAAATTACTACTGTCATTGACTACTGTGTCTTGTATACCTAAACCATTTAAACACTATATTTCTTAGTATCAAATAGTTTTGATGATTGTCACTTTATTATATAGTTTTAGATCTGTCATGGTTAAGCCACCTGCCTTTACATTATTTTTCATCAATTCCCTTGATATTCTTGACCTTTTGTTCTTCCAGATAAATTTTATTACTTTTTTATAGCTCTAAAAATAATTTTTGATAGTTTTGTTGGAATAGCATTTAATAAGTAAATTAATTTACAGATAATTGTCAATTTTGTTATAATAGCTTGGCTTACCCATGAGCAATTGATGTTTTTTTCCAATTGATTAGGTTTGATTTTATTTGTGTGAAAAGTATTTTGTAATTGTGTTTATCTAATTCCTGTATCTGTCTTGGTGGGTAGACATCCAAACACTTTATATTGTCTACGGTTATTTTAAATGGAGTTCCTTTTTTCTACCTCTTATTTTGTATCCTGCAATTTTGCTAAAATTGTTAATGATTTCAAGTAGTTCTTTGAGTTGATTCTCTGCAAAGAATGATAGTTTTGTTCCCTCATTGCTTATTCTAATTTATTTATTTTCTTTTTCTTCACTTAATACTAAAGCTAACATTTCTAGTACAATATTGAATAATAGTGGAGATAATGTACATCCTTGTTTCACTCCTGATCTTACTGGGAAAGCTTGTAGCTTATCCCTGTTGCATATAATGCTTACTGATGGCTTTAGATAGATACTACTCACCATTTTAAGGAAAACTCCACTTATTTGTATGCTTTTTATGGTTTTTAATAGGAATGGGTGCTATATTTTGTCAAAAACCCTTTCTGCATCCATTGAAATAATCATATGATTTTTCTTTTGTTATTCATATAGTCAATAATGCTGATAGTTTTCCTAACATTGAATCCCCTCTGCATTTTTTGTGTAAATCCCACCTGGTCATAGTATGTTATCCTTGTGATAAATTGCTGTAATTTCTTTGCCCATATCTTATTTTAAAATTTTGCATCAATATTTGTGAGACAAATTGGTCTACGATTTTCTTTCTCTGTTTTGGTTTGAGTATCAGCATCATATTCGTGCCATAAAAAAGAAATTTGCAGGACTCTTTCTTTGCCTATTTTCCCAAATAGTTTATATAGTATTGGAATTAATTGTTTTTTAAATGTTTGGTCAAATACTCTTGTAAATGCATCTAGTCCTGGAGAATTTTTCTTAGGGAATTCATTAAAAGCTTGTTTGATGACTTTAAGAAAAATAGGGTTAAGTATTTCATTTCCTCTTCTGTTAATCTGGGTAATTTATGTTTTTGTAAATATTTATCCATTTCACTTAGATTGTCAGATTTATTGGCATATAGTCGGGCAAAATAACTCTTAGTTATTGCTTTAATTACCTCTTTTGTGACGGATTAATTCTTTTTCATTTTTGATATTGACAATTTGGTTTTCTTTTTTCTTTTTTAAAAATCAAATTAGGCAAAGGTTTATTTATTTTATTGAGTTTTTCATAAAACTGACTCTTGGTTTTATTAATTAGTTCAATAGCCTTTTTGCTTTTAGTTGTATTAATCTCTCTTTTCATTTTCAGAATTTCTAATTTGGTATTTAATTGGGGATTTAAAGTTTGTTCTTTTTCTAGCTTTTCTAGTTGCATGACCAATTCATTGATTTCCTTTTTTTTTTTGCTATTTTATGCTATTTTATATATATTTCACCAGTGTTTTGCTTCTGACTACTGCCTTCCTCAAATTTATGAAAGTATTGAGAGATATGAAATTTCCCCTAAAACTGCTTTAGCTCCATCCCATAAATTTTGATATGTTGACTCATTGTTATCATTGTTATTGATGAAATTATTGATTTTTTGGAGCAATTTCTTATTTGATCTACCCATTCTTTAGGATTACATTTTTTAGTTTCCAATTAGTTTTTAACCTATCTTTCTATGGCCCTTTATTGTATCTAATTTTCATTGAGTCCTGATCTGAAAAGGATGCATTAAATATTTCTGCTTTTCTGCATTTGGTTGTAAGGTTTTTATGCCCCAATACATGGCCAGTTTTTGTGTAGGTGCCATATAACTTTGAGAAAAAGGTATATTCCTTTCTATCATCATTAAATTTTCTCCAGAGAATTATAGTATATAACTTTTCTAAAATTCTACTCACTTTCTTGTTTATTTTATCTAGTTCTGAGAAGTGGAAGTTGAGGTCCCCCACTCATATGGTTTTGCTTTTTATTTCTTCCTGTAACTCCCTTAATTTATCCTCTAAGAATGTAGATGCTATACCACTTGGTGCATACATGTTTAGTACTGATATTACTTCATTGTGTATTGTACCTTTTAGCAAGATATAGTTTTCTTCCTTATCTCTTTTAATTAGATCTATTTTTACTTTTGCTTTGTCTGGGATCAGGATTGCTACTCTTGTTTTTTTAACTTTAGCTGAAGCATAATATATTCTACTCTGGCATTTTACCTTTACTCTATGTATATTTCTCCACTTCAAATGTATTTCTTGTAAGCAACATATTATATGATTATGATTTTTAATCCACTCTACTATCTGCTTCCATTTTATTGGAGTGTTTATCCTATTCACATTCACAGTTATGATTAATAACTGTGTATTTCCTTCCTTTCTATTCCCCTTCCCCCACTTATACTTTTTCTCTCCTTTCACCCTATCCCTCTTCATCAGTGTTTTGCGTCTGACTACTGCCTTCCTCAATTTGCCCTCCCTTTTTCAATCTACCCTCCCTTTTCTTTCTCCTTTCCCTACTACTTCCCTATAGGGTAAGACAAATTTCCCTACCCAACTGAATGTATATGTTATTCCCTTTTTGAGCCAAATCTGACGAGAGTAAAATTCAAACAGTGCTCTCTTTGCTAATATTTTATTTTAAAATTTTGCTTCAATATTCATGAGACAAATTGGTCTATGATTTTCTTTCTCTGTTTTGGCTCTTCCTGGTTTGAGTATCAGTATCATATTTGTGTCATAAAAAGAATTTTGCAAGACTCTTTCTTTGCCTATTTTTCCAAATAGTTTACATAGTATTGGAATTAATTTCTTTCTTTCTCCTCCTTTCTTTCTCTCCACTATAATAGGTCTTGTGCACCACTTCATGTGATGTTATTTACCCTATTTTGCTTCCCCTTTTCCTCTTCTCCCAATGCAACACTTTTTTTCACCCTTTAATTTTTTTATATCATTCCATCAAAATCACTTATACTCATACCTTCTGTCTATGTATATGCCTTCTAACTGCTCTCATAGAGAAACAGTTCTCTAGAGTTATAAATACATATACCTGTGTAGGGATATAAACAATTTAACCTTATTGAATAAAGTAATTTTTCCCCCTTTTCCCTTTTTCTTCTTCTCTTAAGTCATGTATTTGAAGATCAAATTTTCTGCTCAGCCCTGGTCTTTTCATCAGGAAAGATCAAAAGACTCCGATTTCATTGAATATCTGTATTTTCCCCTGAAAAATTATTCTCAGTTTTGCTGGGTAATTACTTGATTGTATTCTTGATTGTAATCCAAGCTCCTTTGTCTTCTGGAATATCATATTCCAAGATCTCAGATCCTCTAATGTAGAAGCTGCTAAGTCTTGTGTAATCCTGACTGTGGCTCCTTGATATTTTAATTATTTCTTTCTGTCTGCTTATAGTATTTTTGCCTTGGCAACAATATTCCTTGGAGTTTTCATTTTTGTATCTCTTTCAGGAGGTGATCAGTGGACTCTTTCAATAACTATTTTGCTCTCTGGTTCTAGAATATCAGGGAAATTTTCCTTGATAATTTCTTCAAAGATTCTATCCAGGCTTTTTTTTTGATCATGGCTTTCAGTTAGTACAATAATTCTTAAATGATCTGTCCTGGATTGATTTTGTTTGACTGATTCTTGATGTCTCATAGTCTCATTAGCGTCCACTCCCAATTCTAACTTTTAAGGAATTATTTTTTTTCAGTTAGCTTTTATACCTCCTTTTTTTCCATTTAACCAATTCTACTTTCTGAAGAGTTGTTTTCTTCAGTGGATTCCTCCCCCTTCTTCCCACCCCCTCCCCATTTAGCCAACTGCATTTTTTAAGGTATTGTTTTCTTCAGTCAATTTTTGTCCTTCATTTTTCAAGCTTTTGACTTTCTTGCATAACTCTTATTTCTTTTCTCAATTTTTCTTGTCTCTTATTTGATTTTTAAAATTCTTTTTGAAGTCTTCCAAGAAGGCTTTTTGGACTTGAGACCAATTCATAGTCTCTTTTGAGACTTTGCATGTGAGTATTTTGACATTGTTGTCCTCTTCTGAGTTTGTGTTTTGATCTTCTCTGGTACCATAGTAGTTTTTTATGGTCAGGACTCTTTTCTGTTTTTTGCTCAATTTTTTGTCTATTTTATGACTTTTAAAGTTGAGTTTTGAACCTGGGCACATGGGTCACTTTCCCAGTCTTCTCTTGCTAGGGGACAGAGGCCTGGTCACTGACTTTCTGCACTGGGAACTCAGATGCTGGTGGCTTGCCCCCTGTGCTGTGGTTGCCCAGCCTAGTCATGCCTGTTGTGCTGGGGTTTCCCGGGCTGGCAATTTGCCTTCTATACTGAGGCTGGAGGCCTCACAGTTGTCCTGCTGTGTCACTGGCCTGCTGTGCCAGGACTGAGGGGGCCTCTGTTGCTTATCTATGTTGTACCTAAGAACCTCCTTCTGGCTTGGCCAGACATCACTTGCATTGGACTGCACTCTCCTTTTATCTAATAATGACAGACATTTCCTGAAGTCCTTCTAAGTTATCTTAAGCTGGAAAATCATTTCAGTTCACCTTTTTGTAGGTTCAGTCACTCCAGAATCTGTTTAGAGACTTGATTTAATGTTGTTTCTGAGGGAACCTGGGGAGAGCTCATTCACCTTCCTGATTTTTCTCTGCCATCTTGGCTCTGCCTCTTAAGATAATTATTTTTGTTTTGAGCGAGTTGAGTTTGAAATATCTATGGGACACTCAGTTCAAGATTCTCAAAAGGCAATTGGTGATGTGAGACCATAGCTAAGGACTAGCTATAAAGATCTGAGAATTATCTAGATAGAGGTGATAATTGAATTCACAGGAGTTGATGAGATCAGTAAGTGCAACACTACAGAGTGATAAGAAACAAGGGTGCAGGACAGGCATTTGGTGTGATGTGGATTAAGAATCAGCAAAGGAGACTGTGAAGGAGCTGTCAGATAGATAAAGGAAAACCAGGAGAGAGTAATATCCTGAGAACTTAGAGAAGAGACAACATCCAGGAGATGATCAACAGTGTCAAAGGCAGCAGAGGGTCAAGGAGGTTGAGGATTGTGAAGTGGCCATTAGATTTGGCAATTAAGAGATCATTAATAACTTTGGATAGAGTAGTTCCAGTTTAGTGACTGAGGATCAGGAGCTGGGCCACAAAGGGTTTAGATGAAACTGATAGGAGAGGAATTGAAGACATTGTTTGCAGAGTAGTTTCTCAAAGAGTTTATCCATGAAAGGCAGGAGAGATATAAGACAAAAACTAGCAGGGATAGTGGGGTCAGATGTGGAGGGGGTGGAGAAGAGGTGGCAGGGTGTGTGCATATGTCTAGGCAGCAGGGAAGGATCCAGTAAATAGAAAGAGATTGAACATAACTGAGATATAGGGATGATGGACACAATTTTCTCTAGAAGACAAGAGGGAATGGCTGAGACCAACGATGCATGGAGAGGGGTTGGCCTTGGTAAGCACTTGAAAAGGGCTAGTATTTGAGTCGGGATTTGAACTCTGGTCTTTTTGATTCCATGTCAAATTCTTTTTCCTCTGTACCACCTAGTTTTTAGGCAGGTAGTCATGTTATCCTAACTCCAAATGCAACATTCTATTCACTAGATCACAGGGAAACCAGAGGACTGCACAAGACAAATCTTGACTCACTTTTCAAAAAAAGAAAGAAAATGAAATATGCAAACTATAAGCCAGTGAGCTTGATTTTACATCATAGGAAATTCCCAAGAATGTGTTTTTTAGAGACAGTAAACATTTAGAAAAGAAAAGAAATAAACATAGAGTCAATATATTTTCATCAAGAATGGGTCATGACAGACTCACCTTCCATTTTAACAAAATGCTGTAGACAAAGTTTGCCTAGATTTTAACAATGCATTTTGATTGCCTGTCATGTTATTCTTATGGATAAGATAGAGACACGTGAACTGGACAATAGCATAATTAGATTTGATTGTGAAATCATTGAAAATGACTAAGCCCAAAGAATAGTCATTAATGGACTGATACTAAGAAGAACTCCAGTAGTGCTCTCCATGTGTCTGTGCTGGTCACTCTGCTGGTTAATATTATAACTGACTTGGACAAAGGAAGGGCTGACCTGCTTATCAAATTTACAAATAATACAAAACTTAGAAGAATAGCTAACACATTGGAAGACCAAGTCAGCATCAGAAAAGATTTGATAGGCTAGAATATCAAACTAAACCAATATGATGCGATTTAATAGTGACAACTATAAAAGTTTATACTTAGGTTAGGGCATTTAGGTTGCATGGTGGATAGAGTGCCAGGCCTGGTGTGAGGAAGACTTACCTCCCTGATTTCAAATCAGGCCTCAGACACTTATTAGCTGGGTGACCCTAGTCAAGTTAGTTAATCTTGTTTGCTTCAGTTTCTTCAACTAAGCTGGAGAAGGAAATGCAAACTATTCCAGTATCTTTGTGAAGAAAACCCCAAATGGGGTCACAAAGAGTCGGACATGACTGAAAAATAACTGAACAACAAAATACTTGGGTTGAAAAGATCAATTTCATAAATACAAGATGTGGGAGACATGGTTAACTAGCATTTTTTCTAGGAAACAAAAAGGTCCGGGGGATTTGGTGGACGGCAACCTGAATGAATCAACAATGTCATATGTCAAATAAAAAGTTAATGTGATTTTGAACTGCCTTTAGAGAGACATGGTTTTCCAGAATAAGGAGGTAACAGATTCTCTGTACTATACTATATCTTAGTTAGACCCAATCTGGAGTATTGTGTTCAGTTTTGGGTGCAACTGTTGATGAAGGACATTAATAAGCTATCAAATATTGAGAGGAGAGCAGCCAGAATGGTGAAAGGCCTTTGATCCATGCCATGGAATTAATTGAAGAAGCTAGGAACGTTTAGCAAAGAGAAGAGAAGATTCATAGGGATCTTGATAACTATCTTAAATGGAAGAATACATTTAAAAAATTAATTGCTTATAACGTGCTAAATGCTAGGGATGCAAATAGAAAAGTAAGGCAGTATCTGCTCCCAAGGAACTTGCATTCCAATTGGGAACTGCAACACTTATAGGAAGTTCAGCTGCAGGGCAAATGGAAAGGCCCAGGGGACCGGCTGTCACTGTAGCAAGAAATATAGCAATGTCTACTGAGCTGTTAAAACTCAGTGGCAGAGCAGATATAGACATGGTGGTCCTTCATCTCACTGGAAGTATTGGTAACCACCTGTGCATCAAAGTAGTGTAAGTGACCTGTTTTAGGGGACCTGGAGGGCCCCCAGGCCAACAATAATTAGGAAGAAGAGGTCCTATTGATATCTGGTTAAGATCTGGGATAGGAATAGGAAAAGGCTCCCTTATGATCAGATCAGATCCATGTACTAGGACCCAGTAGGTTCTGTTTGGCCAAGAAAGTCATCAGAGGAAGGGATTCTAGTACCTATTGTAGGGGTAGGAAGCAGTCAGGATACATGTGTGGATCCCTTACCTCCACTGTATTTACTCTAGGTATGTCCTTAGTCTTTCCACTGATGCTATATATATATATATATATATATATATATATATATATAATTGTGGAATATGCCCAAGGTATATGGGAGATTTTGTAATCTCTATTTTTACTATACCTTTTCAGCAAATAATTTTACTTTGAGTTTATCATGTCTAATGACTGATTATTAAAGGTAAATGCACCAGTGGGGACTCATAAACTACTTTTTGAGGTGTATGGACTCATATAATACCTTTACATTCAAGGCAGCAGTCTCCCTTCTATGGGACCCAAACTGAGAATATAAGTTGGAGGGGGTGTTGCCTTGTTAGGGCTTTCTTCAGAATATCTTTGGAGTGCCTGATAACATTTTCAGGGACTACTCTCCTTAGATCTCTTAGTATTGCAGAAGTAAATTGAAAAAAAATTAGTATTTTTGTTTTCTTTTGTTTTTAGAATGTGATTGTACAGTTTTTCCATGTTGCTTTTATAAGTCCGAACAATTTCTTTGAAATAACATTAATGGTTTTAAACATGTAAGTATGGAAGCGGATGTGAAGAGTGTGGCTGTTGCAGCCTTAGAATATAGGTACTTAGTGATTCATCTGAGGTAGTTAATCAATCAATAAACAATTAATAAATACCTACCATGTCTGTGCTAAGTCCTGGGGATACAAAGAGAAGGAGAAAAAGGTCTCTACATTTTCACATGTCTCACATTCTAATAGAGGAGACAATGTGGAAATAACTAGGTACATATTAGAGATACATGGTAGATAGAAAATTATTTCAGAGGAGAAGGCACTAGCAGTGGAAAGGTGCCCTGCAGAAGGTGGGCTTTAAGTTAAGTCTTCAAGAAATCCTGGGAGAGTAGGTTGGAAGTGAGGAGGGAGAGCATTCCAAGCAGGGGGGAATACAGAAATGGGAAATGGAATGTTATAGTTAAGGACCAGTAAATAAACCAGGGACGTTGGATTGTAAAGTGTGTTTACTACTGAACTCACATTAATTGCAATGATCAGTTGAAGTGGTCTAAGAGACTAGAGTCTTTGTGGGTCGTGACCCCTTTGGGGGTCAAACGGGGTTGCCTAAGACCATTGGAAAACATCTATTTCTGATGGTCTTAGGAACCGAGTCATTGCTCCTCTATCAGTCTCCAGGAAGGTCTGCCCACATGCAGATATGCCCACATGCGAGTATTAAAGGGTCATGGCATTAGGAAGGTTGAGAACCACGGGACTAGAGGATGCCTCCTTTTGGTAGAGAGGCAAGGGGGGCTTCTGGGTCAGAATGTTGTGTGCAGTCAGTTGTAGCTGGTTTGTTCATTAGCCTTCCTTAGCTGTTTTTCTTTGTAACAAAGGAGGATCCAGGGGAGGAAGGGAGCTAAACTAATGAATATAAATATAATATTATGTATGTGTGTGTGCACATGGGCATGTGTACATGTATGTGTGTATAGAGAAAAAGACTGCGACAAAAGAGGCATCAATAAATATTAAAATAAAGTCCCCCAAAGAAGCAGCTGGCCAGTGCATTATGGGACTCTAGTTTCAAAGTCATATTTTCAGTCAAGTTTTTTAGGAAGTTCAAATCTAATTGTTCTGTCCTTCATTATTCTGTAAATATTTATGAATTATTTCATCTCCCCAACCAAGTAAAATCAAGGAATAATTGATAAAGTTTTAAATGAGTCCCTCAGGGTATCATTAAAAACTTTCTATGCCGATCACAAACTAAAGTTGGCAATGAGCTTCCAGGGGAATTGTTAAGCTGCAAACTCAGACAAGTTCTATAGGGAGTTGGCCCTTTGGGCTGCTCAATGCCAGTTAAGATTAGAAGCACACTAACTAATCTTTAACGTGTCTCTGAGGAGGAAAACTTGGGAGTTTTGTCTTACTAAGGACTTAGAGAGCCGCAGATGGAAGGGAGCAGGAGGGAACAAAGCCGAACAGTTACTAAAACCCTGTGGCAGGGCATCTCCCTTATGGGATTCCAGCATGTAATTCTCTCACCATTTTCTGGCTGCAGTTGAGCACATAGAGAATTTCTCAGCAGAGAGACACGCCTAGTGGCCCCAGTGGATAGCAAAGTTTGTTCAGTGTTCTCTCTTACATGCTGTGTAGTCACTGGTGTACATTAAAAGTGGGGGACATTAAAAGTAGGTGCACATTAAAAGGTGTAAAAAGTGGGTGTACATTAAAAGTAAGGTAGAAAGGAGAAAAAAAGAGAAAGAGATCATTTTAGGTGTTGGGGTGGTGGTGCAGAAAGTACTAGGCATCAGATGATCTCAGTTTGGACCCTTAGCCCCAACACTTACTAGGTTTTTGACTTTGGTCAAATCAACCAACCTTTTCTGGAGGCTCAGTTTCCTTATCTGTATTTCTTAGCTCTCTGATGTATTGATACTTTCTTTGGTAGAAGTAGTCTCTCCTCTGGCACAGACTGCACCCATTCCTTTTAGTCTTCCATGTGTCATCATCGCTCATGTTCTCCTGTGGTATTACCCAGGAAAGATGAGGACACCTATTACTAGCATGCAAATTTCCTCGTGTAATGAATCATTCAATCAGTACTATACATCAGAATTGGTGCTGATCTTTGGGGAGACAAAAAGGAATTTGATAAATGCTTGTTAATTGATTCCTTGAAATCCACAGGGCCCCATTTCATTTTACAATGGAAAGTTTTCCTTAATCCTGTGACCTGTTTGGGGAACATTCTTGTAAAGGTGAGTTAGCTGGGTGAGGAATGGGTTCTCCCACCACCTCTGGTTCAAACAATTAGAAGGTGCTAAGTATTATCCATGACATTACCAAGCAAAGCAGAAGTTGAAGATTCCTTATAACAGGGTCACATCATTAACACTGACATTTTCTCATGGAGGCCCCTTTTCACACTGCCCAGAAAACAATTTTGGAGAGAGTAGTATCTGTCCATTTTACTTCCCAGTATTGCTGTAGGAATTAAATGAGATAATTTAGGAGGATGCGAAAGTCATTTGAAAAGCGCAAGTCATCATACAAATGCAAGAATTTCTTGTTAAGTCAGAATAAGGAACATTACTTGACATTAATTCTTGGGTTACAATTATTTCCTTTACAACTTTATTAAAAAGGACTTAGCAGTGTAGTGGAAAGAATGAATATTTGAAGACAGGATCTGGATTTGAATCTTGACTCTGTCAGTTAACTACCTGTGTGGCCTTGGGAAAGTCATTTAATATTTCTGGGCCTCAGTTCCTTTATTTCTAAAAATGAGGCAGCTATGTGGTGCCTCATTAGAATAGATTAGATAGAGTGCTGAGTCTAAAACCTGCCTTAGACCCTGACTGGCCATGTGACCTTAGGCAAATAACCCATCCTCTTTCAGACTCAGTTTCCTTATCTGCAGAGCGAAAATAATAGCACTGACCCCACAAAATTGTGAGGATCAAACAAGATAAGAAGTGGCAAATCTTAAGGTGTTATATAAGTGATGGAGATGATGATGATGATGATGATGATGGATGATGAAGGGATTGGACTAGATGAGATCCAAGGTCCCTTACAGGTCTTTTTTCTATAATGTTGTGACTCTTGTCCCAGTAGTATTTTCTCCTACATTATTTTTAAGGTTCAAAAGCTAGCATCTAGCTGGATCAATGGAAAAAATGTTGTTGAGAACCCCAGGCCAGCGGGACTCGGACCCTGATGGCTAATGTTTGGCCTGCGGACGGGCCTGGATCGATTCCCCATCCCCCAGGAAGGTGCTCATGCATACAGGTGTGAGGATTAGGTCCTTGAGATAAACACGGCATTTACACCCACGGCCTGGCACCAAGAGGTCCACAATGTCCACAGGGGAAAACAATGTCCACATTTATCAAATTTCTTTTTGTCTCCCCAAAGATCAGCACCAATTCTGATGTATAGTACTGATTGAATGATTCATTACACGAGGAAATTTGCATGCTAGTAATAGGTGTCCTCATCTTTCCTGGGTAATACCACAGGAGAACATGAACGATGATGACACATGCAAGACTAAAAGGAATGGGTGCAGTCTGTGCCAGAGGAGAGACTACTTCTACCAAAGAAAGTATCAGTACATCATAGAGGTAAGAAATACAGATAAGGAGCTCCAATGAAAGCCTGGACACAGGGTAATAAAATTGGCTCTTCACTTTCACCATTCAGAGAGTCCTGTCTCTTTTTATGCACCCACTAGCAGCCTCTGGGTCATGATTCTTTGTCAGCCCCATCTGGGGACAGCAGGGTTCCCATACTTCCTCAGCCCTGCTGAGGGATGCCAGGGCTCCCCATACCTGGCTCCCCACAGAGTGTGAGATTTGGAATCCGGAAAATTAGAGCTCAAATCCAACTTATTAGTTATGTGACCCTGGGCAAGTCATTTAGCTTGTCTGCCTCAGTTTCCCTCATCTGTCAAGTGGCAATAATTACAGCAGGATTATTGTGGAGATGTTTATAAAGAGCAATAGTTACAGCAGGATTATTGTGGAGATGTTTATAAAGAGCTTTGTAAACCCTATTGTACCATATAAATGTTATTATTCCTGTTATCACCATCCCTTGCCCCATTTCACATCTGTTTCTAGAATTCTGCCCCTAGCTACATATGAAATTGCTCTCTGACTGTGCCTGCCCACTGTAGTCTGCAGGGTCCCTCTTATGTGGAAGCAACTTTCATTTAGGACGTGAACTCTGGAAGGGTCTGCTTGGTAAATACCCACTACAGGAAATAATAATAAGGAATAATGATGATGAAGATGATGGCTTCTGTTTATGTGGTGCTTTAGTATGTACACAGTGAATTCTTTATTACAACCTGTGAGATTGGTGTTATATTTATCATTATCCCTATACTGCAAGTGAGGAAACTGAGATTCAAAAGACTAAGGGATTTCTTCCAGGTCACACAGATAGTAAATGGTGCTAGAACTAAGTCTCTGCCTCCAAGTTTCCTCTCACAGAGAGAATCATCAAATTAGCTTTTCTTCCAACTTTATGTGGATGATTTTCACAATTTCCTTAGATTTCTAATAATTTTTCCTTTGTAATTTCTAATGTTAGTAATCTGACTTTTTCCTTAAGCTGCCCAGAGGTAGCTAGGGGTCTCAGTGGATAGAAACTGGGCCTAGAACCAGAAAGACACGAGCTCAAATTTAACCTCAGACACTCACTAGCTGTATGACCCTGGGTGAGTTACTTAACCTATGTCTACCTCAGTTTCCTTGGCTATAAAATGAGGATAATAATGGCACCTACCTTCTAAGGTTATTATAGAGATAAAATGTGGGAGAGAGAGAAAGAGAGAAAGACAGAGAAAGGGAGAGAGAGAGAGAGAGAGAGAGAGAGAGAGAGAGAGAGAGAGAGAGAGAGAGAGAGAGAGAGGGGAGGGAGGGGGAGAGAGAAAGAGAGAGAGGAGGGAGGGGGAGAAAAAGAGAGAGAGAGAGAAAAGAAGAAGAAGAAGAAGAAGGAGAGAGAGAAAAAGAGAGAGGAAGAAGACAATAGTTTAAGATATGGTAGGGTCTAATGAAGAAATAAAGATGGGGAAGACTTGCTTATATGGTTAGATTTGAAGCAATGGGGAAGGAACGACTAGATAGGGAGAGGCTGAAGATGAGAGAGCTAAAAGGAACGGTAGAGGGAGCGATCTACTAGAGATGACAGGAAGAGATCCCTAGGTCAAGGTGACATGAAGAGGGGTTGGCTTTAACAAGAAGGGCCACTTCATAGACAGAGATTAGGAGGAAGTAGGAGAGAGTGAGGTGGGTTGTCAAAGCAGTTTAAAATAAAGAAAAGAGAAGGAACTTGGGTCAAAGGGTCTCAATTTTCTTAGTAAATTCACAGGTGAGGTCCCCAGCTTGGGAGAAAGAGGTAGGGAGAAATATGTAAGGCTTGAAACAGACGTAGCATTATGCACCCAACTTTTTGGTATAAACCTGTATAAGTCTTATTGCAATAAATGTGTTTCCTGTATACTATGTATTTTTTAAAATTCAGTCAGTCAACACATATTTATTAAGGATTTACTATGTGCCAGACACTGCGCTAAGAACTGGGGATGAAAGGAAGGACAAAAACATAGTCTCTGACCTCAAGAAGCTCACATTCTAATTGGGGAGACAACATGTAAACAACTATCTAGATATAAGATATATACATTCGTACATATTGTACACATGCATGTGTGTATACATGCATATATTGTGTTGTTGTTGGTCAGTCATTTCAGTTGTGTCTGACTCTTCATGACCCCATTTGGAGTTTTATTAGCAAAGATACTTGAGTGGTTTGCTGTTTCCTTCTACAGCTCATTTTACAGATGAGGAAACTGAGGCAAACAGGGTTAAATGACTTGCCCAGGGGCACCCAGTTAGTAAATGTCTGAGGCTGGATTTGATGAGTATTCCTGATTCCGAGCTGACACTCTATCCACTGTACTTCCTAGTTGCCCTTGTGTATGTATATACTATGTGCATACGCATACACACATACATACATATATGTGTGTATGTGTATGTATGCATAGACATATAAATATATTCTACATATATATGCATGTGTGTATATGGGCATGTATATAATGGGAGGAAGTCCCAGAGGGAAAGTACTAAGCAATGAAGGGGATCTGTAAAGGACTATTGAACAAAGCAGAGTTTGAGTTATCTTGAAAGAATCCAGGGAAGCCAAAAGATGTAGGTGAGGAGGGAGAATATTCCAGGTATTGGCCCAGACAATGAAAAGGCTTAGAGTCTGGCACAGAGTCAAGGAATTTAGTGTCCTGCTCCAGGAACAAATAAAAAGTCATTATCGATGGACCATAGAATAGTTGAAGTTAAATAAAGCATATAGAGGCAGAAAAAGTAGGAGGGGGCCAGGTTGTGAAGAATTTTGAAAGACAAATAGGAGATTTTGGATTTTATTCTAGAGGTAATAAGGAGTCATTAGAGTTTATTGAGTAGGAACTGAGGGTAATATGGTCAGACCCTTCCCTCTAGGAAGATCACATTAGTAGTTGAGCTGAAGTGGATTAGAAGGGAGAGGACTGAGGTAGGGAGGTCAACCCGAAGCCTAATGGAATACACCGTGAGTGAGGTGAGGAGGACTGTGTACATGGAGAGAGAGGGATGTGTACAAGAGAGGTGGGATCAGAAAGGAGATTTTGTAACATATTGTATATGTTGGGTTAATTACTAGCTGTATGACCCTGGGTGAGTCACTTAACCTATGTCTACCTTAGTTTCCTCAACTACAAAATGAGGATAATAATGGCACCTACCTTCTAAGGTTATTATAGAGATAAAATATGAGAAAAAGAGAAGGAGAGAGAGAAAGAGAGAGAGAGAGAAAGAGGGAGGGAGAGAGAGAGACAGAGAGAGAGACACAGAGACAGAGACAGAGACAGAGAGAGGAGGGGAGGGCAGAGGGCAGGGGAGTGAGAGTGAGAGGAAGAGGGAGATGAGTATGTTAGGAGAATTTTTTTTTCTTTTTTGGAGGGGGGGGGAAGGCAAGGCAATTGGGGTTAAGTGACTTGCCCAAGGTCACATACCTAGTAACTGTTAAGTGTCTGAAGCTGGATTTGAATTCAAGTCCTCCTGATTCCAGGGCCAGTGCCCTATTTACTGCACCATCTAGTTGCCCCCTAGAATTTTTGATCCTTGATTTCTTTTTATTAATTTTATTGGGGGGAAAGAGTTTCAGAGACATTTCTCTTTTTTAGGAGGTTATTGAGCTGGCTGAAACTTGTCCCATGGAATGTGAGAATTTACTTAAAACCTCAGACATTCCTCAGATAAGAATCCAGAGGAAGAAATTTCAGTTGTCCCTGACAACATGTAAATCTCTTCTTCCTCAATCAACCCACAAGGAACTCTCCAAATGTAGTTTAATCTGTAACCTGATTTAGTTTACCTACAGTCTGTTTAATTAGTATTGTTTCCTTAGATAATGACTGCTTAATTTTGTTCAGATTTTATGACATTGAAGGAAGCATGGGATTATGACTGTCTTTTCTTTAAACTTTTATATCCTAAAAAAAGGAGATTGAAACATGTAAGAGAATTTTCTTACTCTGACAGTTTTGTCAATAAAAAGCCTTTTTAGAATCCCAATTTTTGTTTATGTGTATTTGTTTTGTAGGAGACCTAAACCTGTGCTTAAACACAAAAAAACCTAGGTTTCTTTACTTTTACAATTTCTAAGTTGTGGTAGATATGTTTTATCAGTAGTTGCATACCATATGAACTCAAAAAGGAGATGTTTCTCCCATAACAAGGATGACACTGAGGCTGTGAACCTGGCTGATGAGGAGGATGATAGTACCCTCCACAATAATAAGGAGGTTCAGATGTGGGGAGAGTTTGGGGAGCATGCTGAGTTTGAGATACCTGTGGGATATCCAGTTCAAGATACCCAATAGACAACTGGTAATGAATGCAAGACTGGAGGTCAGGAGATAAACCTGGACTGAAACAGATTTGAAAATCATCTTCATAGAGATGATAACTGAATCCATGGAAGTGTATGAGATGATCAAGTGAGATAGGATAGAGGGAGAAAAGCCCCCAGAGCAGAGTCTTGGAGAAGATCCATGTTTAGTGGAAGGGAGATTTAGCAGAGGAGAATGAGAAGAAGCAGCCAGGTTGGAGGTAAATCAGGACAGAAGAGACAGTGGAAAACTGAGAGGGGAGAGCACATCCAGGAGAAGAGTGATCAACAGTTTTTGAGCTTGCCAAGAATTCAATTTAATTTTATCTCATTTGATTGCCAACCCCTTATCATGTGACCAGAGTATTTTCCTTTTCAATTTTCTTTTTATCCTTTGTACCGCTTCTCTGTAATTCCTTTCTTATAGCATGTCTCAGCCTGCTCCTGGCCAAATTGCACCTCCCCATTCATTTTCCTCAAGTGTAAGATGGGGGCATTACTAGCACTTATCTTTCTGGGTTGTTAAAAGGATTAAATGAAATGATGCCTGTAAAACTGCTTAGCCCAATGCCTGGTACACAGTAGGCGCTACATGGATGCTTATTACACCCCTGCCCTCAAACCTCAATTGTCTTTCTGGTCATGCTCAACTTTATGGTTAGACCTTGTAGTGTTCTACTCCTCACAGTCATACCACACACCTGGAAGAGCACTGGTACCAAAAATATGTTTTGTTTGTTTGTTTCAGGGAGAAGATTGGGGTCATTAAAAGAATTTTGCAGCTTTAGAAAGGCAATCTGACCTGTTTTCCTCTAAGACCTGTTCAATCCTACCCAGCTCCTTATCTGTTTGCAGGGTCTATCCATACATTTAGCATTACAATTGTTAAATTATCAGATTTTTAGCATTAGAGGGAACCTTATAGACTGCCAACTCAAATTCCTGATTTTATATATGGGAAAACTGAGGTCCAGATAGGGTAAACAAATGGGATTTCCTTGAAGGCAGGAGTTTTTCCATTTTCATCTACAAATGGTAGAGCAAAATGGGTGGCTTCTAGTACGGTACTTGGTAGGTAGTAGGTGATCAATAAATATTTATTGAATTCAATTCAACTGTCCAAGGTCATACCTTTAGTAGCAGATCACAGATTAAAACCCAGATCTCCTGACCCCTAGATCTTTCCACTATATCAATTTGATTCATCTTTGTTTCTATTCCTTTAAGTTGTTTATTTCATTTGAATGAAGTAGTGATTAAAAATTTTTTTTATCATTTATATTATTAAACTTCAGTAAATGAACAGCACAAAACTAAATTTCAATATTTTACATTACCAGCTCGCTAAGTATCTTTGACCCTGGGCTCCACTACCCTCCTTGAGTTTCATCTTGGAATAGCTGTTACCCTTTCTTCTATCTCTTTTCCCTCCCCTCTACGTATCTGGAACACCCTTCCTGTAACAAACATCTAGTAAATTAGTCAACAGGACACCACAGCTGTTTTTATCCCTGGGCATTTAGATAAGGACTTAATCACAGTTTCAAAAGTATGTGGTATTAGTGCTTCATTCTTTTAGCTTTATACCAAAAGTCAAGTCTGTCTCTGGCTTCATACCAAAAGATTTTTGGAAACGTATGGTTTCGTCTGTGAATCCTTTCAAGTTTTTCAACATTCATCTCTCACCCTCCAATAGCGTAGTTAAACAAACTGGAAGATAAATCCTGGTATTGTGGCTGACGTAGTAGGATTTGCAGTGTCTTTCATGATCACATCCTTAGCTTGCTACCTTAGAGACTTAGGGGGATTTCCCTTTTGGGTAACATTTGGGGCTGTCTCTGAGTTGGACTGAGTTACCTCACTCCCAATTTATTCATTCTGTTATGTACAGTGTATAGTCTCATATGTATACTTTCTCTGATTTTTGTTTTGTTATCAACTTGCATAAATGTGTGTCTTTCCTATTTGCTATGTGTGTGCTCATTGGAGAGCTGGTATTTTATGGGAAAAGGTATAATGTTAAATATGAAGCTTGGGAGTCTTCCTTTCTCTGTTAATGAACAGCGACCAGAAGTTTGGCTTAAAGCTGACAACTATATCCCCTAAACTAAAAATATTTAAGGGAAGAGAAAGCTGTAATTCTAGCATGGTATTCCAACTATCTGAGGAGAGCAATGTGCTCAAGCTACTTGCCCTAGCCTCTTGCTTCTCACTTGAAGAAGGACGGGGAAGAAGAGACGAGAGATGCAGATTCTGCCTCCCTTCGAGACTCACAATGGCACATCTATGTTGGTGTGAACAGCCTTACTACACTGTTTGTCTATATTGTATTTCAATTTCTGTGACCATTCCTAGTGTTTGTAGAAAAATTTCATGAAAAATTGATTTTTGTTATGTCATGTCTTCCTTCTAGCTTAGCAACTTTGCCCTTTATCAGTTGTTGTTTTGAAGATTATTGTTTTTGTGCCTGAGTAAATTGAATTTTAACCTTTGCCTTATATTCAATTTCTGTTGATTCAATCCATTTGATTTTTTAAAATAATTCTGGGAAGTGTTCTTAAAGAATTTTCTCATTAGAGCAAGCAGATTATTTTTTTACTTGGATATTTTCAGGGATCCCCATAATTCTGAGATGATTTTTGTTGTTCAGTGTCTTTGTGAACCCATTTGGAGTTTTCTTGGGAAAAATACTGGAGTGGTTTGCCATTTCCTTCTCCAGCTCATGAGGAAACTGAGGCAAACAGGTGACTTGACGAGGGTCACACACTTGGTAAGTGTTTGAGGCCAGATTTGAACTCAGGAAGATGAGACTTCCTAACTCCAGACCCAGAGCTCTATCCATTGTACCACATGGTTGAAATGGCATCATACCCGAGGTCAGCTCACATTCTAGGCAAGGGAGACAGGAAGTAGCAACAAAAGGTGTAATACAACGTCACAATAATTAATCCATTAATCCTAGAAGGTAATGTAATAACCCCTAAGGTCCACTTGGTTCCCTCCTTTTCAGCTGTAGGACGTTTACTTTAGATGAAAACTTATGAGTTTAGGCATAATCACACTGAACCTTCAGTTAAAATAATCCCTAACACCTAGCCAGAGGTTGGGCTCTGCCTAATCTCACATTTATATCTCTTTAAAAGTGAATTTCTTTGTTTTTTTAATATCACCATAATTTTCCTCCCTCCCAGTGAAACCCACCACATAGACCAAAAAGTACTTTTAGAAACAAAAAAAAAGACAAAGAAAGCAAACAAAAACGAGCGCAACTAATCAGTTCTTTGAAAATGCTTAAAAACATGTGCAATGTACAAGACCTGTGACCTCTCACCCCCACTAAGGGAGGGGGGAGTGGTAATGGAAGCCTCCTCTCATATCTGTTCTTTTGAGCCATGCGTGTTTTTTCTAATTTTGCAACCTTCACTTTTGACTGTGTTGTGTATGGGACTGTTCTTTCTATTTACATTGTTGTAATCATTGTATACATTGTTTTCTTGGCTCTGTTTACTTCCCTTTGCTTCAGTTCATTTAGATCAGTGGTTCTCAACCTTCCTAATGCTGCGGCCCTTTAACACTCGTATGTGGACATATCTGCATGTGGGAGGACCTGCCTGGAGACGGATAGAGGAGCGGTGTCTGAGTTCCTAAGACTATGGGAAATACGTGCTTTCCGATGGTCTTAGGTGACCCCCAAAGGGGTTGTAACCCACAGGTTGAGAACTGCTGATTTAGATTTTTCCATGCTTGTCTGTATTCATCATATATAATTTCTTACAGCAAGGTAATGATCTATTACATTCGTGTGCCACAATTTTATTAGGCATTCCTTAATTGATTGGTGTCTACTTTGTTTCTAATTCTTTACTTTCACAAAAAAAAGGATTATCATAAGTATTTCGGTTTATGTGAGGGCTTTTTTCCCCTTATCAATAGCTTTCTTGGGTGTATAAGCCTAGTAATGGGATTTCTATATCAAAGGCTATAGACATTTTGCATAATTCCCAATTGCCTTCTAAAATGGTTATATTGATGACAGCTTCACCAACAATGCGCCAGTGTATCTATACTCCACAACTCCTCCAACATTGATTGTTTTGTCATCTTTGCCAAGGTGTGAGATAAAACTTCTGGATTTTTTTGTTTTGTGTTTCTTTATTAATGATTTAGAGCATTCTTCATGAGGTTATGAATGCTTCACAATTCTTCTTTGGATAAGTGCTGATATCCTTTCACCCTCACATTTTTAATCTATCTTCAATTAACCTCTTCATTTTCTTCTGGTTGAGCAAAATTCAGTTTGCTGAATTTTTGAAATTTTAAAAAATATTTAAATAACAAAACAGCAGATTAAATTATCATGTCTGTGGATAAACAGGGATCAGGAGAAGTGGAGAAAAGAGCTGATCTTTTCTTGTGACTTCCCTCTTACTGGGTCCTCCTCAGTACGACATACTTTTATAAAACCTTTCTTTTTCTATCTCCCTTTTCTGCCAAAATGAAGTTCTCCTTTTCCCCATGCCTGTTCATGAATCCAAATGATCAGAATGTCTTCCTGCCGTCCTCCCGTTCTGAGAGAACACTTCCGTTTTATAGAAATTGCTTAAGGTGTGACTTGGACTCTCACAATATGGCTTGTTTAATTCCAGAAAGTATATACACCTTGTTCTCACTCAGCTATGATTGCTCAATTCCATAAAAAAAGTGTTCTCACCTTGTCAAGGAACCAGAGTCAAAAGGATTGGTTTTAACCTAATATAGAAAATGGAACTATGTGTGAGAAGAACAATAAGCAGACTGTTTTGGCTGGACAGTAGAGTGCAGGAAAGGGAATCATATTTAATCATGTTGAGGGGGGGGATAAGCATTTATTAAGCACCTACTATGTTCTAGGCACTGTGCTAAATGTCTTACAAATATGATATCATTTGGCAGGAAAGGAAAATTTGGACTAGGTTGTGAAATGCTTTAAAAACTAAATAGAGGAAGTTATATTTAATGCTAGAGGAAATAGGAAACCATTGGGACTTACTGAGTAGGAGAATGACTTGATCATATCTGTACATAAGGAAAATCACTTGCACAATTGTGTACAGGATTGATTTCTTCCTAGCATTGTCCTCTGCTGAAACTGTGGTCAGCCCCTGAGGTGCTCAGACATGCCATTTTCATAATGTCATCAGGCTCATGGGGAAGTGAGAGTATTGCCAATTTTTTAAGGAGAAAGATTGATTTGGGAACAATAGAGATCTACTCTGCTCAAAATAGAAAATCACCATTTGGAGCCATTCTAGGACACAGTCCTCAGGACAGAAAATATAATAGGTCTTTTTTTTTGGTGGGGGTGAGTAGAGAAAACTCATATACTCCTCCACACTTTAGATAGATAGTAATGGAGTGTCTATGCTAATTGTAATAGCATCATTGATATCTAATGCCTGCAGCCTCTGAACATGGATAATGAAATTCTTTTGAAAATTAAATCTGCAAACAATCTTTTCTCCTCCTCCTCCTCCTCCTCCTCCTCCTCCTTCTTCTTTTTCTTCTTCTTCTTCTTCTTCTTCTTCTTCTTCTTCTTCTTCTTCTTCTTCTTCTTCTTCTTCTTCTTCCAATCTTTCAATAAGCATTGGTCCTGATGCACTGCTTCCCACTTCTGGTTTTCTTTGCTACTTCCACTGCTCCTTGGTTTTCTTGTTTTTTCCTATGATCATAGACTTAGTTGGAAAAGGACCTTAGACATCAATTATTCAAACCCCCTAATTTACAGATAAGGAAACTGAGACCCAGGGAGGCTGAGAGACTTGCCCAAGATCACATAGACAGTAAGTGGGGGAGCCTAGGTTTGAACCCAAGTCTTTTATATCTCTCTGTCTCTGTGGGTATCTCTCTGTGTCTCTGCCTATCTTAATTTCTGTCTCTGTCTCTCCCTGACTCTGTCATTTCCATCTGTCTTTCTATCCATCTGTTTCTGGGTCTATGTCACCATCTATATCCATATCTCTCTCTGATTCTTGGTCCCTATCTTTCTGTTATTTTGATCTGTCTGCCTATCCATCTGTCTCTGTGTCCATCTCTTTCTGTCTCTCTCTGTCTCTTGGTCTGTGACTCTGTCTCTTTGTTATTTCTATCTGTCCATCCATCCACCTGTCTCTGTATCTGTCTCACTCTGTCTCTTGGTCTCTGACTTTGTCTCTATAATTTCCATCTGTCTGTCCATCCATCTATCCATCTATCTGTCTTTGTGTGTGTGTCTCTCTTTCTCTGTCTCTTGGTCTCTGACTCTTTCCATTATTTTTATCTCTGTCCATCCATCTGTCCATTTGTCTCTGTCTATCTGTTTCTGTTTCTGTCTCTGTCTCTCTCTGTGTCTGTCTCCCAGTGTCTGTCTCTGTCTGACTTTCTCATCTGCAGACTACAGGGAACTTCACACATGTCAAATATAACAGCTCAAAGTCACTCTTGACCTTGGCTTCTGCCCTTTGATTTCCTATTTCCTCCCATATATTGTAAACGTGTAGCTTGTGCATTTTCTCCCCTAAACCATCTGTATTTTGAGATTCCAGGTCATTTCCTGTTGGTGTGCTTTCTTCTCACTCCTAAGCACACTAGAGCCATAGGTAAGAAAATACCTGAACTTTAAAGATTAGCAGGAGTTTGTCTTTTATTGGCAGTACAGTAACTAATGAGCAACTAAATGGGAAAGCCCAACCAATTATAGACAGGTAAGCCAGAGGTCATGGGTCAAGGACGTGAGGAACAAAACCGCATCTGGAATAAGAAATAGCACGGGAGGTAGCTAAAGTTACATGACCATTTGTTTTGCTCAGTAATCAGTATAATAATCAGAGCAATAGCTAGCATTTCTTTAGTGCCTTAAGGCTTACAAATACTTTTCATGTGTCATCTCATTTGATCCTCGAAACAATTCTGGGAGGTAGGCACTATTATTATCCCCATTTGGCAGATGAGAAAAATGAGACTGAGAAAGATTGAGGGACTAGATCAAGGTCACACTGCTAGTACCTGTCTGAGGCTGGATTTGAATTCGGGTCTTCCTGACTCCATATCCTCATGTTCTATCATTGCAACAACTAGCTTCACAGGATCATAATTTAGACTTGAAAGGGTCCTTAGGGGCCATCTATTCTTAAAAAGTCATTTTATAAATGAAGATTTACAACTAGGAGAGGAAAGTAAGTTGCCAAAGATCTTATTCTTTCCTCTAAGAAGCAGGGGCTAGAGGGATACGAACACAGTGAATCCAAATCTAATGCTGTTTGCCTGCACTACCCAGCCTCTCCACAAGAGGGAAGGACGACACAATAATGAGCCACATTTGTACAGGACTTTCTTGGTGAGGGAGGTTGTTCAAGTATCCCTGAAATTTAACACTATGTCTGGAGCACAGTGGGACTAAATAAATGCTTGCTGAATGAATACTATTATGACCGTTTTTGAATTAGGAAGCTGAGGCTTAGGTAGGTTAAGTCAGCGCTTCTTAAACTTTTTCCACTTGTGACCCCTTTTTGTTCAAGAAATTTAGGTATATGAAATAGGCATACAAAAACCAATGTTTGCTCATAATAAACTGTAAAGAAATTTATTTTAAAGCAATTTTTGGTATACATATAATTTTATAATTTATTAGAGATGAAAGCAAATTTGTATACTAATGAGATGGAGGTGGTTGTTTATTTTTACATAAAGAATTAAATCTTGGCAGAATATTTGATACTGTATGGTATAGAGCATCTTCAATATTTTTCAGAGTTGGTTAATATTTTGATTTTAAAATTGCCAGTGTTGAGCATGCCACTCTGCAGAAATATGTCGTACAAAATGGCAGAAGTACATTGAAGGCCATTTTAGAAATTGTTGGAAATTCTGTCCTAATCCCAATCTGTCCTAATCCCTAATCATTTAATGAGTTTTTAAAAAGGAAACTCAAGTTTTAAACTTGTGTCTCTTGGTAAGTTGGCAAATTCTTCTTGAACTTTTAATGGCAGATGACTAACGTTTTTGATTTCGGTTGAGTATGGTTTATAAACCCAATTTGTTTTTTTTAGAATCAAAATTTGAAGGGAAGTATTTCCAAAATTGTGTCTCTAGGCACTTCAGATGATCAATTATAATTCTTTTAAAAATTAATTAACTAATTTACTTTTCATTTTCAACATTAATTTCCACAAGATTTTGAGTTCCAAAATTTCTCTCCATCTCTCCCTTCCTCCCCACCCCAAGATGGCATGCATGCTGATTGCCCTTCCCCCAAGTCTGCCCTCCTTTTTATCATCCCATTCCCCACCCCCCATCCCCTTCCCTTTTACTTTCTTGTAGGGCAAGATGGATTTCTCTAGCCCATTGCCTGTATATCTCATTTCCCAGTAGCATGTAAAAACAACTTTTAACTTCTGTTTTTAAAGCTTTGAGTTCCAAGTTCTCTCCCTTCTTCCCTCATCACCCATTCTCATTGAGAAGGCAAGCAAGTCAATATAGGTTTATACATGTGTAGTTATGCAAAAGACTTCCATTGTAGTCATGTTGTGAAAGTTTATATTTCCCTCCAATTATAACCCTTACAATTAAATCTTCAGGAAGGTCATTTTCAATTATAAAATCATCTGTAACTGTAAATATCTCTAAAGAACCATTTCTACCCTATTCTTCCATATCTTAACTTTTTTAGTGTATATATATATATAATATATATATATATATATATATATATATATATATTTGTTTTTTGCTTTTTGGAGGGGACAGGGCAATTGGGGTTAAGTGACTTGCCCAAAGTCACACAGCTAGTTTATTGTGTTAAGTGTCTGGGGCCAGGTTTGAACTTAGGTCCTCCTGACACCAGGGCCAGTGCTCTATTCACTGTGTCACCTAGCTTCCCCCCATATCTTAACTTTTAAACTTTCAATTTTGAGGAGTGTCTAGGTGGCACAGTGAATAGAGCACCAGCCCTAGAGTCAGGAGGACCTGAGTTCAAATCTGGCCTCAGACATTTAACACAAAAAACTAGCTATGTGTCCTTGGGCAAGTCACTTAACCCCAATTGTCCTATCTTCCCCCTGCCAAAAACTAAAACTTTCAATTTTGTTTTTAGCATAAATATGCTACATTCCCCCCTTTGCAACAGGGTTTAAAAATGGAAGTTTTTTTGGTTTTTGTTTTTGGAAGGGGAAAGCAGGGCAACTGGCATTAAATGACTTGCCCAAGGTCACACGGCTAGTTTTTTGTGTTAAGTGTCTGAGGCCGGATTTGAACTCAAGTCCTCCTGACTCCAGGGCCGGTGCTCTATTCACTGCGCCACCTAGCCACCCCAAATCATTGAGTTTTAAAAAAATATCCAAGAAATAACACAGTTTTGAAAGCCATAAGTCATTGATGAAAAAAAATAACAAAATTGGATTTCTGCTCAGTTAAAAACAGAACAACTTCATCTTCCAGTTTCAATAATCTATTTAAACTTTGCCCTCTTGAGAGCCACATGACTCAACGTATTTTCTTGTCACGTTAGGTATACTACAATCTGGTAGTAAAGACTTTGCTGCATTGATAACAGTATTTTTACCTCTTCTGTCTAAATTTAGCCACTTATCCACAACTGAAAAATATTTTTGTCCTAAAATATAAAGAAATATTACTAATAATTTCTCAAATAAATACTTGCCTTAGTTTATGAAATGACATTTGTTTGCACTTAGTTTAAAAAAATTGATGTTCATACTTATATACACATACAATGGTGATGGTGGAGAAATCTTATTAAAGGACTTGTATCTTTACTTGCTGCAATTAAGCACTTGCATTTCTGTAAAAGAAGGAGATAAAAGCAAATTTTAAAATCAGGCTTTTTTTTTTTTGCTTTTTTTTGGAGGGCAGTTGGGGTTAAGTGACTTGCCCAAGGTCACACGGCTAGTTTTTGTGTTAAGTGTCTGAGGCCGGATTTGAACTCAGGTACTCCTGACTCCAGGGCTGGTGCTCTATTCACTGCACCACCCAGCCACCCCAAAATCAGACATTCTAACATAATACAATCCAAAGATATACTAATAAGATACTTACATACTGAGGAAGGATTGTAGGAAAACATTAAAAGTCTTTATTTTCCATAATTAAACTATCATGTTTCTCTAAGATTAGAAAATTTTGTATGTACAGTAAAAACACTGCAATTTATAACATACAAAAATCTTGAATCTGAACTGAGGTGTTTCTGGCGGTGTTTCTTGGCATTGTGTGGCATGATGGCATGTGCAGGGCAAAGTGTGCATGTTTTGTGTTCAGAACCAGGGAAACAGTGATGCTGCCCTGCCAGAAACATCTTGGCTTCATTATACATTTGATCTTGAATTAATTTTAGGTCGTTGTGTTTTCAGAAAGCTTTAACTGGTGCCAGATTTTTCACAAACCCCACATTCAGTAACTTGACCCCACTTGGGTTGAGACTCACTGTTTAAGAAATGGTGGGTTAAGTAACTTCCCAAAGATGGCACAAGTGAGGGATGAACATTTGCAGCTTCCAGAGGACAAGATCAAAGTGCAGTTGTGTCAGCTGTGCTCAGAGTGAATTAGCCAGTTAATAAGCATTTATTAAGCAATTATCTTGTTAGACCTATTGTAGGCAGCTGAAGTCAGAGACCTGAGCTCAAATCTGACCTCAACTACTTACTTGCTATATGACCCTGAGCATATAGTCACCTTGGGCAAGTCACTTAACCCTGTTTGTCTCAGTTTCCTCATCTATAAAATGAGCAGAAGAAGGAAATGGCAAATCACTTCAGTATCTTTTGTTTTTTTGCAGGGAAATTGGGGTTAAGTGACTTGCCCAAGGTCACACGGCTAATAAGTATTAAGTGTCTGAGGCCAGAGTTGAACTCAGGTCCTCCTGATTCCAGGGCTGGTACTCTATTCACTGTGCCACCTAGCCACCCCTCACTTCAGTATCTTTGCCAAGAAACCCCTAACTGGGGTCATGAAGACTTGGACACAACTGAAATGTCTGACCAACATGTGTTAAAGGAACCATGTTAAACACTAGGGTTATAAAAAAAAAAAGCAAAAACAGACCTTACCCTCAAGGAGTTCATATTCCAGTGAGGGAAACAAACATATAAATAACTAGCTCATACAAAATATACATAGTATAAACTAGGTGCTAACCTTAGGGGGAAGAGACTGTGAAAACAGGAAAGGATTAGAAAGGGCTCTTAAGGAAAATGGAATTGAAACTGAGTCAGGAAGGCAGCCAGGAGGCAGAGGTGAGGAAGAGAGCCCTTCTGGCAAAGGAAACACTCAGCACAAATTGACACTGAGTTAGAAAATGAAATGTCATGTAGGAGGAACAGCAAATATGCAAATATAGCTAGATGAAAGCATATGTGGAGGGGAATTAAGTGTAAGAAGATTTTGTTACCTAGTTCCTGATGGTACTCTCTTTATTGTCATAGTCTTTTGAAATAAAAACATGTCATATGAATCAGATGCTATACATTTAATGTATTTTTTGAGATTCTACATTTCAAAAATAAATATAATTAAGAAAATATGAGAGAAAGAGAAAGACAGAGAGAGAGGGAGAGGCAAAGAGAGAGAGAGAGAGAGAGAGAGAGAGAGAGAGAGAGAGAGAGAGAGAGAGAGAGAGAGAGAGAGAGGAACTAAGCTGAGTATCTCCATGACATTGATTGCACCACGTGTAGAATCACTGCTGAAAGAACCCTTGTCTCAGATGCCATTGGGATGGATACTGAATGGGCTCTAACTCCTGCATTCCTGGAAGCTCATCCCCTTGATCTTTCAAAACTTGCAAGGGTGGAGCCTCCCATATTAAACTTCTTTACCTAGAAGGGAAGAACAAATATTAAGTCAGGCAAAGAACCAAGACCAATTTTTCATGAGGCCACATGGTCTCAGAAAGGAGAAGGTCCAAAGCTTTTTTTCTTCCAGTATTGACTCTAACTGGATACCATCAGGAAAGGAATCAAACCACCAGAATGCAGCCAAAGAGAAATGTTGAGGCCATGGCCTCTAGATGTTTTTTGAAGACCTCTGTAGCCAATCAAAGAACCTCCAATTCACTATGAGGCTAGTTTCCCAAAATTAGTTAGAGAATGTCTGTATATACCCTATTGTCTCTCTAAGTCCTTTATATTACATACCATCAAAGCTTTCTAAGAATCAGACTCACTTGCCTCTCTATGTGAGGATATGCCATCAGAGGTCCTCTATACATGTCCCAGATTGCCATTACACAGATAAGTGGCTATCCAGCTACTAAGGAGAAGATCACTATCTCCTGAGGCATCCTATTGCAATTATGGAAAGCTCTAAATTCTAAATAAGAAGCAATATTATACAGTGGAAAGAATACTTAACATGGAGGCCCTATCACTATCTGAATAGCATGTACTTTGACATTTCCTCTGGTAGCCATGTTCCTAGTATCCTTCTAGGGCATCTCTGAGCTTCAGGAGAATATACTTGGACCTGTGCTAGTCACTGAGGATGGGGGAAGATGACCAGTGGTTGGAAATATCTGGATTCAAATTCCATCTCTGACGCAAACCCCTGGTTGACTATAAAAAAGTCACAACCTTATTGATTCACATTTTCTTCATCTGTAAAATGGAACATATCTATGCTACATATTTTTTTTAGGATTGTTGGAATCACTAAATATAATAAAGTATGAAAATTGTTTTTGGCAAACTTCAAGTTAGCTATGGGTGGTCATCTAGTTTCAACAAGATGGAATCTGAATCTCTATAATTTCTGCTGGTAGCATCCAGTTATTCCCTTAGGGACTAAAAACAGGGGAGGAGCCATGCGGAAAGATCTCTAGATGTGGAATCAGAAGGCCAAAGGTCTGAGTTCTGGCTTGGCCACTTCATGTTTCCGGGACCTAATGGGAGCGAGTTGTTTCACCTCAGCTGAATCATCTGTCAAATGAGAGAATCAGACTTGGTAACTCTCTAGTGTCCCTGAAAGTTTTAAAATCCTATAAGTCTGGTCTGTTTTCTACATGAAAGGTCTTAAAAAAGTCCAGTTTTTTCAACTCATCCTTGTATTTTTGTGTAGGTATATTTTTCATCCCTGAGTGAAAGATTATTTTATCCTGAATATATTTAACCTTAATGGAGCCAGTCTACTGTCTCAGTCATTCAAAATCTTTTTGGATCCTACTTCTATCAATCAGGTGAATGACTTAACCTGAATTGTTGAAGAGCCAGAGTATGTTGAAATAGGACTGACATGTGAAAAGCAATATCATCATCAGAATTATCTTCATCCTCACCCTCATCCTCATTTGAATGATGAGCACATGAGAATTTTTCCTTGTAGACATATTTCTGGTGTTATTTTGAGATTTCTCTCAGCCCCAGGAGAATATGCACTAACTGGTGCTAAATGGAGATAGGGAGATGGGGGAGGGACAAGGGTAAAGGATGACAGGTGTTGGAAAATATTCCTGGTCCAAACTACAGTCTAGTGAGGCTAAATTATACAGAAGCTAAAACAGGTGGTAAGAATGAGGGACAAAGGGATCAAGACAGAAAGACAGAAAGAGCTATAGAGACACATAAAGAATTTAAGCCGGGGGGCGGAGCCAAGATGGCAGCGTAGAAGCAGCAAAGGACCACAGCTCCCACACACACTAAAAAACTCATAAAATGGGACGCTAAACAGATTTTCAAGCTCCAAAACTCTCCAAAAGACAGAAAGCACATCTGTTGCTACAGGCAGCGTAGCAGGCGGGGCTCTTCTCAGCAGTCTGGGAGCCACAGGCGAAACTCGGCCGGCTCAGGCCCTGGGGCATCAGGCGGGGAACCCCCCCCCCATAAGAGAGCAGATCGGCTACACTGGAGGCAGAGTTACCACATTTATCAGGCCAGAAGACAAAAAGGCTAAGAGAAAGGTCTGCTAACTGGGGAGGAGAAGAATGGGTCTGGCCAAACTGCTCCCAGGGCAAGGAGGCAGTGGGGAGGTGGCTGTTGCAGCAGGAACTGCTGAGAGCCGCGGTGGCTTCCACTGGGCTGCTTCAGAGCCCTCGGCCTGCAGATAGCAGGGAGGCTGACACGACCCATCGAGGCCAAGGGCTCTTGCGTTGAGCGGCCTGGATCTGGATCGGGGTCTTGAGTGGTGGTCCTGGGGTGCGCTTTCAGTGAGCTGAAGCTGGGGGGGGGGAGCTGCAGCACCCCACTAAGGGCTCCCGCAGCTGAGAGGGCCCCAGCGATTTGGGACAGAGCTTTCCCCCTCCAGGAAGCAGAGTTCCACAGAGCTAAAAAACCAAGCAATTAATAGACTGGCCAACATGAGAAAAAGGAAGCAGGCTAGGAACAGCAGTAAAACTCTAGAATCCTTTTTTATGGACAAAAAAGACCAAAGT
>CM053594.1:51831857-51853553 GCA_028646575.1 Pseudocheirus occidentalis
TAAAGACCTTGGTTCTGCCTTCCATGTGGAGAGTTTGCTATATTTTGTGATCCAAAACTACACCAACATATTCATAACCATCATGGGTGTTGTGAATATCTCATTATTGATACAGATGATATACCAAAATTTATGGGATGCAGCCAAAGCAGTTCTTAAGGAGCAATTTTATGTCTCTAAGTGCTTACTTGAATAAAATAGAGAAAGAGGAGATCAACAAATTGGACATGCAACTAAAAAAGCTAGAAAAAGAACAAATTGAAAGCCCCCAAATAAATACCAAATTAAAATTCTGAAAATCAAAGGAGAGACTAATAAAATTGAAAGTAATAAAATTAGTGAATTAATAACTAAAACTAGGAGCTGTAGTTTTTTGAATAACATAATAAAAATAAAATAAATAAACCTTTGGTTAATTTGATTAAAAAGAAGAAAGAAGAAAGCCTAATTACCAGTATCAAAAATGAAAAGGGTGAATTCACCACCACTGAAGAAGAAATTAAAACAATAATTAGAAGATATTTTGCACAATTTCATGCCAATAAACCTGACAATCTGCATGAAATGGATAATTATTTAAAAAATATCAATTGTCAAGATTAACAGAAAGGGAAGTAAAATACTTAAATAACTCTACTTCAGAAAAAGAAATTGAACAAGCCATCAAAGAACTCCTTAAGAATTGTCCAATGATATGCAAATAAACCAGGCTATCTAAGTGCAATGGATGAAAATTTTAAAATAATATAAACTACCTATATTAACAGAAAAAGAAATTGAATACTTATATAACACAGTCTTAGAAAAAGAAATTGAAGAAGTCATCAACTAACTCTCTAAGAAATAAATCCCCAGGAAGCAGATGGATTTACAGATGACATTTAAAGAACAATTCCGATATTATATTATTTGGAAAAATAGGCGAAGAAGTTTTACCAAATTCTTTTTATGATAAAAATATTGTGCTGATGCCTAATCAGGGAGAGTCAAAACAGGGAAAGAAAATTATATCAATTTCCCTAATATATATTGATGTAAAAAATTTAAATAAAACGTTAGCAGCAAAGAGATTACAGCAACTTATCATGAGAATAATACACTATGACCAAGTAAGATTTATATTAGGAATTCAGAGCTGGTTCAATATTATGAAAACTTTCAACATAGTTGATGGTATCAGTAACAAAATTAACAGAAATAATATGATTATCTCAATAGAGCAAAAAAGCTTTTGACTATTCCTGGTAAAAACGTTAGAGAGAGTAGGAATAATTGGAGTTTTCTTTAAAATGATAAATAGCGTCTATTTAAAATCATCAGCAAGTATTATATGTGATAGTGATAAGCTAGAAGCATTTCCAAAAATATCAGTGGTGAAAAAAGGATGCTCATTATCATCAATGTTATTCAACATTGTACTAGCAATGTTAGCTTTAACAGTAAGAGAAGAAAAAATTGGAATAGACAATGAGGAAACAAAATTACTACTCTTTGCAGATGATATCATGGTTTACTTAGAGAATCCGAGTGATTCCTACTTGGAATAATTACTTGAAAAAACTTGAAATAATTAACAACTTTAGCAAACATGCAGGATATAAAATAAACCTACATAAGTCATAGGCATTTCTACATATTATTAACAAAGTTTAACAGCAAGAGATAGAAAGTGAAATTCCATTTAAAGTTGCTTTAGACAATATAAAATATTTGGAATTCTACCTGCCAAGACAAACCCAGGAACTATATGAATGCAATTGCAAAACACTTCTCTTACAAATAAAGTCATATATAAAAACATTGGAAAAATAGTTGCTCATGGGTAGGCTGAGCTAATAGAATAAAAATGGCTATTCTACCTAAATTAATTTCCTTATTCAGTGCCATGCCAATCAAACTATGAAAAATTATTTTATAGAGCTAGAAAAATATTAACAAAATTCAAGAGAGTTAATGAAAGAAATGCAAGGGAAGATGGCCTAGCCATACCACATCTAAATATAATATAAAGCAATAGTCATCAAAATTATTTGGTACTGGCTCAGAAATAGTGTTGGATAAGTAGAATGGATTAGATACACAAGACACAGTAATCAATGACAATAGTAGTTTCCTGTTTGATAAACCCAAAGATTCCAGCTTCTGGGATAAGAGCTCACCATTTGACAAAACTTCTGGGAAAACTGGAATTTAGTATGGTACAAACTAGACATAGAACAACATCTCACACTGTATTCTTAGATAAGGTCAAAATGGGTACATGATTTAGACAGAATGCATGATAAATTAGGAGAGCAAGGAGTAGTTTACCTGTCAGATGTAAGGAGAAGGGGAGAATTTATATGACTAAACAAGAGGTAGAGAACATTATGTAATGCACAATGGATGATTTTGATTATATTAAATTAAAAACTCTTGCATAAACAAAAATAATACAACCAAGATTAGAAGGGAAGCAGAAAGATGGGAAACAACTTTTTTTTAACAGCCAAGGTCTCTGATAAAGGTCCCACTTCTCAAATGTATAGAGAAATGAGTCTAATTTATAAGAATATAAGTTCATTCTCCAATTGATAAATAATCAAAGGATATTTACAGGCAGTTTTCAGATGAAGAAATTAAAGCTATCTATAATGTTATGAAAAATACTCTAAATCACTATTGATTAGAGAAATGAAAATCAAAGCAACTCTGAGTTACCTCCTCACAACTATCAGATTCCCTAATATGACAATAAAGGACAATGAAAACTGTTGGAGAATATATGGGACAATTGGTGTGTGTGTGTGTGTGTGTGTGTGTGTGTGTAGGTATAAGGGGGGAGGTCAGTCCAGATATGGAGTCAGAGGTCCTGTGATATAACCATGGCTGGGCCATTTAATACTTGTGAGCCTTTACACAAGTTACTTAACCTGAGGGAGATGGACTGCATGATTTTAAAGATTCTGTCAAGTTCTATAGCAACGATTCTATTGTCCACATACCGTTTCAAATTCTGCCTTCGGCAGAAAATAAACTAAACTTAAGACAACAGTCATGTATCTTTTCCTATCAAGGTTAGATATCCCTAGTTCCTTCAGTGAATCCTTCTGTTACACAGATAGTCAGGGAATGGTATTAGACTCATAGAATAGATTTCTACATAGAATTATGGAGCTAGAAGGAAATTTAGTTGTCATTTAATTCTATTTTCTCTTATTACAGGAGAGTAAATTGAGGCCCATGGAAGTCAGTGACTTTCCCAAGAATAATAAAAAAAAAGCACGCATGCTTGACATCTCCAAGTGGTAGAATGAGATCTTTAAAATCTTTAATAAAAATATGTATTCAAAACAATTCTCTAAGGAGCTTTCATTGACTGGCCAACAAAACATCCCCGTCCAAGCCTCACTTGCTCCATTTTTGAATTTTGATGACTCAGGGTGATTGTAAATAGCAATTATTTCTGTTCTGTCCTGAAACCCTTTCCAGATTCATCTCCCTTGGGGATTTCATGAGCTTCCATGGGCTCAATATAGTCTTTATGCAGATAGTTTCTAAATCTAATATTGCACCCTAACCTCTCCTCTGAGTGCCAATCTCAGATCACCAACTGCTTCTTAGTTCTTTCAACCTGGATGGCCTATTGGCATTTAAAATGCAACACGTATAAAACAAAGCTCATCTTTCTTCCCTAGCCTTGCCTTCTTCCCAACTACTATTAAGGGCTCCATAATTTTCCCAATAACTTAGTTTTGGAAGCTAGATTTTACACCCAACTCCTTTTCCACAGTCATTGCTCATATCCAGTCTGTTGCCAATTCTTATTGATTCTTCCTTGGTAGATATTCTCTCCTCTCCATTCATACAACCATGACTGGTTCAGATTCCCATAATCTCCCACCAGGATGATTTCAGCAGCCTTGTAATTGGTCTCTCAGGCTCAAGTCTTTTCCCATTCTGAGCCCGTCCTTTACTTAGATGCTTAAACGAAATTGAAGCACAAGCCAGACCATGTTACCACCATACTTAATAAAATGTAGGGACTTCTGATTAAACCTCAAGGATCAAATATCCTATTTTTGGATTTTAAATCTCCTCACAGTTTTGTCCATTTAATCTTTCTTATGTTCTTTTAAAAATTTTATTTTTAATTTATGGAATAAAACAAGCATTTCCATAACATAGAATGAGAAAAAGATGATTGTACATAAAATTGCAAATCTACTATGCAGAACTTGCTATTCCTTTCAAATAAACAATAAAATTAACGTGTAAATTTCTTTTTCCCCCTAAGCCCCCTGCCCTCTAGATGGCTACCATTAGACACACACACACACATATATTTAAAATTATTCTATACATACTTCTATTTTTCAGTTCTCTCTCTGGATACAGATAGCATCCTTCTTCATATATCCTTTCTAGTTAATTTTGGCATTTATAATAGACAACATAACTTTTTCTCTCAAAGTCATTCCTTTTTTTTGTTGTTTTCATTTCACTTTTATTTGCACTCTAATGTCATATTTACTCCCGTGCCATAAGCTTTTGTTTCTTCAGTTTCTTCTGGGATATCTTTTTCTTTTGAGCAACCTCCTCTTCTGGTTTAGGAACAATTTGTTCCTTTTCAGTAAGAATCATCTCAATATGTCAAGGAGAACTCATGTATAGGTTGATTCGACCATGAGCCCTGTAAGTATGCCATCGCATTTTGGGAGCCTTGTTAACCTGGATATGCTCAATGACAAGAGAATCCACATCCAAACTCTTTAATTATGCGTTACTCTCTGCATTTTTAAGCATATGCAGCAAGAATTCAGCACTCTTTTTGGGCCACCGACCCTGTGTCCAACCCCATTGCTTAGCCTGGGCACATCTGCCAACTCCACCATTATATCAATGGGAGGGAACACATTGCTTCTTCAATGTGACATCTTTCAAATACTTGGTAGCTTTTCGGATATGCATGCCCTTGATAGCCTGGGCTGTTTCACAGGTGTTCTTCAAGTGGACCCGGAGATTTGAACCCCTTGACTTGAATGATTTTGTGGGGTTCTCTGGATCAAGAGAGTACCTCACCATTTTAAATGATTACCTAGGACGGCTCAAGGGAAAAGAAAGAGCAAAGGCTTTCGGGAGACTTGATCTCTCAAAGTAATTCTTAAAACAATGTTGCTGTTACTATATACAGTGTTGTCTTGGATCTGCTAATTTCTTTCTTCATTATTTTGTGCGAGTCTTTTCATGTTTTTCTAAAACCATTGAGCTCCTCATTTCTTATAGCACAATAGTAATCCATCACAATCATATACCACAACTTGTTTAGCTGTTTCCCAATTGATGGGCATCCCTGCAATGTCCAATTCTTTACCTCTACAAAGAGAGTTGCTATAAACATTTTAGAACATATAGGTTCTTTTCCTTAATAATATTTGGAAATAGACATAGGAGTGGTATTGTTGGGCCAAAGGTATAGAAGTTTAATAATTCTTTGGGCATGATTCCAGATTGCTCTGCAAAATGGTTGGATCAGTTCATAATTCCAAAAACAATGAATTAATGTCCCAATTTTTCCACATCCTCTCCAACATTTGTAACTATCGTTTTAGCTAACCTAGTAGGTGTAAAATGGCATCTCAAGGTTATCTTAATTTGTTTTTCTCTAATAATGATTTAGAGCATTTTTTATTTTTTATTTTCTCAATGGAAAATTGCCTGTTCAGATTCTTTAACCATTTATTAATTGAGGAATAAATGATATTCTTATAGATTTCACAAAGTTCTAAACATATTTTAGATATGAGACCTTTATCTGATAAACTGTCTATAAAATTTTCCCACAATTAACTGCTTTCCTTCTGATTTTGGTTGTATTTCTTTTATTTGTACAAAACCTTTTTAATTTAACACAATTGAAATGATCCATTTTATACCTAACAACTCTTTTCTAATATTTTATTTTCTTCCACTCTAAAGTCCAGCATCAATGGCCTTGTTATTACTCCTCTCTCATGATACTGTATCCCCTGACTGCGGACATCTTTATTGGCTATCCTCCATGCCTAGAATGCTCTCTCTCCAATCTCTTCTGTATTCTCTGGCTTCCTGTGAGAGAGAACTCAAATTCCACTTTCTGTAAGAGGCCTTTCCTAGTGCTGTGCTCGTCTCCATTGCTAGTAACTTCCCTCTGAGACAATTTAGACTATATGTAATGTTGGCTGTGCATAGCTGTTTATACTTTGTTTTTCCACATAGTTTGTGAACTCTTAGAGTCCAGGGACCAGGTTCTTACATTTCCTTGGGTGTCCAGTGCTTGACACCATGCTTGGCACATAACAGGTGACTAATATGTGCATATGTATTGATTGGATCACAGAAAATTTTAGAGTTCCATAGAGCTCCAAGTTTGGGGACCCTTACCCAGAATCATGCTTAAAGTTTTGTTCTATTTCTGTGTCATGGATCTCCTTGGCATTCAGGTGAAATCAATGGACCCCATCTTAGAACAACATGTTTAAATAAAAAATAGGATTAAAAAATAAGCCAATTATATTAATATATAGTTATAAAATTAAAAAAATAAACTAACCTTAGGTTAAGAATCCTTAGACTTGCACCTCTTGCTACAAATTGTTTCCCCCAACACTAACAAATAATCAGAAAGATATCCATATTCATATCCACAACCACACATTCCTACATTCACATCCACAAATTCCTCACTTCTTGCCTGTCCAAAGTTTTTCCACTGCATCCCCCAAACAGTTCCTTTTCCCCTATTGAGATCACAAAGATTTTAAAGGAGGGAAGGCAAGGCTTTATATCTTGGCTCATGTTCCTGGGTTGGACTTGGAGGCCTCTTGCATCTAGGTCTTTCGAAGGAGTTGATCCAGTGAGATTCTGGGTTCTCTAATGTATGTAGAAGGGGAAGCCCTGGGAAAGAGAGGGACTTATTTTCTCTCATTTTTCATATACTACTGACAATGGCTCAACAATCACATGAAACAGTCATTGAACAAACACATTAAAATCTATAATGTACCAGGAACTGGACTAGTCCCTGGGGATACAGGAACAAATAATGAAACAATCTCTGCTGTTGCAAAAATTTTCAAGATCCTCGCTGGCTACTGCCCAAAAGAGCCAGCATGAGATACAGACAGACAAGGAAAGTGCAGTTTATTCACTCAAGAATGCAATAAATACACACCATCAATAGGTGATGGACATATGTGTCTCACAATTCTGTAGATCATATGCCTACATGTACATGAGTATGTACCAAAGCATGTGCACATTTTATACATATGGCATATGTATATATACATACTTATTTTTTTAATGCAGACATAGACACACACATGCATACACACATTCTTTCTTCCTTATCTCCCTAAGCCAATAAGTATAATGGCTTCTTACAAAGTAATTTTGGTAAGAGCAGGTGCAGCAGATAGGCAGGATAAATATTTAATAGGAAAAGGGGTTACTTCTTGTTTATTATGGAGGAAAATGTGTCATTGTTTGTTTTTTGGCTTTTTGGAGGGAGGGGGAAGGCAGGGCAATTGGAGTTAAGTGACTTGCCCAAGGTCATACAGCTAATAAGTGTTAAGTGTCTGAGGTCACATTTGAACTCAGGTTCTCCTGACTCCAGGGCTAGTACTTTACTCACTGCACTACTTGGCTGCCCTATAAATGTGTCATTGTTAACAGAGTTATTTACAAGGGACCCAAGGAAGCAGTCCCCGACTTATCAATAAATCCATATGTGCTTGTAAAGGGTCAGGTACTTGCTGTTATAGATATAGGCTAAAGAGAAGAGGGGGAATTCCTCGATCTACTGAGGTTTTCTGAATGTTCTTTTGTGGTCTTAAAGTGATCAGGGCAAAGGGGGGGATTGAAGGAGATGTTCAGTACTGTCAAGACAATATGGAGTCTGTTATGCTCTCTTCAAAATGCACCTTCCACAGTGTCTTCAAGGGATTTACATTCTATGGGGGAGACAACATGCCTGCAGTCAGGAAGACCTGAGTGAAATCTGGACTTAGACACTTCCTAGCTGTGTGGTCTTGGGCAAATGACTTATCCTCTCTTTGTCTCAGTTTTCTAAACTAAAAATCTGTGTAGTGATAGCACCTATCTCCCGAGGTCATTGTGAGGATCAAAGGAGATAATACTTATAAAATGTTTAATAGTTCCTGGCACATAATAGTCATTATATACATGCTGCCTATTACAACCACCACCACCACCACCATGACTACCACCAGCACTACTACTACTACTATTATTACTACTGCTACTACTACTACTACTACTACTACTACTACTACTGCTGCTGCTGCTGCTGCTGCTGCTACTACTGCTCCTCTTCCTCCTCCTCCTTCTCTTCTTCCTTTTCCTCCTCCTCCTCCTCCTCCTCCTCCCACCACCACTATAACTAGTTGTTTGGTTGCTTTCCTTCATTCTCGAAGAGGACCAAAATGACATGGATATGTTGTAGACAAGGTGCAGTATGCCCAAATATGACTGATCAGACCAATATAAGCTAAGAAGGCTCTATCACAGGTCAGGTACAAATAGTTCACATGAACATTTGGAGTGGAAGGTAAAAATGGTAAAACGGTATGAGTGATGTCTTTTGATTTGTGAATAAATTGAATTTAAGTGAGGTAGAATTGTGAGAAGTCATCAACTTGTCTCTCTTCTAGAGTCATCAAAGTCCATGGGCAAAACAAAGTCCAGATGACTGGTGATGACTTGGGATGCAGTGGATGACCTCAGCATCTTTGATCTCTGACTAAGCGCTAAGCATTCCACAGCATCTATTTTAGCCACCTTCATAGCCACTTGGGCAAATTGTTCCCATTTACTCGTTCCACTGGGGGATGTCTTCATAAGCATAAGGCAGACACCCCTCATTCCCCCAACTCATCCCTTGATTATGCCCAACCTGCCATCCTACGTTCCAGGAGGTCCATCTGTTGAAATGATTTACCAGAAGTGGCTGCTACACATGCTACAGCTTCTTGGCTTCATTTCACCCACAAGTTACAGTTGGGTGAAGCAGTTGAACACTAAAAGTGGAAAACAGCCCTGAAAAGGGCTTGGTAACTCACACAAGACTACTAGTCTTACTGAACAAACCCTACACTCCTGCTACTATGATGAAGGTGATGATGGTCATGATCATTGTTGTTGTTAATTAATGAAAGTAAGTGCATATGCAGTATGCAAAATGAATACCAATTAAGTAAATAAGTAATCCCATGTACTAGTACTTTCATCACCCGAAACCCTAGTTGAACTAAGCCAGATAACTTGAATTCATCTGGACCAGGACACATGGTCAGATGTCCCTTAGGTGTAGCACAGTGTCTGGCACATAATAAAGCAGCTAATAAATGCATGTTAATTGATCGCTTATTAGATTTGACCCATCATTCTTGCCTGGCAAGTATATAACTGGAACCTTTCCTTCCAGTAGAGGGGCAAGGAATGCTACCTCTGGTTAGTTGAAAGTGTTTCCAGCAAAGCAAACTTCTGAGAACTAAAATCCTTGTCATAAGGTTCTTTTCCTCAAGAGTATTGTGTGCAAAGTCACAGAAGGGGAGTTAGGGGGAGGATAGGCAGGAGAGCAATTAACTCTGTTTGCTTCCATCTAACAAGGTGCTCAGGGAATCTATACTTAGAAGCCCAAACCCTGGAAAGGCCTTCCGTCTTCCCAATGTGATCCTTCCATGGACCCTGATAAAACAGAATCTATCTCAAACTTCAACGCCTATTCTTTGGAAAAAATATGAGTCATGGAACAGTTCTTGGGCAGGAATTTGTGGTAGAAGAGTATGGATGAGGGAAGGACAAGGAGCCTGGGGCTTGGGCACAGTGTCTAGTATCAACAACATTTTTGTAAAGTAAGTGTTTCTCCCAGGAAACTTTCATCTATTGCTGGAGCATTTATTTCTTCATTTGGCCAGCATGCATTTGTTAAGCACCTAGTATATGTGGAAGTATGTGCTATCCTAGGTCCCAGGGATACAAAGTACAAAATGCTACTCTCTGGGATCATAAACTCTATCAGGTAGGCAACATGTACACAAATAAATGAATACACAATATGCACAAAGTACAACAACGCTACAAGGTATGTTCTATTATTATCCCCATTTGAGGATACAGAGGTTGTGACTTGCCAAGGGTTGCCTGAGGCTGGACTTGAACTGGGGCCTTCCTGACTCTAGGTGCAGTGCTCTGTGCACTACAGTGCCACATAGCTGCTGAACTCTCAAAATTTACCTAAATCTCTCAGTTATGTCATATGAGACTTTGATGCCCATGTCACCTCTGAAGTTGTTGACCAGCAAATTATTGAAACTGGGGAGGCCTGAGTAACTCTTCACTCTACCAAAATATCATCCAGGGCTTATTTGAGTAACGAAATTGTGATGCAAATTTGTAGCCATTTGGTCTCACTTTGTCACCTTGTGGATTGATTTAGGACTAAGGGCAAGAAGAACAGGAAGAAGCTTTATGAATTTTGGTGAAGAACTCCTGAAACCTCAGGGACCTTTTGACTGCTACTTTTTATCTCCCTCCTTCGAAGACTTTTATTTGTTCTTATCTTTCTGAACTGTATTTTATCAGCCTGGAGAAATGTTTCCACTGGAAGGTAGGGAATATGTTGTCAGTAAAAGAACTACTTGTTTTAACCCTCTATTCTTGAGGAACATGTTAGAAGTGACGAGTAACTTGGACATCTACCTTCATTCAAGTCATTGATGTTAAGCAGTACAGGTCCAAGCCCAAATCCCTAGAGACCGTAGTGGATTTTGACTCCTTAATTACCACCTTTTGGCTTCAGTATCTCAACTATATAACTCTGCTATGATTTAATCCCCATCCCTGTGTATGGTAAGGGTGAGGAAGGGTTGTGGAAGAAAAATAATGCCCATTGAGCTTGATTATCTCACTGTTGTATCATTTGGGCTGGTTTGGTGGGTGACTTGGTAAGTCAGAGTCAAGAGACAGTTCTTGTGGGCTCTGGCCCCAGCTGTTTTGGGGTGGTGTGGGGTATGTGTGTTGAGGATACTCAACTCATTTTGACCTCTGTTTTTGCTATTTCCTCACTATATTTTCTTTTCCTTCCTGTCTGATTGAAGGGATCCATAGAAATGGAGAATCAAACAGGGGTTTTGTATTTTCTCCTTTTGGGTCTATCTAAACAGCCAGAGCAGCAACAATTCCTCTTCAGATTGTTTCTGGGGATGTACTTCATCGGGACGCTGGGGAACCTGCTCACCATCCTGGCAATTTGTTTTGATTCCCATCTCTATACCCCCATGTACTTCTTCCTTGCCAACTTATCTTTCCTTGATCTCTGTTTTACCTCTACCACAGTTCCCAAGATGCTGATAAATTACCTGTTAGGGAGTAATGCCATCTCCTATGCAGAATGCCTGGCTCAAATGTATTTCTATATTGCCTTTGGTGCTTCAGATAGCATCCTCCTCTCTGCCATGGCCTATGATCGCTACTTGGCTGTCTGTCACCCTTTACACTATGGCTCAATCATGACTTCAGGTCTTTCTGTCCTACTGGTGGCTGTACCTTGGGTTTCTGCTCACCTCATTTCAATGGTACATACCATTTTGTTAGCTCAGCTATCTTTCTGTACAAATAATAAAATTCCTCACTTCTTCTGTGACATAAATGCCTTGATCAAACTCTCATGTTCTGATGTCCATGTCAATGAAATTTTCGTCCTTCTTTTGGGGGGACCAGTAGTTTTAATTTCTTTCCTATGCATTGTGGTATCTTACACTCCTATTATATTTGCTGTGTGGAAGATCCCATCAGCTCATGGGAAATGGAAGGCCTTCTCTACCTGTGGCTCCCACTTGTCTGTGGTCTCTCTTTTTTATGGCACCATCATTGGTGTGTATTTCAGTCCCTTTTCCACTCACACAGCCCAGAAAGACATGATAGCGACTGTGATGTATACAGTGGTCACCCCTACATTAAATCCTTTCATCTATAGCCTTTGGAACAAAGACTTGAAAAGAGCTCTGGGGAAGCTTCTTGGCCTGCAATGTTTCTTTAAGGAATGATTATAGTAGAATCTGTCTTCTTCCAAAAGAGTTAAATACAGTGTAAAATAAACAGGCTAATGTGTTGAGCTAAGATCAATAGATTGGTGTCTACTTGGATGGAGGTCTCTAGTATCAAAGGACTTTGTTGTTGGTGACATTGTGTTCAACATTTATTTATTTTTTTCAATATTTATTTTAATGAAGCATTTTGAAGATATAAGTGGCTTGCTTGTCAAATTTGTAGATGATATAAATCTGGGAGGAATCGTTCATGCTTTTTTAAAAAACAGAATTGCAATGCAAATAGTTTTCAACAAGTTGTAACAATGGGTTGAATCTAATAAAACAGGCAAAATTTAATTGAATTTAGTAAGGGACAAGTATAAAGTGCTTCACTTTGGTTCACAATTTCAATGGCACAAGTACTAGGTAGGAGTGAGGTCGCTAGACAGCAGCTCATATTAAAAACAGACCTGGGATTTTACTGATTGCAATATATTCTTAAACTTTGATAAAAATTTAAAAATAAAAAACGTGATGTGAACCTTAATGAAAAAAATCCATAGAGTCTAGAATGAGGGCAATCATCATTTTCTTTCTTCTACTATGATAATATTTTAGCTCATTGTTTTCTATTCTGGTACCACATTTAAAAAAAGACATTAACAAGCCAGAGCTCATATAGAGGAAGGTGGCCAGAAAGATGAGAAAGCTACAAACTAGAAATTATTTCCTACAAGGATTAGTTGAATACAACCGGAATATTTATCTTGGAGAAGGAAGGATGTTGGGTGTGAGAAGTACTGAATGGGAAACATGATAATCCTGACGTATTTGAAGAGTTATGTGGAAGAAAGACTAAACATTTTGTTTGAAATTGAAAGGCTGACCCAGGACCAATGAAGAAGAATTAGTCAGACAAATTTTATCTGAAAAGCTTCTTCATGAGAGCCATGCAAAAGTGGAACGGAAGATTTTAGAGGTGTAAACTGCCCATTACTGGGAGTCTTGTAAAAGAGTTTGGTAACCACTTGATAGATTCTTATGTACAGAGGAGAGTAGGTGATTTTTGATATCTTTTGCATCCCTAGACAATACAATTCTGATTTAGCATTTAAAAGTAATATTGTATTTATAACATAAGGGAAATAAGTTATCTACCCTCTATATGTCATGAACATGGATATATAAGAAGCAAGATTTCAAAGATAAACAAGTGTGTTGCATACTCTTCTGGCATTTCATTCACTATTTTCAATTATGGCTTACTTTTTATCTTTTATTCTATTTTAATAAAAAAAAACTTTATTTTGTACCTAATTGAGGTTTTCCTATGAACTTGGTATGGAAATTGGCATCTTAGGTATTAGCAACTTTTAATATATTAAAGGACTTGGTTAGGACCCTACCTGTTCTCCTGAATTGTCTTGCCTATTTGGTTCTGTTTATGATCAAAGTCTAAAAATACTCCCATATTCAATCCTTTTGTGCTTAAAATAGTGGGAAAAGGTCCCTTTAACTGTTAATCCACAGTAACAACCAAAAAAAAATCCCACTTAAATTCCTACTTTATGCCAAGCCAAAGTTGGACAATAGGCATATAAAGACTAACATGAATTAGTGCTTGCCATCAAGAGGCTTACTTTCTAGTGGAGGGAAACAATATGTTTTCATGTAATGAGAGCAAACTGGTAATCCTGAACACTATTCTCTAGTTCACAGGGTCTCTGAGATCTAAAGGGCAAAATGTCGTTCAGGCTGTGACAGCAGTATGACAGCATTCTATGACACAATAAAATTCAGCCAGAGACCAGAGGAAAAGATGAATGAGGGAAAAGACATGGGAGGCTGTTACACCCCATTAAGTCTCAGGGAAAGAACCTAGCATTTACCAGAAACCCATATTTTCCAGCCAAAGTCACAGAAGACCAAGGTGTTTTTTTGAGTTCTTGTTTTCAGTCTCAGAAATTACAATACATCTTAAGAATGCCCCCAAAACAATGTGAACCCATAGCACTGCACCAGCTCAACTTCTGCCACTGTAACCTATTGGTAGTATTTTTGGTATACCAACTACTCCATAGTACCAAAGTTTATTAGGAGAACTTAAAAAATTTTAAAACACAGATGAATGAATAGTTGTTTTTGTGAAACAGAGTCATTTACAGAATGCTGCTAAGAAAAATACAACAAGGTACTCTGATAAGAGTACATTGTTCTACCTGGAATCCTAAATTAACTTTCCTCTCTAGCTCCTTAAATGAGTCTTCCTGATACTAGAGATAAGATTGGATGTAGGACCGGAGGTAAAATGGAGCTCATCTCAGCTGAAGAGTCTAAAACTTTTAAAGTATAGAGAAGAGTTAAATGCTAGTAAACTTTCTGGTGTTTACCCATTAACAACATTTCCATTTTGAGTGACAATATGTATAGTTTGTGGAGAAAAATAAAAGCACTTGTTCACACGGTATTCCCCCTGTCCCTAATTCTTTTCATATGTTATTCTGAGACTACCTGGCTTTAAAATATTGGTTATTCAGTACAGAAAAATAAAGCACAAAGTATGACAACCTTTAATACTCCAGTAATACTAATGATTACAAATTATTGCCTAGCCTTATGCATTTATCCTAAAACATTTTCTGTAATGTAAATGAATTATATAACAGACAAATAATCCCTTAAAATGTGGATGGCCTTTACTATCTTGATTTTTTTTTTCAGTACTTCTGCTCATTATCTCCTCTTCACTTTGGGCAATGCTATTTTCTCTTTGGTTTCCCTTTGGTAAGTGAAACATGTGAAAAATGAAACCATTCAATCCGGCCCTGTTCATTGTCACATCCTGTCATTTTCACCTAACACACTTGGTTACATATGCAGTAGGTAGGTTCAGTGGAATCTACTGCAGCCTCCGCAGGTAAATCTTTCCTTCCGTTTGGCCTTTGAAAGTTTCTTTTTCTTGCCAGATTTGGATTTCTTTTCTTTAAGTGGTTGATCATCACATCCCAGTCTCCAATCCAATTTGCTGTGTGGTAGAGATGACAGCTTTCACTGGTCTTGGTCGGGGTCTTCTTGAAGACCTTTCTGGTTGTTCTGGTTGGGTGGAATCCATCTTTGTCTTATCTGAAGGCCTCTCACTTTCTGAAGGATCTTGAAAACATCACGAATGCAGATTTGTCTTGCCTGGTTCTCTCCCAGTTCAAACCATTTGTTTAACAATGTGAATTTTCTCGTCACTCAGTTGCTGATTGTTGATGAATAAATGCTCTCTGAAGATTCTGCTGAAGGCGTTTCTTCTGATGTGGATCATTTTCTTTCTTATATTTTTCACAGGCACCATCAATTTCCCTTAATGCTACTTTAAAGGGAAAATTTGTGTTGCGATTCAAAAGCATATCTATCCTCTGACGCTCAAGCCAAAGCTCTTCTGTTCTCTCATGCTATAGGCCAGAGGTGTCAAACTCATGGACTCAGTTGGCAAAAGCCCTGAGTGTGTCCTCGGTACTTGGTCTATCTCTGCCAGTACGGACACGTTCTGCTGTACGTCCAGGGCAGCGACTGCATATACTCGAGGTAGTTCTGCACGTAGCAGGAGAGCAGCCGGCTTCGCTCCCGGCGGGGTACAGCTGCCGCTGCGGCCGCCGCGCCTCCTCCTCTTCCAGCGGCCACACTTGCACCGCCGCTGCTGCGTGGGTCTCCAGGGAGGCAGCATTGGCACCTCCTTACAGGGGCGCAGCCGACTGACTCCCTCCTCCTCCTGCCCTTTGGAGGGAATCCTCTCAACCGCGCGGTCCGCACACGTCCCGGGGCGGCGCCCCAACAAGGGCTCCTGCAGCAGGAATCCTGGGCCCTTAGGAATGCCCGGCTGTGCAGCTGCGACTCTCGATGCCGCACCCGGTCATTCCGGACAGCTGCAGGGGCTCCGTGTCCCCCTCGCGCCCACAATCTGCTTCCAGTTCTCTTTGCTTCTTGGCTTCCACTGACCGTCCCGCCTCTTCTCCTTTTCTCCCAAGTATCCAATGTGAGAGTGCTGAGTGTGACTGCCTTTGGGTATGTATGTGCGTGTGGGTCCCTGCATCTCTTTGGCTCCACCTTCACTTCCGAATGCAGATCAAGACCACAGTTGTTGAACCATAAATTACTCAAAGTTTAGGAAGCTGAGAGTTTTTGAGATCCAGCCCCTAGGGATGGGATGGATCACCACCGTTGGGGAGGGAGGCAAAAAGTGACGAATAAGAGAAATAAGGAAAAGAATTCAAATTCCCAGAGATTTCAGAAGGACGAAAAGTCAATAAAATAAAATGCGCATAAATAACCCAATGTAGAAAAGACTAATAATAGGATAAATTATAGTCTCTAGATTAAGGACATAGTCTTAGGTCTCTTTGAATAAATATAAAACAAAGGAAAATGAAGCCTCACCTGATGAGGTAGAGGGCCCTGTGGAATCCCAAAAGAGCACAGAACCACGGCATCATATTCCCGAATACTTTAAGAGAGAAATAATTGCGAGAGCAGAATTTATGGCGTATGTAGCAGAAATAATTGACTGGATAGAAAAAAAATGGAATTTTTTGGTGGCAAGTCTCACAAAAGAAACGAGAGGATAATTGATTGGAAATACAAATCTGAGCTCGACAATAAATGAAAAAAAAATTAGATGATCATTAACAAGGAAGCACTCTTAGAAAGAAGAGCAGACCTTGAGAAAATATTTGCTTCCCAAATAGCCAGACAACAGAAATAAAAGAAGTTTAAACACCAGAGCAATCAAGAGAAACAATAACAGGAAGTAAATAACAGCTAAGATCATTAAAAGAGTTTTCTGAATGTACATAAAGTAGAATCTAAATGTACATTAAAGTAGAATTAAAATAAAAGCAAATTATTAAATTCATTCATTAACTAAATTCAATTAATGAATTAATTTAATAAAATTATTAAATAATATAAAATGATTAAGTTTTATATAATTAAAATACAAGCGAATTAATAAAATAGAATTAAAATAAAAAATTTAAAGTAGAAGTAAAATAAAATAAAAATAAAAATTTATTTAATAAAATAAATTTTATTAAAATAAAATAAAAAAATTAAAATAAAATAAAATAAAATAAAAGTGAGAAACAGGCCTGAAACATCATGGAGTAAATCTCATAACACCCCACATACTGAAGGCTCAATTTTCTTTTTGTGGGACTAAATGACAGAATGGGAGATTGAACAAAAGATGGGAAGTGAAGAAGATATGCAGGAGAATAAGTCCCCGTGGTCTCTCTGGAAGAAGAAATCCTATAGGAGAATGCCTGAGGAGGCAATGGTAGGGATTTGAAAAAGGCAGAAAGAACTGGGGAATTTCAATATCGATTCTGGGAGGGGGTTCTAGTGATGAGTGTTTCAATGGGAAAAGAGAGAAAATCTATAAAAGGAAACAGATAAAATGATTATACTTTTTAGGCATCCTACCTCAGTAGAAGAAGCAGAGCTTCTGGGCACAACTAAAGTGCAGAAGAGTGGGAATTCATGAACCAAGGGAGGAGATTTTGAGGCAAATGGGAAAAAAATGGCTAAGGAAAAAAAAAACAAGGTCAACAATGATTTGAACAATCAGGGATGTAGGAAAATTCCTAGCATTGGACAACATCCTCTCTATCATGACTCTGAATTGGTATTTGTAAAGGTGAAACACCCAAACAAAAGAAGTCAAAGGACAATATCCACAAGGCAATAATATACAAGATATTTAGATGGAACCTAAAAAATGTACCTCAAATCTTTTATTCCACGAAGAACGGAGAAGCTAAAAAATGATTAAACAAGTATAAAGACCATGAATCAAATGGAAAAAAATTGGAACAGACAAAAAGATAAATAATAAAGAAAACGACAGAAAAAAACTCTTTTGGAAAAAGGCACAGAAAATGAAAATATAAAAATTATTGAACAAAGTTGAAGGGGAAGAGAGAAGGGGAATTCTACCCGACTACTTAACTAAGGGGAAGAATTAAATAAAGAGATAAAAGCAAGAAAAAAAGAAACTAATAATCAAAACTCTAAAACAAGATAAAGACAAAAACTGGAGACTGAGGGTAAGGAATAAGATCTGGTAAAAATAGGGTTGTGTTAAAATAGATTAGGCTAATATAACTGAAAATACTGTCTTGTGTTTATGGAAAAAGAATGGAAAAATCTCAATTTAGGAAAAATATTAAAGACAAGTAGGGGGAAATAGAAATAAAAATGTAACTTTAAATATGAATGACTTAAACAATCTAATAAAATAAAAAAGTGACAGATTAGATAAGAAAGTAAAACTCCACAATATTTCAGCATTACACACATGCTTATAGGAAACACACTTAAAAAACAAAGACATACAATGTAGAAAAATGAGAAGCCGTTAAAATTTACTATGTAGTAAGCTAATAAAAATAGGAATTGCAATCAGATCATGAGACAAAGAAAAAGCAAACATTCACAACATAAAAGAGATACAAAGGAAAATTACATTATATTGAAAGGGAACTATAGAAACAAACCAATATCAATGTTAAAACTGTCTGCTTCAAATACTTTAACATCTAAATTCATATAGGACTTATGAATTGAACTAGAAGACACTGAAGATAACACCATAACATAGACATGTCATAAGGCAGTGGTGGTTGGAGATTTCAGTGTCTCTCTCAGTTTTGAATGTCTTATAGGAATACAAAAGAAAGATAAAATATAGAACTGCAGAAATTGCTGGGGTTGAATAGAATTAAAATTTATGACATCTTAGTACAATTTGGAACTTTTACAAAAATTAACTGTATGTTTGGGCAAAGAGATAGTGCAAACAAGGGTCAAAAAGTAGAAGTAGTAAAAACCTCCAATACAGACCCTAACACAATAAAAAAGGGACAAGTAGATAAAGACCCAAGTGGAGACATAACAATGAAATCTTAACTAATGTGTGGCTCAATGAACAAATAATAGAAATAATCAATAATAATATGGAAGGAAATGATAATGATGCAACAACATACCAGAATTTCTAGAACATAGATGTAAAGATATATTAACAAAACAAGAAAAAGAGGAATAATGAATTGAATATACATTTAAAACTTAGAAAGTCAAGAAAAAGAAGTAAATTAGCTTTAAAAAACACAAAAGAGTATTTTAAGACTAGAAGGGAAGTAAATTAGAAACCAAAAAAGTTATAGAAATGATAAATAAAACTAAAAGCAGGTTCTTTGAAAAAACTAATGCAATTAATACACTTTTAGATAATCTTATTAAAAGGTGAAGATGGGAAATGAAATCAATAAAATGCAAGTAAATAAGACAAATCCACCATAAAACCAGAATAAACAAAAAGAATAAACAGAACACTAATAGACACTGTTGTTATACTACTATATACACTGCTATACATGACTACACAATGTTATATGCTAATAAAACCAAGAATACAAAACAAATAGAAAATGTCTTCAAAAATATAACACATCCAAACAGACAGAAGACCAAATAAAGAACAAGAAATAATGTAATCTCAGAAAAGGGAATAAAATTAACTGTAAAAGAACTATCCAAGGAATAAAATTCCTGGTCTTGATGGATTTATGGGAGAATTCTATCAATATTTCAAAAAACAATTATTATTCATACTAAACAAATTATTCTCAAAAACTGAAAGGGAAAGCCTTAGATTTGTTTTAGGAGGCAATATAATTCTAACACTTAAATCAGAGAAGTATATAGCATAGTAGAACATATAGACCAATACTATTAGTGAGTAGGCATTCAAAAAAATTAAGGCAAAATCCTATCAAATGGGTTAAAGTGATTTTTCCAAGAAATCATTCATTGTGATTAGGTTGAATTTACACCAGAAAAGAAAGGAAAACAATTGATACAATTAAAGTATTAAAAACCCAAACATGCAAAACTATGTGATCATATCAATTGATGTAAGAAAAATCTTGACAAACTGTGACACTTATTCTGGCAACCCCCCTGCAAAGTATAGACACAGAGAAATCTTTTTTAATGTCATAAAAGTATCTATCTAAAACCAAAGCAAATATTATATATGATAAGGACATACTGAGACCTTTTCCAGTAAATATGGGAGTAAAGAAAATATGTTGTTTCTTGTCACTATTCCTTAATAAATTTCTGGAAATGCTAGCAATAACAATGATAATAGAAAGAAATTAAAGGTATACAGATAGTTGAAGAAGAGATAAAAATATTTCTACTTGCCAATGATATTTACTGGAAAATGCAAGGTAATCATCAAAGATACTGATTGTGACAATTTTAAAAGATTTAGCAAAGTTGGAGGCTACATAAGAAGCCCTAAAAATCAACTGCATTTTTATATCATAATAATAACAAAACTCAAAAGACAATAATAATAAAAAAAACTAACTCCCATTCTGAAAAATCACAAATTTCCCATAGTATCTGGGATCAACCTGTCATAATGAAGAAAATATTTATATAAGTATTATGTAAGTATATAAAGAAATAACAAGTAACCTAAATAAATAGCTGGAGGGAGAGTGCTCATGGCTTGAATGTTCCAATATAATAAAAATGATTTGGTATTATCATAGGGAGTCACTGGTTAAAAGTAAATTAGGGGGTACTCTTGGGGCAGAGCCAAGATGGTGGTGTAGAAGCAGTAAGATCTCACAGCTCCCACACAGCCACCCTAACTACTTATAAAATATGAGCCCAGATAAATGCTAGGGCTCTCAAATTCACAAAAATACAGAAAACACATCTCTCGCTGAAGGCAGCTCAGCAGCAGGGGCTCATCACTGCAGGAAGGGAGACAAGGCCAGCCCAGCCTGAAATGGAAACTGGCCAGGCCAGGCCCCAGGGTAGCCGGGAGGAGCTGAGCCTCCCAAGCTGCAGCAGCTGAGTCTATGCTGCAGAACAGATCTATAGCACCTGGAGCTATCTTCACATCTGTTAAATCAGAACAATAAGGATTAAGAAAGGTCAGTGAAAGTGAGTGAAGCTTTCAAACTAATTTTGAGGGAGGAAAAGCAGTTTAGCCAATCTGCCCCCAGGACAAGAAAGCAGTGGGGGAAGGGCAGGAACTGCTATAACCTGTGGCTGCCCCCACTGGGCTGCTTCAGAGCCCCTGGCTTGCTGAGGCCACAGGGGGCTGAGGCGATTGATCAGGGCCAAGTACTCTTGCACTGAGCGGCCTGGATCTGGATCTTGGTCTTGGGTGGTGGTCCTGGGGAGTGCTTTCAGCAAGCCAAATCTGGGGGGGCTGCAACACCCCCCTAATAACTCTGGCAGCTGGGAAAACCCCAGCCGTTTGGAACAGAGCTTTCCCTCCTGGAAGTAGAGTTCCACAAAGCTAAATTAATTGACTGGCCAACATGAAGAAAAGGAAGCAAAATAAGAACAGCAATAAAACTCTAGAATCCTTTTTTTGTGGACAAAAAGGATCAAAGCATGGAATGGGAGGAAGACAACACAGTCAGAACTACCACACCAAATGCTTCCAAGACACTTGAAGAATGTCTAGAGGCTATAGATAAACCAAAAAAAGACTTTGAAAACAAAATAAGAGAAGTGGAGGAAAAATTGGGAAGAGAAATGAGAA
>CM053594.1:51854053-51880976 GCA_028646575.1 Pseudocheirus occidentalis
TGTCTCGGAAGCATTTGGTGTGGGAGTTCTGACTGTGTTGTCTTCCTCCTGTTCCATGCTTTGATCCTTTTTGTCCACAAAAAAGGATTCTAGAGTTTTATTGCTGTTCTTATTTTGCTTCCTTTCCCTCATGTTGGCCAGCCAAATAATTGGCTCATTTTTTTTAGCTCTGTGAAACTCTGCTTCCAAGGGTAGAGCTCTGTTCCAAATCGCAGGGGTTTCCCCAGCTGCCAGAGTTATTAGGGGGGTTTTGCAAGTCCCCCCAGTTTTGGCTTGTTGAAAGTGCACCCCAGAACCACCACCCAAGACCACGATCCGGATCCAGGCCGCTCAACACAAAGCACTTGGCCCTGATCAAGTGATTCAGCCCCCCTGCACAGTCTGCAGGCCAGAGGCCTCTGAAGAAGCCCAATGGGGTCCGTTGCCGGTTCCAGCAGTTCCCTTTCCCCACTATTTCCTTACCGCAAGGGCAGATTGGCTGAACTGCTTTTCCTCTCCCAAATTAAGTTTCAAAGTTTCATTTTCACTAACTGTCTCTTATCCTTGTTTGCTGGATTTGAAGATTTCCTCAGGTGCTTTAAATCTTCTCTGAAGTAGACTCACACTGCAGCTTCATAGGCTGGGCTCCTTTTGGCCGCCATGGGGCCTGGCCTGGCCGCTTTGCAGTTTTGGACTGGGCTGGTCCTGTCTCCCGGTCTGCCGGCCTGCTGGATGAACCCCTTCTGCCGAACTGCCCTTCTCCAATCCCTGTTTTTCATGCCTTGGTAGATGTGGAGGTGCTGAAGCTGTAGATCTTCTCTCCTGATGACTGGCTGCTGCACGGCTCGGCTTGGCTCAGCTCTGCTCCTTCCCACCACCCCGGGCCCGGCCATGGTCTGGGCTTCAGGCTGGGCCGGCCTCTGCTCCTGGCCCGCCGTGATGAGCCTCTGCATGTCAAGCTGCCTTCAGCGAGAGATGTGTTTTCTGTATTTTTGTGAGTCTGAGAGTCCTAGACTTTGTCTGGAGTCATATTTTATGGGTATTTAGAGTGAGAGCTGCGGAGCCTTGCTGCTTCTATGCCGCCATCTTGGCTCTGCCCCTTAACAATTACTTTTTAATGACTATTAATAACTACTCTTTGGTTCTAGTCATCAGTAGGGATCGTCTTCACTTTCTAGATGAGAAAATGAAAGCCTCAAGAGAGGAGGAGAATTGCCCATGTTGACTCTAGTGATGGGTATGAGCTGACACTCAGTGTCCAGGTCTTCTGCCTCTAAGTCCAAGGCTCCTTTTAATATATTTCTCTGTTTTGTTTTATATTTAAAGTTATTCAATTTGCCCTTTTTTCTTTTTTAAAAATGTGTTTCATTGATATCTTTTGTTTTGCATAGCTTTTATTTATGAATATGTATCTCCCCACTCAAAGGAAGCTAGGCATTGCAGTAGGCCTGGCATCAGGATTCAAATCCAGCTTCAGACATTTGCAGTGTTGTCATCTTGGGTAAATCACTTAACTTCTGTCTGCTTCAGTTTCTTCAACTGTAAAATGGAGATAATAATAGTACCTCATCTCAGGGGTGTTGTAAGAATCAAATGAAGTAATATTTTAAAAGCACTTATTAGTACAGTGCCTGGCACACAGTAGATACCTAAAATGTTTGTTTTCTCCTTCCTTCCTTCCTCCTACTTAATAAGCCATCTCTTGTAACAGACAAAAGAGAAAAAAAAATGCAGCAAACTGAAGCTGACCTTGTATGCCACATTCCATATCCATAGTTTCCCACCTTTGTAATGAAGGGAAGAAGGCCAATAATGTCTCTTTTAGATGGTCATCTTCAGGCAGGAGCTCCATTCATTTTCTTCTGCCCTTCTTGGGGGACATCAGATGCCAATGCGTGTCCAACCACCCTCCACTCTCAGTCCTATTTCTCTCTCTGTCTCTCAATGGTACATTGTGCTGATTCAAATCTCTACTCCCTGAACTTTCATTCACTTCTTTCCCCTCAATCTCTGCTTGTTATCAGCATTACTCAGCCAGTACTTGAAGTGTGGAAGAATAGAACCCCATCCAAAGTACTGGAGGGAGCAAGGCACAGATGGGTCAGTCAGAGAGGCAAGAGGCAGGTCTGAAAAGATCTCAACAGGTTATGGCAAAAGGCCCAATTTAATAAAAATTGAATTTATTAAGGATGAATTCAGAATCTTATTTTGGGGTCAAACCTCCACCAAAAAATAAGCTGGGGGAGGTTTTACTAGATTTGTGTGAAAACGATTTGGAAATTTTAGTAGGGTACAAGCCTATTATGAATGAATGGAGTAACAAGGCAACTCCATGGATTAATGTGATCCTAAGCTACAAAAATTAATACAAAGTCCAGCAGAGGGGCACATTTTTGCCCTGGTCAGACATATAGAGTATTGTCTTAGAAAGGACATGGAGAAGCTGGACTGGACTGGAAAATGTCAGCTAAGATGGTAAGAGGACTAGAGATTATGATACATGAGGACTGATAAAAAAACAAATGACACAACAACAACAACATAGTAGTTCTAGACTGGAGAAGAGAAGATTTAGAAAGTAAATGTTTGTTGTCTTCAGATATTGTACAGAATCCCAGAATTTGAGAGATAGAAGGGACTTCAGTGGGCATCTAGTCAACTCATACGTTCCCCATTATAACACATTTGACAAGTGTGCATTCTGACTCTACTTGGAGATCTCCAAGGAGAGAGAAACCATCACCTTTTGAGGTAGCCCACTGCATTTTGGAATAACTGTTAAGTGTTAGGAAGGATTTCCTGTTATCAAGCCTAACTTCAATTTTTTGCAATTTCCAATGATAGGTCAAATGAAAGAAGTCTAATATCTTCTCCACATGACAGCCTTTCAAATACTTGAAGACGGCTATCTTTCCCTATCTCTTGCCCAGAGTCTTCTCTTCTCCAGTATAAACATGCCTATTTCTTTTACTTGATCCCTATATAACACGGACTCAAGACCCTTTATCATCCTGACTGCTCACCTCTGTATACTTTACAGATTGTCAATTATCCTTTTAAAACCATGATGTTCAGAAGCAAACATAAAACTACAGATGGGATCTGATGAGAGCAGAGAACACCAGGACTGACTTCAATATTCTTAGATGCTTTGTCATTAAGTGGAGCCCAAGATTAGATTAGGTTTTATTTTGGCTGCCACATCATATTGCTGACATTGAACATTTAGTTCAATAAAAACCAAGATGTTTTTTCAAGTAGATTTATAACCATGATTCTCCTGTCTTTATTTCCTTTATCCAAGAGTAGGACTTTTCCTATTGAATTTCACCAACATTCTAGTCTAAGTCCTTTTGGAACCTGATTATGTCATCCAATGTATTAGCCATTGCTTCCAGCTTGGTGTAAACTGCAAATTTGCTGAATGTACACACCAGTTATACTGCCATTTAATTTGCCCCATTTAAAAAACATTTTTATTCAAAATTTTGAGTTCAAAATTCTACCTCTCCCTCCTACGCCTTTTGGTACATCCTATTCTAAGCCCTTTGGTTCTTTAATGTGGAAGCTGCCAAATCTTGTGTAATTTTGACTGTAGCTTCATAATATTTGAATTATTTCCTTTTGACTGCTTGCAATACTTTCTCCTTGATCTATGAGTGCTGAAATTTAGCAATGATATTTCTAGAAGCTTTCATTTTGGGATCTTTTTCAGGTGGTGATCTGTAGATTTTTTTCAATTTCTATTTTGCCCTCTGGTTCTAATATATTGAGGCAGTTTTGTTTGATAATTTCTTGAAAGATGTTGTTCAGACTTTTTTTTTTATCATGGCTTTCAGGTAGTCCAATAGTTCTTAGATTATTCCTCCTGGATTTATTTTCTAGGTCAGCTGGTTTTCCAATGAGAAATTTCTCATTTTCATCTATTTTTTCTTACTTTTAAATTTTGTTTTATTGGATATTTATATCTCATACAGTCATTTGTTTTTACTTGTTCAATTCTAATTTTTAAGGAATTATTTTCTTCAGTGAGCTTTAGTACCTTCCTTCCCCTTTCTCTTCCCCTCCCCCTTCTTTGGCCATTTATAGTTTTTAGAGTTATTTTCCTCAGTAAATTTTTGTACATCTTTTCCCATGCTATTGATTCTTTTATGATTTTCCTGTATTACTCTCATTTCTTTCCCCAATTTTTTCTACTTCTCCAATTTGCTTTGTATAATCTTTTTAAGCTCTTCTAGGAATTCTTTTCGGCTTGGGATAGAATTACAGTTTTCTTTGAAGCTTCACATGTAGCTATTTTGACACTATTGTCTTCTTCTGAGTTTATGCTTTGGTCCTCCCTATCACCATAGTATAGTCAAACTCTTTTTTTTTTGGTTGTTGTTGTTTTTGCTCATTTTTCTGCCCTTTTTTGTGGCTTAATGTTTTTATGTGAGAGCTCTTTTCTGGTCCTGTACTGTCCCAGGCTTTTTATACTGGGGCTCTGGGTCTTACTGCTGGCTTTCGCTGGGTGTCAGGGCTTAACTGCTTGCTTTCTCTGGAGGATAGGCTTCTCTTCTGGCTTGCAGTGGAGGGTAGGGTAGGTCCTCCATGTTGACATCTGTGTGTGGAGTTCAGGTGCTGGTCTGTTCCGTGGTGGGGCCATGCTCCTTGGTGGCCATGGTAACAGAGGTTTTTTGGTGGTTGGCCCTAGAGGAGGAATCTTCTTGTTGGTCTGCATTGGAAATAGGATTTCTTTACTTGTAGGCCCCAGGCATAGGGTTTCACTACTTAACAATGGAGTCAATACCTCGTTGGTGGCTTGTGCTGAAGGGTGGGGTCCCTGGTATGGGGTCTTGCTCTCACAGACTGCCCACTTTTCTAAGAGTCTACTGACTTGCTGAAGGACAGGATCTTACTAGTGGACTGCCCCAGGCTTGGAGCCCTCCCATCTCAGTGAGACAGACCTTTCTTGCCAGGCGGGTTCCTTCTTCTAGATCAGTTCTGAGGTGGTTTTCTAGTTGCTTGCAGGGGAATCTGGAAGGACTTCAGAGGGTTCCTTCATCCCTCCTCCATCCTAGCACCAAAAGTCCATCATCTATACCTTTATCTAAGTCATTGATAAACATGTTAAATAGCACTGGCCCAATCACAGAATTCTGACCACTCCAGTGGAAATGAATGTTATATTGGCATTGAAACATAAGCAACTAGTTTGATTTCGATCATCCAACCAGCTCTGATTCCAATTGTATTCCCACCTAATATATACTGCTCCACCTTCTCTACAAGGATGGTATGTGATACTTATCAAAAGCTTTGTTAAAACCTATTTCAATTATATTTATAGCATTTGCCTCATTTAGCTGGTTTAGTAGTTTGACACGAAATGTCCTTAATGTAGTCCTGCTCTGTCTTGTAATTATTTTTGCTCTTTTGAGATGTTGGTCAACCATCTCTTTAATAATTCAGTATAGGAATTTCCCAGGAATCAAAATCAAACTCTTTGGTCTAGAGTGGACAATGTATTTTCTTCCTCTTTTTGAAAGTTGAGATAATATTTTCTCTTCTCCAATCTTGTGGTACCTTTTCCATTTTCTCTTTATTAAAATATTGACAGTGTCTCAGCAATCCCATTTGTAGCTCTATCAGTACAAGGGGATATAATTCACCAGGGTTAAGTGAATTGAATTCATGAAAGGAACACATTTCACATAATTTAAGGGTCATTATGTGAAAAAGAAAATAATCTTGCTCTTTTTTGTTCTTTGAGGCAGAGCTAGGAGCGATGAATAAAAGATACAGAAACTAGATGTCGGCTCAAGGAAAGAAAAAACTTCTCAACAATCAGAGCTATGCAAAAGGGGAGTAGGCTTCCTCAAAAGTGAGTGAGATCTCCATCAATTCAGTTCAATCCAATAAATAAGTATTAAATTCCAAGTACTGTGCTAAGTGCTGAGGATACTTAATGAAATAACCCTTGTCTTCAAGGAACTTACATTCTACTAGAGGCAGTGAAGGTAGACCCTACACACATAATTGGACACAAGGGTTTCTTTTAGAAACAAAAGAATAGCAATATACTTTGAAGACTAGGGAAAATGTATTATCTTATTTTGTAAGCACTCTAAGGTCCAGAAAGAGGGAGAGAGAGAATTTTCCTTTTTCTTTTACCTACCCAACATCATAGCTAGCAAGTGGCAGTGCTGAGTCTAGAGCCCAAGTTTCTTAATTTGGGGGAATAAAATATTTCTAGAGCACTAAATCCCTGGAAGGGTCTGGGATCCTCCTTGATAAATACAGATGATAAAGGCACTGGAAATTTTTTCATAGAAAGACTGCTTGAGTAGACAGGGATGTTAAGCCCTGAGAAGACATAGGGGAAATACAGAAGACCTATCACGAATCAGTCAATAAACATTTATTAACTACCTATTAGATTCAAGGCACTGTGACAAACACTAGGTGTACAAAAAGAGGGAAGATACAGTCTCTCCCCTCAAGGAGCTTACAATCCAATGGAGGAGACAACATGGAAACAATTACATGCAAAGCAAGTTATATATAGGATAAAAAGGAAATAACAGAGAGAAGGCACTAGAATTAAGAGGGATTGAGAAAGGCTTCCAGTAAAAGATGAGATTTAGCTGGTACTTAAAGCAAACCAAAGAGGTCAGTAAGTGGAACAGAGGAGAGAAAGCATTCCAAGTATGGGGAACATCCAGAGAAAATGCCCAGAACAATGCTGTCACCACCACCACCACCACCACCACCACCACCACCACCACCACCACCACCACCACTACCATTTCTCATGTTCACACACTGTTTTAACATTTGCAAAGGGATTTTGAGTGTTTATTTGTAGAGGGGATTTGATTTGCTTTTCTTGGCCTGAGGAAGAATTCTGGGATAAGTGAGGGAATGTTACACAGAAAGAGGTTTTGCCTAGATATAAGCAAATATTTCCTAATAATTAATGCTGTTCAAAGGTGGAATGAATTGCTTCACATGGAAGAAGGATCCTGCCCACCGAAATCTTCAGCTGGAGACCGAGTGACCACTTCTTGGGGATACATAGTAGAGAGGATCCATGTTTTGGATAGTAGCCAGAGTAGATGCAATTTGAGGTCCTTGGAATTCTCAGAGTTCGTGATTCTACGATAATTCTGCTTTTCTCACATCCAACTCTGGCATAGCCTCCATGCTGGGGCCAAACCACACCACAGTGTCTGAGTTCATCCTCATTGGCTTCTCCACATTTCCTCAGCTTCAGTTGATGTTTTTTGCCCTCTTTCTGCTGATGTATTTGTTCACCCTGCTGGGCAACCTTCTTATCATGTTGACCATCCGGAGTGAGCGGAGCCTCCACACACCCATGTACTTCTTCCTATGTGCACTCTCTATCTCAGAAATCTTCTACACCTTTGCCATTATTCCACGACTACTCATAGACCTGCTTTCTACTCAACATGCCATCTCCTTCCTGGGTTGTGCCAACCAGATGTTCTTCTCCTTCACATTTGGCTTCACCCACTCCTTCTTGCTCACAGTCATGGGCTATGACCGTTATGTGGCCATATGCCACCCTTTACGCTACAATGTACTTATGAGCCCGCAGGGCTGTACCTGGTTGGTGGCCTCCTCATGGTTAGGTGGTATGGTAATGGGGCTGGTGGTTACACTTTCCATTTTCCACTTGCACTTTTGTGGGCCCAATGAAATCCACCATTTTGCCTGCCATGTACCTCCTTTGGTGAAGCTTGCCTGTGGGGACATTTGGGCCGTGGCCATGGGAGTGGGAATGGTCTGCATCACAGCCCTGTTGGGTTGCTTCCTCCTTATCCTCATTTCCTATGCCTTCATTGTGGCCACCATCTTGAGGATCCCTTCAGCTGAGGGTCGACACAAAGCCTTTTCTACCTGTGCCTCCCATCTCACTGTGGTTGTGGTACATTATGGCTTTGCTTCTGTTATCTACCTAAAGCCCAAGGCCCCAGAATCACTTGAAGGAGATACTTTGATGGGCATCACCTATACTATCCTTACTCCCTTCTTGAGCCCTATCATCTTTAGTCTGAGGAACAAGGAACTGAAGAATGCCCTAAATAAAGTCTTCCTCAGCAATTTCTTCCCTCAAAAACTGTAGGGCTCTGGAATAAATCCCCAGAAGACAACTTACTGCATTTATTACTTTGATGAAACAGAAAGTAGTTGGTAGACATAGAGTGAAACGGTCACTTTCAAGTGAAAAGGTCAACCTTTCTCTTGAAGGCTTGCTGCTCTTTTTTCTTTACTCATATCCTGACTTAGGGTATATTTGTTGCTGCCAATCCATTGGCCAACCCAGTCATCAATAAGAACACTAGAAATATTATCTTTTGTGAAGCCCGTGGTTTGTTCAGTATTGAGTTCTGTCTTGGAGATGTGATAATCAAAGGATGGATCACAGATGGTCCTCAGAGAAAATTTTAATTTATGAAGAGTGCTTAGGGGCATGTATTAATTGAGGAATGAAAAAATACAGAAGAAAGAAGACACATACCTTTGTCCTCAAGGAATTTCTACTGTAATATAAAAGACAGGTCAGATATCTGTAGTTTGTTCATGAGAACAAGTCTTTGAAATCTGAAATAGTTTTGGGAAGAAATTTATTAAGTCATTTGGTAGAGGAAAACAAGCCTGGAAGCAAGTGTGGCTTCTTCCATCCACACTCTGGAAGGTTTACATTATATAGGAGTAAAGGTATTTGCCTGCTTGATCTAAAGTGGGCAGTAGATAGTCTTTAAGGGCAGTTTGAGACGTGTAACAGGAGGTAAGTCAATTTATGTGGGGCAACCCAAAACAAGCTTTGGGTGAACTCAAAATAAAACCCAGGTGTGGAGATCCAAAATAGGAATGCTTTGGGTGTATTCAGGATCTGAGGGAACCTAAAATTCCATGTAGGCACCTGTGGCATTCCTGGAAAGTTACTAAAGTCAGGGTGACATTCTCAATTCAAGCAATCTCTAGTAATATAAATTAAATTCCAACAATATAATGAATGATAAATAATAATACACAGTAGTTAGACACAGAATATAAGCCAATACTAACAACTAAATCAAGGGAAAATTCTATCTATCCATATCAAGTAAAGGGAGCTTTGAACGGAGAGACCTGCAGTAGACATGCACAACATACGGTTTGTGGGGCTCTTGCAGCCCGCCAAAGGATTTCGGGTAGCCTGTGAAAAATGTAGAGTTGTTGTTGCACGCTTTCCTGTTTTGTCAAGAGACTCATGGCAACCAACCGTTGTCAGTTTGTCTCTAGTCTAACCTAGTCTGCTGCCCAAAGAAGTTTAGTCTGTTCTAATTTTGGCCCCTACTTACGGCCAACTTGTGAAGGCCTAGCCTACAATAACATGGAGCTAGGAGGAAACATAGAAGTCATTTTATGAAACCCCTTCATTTTATATAACTGCGTTCACGTCTTGACTCTGCCACTTATTTGCTGTGTGACCTTGATTAAATTAGTTTACTTTTCAGTGCTTCATTGTCCCCATATATAGACTAAGGATTACAAGCTTGAACTATCTATCTTCCTAGTGTTGTTAGGAGGTTATAATGAAATAACGTGCGCAAAATGCTTTGTAAACTGCCTTATAAACACCAGATGGTTATTTTTCATAGAAATCAGTGAAAGTGATCAGTCTAATTATCTTCACAGGAAAAATAAAACATATGAAAAACTTACAGGACTCCAACTATGACATACAGTTGGATGAGAAATCCATCAACTTCATTCATGAATATATATCCTATATATCTTTTTTTTGACAATGCCAAGAGTTTTTAATTCGATGTTACATTAAAATACACATTTATAGCATTCAAAAGGGACTGCTTTATAAAATTCTAAAGTTTATTTAGACAATAAGATAAACAATACAGCCCTTAAGATAAAGTTTTAACATTAAGCACAGTTCTATTAAGAACTATTTCTAGATTCTGGATGCATAGCTTGGCTTAAGAGGAAATGCAATGAAATTATACATTCTAATGAACATCAATTTCAAAGCAGAATGTCATCTTGGTCCTCAGTAACATTGAAGGAATTTCCACTCAACGGGAGAGCTCCAGTTTCCGCACAATAATAAAAATGACAATTCTATTGAGAGCCTGATCACCAAGTCTCCATACTGGGAGGTTATGTTGTCACATGACCACAAACATCACACTAATGTTTGTGACAGCACAGCAACAGGATACTAAGGAATGTCTCTTATTTCAGGAACAATGGTGAGTCTTGGGAGACAACTGTTTCTCCGTAGTCTAGAGGTTTGTCACTGCTGCTCTAGAGGAATGCCACAGCCTCCATCCTGGGCAGTATTATAGGACTCACAGCTTTTACATTTCATTCCTAACATGTGGAACTGGACCGTAGAGCGGGCACTGCAATCGTTGCAGAGAATTGCCACGGTCATGTTCTGATATTCCGTCGGCATCGGCGTCTGTGCTACTTCGTTATCCAGCTGATGCCAATAGCGAGTCATGTCGAGAGCAGAGTGCATACATAATGGACACCTGTAGCCCTCTTTCAACATTTCTTCATAACATGTTCTGTGCAGAAGATGGCCACATAGCAAGACATGAGCAACCACACGGGATGTATGAATGTCCTCTAAACATATGGGCCAGTTCTGCCTGGACACATTCTCAATGCACTTGTGATGCCCTTGGAGACTCAAGGACAGGCATAGGTTACATTTCAAACAGTGGAAAAATTCTTCCTTGGGACCAATCCTACAAATTCCACACTTCTCACAATGGTACTGCTTCTTGTCTTTGTCAAAGAGATGGCATATATCACAGTAATATTCTACAAACACAGTGTGACATTCTTCACAAGTCTGTTGAGCGTTCTGAACTCTTCCGCACTCTGCACACCGGCCTTCTTTCACTTTAAACCGGTCCAGAGGATGATCTTCGCTGTTATCATGGCATAAGCGGCAGGTGTAAAGTTTACCACAGCAAGGAGCCTTGAGGGAGCATCCGCGGTCGTAGTGTTCGCAGCCCCGGCGCTCTCGGCCCCGACCGCCGCCGCAATCTTCGCCCTCCACTGCCCCCTCCGCGGTCTCCATCTCCTACTCCTCCCGCCCAGCGCCGGTCCGACTCTGCGGTGGAGCCGGATCCGGAGCCGGAGCCAGAGCTAGAGATCACCCGGTGCTGCTCCCGGACACCGCAGCCTCTAGGGCCCGGCCGCGCAGCCGCATCGGGCCAAAGCGCCGCGGGGCCTATCCTATATATCTTGAATAGTTATTGCATATTGACTAGGAGCTAGAGAAGTATATTTGGATGACAACTTCTATTTCTATTGCTTTTGATATTGACCACAAGAATAGTTTGTTTTTGTAAAAACAGTCTAGTGGCAATGCACTGATCCTGTAGACTATCATAAACCCACTCTGTTTCTATAAACAAATAGACTTTTTGTGATTATTTGTTCAACACATCTTTGTTAACATATTGTCAATTGGATTGTCATGTGGCTGTCACCCATGGAAGGTCTATGGATTCCAGTCTTGAATTCTGATAATTTAATAGCCTCTATTTAGAGATAACTGTGTTCAACAAATCCATTGATAGATACCTGTTGTTGATCTTTCTATTGCTTGTGAAGTTGTTTCTTTGTTTGTAGATGTTTGAGATGTGTAACACTTTGTAGGAAAACCCCACAAATTTATAAGAAATTATTAAATTTAAGATGAGACTTCTGGTCACATGCCCATACCTTTTTATTTTCTTAGTGATAACTGGTTTATTTTTAATGAAACAAACTGTGTATTCTTTGTATAAATTAAATAAACCTTTCATTGGAGGGGTCCCTGAGGTTTTCATCTTGCTATAATAAATATGGGATATATTCTGTTAAAAAAGAGAACAGACTTGCATCAGAGAGGAATTTGACAAAGTACATTGCTAGTAATGTGATTGTGAAGCATTTGAACCACTAATTATGGATCTTATCCATCTCTGCTGTTCTTCACTTTTATTCCTTGATATAACCATTCAGCCATTCATTATTTTTTACATGCTATAATTATCACAGATTTAGAGCTCTCAGGGCCCTTAGAGTTTATCTGGTCTAAAACCCTTTTTTATAGATGGTAATTGAGGACCAGAGAAGTGACATACTCGAAATCATATGGATATTATTCAGCAGAAGCAGCATTCTAATCCAGGCCTCCAAATTCTGTTTCTTCAGTCAGTCAGTCAAATGATCTGTTGAATAATCAATAGACATTTATTGGGAGCCTCTATATGTCAAGTACCATACTGTGTACTGAGGTTAAAAAGACTGAAACAAATTAATCCCTGACCTTAAGGAGTGTGTGTGTATGTATATGTGTGTGTATATACACATATATGTATAAATATACATATATATGAATATATAATATTCTTATATTTTGTTGAGGGAGCCAAGTGTGCATATAAGTAACTGAAAAGCAAATACAAGGTAATTTTTTTTAGAGAAAATAAAAATATTTGGGGGAAAGTGGAATCAATTAGTCAATCAATAAACATTTATTAAAGCCCGAAAGGGGGTGACAAAGAGTTGGACATGACTGCAAAACAGTATCTTCTCTAAGCCAGGCACTGTGCTGGAGGTATAAAAAGATCTCTGCCCTCAAGGAACTCACAGTCTAATAATTACAAATGAATTCATATAGGAGGCAGCATTTAGACTGATATTTGAAGGAAAGCTTCTCATTCTTTTACACTGTGTATCGCATATAGTCATTTATGAAACCTCATTCCCACATTAACCTTTAATTGTCTTTCTTCCCAAATAACCCCAAATTCCAACCCTGTACATTTTCTTCTTTCTCTGAATACAAAGCCTGAACCTGTCCTGTAAGTGAGTTTTCTCATCACCTCTTCCTTGGGCATATTTGGTGTTCATGAAACCCATAGAACCAATGGTGAAGACTCATTCCTGACAGTTTCTGGCATGCTGAGAATATATATAAATATATGTAGACTATCCAGAGTCATAAGGCTGATAGTCTTGGACATGTTCAGGAAGCTGTTGGCCTCAACATACCAACCTGAGACTCCACCTAGTCAACAGAGAGAGATATAAAGTATAATCCTAGGCTTCCCTCAGCTCTTGATTCACTGGTCTCAGCTCCTATGAACACTCATGGAAAGGAAGGGCTGGGCTCCTAGTTGCAATGGGTTTACATGGCAGTTAACTTTCATTGTTGTCTGCTGAGGTGTATGAAGGCCAGGATGCAACAGAACTGAACATAGAAGAACTGATTGTTTTAAGATTGGAAAAGGAGTACAACAAGGCTATATAGTGTCACTTTAGTTAGTATATACACAGAGTACATCATGTGAAATGCCAGACTGGATCAATCAAAAACTGGAATTAAGATTGCTGGGAGAAATATCAACAATTTTGGATATGTAGGTGACACCACTCTGAGGGCAGAAAGTGAAGAGGAATTAAGAAGCCTCTTGATGAGGGTGAAAGAAGACAATCAGTCAACAAGTATTTGCTAAGGGCACAAAATAACTTGGCCTCCTTGTTATTCTATGAACAAGAAATTCCATCTCTTGGCTCGCTGCATTTTCTTTAACTGTCCCCCATGCTTCTTAAGCCCTCCCACTTCATTTCCATTTCTTGGCTTCCCTAGTTTTTTTTTTTGTTCTCAACTAAAATCCCACATTCTACAAGAAGCTTTTCACAATCCTTCATAATTCCAGTCATCCACAATGAATCCCTTGGAATGGTTTCATGTATTTGAATTCGCGCTATTTGAAGTTATAATTATGTAAACTATGGTCATTTCTTCCAACCCAATGGGACTGTGTATTATGAATTTGACCAATTTGACCAATTCATGGGACCCATTGTTCACATTAATGGAGACCTAGCTGTCCTATCCCCTTATTTGAGAGATCAGAAAACAGGTGAAATGACTCACTCCCCAAAAGTTCCATAAGCAATACGTGGCAGAGCCAGGTCTCAAACTCTTGGCTTTCTGATCCCAAATCCAGCAATCTTTCGGCTAACCCCTAACCCTGACCTCTCCCAAAGGCAGAGCTAGAAGTTAAGGGGGGTAGTTATAGAGAGGAAGCTTTCAACTCCTTTAAGTTTTTTTAAACACTTTGCATACATCAATACATTAATTCATTTAATCATCTCAATAAACCTCTGAAATAGGTAGCGTGGATATTATTAATCCCATGTCACATATGAGGAAATTATGATTCAGAGAGGCTAAGGAACTTACCGATAGTCACTCTGGGGTGTGTAAGTGTCAGAGGTAGGATATGAATCCAAATTTTCTTGTCTCCTTGTTCAGGGCTCTTTCCATGGCACAGCACTGCTTCTTATTAAATTTTAGAGCTGTCCAGAAGCAGAGTTAAGATGCATTGGGGCAAATGAGCTTGTCATGATTGGATGGTAGAATATGATAGAGCAGCAGTTCTCAAGCTGTGGGTTATGTTCAATTTGTAACAATGAAAATACATCCTACATATCAGATATTTACATTAAGATTCATAACAGTAGCAAAATTACAGTTATGAAGTAGCAACTTCATAGTTGAAACTTCAAGTAGAAAATAATTTTATGCTTGGAGGTCACCACAACATGAGGAACTGTATTAAAGCGTCACAGCATTAGGAAGGTTGAGAACCATTGTGATAGAGGAACTGGATAATACTTGTGAGGGATGTTTTAATAGAGAGTATTTCTATTCAGGCACAGGTTAGACCAGCTGCCCTTCGACATCCCTTCCAAATCTATGAATCTGTAATTTTGTAATTGAGACGCAGCTATATGAAAAATGATGTGAAAAAGATCTGGAGAATTTTAATAGAATATACAGTAATTGTAAATTAATCATGTGTCATGACAGCCAATCAAGCTGAAGTGATGTTCAGCTGTACTAGTTGTTCCCTTATGCTTCCAGGATCATATTACTCTGATTAGTATTTAAAACTCTTCCCAAGTATGTCCTTAGCCTTGATAGTCCTCTTCACAGACTGGGTAGTCCAGTCAGAGTGACCTTCTTACTATTGTTCCCACACAACACCTTATCTCCCATCTCTCTCCCATACCCAGAAGATTATATCATCTCATCTTTGACTCCTAGAATGCCTTACTTCCTTAGAAGTTCATCTCAAATACTGCCTCCTACATGAAACATTTTCTGAAACCTCTCCCCCAATTTCTAGTGCCTCTTCTCACTACCTCATATTCTTCCCCTTCTCTCTCCATACATATATGTATATATACATACATGTATATATACACATATATGTGTGTAAATATATATACATACACACATATGGCCACATATATATGTAGCATATATTTATTTATCCACACACATAATCTATCTATCTATCTATCTATCTATCTATCTATCTATCTATCTACCTATTCATCCATCTATCTATCTATGTATGTATCTATGTATCTATGTATGTATCTATCTATCTATATCTGTCTGTCTATCTATGTATCTACCTACCTATCTATGTATCTATGTATCTATGTATTTATGTATCTATGTATCTATGTATCTATCTATCTATCTATCCATCATATCTTATTTATGCACATATTTCTCTCCTGATAGAATATGACCTCCTTAAGGTCAGGGGCTATTTCAAGCATTTCTTTGTAGTCCCAGTGCCTCGCACTACTTGGAGCTGATGCTTGTGTCCAGTGGGCATCACAGCTTGGAAAGTTGCCATATACTCAGAGGGGAACAACTGGAGTGAGAAGGTCAATCAGTCAAAAAGCATTTATTCAGCATGCACTATGTGCCATGACCTGTGTTAAATACTGGGGCTACAAAGAAAGTAAGATAGTCTTTGACCCTGAGGAGCTAACAATCTAATGGGAGACAATAAGCAAACAAATATGTACAAATTAATTATATATAGGATAAATATGTACACATATAAATGTATGAATATATAGCACAGGGTGGTAATGTATATTCAGGGTGGTAATGTGTACACACACATACACACAGGCACATATATGTACCTGTGTGTATATGTGTATGTGTGTGTGTGTGTGTGTGTATGCCTGTGTGTCTGAGATGAGAGTCCTTCGTATCTTTATTGCAGACAAAAAATGTTCAGTGCCCAAATAGCTTGGTGCTTGCAAGGAAATTAAGGACAGCTACGTGAGAGTTAGAAGCAAGTCAAATTCATATATTCCCAGGGGAAATCTTGGATTGAGACATTAACCAAAGAGTAAGATTATTGAGGCTCACTCACTTGGGTCTGTGTGAGCTCAGAGGTGCAGTGAAGTTCCATAGGATACATTATTATTATTATTATTATTATTATTATTATTATTATTATTATTATTATTATTGTCATACTATTTAATGGAGTAATTTTAAACTTGAACAAAAGTGACAGTGAAATACCAGATGACAGAAAGTGTAGGTTCATTCAATTTAGGAGAAAGGTTTACAGATTTTCTTCGTCTTGGATACCTTTGAATCCAAATACCTAAAACTCACTTCTTCCTGATGTAAGGGCCTTCTGCCTTGGTCCTTTAGAATTTGAATTCTCTGTTTAGTAGGAGAGTGGCATAATGATATCGGGAAATATGTTGAGATTGAACAGAAAGTTCAAGTTGAAGTTCTGGGTCATATACTTTAATAAGCCGCATCATCTGGCAAGTTCCTTCTCTTCTCTGAGCTTCAGTTTCCTCATCTATATAATGGGATAGTAACACTAGCATTCTCTGCCTCAGTGGGTTGTTGCTTTGTAAAGCTTGAGAGAAATGGGGTTGGTTCTTTCCTATTTTCTCTTAACAGGTTAACCTGGAAGTGTGTGTGTGTGTGTGTGTGTGTGTGTCTGTCTGTCTGTCTGTGTGTGTGAGTGTGTGTGTATTTCCCCAGAACCTCACCGTTTCTGATTTCAAAACTCTTTGCATCTCAGACATGACATGGGAAGAGACCTTGAAGATCATCTAATCATCCAATGCCCATGGTATTCAGATGAGAAAACTGAGACCCAGAGAGGTTAAACTGGACAAGGTTAAACAAACACTTAGGATCAGAGAAGCAATTTTGGTTAACGCATTCATGATAAACCATCTTTATAAATCAGTGATTCTCAGCCTTCCCAGTGCCACAACCCTTTAATACTCGTATGTGAGTATATCTGCATGTTGGTGGACCCGCCTTTAGATGAATAGAGGAGCGGTGTCTCGGTTCCTAATACCATTAGAAATATGTGTTTTCCCATGGTCTTAGGCAACCCCGTTCAACCCCCAAAGGGGTTGCGACCCAAATATAATATATATGAACACATATAATATAAATGAACAGTCATCAAGGCACAAGTGTTCCTAGAGAATTCACATTTTCTGACCTGGACAAAGAAAGAAGTTAATCCTACGTCAGTGTCCCTTTGGCTGTGATCTCATTGCTAGAGCCAATGTTGAGATCAGGACATGTGTTGTTTCCCCATTCACAGCATGATATTCTTGAGCTGGGACTTTCTTGCTCTTTCTTTTTGAATCCCCAGTGCCTACTGCAGTGTCTTGCACATAGTAAATGCTTAGTAAATACTTTATTGTGTATAATGGGAAACTGACAAAGTACAGCCCTTATGAGTTTGCCAAGGTGCATGGGTGATGCAGTCCCCATGTGTACTTTGGAGCATGCATAAACATTATGTACCTTTTCCCAGTCTGGCTACCTCATGAAGAAAAGACAGATTTTTGATTTGCTTAGGGAACTAAGAATGCTTTTTAAAAGGCACTGAATGACCAAGATATTTTCTCTTTTTCTGCCTGTAAGCCTCTGGATAGAAAGAGGCTTTTGTCCTCACTCAGAGCCAACCTAATTCCTATGAATATTGGCCTCTGTTATTTGCCATATTGTGCTTATTATTTCTTGTTTTTAGGTAAAGTTATATTGGAGACAGTCATGACTTTGCACGCTTTGAAAATTCATAATGGTAAGCCAGCAGAGGAAAGTCCATGGCAGAGTTGAGGATCCACTGGAAAGCAGCCCAGCAGTAAATTGTTGCTGTGCCCTCCACTCAAGGGAATTAATCTGTCCATTGGCTATGCCAAACCTGGAAATGACATGGGGGTCAAATGCCTTGTAGCAACCCCTTTAAGTTTGATTCCAAAATTTCCAGAAACAGAGGTGGTATAAGGGAGAGTATATGTCCAGTTTTGGCTACTGTTTGTACTTCTGTTCTTGTTATATTTTTGTAGAAAATAACGTTTTAAAAAAGTTAATCAATATAAAGTGGTTAAATGATAAAAGAACTCTGGGAAATAGTTAACATTATGTATATAATATGTATATAGCAAACCTAAATGTGGGTTTGAATAGATGAAATTAGAAAGCTACCCCTTGGGGGTACCATAAAACCATGAGGGAAGATGTAGCCTTGATTTGGAAACTTAGGTGGCATAGTAGATGTAGAGTAGAGTGTTGGACTTAGAATCAAGAAGTCTTGAGTTCAAAATCTTAGACACCTACTAGCTATTGACCAGGGTCAACCGCTTAGCCTGTTTCCTCATCTGTAAAGTGAGGACAATAATATTGCCTTCCTCAAAGATAGGTGGCTTTGAGGATCAAATAATATAACACTTCAAGTGCTTTTCGAAGTTAATTCAAAATATAAAGGCTATCATTATTAATATTACTCATGTGCATTGAGAGAATAAGTCCGTTCATTCATTTGTTCATTCATTCATCTAAGGACCATTATATTGTATAAAATCTCAAAAGCAAATCATATAATGCTAGCTCCTAACAATCTGGTAATCTCCCTATCAGAGCTGCAAAGTACACTGGCTACTGAAGAAGACTTTCTTCAGGGCATTTTTCAGCTCCTTGTTCCTCAGGCTGAAGATGATGGGACTCAGAAAGGGAGTGAGAGCAGTGTAGGTGATGCCCATCAGGGTGTCCCCTTCCAGGGATTCTGGGGCCTTGGGTTTAAGATAAATGACAGAGGCAAAGCCATAGTGCACAACTACCACAGTGAGATGGGAGGCACAGGTGGAGAAAGCTTTGCGACGACCCTCAGCTGAAGGAATTCTCAAGATGGTGGCCACAATAAAGGCATAGGAGAGGAGGATAAGGAGGAAACAGCCCAATAGGGCTGTGATGCAGACCATCCCTACTCCCGTGGCCATTATTGAGACATCTCCACAGGCTAGCTTCACCAAGGGGGGTACATGACAGAAGAAATGGTGGATCTTATTGGGTCCACAGAAAGTCAGGTGGAAAATGGCAAGTGTAACCACTAGCCCCATTACCATGCCACCAAGCCATGAGGAGGCCACCAACCAGGCACAGCCTTGTGAGTTCATGAGTACATTATAGCTCAAGGGGTGGCAGATGGCCACATAGCGGTCATAGCCCATGACTGTAAGGAGGAAAGAATGGGTGAAGCCAAATGTGAAAGAGAAGAACATCTGGTTGGCACAGCCCAGGAAGGAGATGGTATGATGATTGGAGACCAGGTCAGTGAGCATTCGAGGGATGATGGCAAAAGTGTAGAAAATTTCTGAGATAGAGAGTGTACATAGAAAGAAGTACATGGGTGTGTGGAGGCTCCGTTCACTCCGGATGGTCAACATGATGAGAAGGTTGCCCAGTAGTGTGAACAAATACATCAACAGAAATATCACAAAGAATATCAGTTGAAGCTGTGGGAATGTGGAGAAGCCTATGAGAATGAACTCAGACACTATGGTATGATTTGGCCCCAGCATGAAAACTATGCCAGAGTTGGACATGAGAAAAACAAAGTTGTCATTGAATGATGAACTCCGAGAATTGGAAAAGATTTCAGAGGATATCTTGTCTAGCCACTGCAGAGAGCATCAATCCACTCAAGCACATCCCAACAAGCAGTCATCCAGCCTCCATTTGAAGACTTCCAGTGGCAGAGAGCTCACTACCACTTCAGGCATAGCATTCCAATTAAGGATAGCTCTCATTGTGACAACATGGAATATGGAAAAGATGAAAACGATGGATGTGAACTGGCACTTCTGCTCCCAGCACAGAGACTAATCTTGAGGGAGGGTGAGAATAAGAGGAGAAAAGTTAACAGTTTATTTTCAGTACAAAAGGTCTCTTTGCCTTACTGTGTACAGAGGCAAATGGGAATAAAAGATTCCCCAAAATGGGAAACCAAGATCTTGAGAAGTAGATACATCACCCTGCTCAGTCTTTGTCTTATCAAATATTCATCTCATCCTAGGCAATCTTCTATTTTACCCTTCTCAGCCTTCTCCCGCCACTCTGATTTCCCTGGCACTTTATGTTTCTCACTATAGTTAGGCCCATGGGCATATACCTAGTACTATCTTGATGGTCTTGGAGATAACTGTCCCTCCTGCCTCACCATATGACATCTAGAGTTCCAACCACTATAGTTCTCTGCCATGGTGAGAACTAAATGGAATGAATGAGGGGAACACAGGACTGGAGAAATCCAAGGAAAGGGAATGACTCAAAACAAGGATTAAATATAATGGACAGAAATAGCAGGTCAGAAATAGAAATGATATTGGGACTGGATTCATTACCCAATTGTGTCCGCTGGTGTTCATAGGGGCTTTATCCATCTCCTTCCTTGGTGACTGGCCCTCCCTATACCCAACTTACACTTTTGAATGAGGCTGGTATCAGACTTTTCATTTCATTGGTTTAAAGATCTTGTGGTGAGGAAATGCCTCTCTCTCAAGGCAGATTGGCACCTGTTCTAAAAATATGACTCCAAATTCCTCCCATGTCTCCTGATTCTGCCCTCTGGGGCCAAACAGATTAAATCTGATCATTCTTCTGTATGACAGCAATCCAGATCCTTGAAGACAGCTACTATGTTTCCCCTGAGTCTTCTCTTCTCTGGACCCAACAGCCTCAGATTCATCAAGTGATTTTTTGTGTAGCAATGTTTAGTCTCCTCCACATCTTGGATATTCTCTAACATGTTATTGTCCTTCCTAAAATGTGATGCCTGACTCTGAGCACAATGCTTCAGATTCAGTTTGAGTATGACCAATAGCGACTTTGCCTTTGCCTAGTTTTTGATAAAGCCCATGGGACAGGGAGAAGATTGCTGGATTTGGAGTTAGGGTATTTTGGTTCAAATCCTGGCTCTTCCATTAAATTTATCTGTGTGAATCCAGGCCACTTCTCTGAACCTCAATTTCCACATATGCAAAATGATAGTCCATTTCAGTTCCAAACTGATAATTTATATGAGTCTTTCTTAAGGCAACCCCAAACAACAAAGTTGTTGCAGATTTTAGCTTCAATTTTACCTTATACTTAGCTTGTAGTGTGCTAAAACCCTCACTTTCCCATGACAACTATTGCCTAGTTGCCCTTCCTCCATCTTTTACTTTATAGGAGCATAGAATCATAGATTTGGAACTGGAAGAGATAGTAGAGGTCAAAGAGTCCAACTCCATTATTTTACAGATGAGGAAACTGAGACTTAGAGATGTTAACTTACCTGTCCATGGTCATTGAGCTAGTAAGTGCCAGAGGTAAGATTTGAACCTAGGCTTTCCTGACTTAAAGGTCAACATACAACTGGATTTTTTGAAACCAAGTATAAGACTTCATATTTAATTTCATTTTTTTAAAAATTTGGTCCATTGTTTTAGAATCTTTGGGGATCTTATATACTGGTATCTAGATAGGTCCACAGTCTTACTAATGCCTTTTATTTCCTTTATCTTCATCTACACCAAGTGGCACCTTAGATTTGGGTGACTGAGGGAGTAAGAGGTCAGGTGAGAGAGTTGGGAAAGGAGAAGTTTTGAGAGAGAACAGCAGAAACCATTCAGAAGAGGGGCAGGACTGAGAGCATAGGGGAACTTTAGCCACTCTTGAATCAAATGTCTCTAGGAGTGGGGCAAAAAGACAGGAACAGAGTTCCTGGGTACAGATACCACTCTCAAAGAGGCACTTTAATGTACCGAAAAACAACCCTAGATTTGGAGCCAGAAGCTCCAAAGGTGTTGAACTCCAACTGTCTCCATCACTGGCTGTGATGGTAGTAACTTGGAAAATTCACTTTCTTCTTTGGGTCACCATTTCTTTAATTGTAAAATAGAGATGATGAAACTTGTACTGTACACCTCACAGGGCTACAGTGGGGAAAGTTATCTTGTTAGTGTAACTGGGAGCCTGTGGAGTTATTCTTAGCAATGTTAGATTTCAGGCAGGAAAAGAAGAAGAGATACTGAAAATCACGGAATGAGAGGAGGGGAGGGTATTAAATGAGATGGATATTCTTTAGATAATTTTAGATTCTTCTTCTCTAGATGAGAGGGAAAACTACACCTGTATTCATATAAAGATGCACCTCCTTTGATGAAGGGAAGTAGTGATTTGTTCATCTTTCCCTGAAGCCCTCACCTATCTTCTTTTGAACTACAGACCCACCTCTCTAGCTGCCTAGAGGACATTTTCCCCCATTCAAATGTAAGCTCCTTCGAGGGCATAGGGATAGCTTTCTTTTTGTTTGTGGTTAGCAGAGTGCATAGCCTATAAATGTTGAATACTTTTTTCCTTCCTTCCTTCCCTCCACTAAACGTGCTCTTCCTACCTTCATTGTTCTATTTGTGACAGCACCCTTTACCCCAGCTTGTTCCAAATCTGGGGGCTGTCTCATTTCTCTTATCTTACCATTCACCAAATCTTGAGGGTGCTACTTGGACAATGTCTCCAGCATCTGTCCCCTGCTCTGTGAATAAAAAACACTGTCCAAGTATGGTTCTCATTGCTACCTACCTTGTCTCTTGTCCCAGCCTCCTTCCAGGTCTCTTTCCACTTGCACTCTCTCTTCCCTCCACACACCTTCACATGTCCCCCTTGTGTGTAAATAGATGGACATATGTCACTGTTTCAATCAAAGGTTTCTCCTAATTCCCCACCATTCCTTTAAAGTTCAAACTTCTCACTTTGATATTCGATCCTCTCCCATCATCTTGTACATCTTTCTCGTCCATCTAATTTTACTATTTGCCTTATACAATCTATGATCCAACCAATCTGGACACTGTGCTGGTCCCTATTTATGCTCCACCATTTCCTGCCTTCGTGTCTTTTTTTGCACTGCCTTCCCCGCATGCTAAAACTGTGGGTTCTTACTCATCCTGTAAATTCCAATTAATACAATTCCTCTTCCCTAATATGCACTTGATAAATAATGCTTGTTGACTGACTGATTAATCTTAGTTCAGATTTTGCCTCTAATACTAGTTGTGTGGCCCTGAGCAAGTCAATCTTTCAGAGCCTCATTTTTCTCGTTGGTAAAACGGGATAAGCATCCACCTCATTTGGATTTTTGTGGATTCCAATGAGATGATGTATGCCAAGTTTGTATTGCTAATAGTGCTATATGAGTGTCAGTATTATTAAATCAGCCCTAGAAGTGACTGGCAATGTGTGGGAGAGGGTGGAGAGGGGGTAAGGGGGTTGGGTTCTGGAGTCAGGAATCCCAGATATGGTGGCAGTTGGCAGGAAGAGGGGAAAATGGGGAGCCAAATAAAAATGATAATGGCTCATATTTCTAAGGTACTTTGCAGTCAAGAAGACATTCCCTGAGGGAGCTCCTACAAGGATTATCATCCCATTTTAGGTAATTTAACTGAGCTTCAGAGAAGTGATAAGAATTGTTGCTCACAGTTGCATGGTCATTAAATGGATGATTAGTGAGCTTCAGCCAGGAATGAGGGAGCTTACCCAGGCCATTGCTCAAGGGAGGGCTGGCTCCAGGCTGGCCTTCTGGAGAAGGAAGAGAATGGAGAAGCCTGTGACCCCTCCTAGCATTCCTCAGGCTGATGGGTCTGAGGGCATCACCTGATTCTGCTCTGTTAGTTTCTTCCTCCACCTTCCACTCCAACTGCCCTGGCTCCTGGGTGAGTTAATTATATCTGTACCCCATACTTGTATGAACTCTCTGGCCCAACTGGCACAGGAAACAGAAAACAATAACTGCCCTCCCTCCCACCTTCCCCCCTCCTAACCTCTTCCTCTAGAGCTCCATTTGCTTGGAAATCTGAAGCTCCTTTCCCTACAGACATTGTTCAGACCTTCCAGGGCCCCTGTTTGCCCAAAAGGGAATGTTTCCTATCTAATGGTCATAAATTTAAACCTGGAAAGCATCTCCAAGGTCATCTAGTCCAAACCCCTCATTTTACATGGGAAGAGACTGAGGCCTGAAAGATGAGAGGGATGTGTCTAAATTTTAACCAATACCAAGGACCTGAGCTGGGACCTGGGTTCCGTTTCTAAGACTCCAGATCCGTAGCTTTTCCCACTGTGACTCATTGACTCCTTTCTGCTCTTCCCACTTGTGCAGAATGTGAGAAATATATGTGACTACCGGGATAAGGTTGAGGACGAAAATTTCCTCTTTCTTAGAATAAAGGGGAGAAGATGATGCCTCACCTGAGGGAGCTGGGAGCCTTGGTCATTGGGTGGGCACCCCCCCCCCCCACCAGTCCCACTTGCTGTTACCTCTCCAAAGCAGCACTTCTATGTGTGAATCCCACTTTGCCCCAGAGCAACATGAGATAACAGCAGCCTGCCCCACATGTCAACCCCAGGCAGGAGGCTGGAGGGAGTAGAGTAGCCTATGTATATGTCCTGCTTTTCTTAGCTTCAACTTTGCCCAGGCCAGGGACCTCAGGCCATGGAGACCTGGCTCCCCTAGGACACTGGTACCAGCTCCTGGAGACAGATGTGCGGTCCAGCCTCCAAGAGAGACCTTGGGGAGCCATGAGAGCAAAATTGGGCCTCCTCCCCCTCCCATTCTATTTCCCCTTGCTGCCAAGGGCTGTGCAATTAAATGGAGGTACTCTTAGGGGACACTTAGAGTCTGTTCAGGCTTGCAGGGTCCCTGGGTCCCAACCCTGACTACCAGGACAGAAATGGCTCTTCAGGACAGTTATGTGTACATCTGGGACCAGCCCAACAACCCTAGGTTCTACTCAAAAGACAGACATTTGGACCTCACTCACTGGGGGACCTCTGATTTTTACCACTATTTTCCAGATAGAAAAACTTTATGTGGTAGCCAAGCCACTCCTTCTTGAGAAATCAGGACCATCGAACTTGGGGCTTTTTCAGGGGCCAGGCACCAGGGAACACAGTCATAATCTAGTTTACATTTATCACACATTTATTAAACTGCTATTGTATGCAGAGCACTGTGGAGATATAGTTTAATGAAGACCCAGTCCCTGCTCTAATGCCACTATCAAGTAGGGGGATATAGACTATACATAGATTACAACAATAAGAACAACAACAACATTTTAATGGTACTTTATGGATTGCAAAGCACAGTATACCCATATCTCCTTTGCTCCTCACAACAATCCTGCTAGTTTAGCCATTTTACAGTCGAGGAATGTGAGTCACAGAGTGATAAAGTAATTTGTCCAGAATGATACAACTAGCAAGTGTCTACAATATTACTGTACCATAAGAAATGGGCTTGATGATTCTAGGTCACATGACCAATTGGACAGAGGACATATTCTCCAATCCCCAGTAACCTTCAAAAAATTTTTTTTAAATGAAGAGGATTGTACACCATAGGATAATAGAGTAAGAAGCACAAGGTAATAATAGCCCTATGAATTAACACTGAAAAATACTCATATTTAACACGCTCAGGCCCCCTTACACCATCAACTACCAGTTTCTAGTGTTTTGGGATTCCTCTTGTGTTTTGGGATTCCCCTTCTGCTGTAGAGACGCTACTTCCACATCTCACCATCTTATCATGTTCCATTACAACATAGAAAGAAGCAGGAATGAACTCTGCTGATCACAACTTTGATCAATGTAATGAGCAGCCATGTCTCCAGTGGATCCGGTACATATTGCCCAATTTTTGACAGAGATATGATGGATGCAAGATGTAGAGACATTCATTAGGTTTTTCCTCTTTTTAATTTTCTCTTTTTTGTTGTAGTTATTGTAGGGATAGATGACAATAGGGGTAATTCCCCTAACCCCTGAAGAAGAAAGTCATTTTTTAGACCTTCAAGAAGAGAACAAAAGAAAGTTTTGAAAAAAGCACAGAGAAGTTGAACAGTTTTAAAATTAACGTTCAGATCTATTATGTTATACTTAGGTATCACGCCCTATATCCCAGAGTCTGGTTGCCAAATCTCAACCTCAGTGCTCCAGAGAGTTCCCCTGAGGGGTTCAAGCATCTCTTCTTTAGGGCCATCATCTTGAGCCACCCCTTGATTGTGTCTCCCTAATGTAAGCCATCAGGGAGTAACTAGTGTCCCAGTTACATTTAATCATTTAAAGTTCAATTAGCTTTTACCAAGGTGTATATATATATACTTAGAAAAATATGGCAAGGTCAAAAGTACAAACATTTCCCTCTGGCACCTTGGGGACAAACACACTCTTTCCTATACCATCCTAGTCTCTGAGGAGAGTGAGCTCAGACTTGGCCTAAGTTCCGCACATGAAGTAGTCCCACCAAGTTCAAGTGCAAACACAACATTCCTGCCTGATGATTCTTCTTCTCAGCTACTTATGGGAAAGGCCCGGAGAGTTGCTCCTTTCCCCCTGTGATTTTATTGTGCATGGACTCAACTTCCTGATTCCCCAAAACGTGGACAACTTTCTCCTGACTTTATGAAATTCACTAAGTCATGTCTTGAATTCCTATAAGACAAAAAACCCCAACAAGTGTTGAGGTAGACAAAGCTCTGAGGCCTGTATTCACAGGTGTAATGTTAATGAAATCAGAAGATCTTCCATGCCCCTTTCTATTGGCACCTACTGAAGGCACTTGGCACCTCAAAGGCTTAGCTCCTTACTTCCAGTTAACTCCTTGGGAGTAATCACAGCTGAAGTTGAGAGGAGAGTGGATTGGAAGCACCTGGGGCAATCTCCTCATTTATAAAG
>CM053594.1:51881476-51911434 GCA_028646575.1 Pseudocheirus occidentalis
TTGGGACTCAGTGTTATGGTTTCTGAATAAAGACCTTGGTTCTGCCTTCCATGTGGAGAGTTTGCTATATTTTGTGATCCAAAACTACACCAACATATTCATAACCATCATGGGTGTTGTGAATATCTCATTATTGATACAACAGGCTACATGTGGGTCTCAGAGGGAGAAGGCCCAAGTTTCCCCTCATAGTCTTGTCTCTTACCAGACATGGTCAGTGAAAGAGTCAAACCAAGAGCAGTGTGGTCTCCCAAGAGAAAGGGACTGAGGATGACTAAAGTCTTTTGAAGCTGCCTCTAGTTCTTGTTTTGAAACTACAGCCAGTCCAAGAGGCTTCTGTCTGCCACATGGCTAGCAGACTAGAAATAGCTACCAATGTCTACGCATGCTCTAAAGCTTCTGCAAGGTCCTTCCAATACATAGTGCCTTTACTCTCTCAGAAGTAAACTCTCCATACTTTTCCATGTGGAGAAATATCAGAGGCTCTCCGATTGTGCCAGTCTCCCCCTCCCCTTTACATTTTTAAAAAAGCAAGTAGTTCATGGTTTTATGCAGAATGATCTTTTTGTGTTCGGCTATGCATATGGAAATGCTCTTTTGTTTTGGAGGGGGTTGCTTAAATTTAGAGTAAAAACAATCTCAAAAATTACCTCAAGGACTCCAAGATAATATTAATGTAGAATAAATTATAGATATTTTTGTGATTTATGATGACAGAATGATTAGAGCAAGAGGTTTTTGTATCTGTAATATTATTAGAATATTCTCATATATTCTAGAATATTCTCATATATTGCCTAGTCAGGCAATCACTTTTGCTCTACCATTAAGTTAATGGAGTAGTTCTTTCAACTAGAGTATTAAAACCCTTTAATTCTACTTTACCTGTGTAGTTAGGTCTTTAATACCCTGATGCCTCACTTCCTAGTGCAGACTCCAGAGCAGACTCTAGACATTCTCTTTCAACTCCCGACTTCATAACAATCTTACCTCTCTTAGCTGATATCCATACCTCCTACTTTCCTAGCAAGCTTCCTCTGCAAAAAATTCTCAACACATCTCCTTTACTCCTTAATTTTTATCTTTTTAAAAAAATTTTTGCTTTTTGGAGGGCAATTGGGGTTAAGTGACTTACCCGAGGTCACATGGCTAGTTTTTATATTAAGTGTCTGAGGTTGGATTTGAACACAGATCCTCCTGACTCCAGGGCCAATGCTCTATTCACTGAGCCACCTAACTGCCCTCTTAATTTTTTTTTCAACATCCCCATCCATCTTCTCCTGCCTTCCTCTTTTTTCAGAGGATGAGGTGGGCCTCCTCCTGGCCAAAACAGACCTTTGTACCTGCTTTCCAAACCCCCTCTCAATCCTGGGTGTTTTCTTCTGAACGCTCTCCAGATTTTCAGTCTTTCCCAATATTGGACACAAGAACTGAACCCAAGACACAGGATATAATCTAACCAGATGGAAGTACTCTAGAACTATCATTTCCCTCCCCCCTGAAATGTATCTTTCCATTCCGCCTAAGGTTGTGATACTTTTCTGACCACTAGGTGACACTCTTGAGACATAATGAGCTGGAACCCATTAAATCAGCCTCTATCACAAATCTTTTTTTCTCCAGGCAGCATGCTCCCTGCTCTACCTTCAACACAACTTTTTAGGGCCTCTCAGGTAAGACTAACTCACCCCTACTCAAGGTACCCAAGATAGTGTCTCTTAGGATTTGTGTTGGGCAAAATGGCATGGTAAAAGGTCAAGAACCAGCAAACCCACCAAACCATTAAAGTGTATAATTTGCTCTTAGAAGGATGGGTGTCAGGGGATGTTAGTAAAATGTGATTTATATTCTTTACCACCTGTGTTAATTCAGACACATCACTACTCACTACTCCTTGGACACACTTCACAGAATCCTTTGTTCTGTCAAAGGGCCACACTTGAGGACCTTAAGGGTTACATGTGGCCTTGAAGCCCCAAGTTCCCCATCCCTGCCACAGGCTATTTAGTTCTTTGAAATTTCAGCTAACATCCACCTGACACCCTTACAGCTAACTGGAGAAGCATTTACATATTTAAGCCCTTATATATTTAAGTTTATATTTTGAATTGAACTTCTGTTGCCCAGATTCCCTCAAATTGGTAATGGAGGTGGGTTTCATAGCTTACAAGGTCATCATGTGTCAGCAGCATGACTAAACAGCCAAAAACCCCTATCACAACTTTAAGTTGCATTAAAAGAGGCAGAAGGCCAAGAGTAACGGAGATAAAAGGCTTCTGTACACTGCCCTTGAGTGCTGGATTCAGTTAATCACTGTTTTCCAAGAAACTAAGTTGCTCTTTCTCTTTTTCTCACCCATATATTGAGCAGGCAGACCTTGGACTTGGGGATGTGAAAACTGCAGTCAAGTAACATTTTAATCGTTGTTTAATTTGGGGTTTGGGGGACAGGAAGAGGGCTTCTTTGGGTAGGGCATGATAGGCTTTGCCAAGTTCCTCCTATTATATATGCATTTCCACATTTCATTGTCACAATTAGCTTTTCTAAATTCTGTGAAACCAGGTGCAGGGAGCAGGGACGTGGCCATGAGCAGACAGAGCAAGTTTAGTGTAAGCCATGGGGAATAGAGTAGACCCCTGCCCAAAGATTTCTCCCCAGCTGACCTACCAAGGCAAGTGACTCAAGACTCACATTAGAGTAAATACTTTGGGTGATGCTATTATTTCCAGAAGGCCTCTGCTAAAGTGTATATGGGTTTCCTTCCTATAGGTAATCTAGTGGCAGGTGGCATCAAAGCCAGAAGTTAGAAACTGTTGTTGTTCAATTTGCCATTTCCTTCTCCCTCTCACTTTACAGATGAGCAAACTGAAGCAAACAGTTAATTTGCTTGTTCAGGGTCACCCAGCTAGTAAGTGTCTGAGGCCAGATTTGAAATCAGGGAGATAGATGAGCCTTCCTGACTCCAGGCCAAACACTGTGCCACCTAGCTACCAAGTTAGTAACATACTAGCATACCTTAGGGAGATTCTATTGAAGACTAGTTGGGCTAGAGATAGCCATGGTAGAAAATCAAGAACACTAGATTTGGAACTGGAGGACTTATTTACTTGTGTAACCTTGGTTAGCTAATTCATTTATCCTCTGAACTTCATCTTTCTTATCTGTAAAAAAATGGAGGAAATAGACTAAATGTGCTCACCTTTCTCTTCTATTTCTAATTCCTATGCTCTATGATCTTTGAAGACCCTTCCAGTTTTGAGATCATGTGATTGGGATGAGTAAACCTCCACACCAATCTCTATTATGAACTCCTTCACATTATGTGTCCATTTTACAGATGAGAGCTATGAGACTCAGGAAAAGGGGTCGATTCAGAAATAACAAAGGTGAATATCTAAGGGAAAGTAAAGAGGAAATCACCGCTTATAGGATTGGATTTGAGTCCTTGCATTCCTCCCCCTTCCCAACTAAATTCTTTCCTACATTTGATGTATTGCTAACTCGAGTACTTGAATGAGGGGAGAGGGTTCTTTTCTTTTTTTGTGTGAAGACTTAGACAAAGTAAGTTTTGATGCTTCCAAGGGAAACTTGGGGGAAGAAGCATTAACCAAAGAGTGCTTGCTATGAAGTTCTCATCATTGAACTTGGTTCAAGTGAATCCTGAACTTTGTCAATGGATCATTACTTAGATGCATTCCTTCTCCCATCCCAACTCTGGCATTCTATGTTTTGTGGTACTTTGGGGCTGTCATTCTAGATCTCATGTTCCAAGGACCTTTCTCCCAATTCTGACATCTATGTTCTAAGGTCCCATTCTAGCTCTGACATTCCTGTACTTTTATTTTTTATTATCTTTAATTTTTTTTCTTTTTGGAGGGGGGGAGGCAGGGCAATTGGGGTTAAGTGACTTGCCCAAGGTCACATGGCTAGTAAGTGTTAAGTGTCTGAGGCTGAATTTGAACTCAGGTCCTCCTGACTCTAGGGCCAGTGCTCTATTCCCTGTACCACCTAGCCATCCCCCTGTACTTTTAATTTAAACAATTATGAACTAGACAATCACCAACAAAAGTAGACAATTGTAGATGAAATGGCAAGCTTTTGTTATGCACTGTTTTCTTTTAAATCCATATCAAATTTAACACAGTAGTGAAAAAATTCTGAACTTATTTTTGTCTTATTTTTGTATCTAAAATGTTTATCATTGCTCTTTTCCTTCATTTTGCTACCTTAGCTTCTCCCTCCAATAAAACCATCCCTTATAACAAATAAATTGAATTTAACAAAATAAAACAATCCACTGGCCATGTCTGAAATTGTATGTCTCATTTGTCACCTCTAGTCTATCACCTTTCTGTCAAGAGGTTCCCACCTCTTCATTATCTGTCCTCTGATGTGATGATTGGTCATTTCATTGATCAGAGTTCTGAAATCTACTATTCTGTGTTCTAAGTGGCACTCTCCCAGTGCCACTGTTCTGTGAATCTATGACCAGCTTGATACTAAGTTATCCCATAAACATGTCAAACTCAACGTGACAAAGCAGAACTCATTATTTTTCTTTTCAACTGACCTCTCTCCTAAACTTCCCTGTTTCTGTCAAAGACACTGCCATTCTTCCAGTCTCCAGGACTGGAGCTCCAGGACTCAGCAACATTTTTGTTTTCTTATTCTTCTTCATCTCACACATCCAATCAATTGTCTAAATTTGCCATCACTCTCTGCACCATCTTTTGAAATGAATCCCCCTCTCTATTTACTCAACCACCATCTATGTTTAGGCTCATATTACTGCTCATTGGACTATTGAAACAGCCTTCTAATTGATCTTCCATCTTCCACACAGTTGCCAATGTGACTTTTTACAAATACAGATATGACTATGTAACTTCCCTTCTCAAATACCAACTCCCTCCTTTTGCTTCTAGAACAAAATATCAGCTCCTCTATTTGGCCATTAAAGTCCTTCACAAACAGACCTCAACCACTCTTTCAGGTTTCATCATATGCCCTCCTCTCCATCCATTTGACAGTCTAGACAAACCGTCCTACTTTCATTTCCTTACGTATGACTCCATATGTCCCGTTTCTACTACGTTAGCCATGACTCGCACCAGGAATGCACTCATTTCTCACCTTTGGCTCATAAAATACTTCACTTCCTTGAAGAGCTGTTCCAAGTACCAGCTCCAACACGAAACTTTCCCTGATCCTGCCCTTTCCCCTCCAATATAACAGAAATGGGGTTACTTTGTGACTTTGTGCAAGTCCTTTATCTTCTCTGAGCCTCAGTTTCCCCATTTGAAAAGGAAGAGGTCCCTTCTAGCTTTTGATCTAGGGTCTTAATGATTACTGCCTACTTCGTATTTTTTCTGTCTATACTTCTCTATGTATGCATTGCCCAAACTATCCCCAGTGAATGTAAGCTCCTTGAGAGAAAAAAGGGCCTATTCTGTTCTAATTTTTGTCCTTGTATCTGCAGGACCTAACCTAATGTATGGCACAAAGTAGGAACTTAATGAATGTTTGTTGATTTGTTGATTGTGTCTCTCTACTGCTAAATTAAGCTTGACCTAAGGGAGAATAGGGGAGGATTATAGTAAAGGTAGGAATTAGGGGGGGGATGCTTCTTAATTTCCTTGGGGCTGTACCAACACTGGAAAGCCCTGAGACAGCAGGAGGTCCAGCTGGGGCTGCCTAGGAAAAAAAAGGGAATCAGTCAACAGAAGTAGATGTTTTCTCTTCCGCAGATATTCTTCCAGCTCAGCAGAATGCAAGGACCAGTCAGTACAGTAGGGACAAATCTTTTGACAAAGAACAAGAATACTTTATTGGTCTCCCATATAAGCCTGTTAACCCCATAACCCTACTTAATTGTAGGGATCTATGATCCAGAGAGTACAAGGGCCTATTCTATTCAGGGCCGACATCTGGGCACCAGATGTTCCATGATGACTGGGTTGTGGATTGAGGGAGCTCAGCCTGTGAGCCACCTCCCAGCCTCTTCCATTGGTGAAGCTCAACAGATCTGCCTCTTCTCACAGATCCAGTTGTCAGATGATAGCTCACATGTAAAGTCATTCCATTTGCCATGATGCAACATCATGACACAGTTTTCCTTTCCCTGGCTGTCGTTGGGTTCCCCAAGATTCCAGTTGCTGTGGGGAGAGAAGCACACACACACACACACACACAAAGAGGGGGAGAGAGAGAGAGAGAGAGAGAGAGAGAGTTGCCATAGTAAATCCTAAAGCAAGAGTTCCAAGTTAGATTCTCATCACTCAAAATGGTATTCTAGATGTCAACTTCCTTCTTATATGTAGACATGCCTAGACTCAACTCTAGTCTGGCCCAACAGATTGAGGTTCTTACCTCTAAGCTGCTTAGAAATGCCTAGGAGACAACCTGGCTCTTCTAGTAAGTCTGTTTTAGCCCTCCCATCCCTTACTCATCTCTCCCTCTTAGGCTTCAATTGTATTCATCATCTATACCTTTTATGGGGCAATTGATAATTATTTACTCATAAGTTGGAAGGAATCTCAGAGAACATCTAGTCCAACTATACTAGAACAAAATCCCTTCAACAGCCTGCCCAACCAGTTTTTCTATTTTAAGCCTTCTGGTGAGGACTTAAGCTCACTACTTCCCAAAGCAACCCATTCTACTTGGGAACATCTTGAATTGTTATGTCTTGTTTTCTTTTTCTCATTACAACAAATCCACATTCCCCCCTATAAAACTTCTTCCATTAATCTTACTTATGTCCTTTGAGGTCAATCAGAACAAGCCTAATCCCTCTTCCACATAATGGTTCATCAAATAGCTTGGAGACAGCTATTGTGTCCTGCCCTACCTGAATCTTCTTTTGTTTGGAGACATCTCCAGTTCCCTTAACCAGTACTTCTATAAGAAGGTCTCAAGACACTTCTCTGGATGGACTCCAGGTCTGAGCATCTCTCAAAATGCTGTGCTCAGAGCCAACTGCAATAGTTCAGATATAGTTTAATCCATGGCAGAATACCAATCTTCTGAAACTGTATACTGTGTCTCCCAATGCAAGGGAGGTTCCTGTTACCTTTCATGTTATTACCACTGAACATGTGCATTATATAACTGTATTGAAATGGTATCTAATGTCATATATATATACATACACACATATATACATATATACACATTCTATAAACTAGACTATTCCTTGAGGACACAAACCATGTCTTACTCATCTCCGTAAGCTTTTCTGCACCCAGAGTAGAGTCTCAAATCTAGTGAGGACTCAGTAAACATTAACTGAATGAATAAGTAAATTGGGGTGCTCTTATAGACCTGAGGTTCCATTCCTAGCCCAACCCTTTTGAGAAGGGGTCAGGGCCTCAAATGTCTATATCCTGGGTTAAGACTCACATGTAGCCAAGCTTTGTGCCATCAATCCATTTATGTACCTCTTCTTTGACCTTTCTGAGGCCAATCCAGTATCCCAGATTCTCGGTAGGGGTCAGGAAGTTCTGGAAAGGGAGACACAGGTGAGCTTCATTCACATCATGTTAAACTAATGCTAACTAGCATCTAATTCCAAGCATGGCACAATCCATGAAGATAAGAGGAAAGGCTGTCTTTGATCTTAGTAATTTGTAGATGGTGAGAAAGAACTTGCAGAACTTAACATGAAGTAGCATATGAGAGATGAAACCCGGCATTCTTGAAAGAATCAAAGACCCAAGTTTCAGTCCAAATTCAATCATTTAATAAGCCATGAGACCTGTATAGCCCTTAAGCCTCCTTGAGCTTTGGTTCCCTCTTCTATATGATAATGATAGTGCTCATAGTATGCTCACAAATAAGGGTCAGATGAGAATGAATGAGAAGATTTTTGCAACCAACAACTGTTAAAGAAATGTGAGGGCTGTATGTGTAGAGCCTATATCCGATTGCAGGTCATTTTGGAGTGGGGCGAGGGGAAGGAGGGGGGAGAAAATTTGGAAAGCAAAATCTTATGGAAGTGAATGTTGAAAGTTAGGAAGAAATAAACAAAGAAAGAAAGAAGGAAGGAAGAAAGGAAGGAAGGAAGGAAGGAAATAAAGAAGAAAGGGAGGAAGTAGCACTCAGAAGGGTTTCTCTTGGTTTTCACTGCTCACTTGGGGATGGAGAATAGAGCAGACCAGAACATTGTTCAGGCACTTGGAAGAATGGAAGTGGTAGGTGACTCATCAAAAGTCACTATGAAACTGAAAATAGAGACATATTTGAGTAATGCCAGAAGGCAGCATTCTCATAAACCCCTTAGTGATTTCTGTGAGAGCCTATGGGGAATGCATACTCAAGTTCTTTAAAAACAACAACAACAACAATAAACCCAAAACAAACAAACAGAAATGAGTAAAGGCACCCTGGCTGAGATTGGTTGGTTGGTTGTTGTCCTTGTTCTTGAAGAGGACCAAAATGACATCATTATACTAGAGTCAAGTTTCAGTGTGTGGACTGTCACTGATCAGACCAAAAGGAGCTCAGAATGCTCTACCACATGTCAGGCACAAGTAGTCCACATGAAGATTTGGGGTGAATTCTCTACATTTCCTTTGAGCTGTTTCAATTCTGTGTTGCTCATAGAGCACAGCACCTTCTCTGATGTTGGCATGCCATGCTAAGTGGTCCCATGCTAGTGTTTCCTTCATGGTGGGAGCATAGGCACTGATGACAGTGGCATGATGTTTTCCTGAAAGTGACAAGTGGCAATCTGCAATTGTCATGAGGTATTTTTATGAGTTATAAACATTCAACTGAGGCAGAGACTTCATATAGATCAATGAACAAAAGATGTGATCTTTAGGAGGTAAAGCTACAGAGACCAGTGATCAGGACCTTTGAGGAGTTGCCACAGCTACAAGAGTTGAAAAGCATTGGTGAACATCCTTCACTTCTGCCTGGCAAAAGTTAATAGGGAAAAATGTCATTGGGCTATGGAGGAAAGCACTGAAAGGGAGGAGCAAATCTTTTCCCACTAGCTTGCTATAACTGTTCCCAGGCCAAGACTGTAAATCTCAATAGGTAGATCTCTGGATTAGGACTTGCCTTTGTGAAATTTTTGTCCTTAGGGTCTTAGATATAGTTCTTTTCCATATTGGTTAATTTTGAAGTAAAAATGATTCATATTTTGAACTTTGTGTCCCTGAGTACTTGTGAAGGAAGCTGATGGCTACCTTTGGGGTGTGTGGGGGTGGTTTCAGACACTGGCATTCCCAGATTCCTCTTGGCTGGGACCAATAAGTAAGAGATTGAGATGAAAAGTCCTCAAGATGTATTTTGGTCCTTTGTGTGAGGAGGAAGCCTTTGACAAGAGAGCTAGAAATGAATAAGAGAGATTAATAGCAAGAAGAGGGACAGGTCCTTGTGGGCTTGTCGGAGAATGAATCATTATCACATCCGGTGGTTTTCTACCTTTTCCCATCCCTTAAATCTAAATATAACATTGACAACCTTGATCTACCCCACTCCCTGAGGACTAGGTATATTATATTCCACCTCTCCCCAACAAGATTTTCCAGTACCCTTGAGGAGAATTGGGAGGTGTTATATAACTTCTAGTTTTTAGTTTCTCCCTTTGCCTTCAAATATCTGCCAGACATTTTCCTAGAAAACAAAAAATGATCACTTTGTTCATGCAAGATAATAGTTTATCTAGAATATTCTTAAAGGGTCACCTATTAATGAAAACAATTAATTACTTCAGCAAAGTAGTAGAATATTAAATAAACCTACCCAAATCCCAAGTCTTTCTGTATGTTATCAACAAAATTTAACTGGAAGAGATAGGAAAAGAAATTATATTCAAAATATTTACAGATTTTATTAAATATTTGAGAGACTACCTAGCAAGACACACATGTAGGAATTATATGGATACCAGTATAGAACACTCCTTACATAAAGACAGTCCTCAGCAACTGGAAAGAGGTTAATTGCTCAAAGCTGAACCATGCCAATATATAAAAAAGGATGAATCTTCCTAAATTAATTTACTTATTCAGTGTCATACCAATCAAACTGCCAAAGTGTGACTTTATAGAACTAGAAAAAATTAAAGTAAATATTATAATTCATTTGAAAGAAAAGTTCAAGAATCTAAAGGAAAATAATGAAAAAAATGGGAAGGAGGGACCCAGCAGTACCAGATCTCAAAGTAGAGTAGAAAACAATAATTATCAACACTGTATTTAGTACTGGTTGGAAAATATAGAAAAATTGATCAATTGGACAGATAAGAATCAGAGTATCCAATAGCAAGTGAACATAATAGCATAGTATTCAATAAAACTAAAGGTTCCAACTATTAGGATAAGACATCTCTAGGCAACAAAAGCTATTGAGAAAACTGGAAAGTAGTCTATAAAGAAAGAAGTTATGACCAATATCTCCTACCATATGCCAGTATAAATAAGTCATATCATAAATTTAAGGAACAGGGAAGCAATATATTTTACAACTATAGATAAGAAAAGAGCTATTGTCCAAATAAGAGACAGAAAAAATCAGAGGAAAAAATGGACAATTTTGATTCATAAAATGGAAAAGATTTTGCATAAATGATATCAATGAAACTAAAATGAAAAGAAAAACAGTGAACAAGGAGGAACTATGTGGCAAATTTCTCTCTAAAAAAGTCTGATGTTAATTCATCCACAGCATTTATTAAGCATTATATTTAAGATGTATAGGGAAATAATTTAAATGTATAATAACAAGGGTTTCCTCCCAGTAGATAAATTATCAAGGGATGTGAACAGGAAGTTCTCAAAAGAAGAAATATTTGAAGTTACTAATAATGAAAGAAATATAATTTAAGACCCTACTACATACCCATTTGATTGGTAAAGGTGACAAAAAAAGAAAATGACAATTGTTGGAAGTGATGTGGGAGGTCAGACATGCTAATGCATTGTTGGTGGAGCTGTGAATTAACATATTCCAAGAAAGCAATTTGATATACTAAATTTTGTATGTCCTTTGAGTGATTCCAATATTTTATGATGTTTAGTAAATATCATAAAGAGAGCAAAAAGAGAGAAAGTATTCACTTGTACAAAAATACCCATAGCAGCATTGTTGTTGTTGTCGTTGTCGTTGGTATAGCAAAGAGCTGGAAATTGAGAAGGCGCCCACCAATTGGGAAATGGTTGAACAAATAATGTGATATGAATGTAGTGGGCCATTACGGATCTATATATATAAGCTAACTGGATTCAGTGACACTTGGGGAAAAATTGAATGAATTGATGCAGAGTAAATTGAGCAGAACCAGAACAATGATTTAATCTATGACTCCAATATCATAAAGAATAAACAACTTTGAAATATTTAAGAATTCTGATCAATATAATGACCAACCATATCTCCATAGGGCCTATAATGAAGCATGTTACCAGCTTTCTGAAAGAGAGGTGAGAGATTAGAGGTGCAGAGTGAGATGTATATTTTGGACATAGCCAATGTATGGATTTGTATTGCTTGAGGAAGCTAACTAGTTACAAGGGAGGATTTGTGTGTCCTCTTTTCTCCCAGAATGGAGGGGGACGGCAATCAAAGAGAAGGAATAAGAAGAGAATGGAGATAGCAATACAAAAAGAAAGAAAGGAAAGAAGAAAGGAAGGAAAAAAGAAAGAAAGAAAAAGAGGGAGGGAGGAAGGAAGAAAGAAGGTAAATAGAAAAAGAACAAAGAAAGAAAGGAAAGAAGATAAATATAATGTTAACGATTTTTAAAATGTACAGAGTAGGACGAAAGGAGGCTCAGAGGGAAACACAAACAAGTAGAACCACTTTGGAATTAAAATGTTCAATCAATATTTACTTCATAAAATAAAGTGTATGTGATGGAACTTTGTAATTTCATATATAATCTTCTTTTTTCTCTTCTTTCTATGAGAATGATCATGTTTGTTGGTGTTTTATTAATTTTGGAATCATAAAAAAGTTGATTTTTAAAAGATAAATTTCACTAATGTTATATGTGTGACTGTTTATCCCCTGTTGAAAAACCTATTGCCTCTAAGATAATGTGCAAAGTCCTTAGGTTGACATGCAAGGCCTTTGAGAATCTGGCTCTAGTCTGTCTTTCCAGCCTTATTTCACATTGTTTCCCTTTGGTGTTCAAACCCAATTGGACAACTAACAGTCCTCTGTTTTGTCTTGCCCCCCCCTACCATTATGCACTTGACCCTCCTCCTATTCACTTGTTAAACTCCTTCCCTTTCTTTAGGCCCATCTCTGGCCTGTCTCAGGTATTACCTAATTCATGAAAGCTTCCTTGAACCCCTGAGCCCCTCCTTCCCAGCAGGAAGCAAACATCTCTTTCTCCTTCTCACGGCATTTTGCCTGGGTCTCCCTCTGAACTCTGATAGAACTCTTCCTTATAGAAGTTATTTGTATGTCAGAACCCCTACACATTTCAGTGTATGCTCTTTAAAGGTCAGGATTGCATATCAAAAATTTTTTTTTCAGCATTACCTGATGATAATTATAATCACAAAGCCCATTTCTCTACAAAGCACTTTCTGCACATTAGCCCTGGGAGGAGAGTAGTGCACCCAATTTGCAGATTATAAACTGAGGCTGAGATAGGTTAAGTCATTTGTCTAGAATCACACAGCTAGGATGTTGTAGAACAAAGATTCAAACTCATTTCTTTTTGCTATAACAACACCACACTTTGTGCTTCACCACCTATTTGCTATCTATTTTTGACTATTTTTGCCTCAATTGCAAAGTCCTTTCAATGTAACTAGGGCTTAATCAGTATTTGCAGAATTGAATTGAGGTGGAGCATTAAGAAAAATAAGACTGGAACAGATTTGGATGGACGGAGTGGTTGAGGAGAGCCGTTCACCTCAGTGATGAGCATATCCAGTGAGCAGGGAGACAAGCCCCAAGTCCTTCTTTGACCTCACCCGCTCATCTCAGTTATTAATGATCACCAGGTGAGCTTGCTTCTGGACACAGTCATCCCTGGCTCGGGACAAAGGGAGCTTATTTTCAGAGAAGAAGACAGGAACCCTGGAAGTCCCTCCAGGGAGTTGGGCAGGGTTGACAGGAGGATCCTGGTGAAAGGAGAGGGGAAGGAGGGAAAATTGACATTAATTTTGAGCTCTTCATAAGGGGAGATAGCTTCCCAATTTCTTACTCTCACTTCACCTGTGAACAGGGGATCAGTCAGCCAGTCAGTAAGCATTTATTAACTATCTGCTATGTCAGTCGGCAATACACATTTATTAAGCACCTACTGTACTTCAGGGACTGTGCTAAGTGGTGGGGATACAAAGAATAGCAAAAGACAGCCCTTGCCCTTGATGAACTCACATTCTCACAGGATTAGAAATAGAGCAGGAAAAGTCAGGGCTGGGCTAGGGCAGTTGAATTGAGGGCAGAGGGATCTGCGTCATAGGATGATAGGATAATAATATCCTTCAACTTCCAGGCTAATGAGGAACCTCAATGGTCATTTCATCCAGTCTCCAAAGTGGTATAAGATTCTCTTTCATGGCTTTCCTAAGAAGGGACTGTTGTTTGAAGACTTCGAGTAATGGGCCAGGCAACAGGCATTTACTAAGTGCCTACTATGTGCCATGCACAGTTAAGCACCAGAAATACAAAGAGAGGCAAAAGCTAGTGCTTGCTCTAAAGGAACTCACAGTCTCATGTGGGGGGTTGGGGAGAGGGGAAGACAGCATGCAAACACTTATGTACAAGCAAAATGTATACAGGACAAATTGGAGATGACTAGTAGACATAGGCATTGAGGAGTACCAGGAAAGGTTTCATGTAGACAGTGGGGTTTTAGCTTGGACTTGCAGGAAGCCACGGAAGCCAGGAGAAGGCAGAGAGGAGGAAAGAGACAGGCAGGGGGAGCAGTCAGCGAAAATACTTGGAGTCTGAAGAGGAGGGCCTTCACTTCCCAAGGCAGCCCATTCCTTTTCTGTGTAGTTCTAAAAGCAGTAGTTGATGTTCATATTGTGCTTACACAATCACAGACACATCGTATGTGTGGTGACCAGCTTTGATAAACTGGGCTCTTCTCAGCAATGCACAGTTATAAGACAACTCTACAAGTCTCAGGATGGAAGGAGATGTCTGCATTCAGAGAAAGATCCAGAAAGAACAAAGTTTAAATGGAGACTGACACAATTTGCATGGTATCATTCTTTTCCATGTTTGGTTTGTTTTTTCTTTCCCGTTGTTCATTCCATTGGTTACAACCCTTCTATACAAGAAGACTAATGTCCATTGTGAAAGTATTTGCAGATCCTATACTTGATTGCATGCCGCCATGGGGGGGGGGAGAGGGAGGAGAGAGAATTGGAAACTCAAGAGATTGTGGAACTGAATCTTGTAAACTAAGAATAAATAAACAAATCAATTAAAAAAATTAAAAATGTTTCTCTCCTAACAATCCCATGAATAAGTAAGTAGAATTAATATGTCCATTTTATAGTTCGAGAGACTTGCCTAAAATCACAGAGCTGGCAAACAGAGAATTGAGATTCAAAATCAGGTCTCTCTGGACTCCAAGTCTAGTGTTATTTCTATTAAGCTACAATTCTGCTTGTTGCTTTAAATATTAGGAAAATTTTCTGAATATAATAGAGGTTTGAGAAGAAACAGGCATTCTGGGATTCTTATGTTCTCATATTCCTACAAGGGAACAAGCATTCCCTTGAAGCCCTGGGAATTATTTGCATTCTTGATCTTTGAGTCTGAAAGGGGATGGGGTATGGAAAGAGAAATGGAAAAAAGGGAGAAATACAGCAGAGAAGGGAGGGATTGAGATGAGATATTGCACCCCTGAAAGCATCACAGAATACACAACTTGTACTGAAGCTATTAATTGTAACCACCTCATCAAGGACTGAGGGAAGCTCTAGGAAAGGTTTGTTCTTTCTCCAAATTCTCTTATCTGGTCTTGTCCATTATCAGGCATTGTAATATACCCTATTTGTTTCATTTACCTAAATTTTTCCTATATCCCGATTTTGCCTTGAATATAAAAAGGTCAGAAATTAGTTGGTGATACACAAAATTTTAAATTAGTATAGAGAGCCAGACCAGAGAGTCAGACTTTTCCTAACTGGGGGCTTCAAGGAATTGTGATTGCACTACAAATTTTTGTCTGATGTCAGTGCCATATTACTGCAGAGAAAAGGACCACTCAGACCTGAAGGCCATTATATTGATACGATGGTTAAAAGGAAGCTAATTATTACAATATGGTATAGATAATTAACTCTCTAGAGAGAAAGAAGGAAGAACAGAGGAGAGAGTGGTGTCAAATTCAAATAGAAAGGGAGTTCCCTTAAACCACTTAAGAACCCTGTGGGCCACATATTGACTTAACCTTATGTTTACATAATCTATGTTCTATTGTATTTTATTTATTTTGTTTAGTATTTCCCAATTATATTTTATTTTGGTTTGGGTGATACTTGGGACAGCAACTGGAAAGAGGGAGTATTTTGGTCCTTGGAATATATGTCTGAAACTCTTATTCTGAACTATCCTACCAGGGAAAGGATAGATAAGGTCTAGGAAGTATTCAACCCCACCTCTACCCAGAAGAAACAAGGAACAGAAATAATCAAGTACTAGCTGGCCAGCACTATGCTCCACAGAATCATCTAATGGTGTTACACTTAAATTGCGTCAAAATCTGCTTTCCTGTTACTTTCACCCAATGTTTCTACTTCTGCCTATAGGGCCAAGCAGAGCAATTTGAACTCCTCTTCCATAGGACTGTTCTTCAGATCTTTACTAGCTCTTATGCCCACCCCTCCTTCAAATCTTCTCTATTCCAGACCAAACATGATCAGTTCTTTCATCTGATCTTATAACTTGATTGCCAATCACCTATTATGGACATTCTTCACTTTATCAATGTTTTTCTTTTAATATGGCATTAATATTCCAAAGGTGGTCTGAAAAATGACTATCAAGCTCCTACTTGGGGATTTCCACTGTCCCTCCATAGTGTGTGGAACGAGTGAAAACTTCTCAGTCTGGAATGTACCCCTCCCCTGACTCCTGTCAATCACTTTTACCTTTCTTTGTCTGTTTTCCTGCCTTGGTAAGACCTCCTTTCCCTTGCAGTCCCAGTGGGGAAGAGATTAGTGGGGTGGACCTCTCCACCAATGGGAGGAGACAGCTGGGAAAGGGGGGGTGGACTGATTGGGTCTTTAAATTTTGGTTCTGATCTTTGAAACTCTCTCTCTCTTGGCCGTCTGCCTCATGGATCAACAGCGGTAAGATACCCCTCTTCTCCATGATGAGTCATGGGGCAGATGGCTCCCTTCTCCCAGGGAAGGGAATAAACTCCTTTTCTTATCTAAGGCATCTCTGTGTTTACTTTTCTGATTAAATTAAGGTTAATGGGTATTTTTGAACCCAAACAATAGGGAATGGGTAAAGTCGGTCCTGACCAGCCGAGGGCAGAGACACTTTTTAGAGCAATGGAAAGAAGAATGGATTTGGAGCCAGGGGACCTGGTTTTAAATCCTGGCCCTGCCAATTGCTACCAGTAAGACCCTGAGCAACTCACATGACTTTTCTGGGCTCCAATTTCCTCACCTGTAAAATAAGGGGGTTGAACTTGATGACCTCTAAGGCTGATTCCAGTTCAAAGTTTATCATCCTATGGTTAACCCCAAAGTTTCTGGGCTCAAGGATAACCCTCACATTTCACCTCATCTCTTATGGATTAGACATTATTTTTCCATTAAGGAAGACTGACCATACATTAGTTGTAACATGAGGTGATGTTTAGTCTGCAGATGACTTAGGAGACACAGGATGGCTATATTAAAATATTTTTTAAACTGTCATAAGGAGAAGGATTTAACTTGTTCTGCTCCTTCCCGGAAGGCAAAGCTAAGAAAAATGAGGAGAAAAGAGTTGAAAAGAGACAGATTTAGGTTCTGTATCACTGAAAACTTGATAACAATGAGAACTATCCAAAAGCCTTTAAGAGACAGTGGATTCCCTATCAGAAAGTCTCCAATGGAGGTTAATATTCACTTATTGATAGTATTTCAGAGACTCCTGTTTATCTCCAGATTCTACTTAGTGTATTTTGCATAAGAAATTAGAAAAAAAGGTGATTTCAAAAAGACATGGGAAAAGTCATATGAACTGATGCAGATTGAAGTGAACAGAACCAGAGGAACAATTTATACTATAACATCAATGTTATAAAAACAATTTTGAAAGACTTCAGAACTCAGATCAACCATGATTCCAGAGGATTGATAAAGAATACTGCTTGTCTCATAACAGAGAAATAATGTACTGATATTCAGAATAAGAAATGCCTTTTTGGTAACTAATTTGGGAATATACTTTGCTTGACTGTGCTTATGCTATATAATGGTTTTGAATGTCTTTTTTTCCTCATTGGGTGGGAGAGGGGGATTAGAAGTAGAAAAAATGAATGCTTGATAATTTAAAAAATTGTAAAAAGCACATAGTGAAGCAAGAAGTCAGGAAAACAATATTCACAATGACTAAAGCAATGTAAACAGAAAGAAAAACAATAACAAGTCAATTGAAAATAGATCACCAAATTACAAAGAACAAACATAGGACCAAAAAAGAGGTGTGAGAAGATACTTCCTCCCACACCTTTGGAGAAGTGGGAGGTCCATAAATATGGAATATTGCATGTGTTGGCAGATTTTTTTGATGCATTTGATGCATTAGTCAGTTTTGCTGATTTTTTTCCTCTTTCTGCTTTTCCTTTTTCTTTTTTTTCCAAATATTTGTTATATGGGATGGCATTCCCATCTAAAAGGATGCTATCTCTGAGATGGAGGAGGGGGAGAAGGAAAGAAAAAGGAAACATTTTAGTGATAAAAAAAATCAATAAAATTACTCTCAAAAAGATGTCCTTTCCAATTCCAATACTCTATATCAATGTGTTGTGTACATCAAGTTATAGTCTTACGAAAAGTCTACCCCATAGGTACTTTGCAGATTGTGTTATTCAATGAATAGAGGACATGAACAGTCTGGTACCTTGGAACTTGGAGGGACCTCAGAAGAATCTAGCATAATCATTATCTGAATTCCATCTGAAATATATTCTCTAAATGGTCCTTCAGTCACCACTTGAAGATTTTCTGGATTGGTCTTTGAAAAGGGACTTCAGAGGACATGTAATAAAACCCCTGAGCATGAATTTCTTACTTAACAAAGTCCAAAGTGACATTTAGTCTCCATTTGAAAACTTCCAGGATCAGTACCTGAGAAGGGATATGGGTCTATCAGTTATCTCTCATGTCTTCTGCCACCCCAGTCCATAGGAGGACCTATCTCAACTTCCTAGAGCCATGCTCCCCAGTTCCATCTCACCACTTCTGTTCTTCACAGCCTCCAGTCCACGAAACATCTCACTCCGAATGTTCTCTCGATCTTCTTTTGCCTCAGATAGTTCTTGGGACACTATAAATGCACATGGGATGTGATCAGCACAGGGTGTGGGGTTAGTATTAGTACATGGGAGTCAGTTCTTAGGGAAGCAGAAGGACAGAGGTAAGGCTATGAACCCAGAGGGAGAGAGACCAGAAATAGACTATGATATACAGGCATAGTCATTTGATAGGCTAACGTTGTTTCATGGAGAGGGGTCAGGATCAAGGTCAGGGGTAGTCAATTGGGAGGGACTGACATCTATGCAAAAGAAATTAAGATCAATTTGTGGGAAAAGTTTGGAAAGAGCCCATTGTGAAGGGTAAGAGTCAGGCTGACGGGAATAGGAGTGTGGGACAGCCTGTGGGGAAAGGTTGGGTCCAGGTGGGGAATGAGAGAGTGGTAGGAGAGGTAATTGGGGGTGTCACAGGGTTGGAGGGTATACATCAGGTCTTGAGGTCTGAACATACAACTGCTACTCAGGCTGGCTTGACTCTCTTGCAGGTTCATGAGCTTCTCAGCCATTGTTTCAACTGAAAGAAGACAAAAATTCCCCATTCCCACTTCTTGTGAGCATCTTCTTAGGAGCCACAAATAAAGATTGTCAGAGTTGAAAGAGACATCAGAGGTCCTCTGGACCAACCAGTACCAACTATATCCCCAGCAAGTAGTTGTCTAGACTTTGCTTGAAGGCATCCAGTAATAGAAAACTCACTATGCCCTAAAAATCAGGCCATTATACTTTTAGACTACAAGAATTGAACAACTCCTTATTCCCAATTTATCTCATCCTCTTTCTAAGTAAATCTGCTTGTCTTTTTTTTAAACTTCAGCCTCAATTTGTCCTAAGGCAGCCCCAGGTTCTCCATTATTTGGGACTACATTCATTCATATGATGCTCAATTATAGAACAAAGCACAGGATCATGAGATCATAGAACTTGAACAGAGAGTTCATCTCAGAGGACATCTAGTTCAAAATGCTAATTTTCTAGATGGGGAAACTGAGGCCCAGGGAAATTAAATAATTTGCTTAAGGCCACACAAAGAATAAGCAGCAGAATGGGAACTGGAACTCAAGACTTGTCACTACAAATTCAATACCTTTCCGTTGTTCCATGATCAAAGCTTCCACTTTGGAATCCTCCCCATCCCTGTGACCTTGGTTTTTCTCTTACCCTTTGTTTTTAGAGTCTGATGCTTTTCATCCAAGGTGCTCAAGACTGCCTGAAGAACTTCCAGCCTCCCTGAATTCATTGACCCTGGTCACAGAGGAGGAGGATGGAGAAAAGGAAGAGTCAACCCCAGCAGAGAAGCAAGGGGTCAGTTTAGAGTTTGAGCCCAGGAAGATCTTCCCCCATTCCATGTGTCCACATTGCTGTTTATTCATGTATCTATCCCCTTTCTTATTCCTGTCTCATCCCTCATATTGTTCTCACCTCTTTCCCATCCTATTTCACCTTGAAAAGTGAACACATAATATAGCCCCTAACTAAGCCCAAATTCCTTGTATAACAAAGTCAAAGTGAAATCTAGTCCCTACTTGAAAACCTCCAGAATCAGTATAGGGGGAGAGATAAGAGTGAACAAATATCAACCATTGTCTCATCCTTTTCCTTTTATCCTTTTCCTTCTCTTCCACATTCTTTTCTCTCTCTGTCTCTTACACACACACACACACACACACACATCATTCAGTCTTTGGTTCTGTTGTCTCTTCTGAAGTTTCGGAACTGCTTCAAATATCTGTATCAATCACCATGGCTTAGGCATCATAATCCCCAAAATGCTACTATCACTTCATTGAGAGTGGCACAGGATCCAGGGCCTGCATCCTCTCTCATCAGCAACACAAGCAGTCTGGTATCTGCCTCATTTTTGCCCTAGATCCTAATCCCTGGGGGACCCAGTCACAATCAATGCCAAAGATTTGCATCCAGATGCAATCTCTCCTTCACACACACATTGAACACGATTCAAAGGACACTCCACTCTTCCTTCCTTCCATATTCATGTAGGCCCTTGTATGCACAATGAACAATAAACTATATGTGCCATTCTCTCTCCCTCTACCATAACCAGATTAAATTACCTCATGCCAAAGGATAACTAGCTTCAAAGGCACATGTCATAGGATCAGAGATAAAAAGCTGGAAGGGTCTGCAGAGACCACTTGGTCCAATCTCCCCCTCTAGTGTTTTTAAAAATGAAGAAAATGGGGTCCAGGGAAATTAATTGGTTTGTCCAGGGTCACATAAGTAGCATCAAATGTATTAAAATACAGATTTTCTGATTCTAGGACCAGAAATTTTTCCATTGCAATACACTGCCTTAAGTGCCTTTTCATTTCTTTTGCACTCCATTGGGTAATCAGTGATTGTGGAGAGTGCTGATTACTATACCTTCTCTGGTTAGCTACTTGCCTTCTCTCCCATGCCTACTTCCTGTCCTTAATCTTAACACCATTTCAGGCCCCATTCTATTTCCCATCTAATTCCCAAATCATCTGTATTCCACTACACATCTCACCACTCCACTCCATCCTCCATCTCTTTTCAATATTACCTCTCTTTCATTGCTATCCCACACCCTATTCTATTTCCCTTCCCTCTCCCCCTTCATCTTCAACTGTGGTTGAAGTGAAAAGACTGTGGACAGAACCCAAGCATATAGATTCCTGACCCCCAAAACCTGAGAATTCACTCACCATTGACTTGTATTTCCTCCAGTTGTTTATCCAGATGCTCCATCTCCCTTGATAAATCCATGACTTGGAGAAACAAGGGACACATTTCTCTCTTTCTCTGTTGTTCCTCTCTTTAGTTCTTTCTTCTCCCACCTCCCTCCCTCCTTTTATCTCCTTCTCTTCATCATCAGTTCTCATAGTTCTGGTACCCTCTCCCAACTGCCTTTAGGCTTCCATTTACTCCCTATTACCCTCCCTGTCCCAGAGCTCCTGGGGTCAGGACCCTAGTAGCCATGCTACTAAAGAGGGCCTAGACTCCTGGATCTCAACAGTCTTTCCCCTTCTCCTCACCTTTGGCTAACAGCATGCTAAGGAGAATTATCCACAGAAAAGAGGTCACAGAAAATAGCAGGTAAAGGGGAAGGGCAGGATGGCCTCCAGGAAGTTTCTTTGCCTACCACCCTGGAGGAGACACTGATGTTGGAGAAGGAACAAGAGAGGAAACTTCCCCTTCCATCCCCTCCCACATATATGGGAGGTCTCTTTGCAGAGACCAATGTAAGGCTAATTATACACCTATATACTCTTTTGGAGACCCTTGAATTTAGGGCTCCCTAGAAATGAGATTTAAAAAACTTTGAAGGAAAGGATTATAGGATCATATATATTTAAATCTGGAAAATAATTTAGAGATAACCTTTAATTTATGGTCTGATCCCTTATTTTATAATTTAGTAACTAGTAACTCAGAGAGGTGAAGAGATGTCATCCATATGGTAACTAACAACTGAGCCCAGTTCCTCTGACTCAAAATCCCATGATCTTTCAACACCATCACATGCATTTGGAAGAGATAAAAGACTGGAGGGGGTTTGAGGGAAATGAGGAATTTGGGAGATTGGAGGAAAGGAGGGAAAGCCTGGTGAAAAGTTGGAGAGAAAAAGACATGGAGCAAAGAGAGATATGGAGTTGGAAGAGAATATTGAGGGATCAGACAAAAATAGAGGAGACTGGGGGAGATACGAAAAATGGGGGGAGGTGACAGAGAAGAGAGACAAAGTTAGTGGAGATAAGAGAGGACTTGGGTAAAGCAGGGAGAGAGTAAAATGGAGGAAGGAGGAGAGGCTAGGTGGTGCAGTGAATAGAGCACTGGCCCTGGAATCAGGAGGACCTGAGTTCAAATCCAGCCTCAGACGCCTGCTACTTACTAGCTACGTGACCTTGGTCAAGTCACTTATCCCCAATTGTCCTGCTTCCCCCCTCCAAAAAAGACCAAAAACAGCCCCCCCCAAATGGAGAAAGGAGATGACACAGAGTAAGAAAGGGGGGAGGGGACCTAGAGAAGACAGTGCAGGGGGCCAGAAACTAGACTTTAGGATTATCTCCTTTGCCCCAGCAACCCTTCCAGAACTGAGAATCCAACAAAACATTCAGCTCTAAGATGTGATAGATTCGTTCAGCAAGAGATCAGGTATTTCAGCTCACCGGTTTCCCAGGGTCGCCATTGGTGCTTGGTGTCAGCCATCTCAAATTCCTCAGAGATCTCCCACTGAGTGTATTGGGCAGATTCCATGAATGTGCAGCTTCCTCTGCTTTGGGAAGCCCCAGCCTGGAAGGTTATTTTAGGAAACTCCACCCTTCACTTAAAAGGAAATGGTTTATTGCTCCACCCCTTCCCCATCCCCCCTATTACCTCCCCCTAAATTGTGCTTCCTATCACAGTTTTTTCTTACTCAGCCCTTAAGTCTGGAGAGGATCCTGTGTGCACCTGCATTAGAAAGGAGCCCTGGGAGCTGCTGGTGGTAGGGCTAACTAAACCCTTCAGAGCTCACTTAAATGTGTGAGTGAGATAGCTCTCTTCATACTTGAAGAGCTTCCATGTGAAAGATATATAAGACTTGCTCATTTTAGGCTAACAGAATTAGTAGTTATAATTAACCGTGGAAATTAGAAGGGAAGTACATCTGTTCAATGTGAAGAAAAATTTACCAACAATTATAACTGTCCAAAAGTTCAATAACCTGCTGCTTTGGGAGGTAGCAAGCTTGGTATCACTGGAGGTCTACTAGTATAGTCTGGATGACCTTTTTATGGGGTTATTGTATAAGGGACAAGTATAGGTTGGATTAGACAGTCTCTAAATTCCCTACGTACATAGAACTTCTCTGATTGCTCTTCTCTTTTTCTGGTCTCAGGCCCTAGGATTTCAAAGACTGAACAGAGGTCTGGCCTCTATCCACTTATTCTCTTCCATCTACCCAAGGCATACAGCTCCATTTTCTGCTGCCATCATCAAAGGATATGGAGGTTCCAACAGTCAATCATGAATGTCCATAGCTCTTCGTTTTTGGCATGTCATTGGTGGAATTGGAAGGGAGTGGGAGGAGTGACTGAAGGAGAGTCTCTGTACTTTACTTAAATCTGGTCTTTATCCTTACTATATCCTCCAATCACTTGTTACTTCCATTATCTGCATCCTACTACTTTGCCCTCTCCTCCCATTTAGTTTTTCCCTTTGATCAATCTCTTTCTCATTTTGATCTTTAATTACTCTTTGTCCATTGATTTCTTCCTTGTTGCTTGCAGACATGCCCAGACTTTGCCTTTAAAGAAAAGCCTTCGCTGGACCCTACTACCTTCTCAAGCTAACATCCTATAGATTTCTTTCATTTCAATGCCAACCTCTGAGAATGGATGTTTACGTTTGTCGCTTGCAATTCCTCACTCCCCACTCACTTCTCTTTAAAATTAAAGTTAATTATTTATTTAATATGAATAATTATTTATTTTTAAGAATTAATTAATTTCCCTTCTACTACCCTCACAGGGAAAAGAAAACATCTTGTAACTAATATGCATAGTCAAGCAACACAAATGTCCATGTTGGTCATGCTGCAAAGCTATGTCTCATTTTGCATAGTTGGTCTGTTGGAAGGTGAGTACTATTTGTTATCATTGGTCCTCTGAAATCATGGTTGATCCTTGTATTGATTAGTTCTTAAGTTTTTCAAAATTTGCTTTATAATGCTATTGTATAAATTGTTCTCCTGGTTCTTCTCACTTCACTCTGCATCAGTTCATAGCACTTAATAATCAACAAAATTACATAATTAGGGAAAAATAAAAACATTATTTTAAAATAATCAATAAACTTTATTAAGCATCTACTTAAGCCAGGCACTGTGCTAAGCACTAGGGATAGAAATAAGAAAGACAATCGCTGTCCTCAAGGGGCTTACAATCTAATAGGGGAAGACAGATGAAAAGTGGGAGAGGTTAAGAGAGGGTGGTCAGAGGGTATCCAGAGTAGGGGGGTAGAAGGGGCATGATATTTGATGGTTCCAAAGCAGATAATAGGACATGAAGTAATCTGGAAAATTTGGAGCCTTCTATAAAAGGAAGACTTAAGAGGAGCTAATTGTTTTACCTTCCAGTTCTCCAATCAAAGGAAAGAGGCAACTAAGGGTATTGAGGAAATATTGAGTATCAAAACTGAATCAATCTTTGTGGTAATGAGATTTCAGGTCATTATCCAGAGCCATGATGTTCATGGGGTGTCAACCAATCAAAGCAGCTTATAGGAAATGGAAGTCTCAGGTTTCTCCGAAACCACACAGATATTAATTTCTTATGACATAATAATATTTCATCATGTTAATATACTGTAACTTTTTGATCCTTCCTCAGTTGATGGAAATTCCCTTTAAATTCCCAGTTCTTTGTCACCACAAAAGAACTGTTATAAATATCTTTGTACATATGTATCTTTTCCCTTTTATTTACATTTTTGGGAATAGGCCTATCTCTGAATCAAAGAATATGAATCATTAAGTATCTTCTGGGTCATAGTTCCAAATTACTTTCACTACTCCATCCATTGCAGTCTGGCTTCTGACTATACCATTTGATCATACTTACTCTCTCCATGTTCACCAAATAGTCTCTGTATCCATAAATGTAATATGACTTTTTCTTAAACTTCAAATCTTCTTGATTTCTCTTCAGTTTTTGACATTGGTAACCACTTCTTTGTCCTAGACACTGTTTCCCCCCTAGGCTTCTGTGACACGGCTTTTTTCTGATTTCTCTCCTACCTGTCTGGTTTATTCTTTCTCAGTCTCCTTTGCTGGATTATTATCCATATCTCTCTTCTTAGGTGTGGATGTATCCCAGTGCTCTATCCTGGACTTCTTTCTCTTCTTTATCTGCATTCCCTCTTTTGGTATCCTTGCCATCTCCCAAGGATATATCACCATTCAGGTTATCCATCACATCTACATAACCAGCCTTTATCTTTCTTCTAAGCCGTAGTCATAAATTTCCAACTGCTTGCTGGACACCTTCCACCTGCACATCCCATGGGTATCTCAAGCTCAAAATGTCCTAATCAGAATTAATTTCTTTTGAGTCACTCCCATAACATCCCAGTCATTCTCACTTCTCTTTACATCACCCCTGTACCTATTTAGTTGTCAAATCCTATCAATTCTATGTCCAAAACTTCTATCTTACATGGCCCCTCCTCCCCATTCATGCAGCCACCAACCCTACTTCAAGCTCTCACCATCTCTCTCCTGGACTACTGCAATAGCCTCCGTATTAGTCTCCCTGCCTCTTATATATGTGTTCCTCTCTCCTAATAAGCTGATATTGCTAAAATACAGTTCTGATTCTAGTAAGTTCTCTGTTGCTTCAGAGATCAATCACAAACTCCTCTGTTATTGAAGCCCTTTATAACTTTCAAGCTCTTGTTTGTCTTTCCAGACTGATCTCATGTAACTTCCCCTCAAGCACTCTGCACTCCAGCAAAGCTGGTTTGCTTGCTATTCTTCACACACAGTACTCCATCTCCTGTCTCTGCTTCTTGCACTGTCTCTTATACCTGGAATGTTCTCCCTCCTCAATTAGGTGTTTCAGGGGATAAAAACCAGGATGGATGTAGAGTCAGGAATACTAGAGTTCAAATATTGCCCCAGAAATAGCTGTGTAACTATAGAAAAGTCACTAAACCCCTCTCTGCCTCAGTTTCTTCAACTACAAAATAGAGATAATAATAGAATGTCTCATTTGAGAGACTCAAATAAAATATGAAAAGTAGTTTGAAAACCTTAACACAATATATAAATGCTAGCTATAGTTATTATTATTATCATTCCCTCCATCTCTTAGGATCTCCATTTATCTCTCCAAGCACAATTCAGGTACTACCTTATACAGGAAGCCTATCTTGATGCTTCCACATACATACCCTTCATTACTTTGCATTCACTCTCTATACATTTTATATATATACCTGCTTATGTACACAACAACTGGGTGGAGCAATGGATAGAGTGCTGCACTTGAAGTCAGGAAGATTCATCTTCATGCGTTCAAATCTGGTCTCAGACACTGACTAGTTGCATGACCCTGGGCAAGTCATTTCACTCTATTTGCCTCAGTTTTCTCATCTATAAAATGAGCTGGAGAAGGAAAAGGCAAACCATTCTAATATCTTTGCTGAGAAAACCCCAGATGGTGTCACAAAGTGTCAGAAATGAGTGAAATGACTTAACTAAAACAAAAACTTATGTACGCACAATCTCAAAGAGATGAAGCAAACACGGTGTAGTAAAGCGAGGGACATGTCTGAGCTCTTCCCCCAAACCCTCCAAATATCTTTAAATAACAACTCTGGACAAATTCTAGAGTGGCAGAATCCAAACAATTTTCCAGCCCAAGACAGCTTAGAAGGTTAGCAGGAAATTTCTGTTGTATCAGGGTAAGAGAGGAGTACAGCACAAATCAGGCTCTGGCAAACCAGGACCAGGCTTCAGGGTGAGTGAATCAGTGGCAGCAGTGGTGGTTTCCAGATCTCTCATCCCACAGACCAAACAACGGGTCAGAAGGAGATTTACAGGGGTCCCTTTTCTGGAACCAAGGGCAGGACTCTGTTGCATTGTTTATACTTGGAACTGGGTCACAGTCCTGGGTCTTAACCTCATGTGAGTAGGGGCACTAGCACAGCAGAGCTTACAACTGCAGTAGAACAGGGATACTAGTCACAGGTTTAGGGCTGAAAAGAGTACTCTTACAAGCCAGTGCACAGTACGGGAGAGTGGTAAACTCACCTCTCTCTAGATCATACCACCTTGGAAGAGTCAAAAACTTACAGGTCCCCAGAATTGCCTCTGAAATCAGCTTCACAAAAAACCTTCAAGCCTGGGACAGTGCCCTCTTCACTTTGAAAGTAGAACCCCACTTCAGCATAAAGTTAAAAGTCAAGAAATAGACTGAAAAATGAGCAAACAACAGAAAAAATTCTGACAGTAGAAACTGGCTATGGTGACAAGGAAGACCAAAACACACTTGGAAGAAGTTTTCTTCTTGGAAGAAGATAACAAAGTCAAAATTCCTGTATCCAAAGCAAAAAATTCATTTTTATATGAATTGGTCTCAGGCCATGGAAGAACTCAAAAAAGATTTTTAAAATCAAGTAATAAAGGTAGAAGAAAAATTGGGAAGAGAAATGAGAGGGATGCAAGAAAATCATGAAAAAAGAGTCAAAAGCTTGGTAAAGGAGGCACAAAAAATACTAAAGAAAACAATGCCTTAAAAACAGAATAGACTAATGGTAAAAGAGGCATAAAAATCCAATGAAGAGAAGAATGCCTTGAAAAGCAGAATTGTTGAAATAGAAAAAGATATACAAAATTGCACTGAAGAAAACTCCTTAAAAAAGTAGAATTGGCCAAATGGAAAGGGAGGTACAAAAGTACACTGAAGAAAATGATTCCTTAAAAGTTAGAACTGGGGGTGGGGGGATAGGCGGATGGGTGGTGCAGTGAATAGAGCATTGACCCTAGAGTCAGGAGGATCTGAGTTCAAATCTGACATCAGGACACTTAACACAAAACTAGCCATGTGACCTTGGGGAAGTCACTTAACCCCAATTACTCTACCTTCCCCCCTCTAAAAAAAAGCAAAAAAGATCAGAATTAGGCAAATGGAAGCTTATGATTTTATGACATATCAAGAAACAATCAAACAAAATCAAAAGAATTAAAAAATAGAAGAAAATGTGAAATAGTTCAATGGAAAAAGAATTGACCTAGAAAATAGATCCAAGAAAGATAATTTAAGAATTATTGGAGTACCCAAAAGTCATGATTAAAAAAAGAGCCTGGACATCATCTTTCAAGACATTATCAAGGAAAACTGTCCTGATATTCTAAAACGAGAGGTTATAGAATAGAATAGAACAGAAATTGAAAGAAGTCATTGATCACCTCAGGAAAGAGATTCCCAAAATGAAAACTCCCAGCCATGTTATAGTCAAATTACAGGCCTCCCAGATCAAGGAGAAAGCACTGCAAGCAGCCAAAAAGAAACAATTCAAATATCATGGAGCCATAGTCAAGACAACACAAGATTTAGCAGCTTCTACATTAAAAGATTGGAGTGCTTGGAATATGATATTCTGGTGGGCAAAAGAGCTAGGATTACAACCAAGAACTAACTACTCAGCAACCTCTAGGGAAAAAATAGATATTCAATTAAACAGATGACTTTCAAGCATTCCTCATGGAAAGACTAGAGCTAAATACAAAATGTGACTTTTGAATACAAGATACAAAAGAAGCATAAAAAGGTACACAGGAAAGAGAAACAATAAGGGACTTATTCAAGTTGAACTGTTTACATTCCTGTAGGGAAAGATGATATTTGTAACTAGTAAAACTTTCTCATTAGTAGTGCAGTTGGAGGATACAAAGACAGAAAGCAGAGGTGTGTTCTGAATGTGATTGTATGATTATAGAAAAAAATAAAATTAAGTAATGAGAAAGGAAAGCATACTGAGATAAAGGGAAAGGGAGAGGTAGAACGGTATAAGTTATCTGACATAAAAGAGGCCTGAAAGAGATTTTACAGTGGAAGGAAGAATGGGGTAAGTGGGGAGGGGAGAACATGAATTTTACTCTTACTTACATGGAAATTGCTTTAAAGAATGAATAATACACTCAGTAGAGTGTAGAAAATTATCTTATCATACAGGAAAGTAGGAAGGGAAGGGGATAAGGGACAGCTGATGGAAAAGAGGTCAGTTTGGGGGTTGTGAAAATAAAAAGGAAAACACTTTTGAGAATGGACAAGGTGAAAGGCGAGAGAGTAGGATAAATAGGGGGAAATAGAGTGAAGGGAAGTACATAGTTGGTAATCATTAATGTGAAAAATTGTTTTAAAGTGGGATTCTCTTGTAAAGACTTCATTTCTCAAAGATATAGAAAACTGAGTCAAATTTACAGAGCCATTCCTCAGTTGAAGGATATGAACAGTTTTCAGAAAAAAGTAATCAAAGCTATCTATAGTCATATAAAAATGGTCTAAATCATTGTTGATAAAATAAATGCAAACTAAAACAACTCTGAACTACTGCCTGTCAGATTGGCTAATATAACAGAAAAGGGAAATGACAAATGTCAGAGGGAATGTGGAAAAATTAAAATACTAATGTTCTATTGGTGAAGTTGTATACTGATCCAACCATTTTGGACAACAATTTGGAACTATTCCTGAAGGGTTATAAAACCATGGACACCCTTTGACCAAACAATATCAATATTAGATCTGCATCCCAAAGAGATAAAAGAAAAAAAACAAAAAGGGAAAGGACCTGTGTGTGCAAAAATATTAATAGAAGTTCTTTTAGTGGTGGCAAAGAATTGGACATTGAGGGGATGTCCACCAACTGGGGAATGGCTTAACAAGTTGTTGTATATGACTGTGATGAAATACTATTATGCTTTAAGAAATGATGAACAGGATGCTCTCAGAAAAACCTAGAAAGGCTTATAT
>CM053594.1:51911934-51934742 GCA_028646575.1 Pseudocheirus occidentalis
ATAGAGTATAATAAAATGTATATCACCACAAAAAACCTTTGATAAACCTAAAACTACTTTATATAATTCCTATAGTACCCAGAACCAAACCCACCTCCCTCGAAGGTCTCCTGATGTATCTAGAATCTCAGAACCTTCCTGGATGAAAATACATAAAACCATTGGCACACAATCACAGAATCCTAAAATTAGATGAGACTTTTTACCCCAAGTATAAATATTCTCTGTTTTTAGAGACCCTCTGCAACTTTTGGGGCTTCTAGCATATTTAATACCCCTTAGTAAATCTAGAAACAATCATAGATCCTCCAAGATATACCTAAAATGTGAGAGACTTCCCTAATATACTTGGAAAAAGCCTCTGGGACACACACACACACACACACACACACACACACTCCTTTTCTCTTTCCTTCCCTCTTTCCTCTCCTTTCATTTCTCCCCTCTCTTTCTCATCTATACTTATTTCTATCTTCATCCTTCTATGTCTAGCAATCATATTATTCTATCTACCTACATATTTCACCAGAAACTCCTCTGATACATGGAAAACCAAAAAAGAGATATGCCTTTAGATAAATCTATACTACTCACCTAGAACCAGAATTACTTTTGCATATATTTATAATCCTAGTGTTTCTCTTATATACCTTGTTGTTACTGTTTAGTGGTTTCTCTTGTGTCTGACTCTTCATGACCTCATTTGGGACATTCTTGGAAAAGATACTGGAGTGGCTTGCCATTTCCTTCTCCAGTTCATTTTACTTATGAGAAAACTGAGGCAAAAAGGGTTAAATGACTTACCCAGAGTCACAGAAATCTGAGGTCAGATTGGAACTCAGGAAATTTAGTCTTTCTGACTCCAGGTCCAGCACTCTATCCACTGTGTGACCTATCTGCTCCCTCATATATCTAGATACGCTTAGAACCAGCCTCAGTAATACTTCTAGCTTCATCTAGAATTGGGAAAATTCCCTTTAGACACTTAGAACCAAGGAAATTTCTTCATTGTTACTAGAACTAGTCATAGAAATGCATCTAGATAATATGTAAAACCTCAGACACTCTACTAATATACAAAAAACCCCCAGTTACTCCACTCTAGTTAACCCACTCTAGTTAATTCACTCTAGCATCCAGAGGGCTAATGCATCCTCTCCCTACATACTCAATGTTCTCTATGATTTCACAAAAGTTTGGTTCCCTAGGGAAAGATAGCTTTTGAAGAAGATGGTTAAAGTCAGGTGGGTTTCGCTTACTGGTCAAGAGTGTATCTGTTCTATGCTGCGTTCTAATTCTGATATCTAAGTCTATGTCTCTCCCCTCTGCCCAAGTCCTTCATGTGTCTCCTTATCTTCTTTGGGACCACTACAATGCTGACATCTCCTCTTATTCCTCCTCCCCAACCTCAGTACTCACTTTGGCCAGTAGGAGAACATCTATGAAGTCAACGGTCTTGCTTTTCTCCTTGTCCCTTAGGAAAGCCTCAGACCCCTGTTCGGTGAGGATGCGACGTCGGTCCCGGATGATGGCATTTGAGAAATCATGTACCAGATGGCAGGCACGAGAGAAATGCCTTCCTTCACTGGTGAGATAGTAGACAGCATCCCAGTATAGAAGTGGCTGTTTATAACGCTTTGCTACAAGGGAAGTCAACTCCAGGATAGCTGAAATGTAGGCGCTGGGCTTCCTGATGAAATATGGGTCCTAGGTTCAGGGGTCAGGTTCAGCAGGGAGAGAACCCTGATCCCTCAGACTCTACATAGCCCACAACAATTTCTATAATTAATTTCCAAAAAATGTCACAATTCTTCTCTCTCTCCCACACCAATTGATTGGTAGAGAATGGAAAAGGATTCCCCAAGTTCTGGTTTATTTTGGTGCCTCAAGAGAAAAGAGAGGAATCTGGTTTCTGGGGTTAAGAGCCAAGAGGCAGGGCTGACAGCTCTGGTTAACACAATAGTATGAAAGTTTCACTGAATAATCTTGAGCATCACAACTGGGTTGCATCCAACACCTAAAAGCTTGAAGAAGCAGTGTTGGGAGCTGAAGGCTAGCAAAATAACCCTGCCTGTGCAGAGCCAGATAGTGCTGGAGAGATCAGAAGACAAGTGGGAGTTCAGCTAAATGGGCCAGCACAACTGTGAGGAATGATTATCCCTCTGTGTGTATCCCTTTGTGGGTGTGTTTCTCTAAGAGGGACAGCAGGGTACTTGACAACCTCATGAGGTCTCAGCCATGTCCTCAAAAGGATTCTACATTCTGTATCTCCAATCAGCTTCTAGTACATTCCTCTCTCCTAGAGTGTCTCTATGTCAGATGTTAGGGGACCTTTCCAACTGGAAGACATAGAATCATAAGACTGGGTTTCAAGTCTCACCTTTGGTATTTCTTGACTATGTGACCTTGGTGAAATCACTTAATCTCATTCCTTCAGCTTCCACATATGTAAAAAGAGTTTGCAGTTTTATGTAAAATCATCTTTTCCTCCTATACTACTATGTTATGGAAATGTTTGTTTCATTTTTAAAATTAAATTATTTATTTTTAGTTTTCAACAGTCACTTCCATAAATTAAAAATTTTCTTTAATTCCTTCTTTCTACCTCCCTCCCCAAGATGGCTTGCAATCCGATATTGGTTCACATATATTCCTACTAAACAAATTTTCATATTAATCATGCTGCATAGAAGAATTATAATAAATGGAAAAAACTATGCAAAACTATTCCAAAGGACATGTGATGGAAAATGCCAGTCACAACCAGTGAAAGAACTATGGGATCAGAACGCAGAACGAAGAAGACTATTCTGTTTTGTTTGTTTTGTTTTGTTTTTTTGTTTTGTTTTAGGCCCTTGAATTTATGAGAAGTGCTATGTCTATCAAAATCAATCCTTGTACACTATGGCTGTTACTGTGTACAATGTTTTCCTGGTTCTACTCCCCTAACTCAGCATCAGTTCATATCAGTCTTTCTAGGTTTCTCTGATGTCCACCTATTCACCATTTCTTATAGCACAATAGTATTCCATTACATCCATATACCACAGCTTGTTTAGCCATTCCCCAATTGATGGACATCACCTTGATTTTCAGTTCTTGGCCACCACAAAAAGAGATGCTATATTTTTGCACATGTGGGTCCTTTTCTTATTTTTATGATCTCTTTGGGATACGGCCCTACAAGTAGTATTGCTGGGCCAAAGGGTATGCACATTTTTAAACCTCTTTGGGCATAGTTCCAAATTGCACTCTAGAATGGTTGGATCAGCTCACAGCTCCAACAACAATGAATTAGTGTTCCATCGTTCCCACATCCTCTTGAACACTGTTCATTTTTCTCTTTTGCCATGATCGTCTGTTTGATAGGTGTGATGTGGTACCACAGAGTTGTTCTGATTTGCATCTTTCTAATCAATAGTGATTTAGAGCATTTTTTCATATGATTGTAGATAGCATTAATTTATTCCTCTGAAAACTACTTGTTTATATCCTTTGACCACTTATCAGTTGGGGAATGACTTGTATTCTTGTAAATTTGACTCAGTTCTCTATATATGTTAGAAAAGAAGCCTTTATCAAAGACACTGGTTGTAAAAATTCTTTCCCAGTTTTCTTCTTCCATCCTAATCTCGGTTGCATTGACTTTGTGCAAAACTTTTCAATTTAATGTAAACAAAATTATCCATTTTGCATTTCATAATGTTCTCTTATCTCTTGTTTGGTCATAAATTCCTTCATTCCCTAGAAATCTGCCAGATAAACTATTCCTTGCTCCCCTAATTTGTCTATAGTATCAATCTTTATACCTAGATTATGTACTCATTTGGAATTTTTTCTGGTATATGGTGTCAGATGTTGATCCATGTCCGGTTTCTGCCATACTATTTTCCAGTTTTCCCAGCAATTTTTTGTCAAACAGTGAGTTTTTATATGAGAAACTAGAGTCTTGAGTTTATCAAATAGTAGACCGTTTTAATCATTAACTATTGTGTTTTGTGTACCTAACCTATTCATTACACTGATCTACCCTTCTATTTCTTAGTCAGAGCCAGTTTTGATGATTGCTGCTTTATAATACAATTTAAGATCTGATATGGCTAGGCCACCTCCCTAGCATTTCTTTTCATTAATTACCTTTATATTCTTGACCTTTTGTTCTTCCAGATAAATTTTCATGTTATTTTTTCAAGCTTTAAAAATATTTTTTTGGCAATTTGCTTGGTATGGCATTGAATAAGTAAAATAATTTAGGTAGAATTGTCATTTTATTATGGCCTAATCATGAGCAACTGATGTTTTCCCAATTATTTAGATCTGACTTTATTTGTGTGAAGTGTTTTGTAATTGTGTTCATATAGTCCTTGGGTTTGTTTTAGCATTTAGACTTTTAAATATTTTATAATGTCTACAGTAACTTCAAATGAAATTTCTCTTTCTATCTCTTGCTGTTGGGCTTTGTTAGTAATATATATAAATAGAGATGATTTATGTGAGTTCATTTTATATCCTACAACTTTGCTAAAGTTGTTTATTATTTCAGGTAGTTTTTTACTTGATTCTCTAGCATTCCCTAAGTATATCATCGTATTGTCTATATAGAGTGATAACTTAGTTTCTTCTTTGTCTATTTTAATTCCTTTAATTTCTTTTTCTTCTCTTATTGCTAAAGCTAACATTTCTAGTACCATATTGAATAACAATGGTGATAACACCCTTGATTCACCACTGATCTTACTGGAAATTCATTTAGCTAATCCCCATTAAATATAATGCTTGATTTTAGGTAAGTGCTACTTATCATTTTAAGGAAGGCTCCATTTATTTTTAGGTAAATGCTACTTATCATTTTGAGGAAGCCTCCATTTGTTTTTATGTTCTCCAGTGTTTTCTATAGAAATGAGTACTGAATTTTCTCAAAAGCTTTTTCTGCATCTATTGAGATAATATATATGGTTTCTGTTAGTGTTGTTGTTGATATGATCAATTATGCTGATAATTTTCCTAATATTGAAACAATATTGCATTCCTGGTATAAATTCCACCTGATCAAAGTGTATTATTATTCTCCTGTTAAGTTGCTTTAATCCTTTTGCTAATATACTTTACAAAATTTTTGCAACAATATTCACTATGTTAATTGGTCTATAATTTTCTTTCTCTGTTTTGGCTCTTCCCAGTTTAGGTATCAGTACCATATTTGTATCATAAATAGAATTTGGTAGGACTCCACCAATTTTTCCAAATAGTCAAAGACAATTTCCCAAATAGTCTACAAAAGACTATTGAGTCTTTTATTTGAAGATCAAATTTTCCATTGAGCTCTGACCATTTTATCAGGAAGATCTGGAAGTTCCTTATTTCATTGAATATCCATCTTCTTGCCTGAAAGATTATGCTCAATTTTGCTGTGTAGTTGATCCTTGGTTGTAGTCCAAGCTCCTTTGCCTTACAGTATATCATATTCCAATCCCTCCAGTCTTTTAATATAGAAGCTGCAAGGTCTTGTGTGATCCTGACTATAGCTCTGTGATATTAGAATTCTTTCTTTCTGGCTGCTTACAGTATTTTCTCCTTGACTTTGAATGAATATAGACTATAGTCTATATAGTGCTAGAATTAATTGTTCTTTAAATGTTTGATAGAATTCGCTTGTAAATCCATCTGATCCTGGAGATATTTTGCTAGGGTGTTTAATGATGGCTTCTTCAATTTCTTTTTCTGAGATGGGGTTGTTTCAGCATTTTACTTCCTCTCCTGTTAATCTAGGAAATGTATCTCTTCGTAAATATTCATCCATTTGCCTAAGAGAGTCAAATTTATGGGCATACAATTGGGCAACATAATTCTTAACCATTGCCCACCTTCATTGGATGTAAATTCACCCTTTTCATTTTTGATACTGGTAATTTGGTTTTCTTCTTTCTTTTAAAAAATGAAATTTACCAGAGGATCATCAATTTTATTGTTTTTTTCCATAAAGCCAGTTCTTTGTTTTATTTATTAGTTCAATAGTTTTCTTAATTTCAATTCTATTAATCTCTCTTGATTTTCAGTATTTCTAATTTTGTATTTAATTGGGGATTTTCAATTTGTTCTCTTTCTAGCTTTTTTAGCTGCATACTCAATTCACTGATCTCTTCTTTCTCTATTTTATTCATGTAAGCATTCAGAGATATAAAACCTCTAAGAACCACTTTTGCTGTATCCCATAAATTTTGGTATGTTGTCTCATTGTTCTTCTCTTGAATGAAGTTATTGTTTCTTTGACCAATTCATTCTTTAGGATTAGATTATTTGGCTTCCAATTAAGTTTTAGTATATCTTTCCATAGCCCTTTTTTACATATATTTTTTTGTGTCATGATCTGAAAAGGATGTATTTCTACCTTTCTGCACTGGATTGTGAGGTTCTTATGCCCTAGTACATGGTCAATTTTTGTGTATATGCCATATACCACTGAGAAGAAGATACATTGCTTTCTATTTCCATTCAATTTTCTCCAGAGGTCTATTTATATCTACCTTTTCTAAAAAATTTTTCACCTCCTTAACTTCTTTCTTATTTTTTTTTGAGGTTAGATTTATCAAGTTCAGAGAGGGGGAGGTTGAGGTTCCCCCATTAATTTAATTTTGCTCTCTATTTCTTCCTGTAACTCCTTTAACTTCACCTCTAAGAATTTGGTTGCTATACCCCTTGGTGTGTATATGTTTAGTGATGATATTACTTCATTGTCTATGGTACCTTTTAGCAGGGTTTCCTTCCTTATCTCTTTTGATTAGATCTGTTTTTGCTTTTGCTTTGTCTGAGATTAAAATGGCTACTTTTGCTTTTTTTTTTTACTTCAGCTGAAGCATCACATAATCTACTTCAGCCTTTTACCTTTACCCAGTGTGTATCCCCCTGTTTGAAATGTGTTACTTGTAAACAACATACTGTCAGATTATGGTTTTAAATTCATTTTGCTATATGTGTCTGTTTTATGGGAGAGTTCATCCCATTCACATTCACAGTTATGGTCATTATCAGTGTCTCTTTCTCCATTCTATTTCCTGTCCCCCATTAATGCTTTTCTTTGTCCCTTCTCCTTTTCTCTCCTCAAAGAAGTTTTGCTTTTGACCATTACCTCCCTCAATCTTCTATTAGCCCCTCTCTGTTTTCTTTCCCCTTTTCCCTCTTGTAGGGCAAGTTAGATTCCTATACTGAACTGAGTATGTTACTTCCTTCTTGAACAAAAATCAATGAGAGTAGAGCTCAAACCATTCTCATCTCCCTACCTTCTTTCCATCTACTATAATAAGTTTTTGTGCCTCTTCATGTGATTTAATTTACCCTTTTCTGTTTCTTTTTTTCCTCTTGTCCCATTACAGTTCCTTTGCACCTTTTAATTAGATTTTTTTATCATCACATCAGTTAATTAATACCCACACCCTCTATCTATGTATATTCTTTTTAAATGTCATAATAAATATACAATTCTTAAGAATAGCAAGTATTGTCCTCCCATAGAGGGATGTAAACAGTTTGCTCTTATTGAACAACAAGTTTGTTTTTTTCCTGTTTATCTTTTTATGTCTCCTTTGAATCTTTTATTTGAAGGTGAAATTTTCCATTGAGCTCTGGATTTTTCCTCAGGAAGATCTGGAAGTACCATATTTCGTTGAATGTCCATCTTCTTGCCTGAAAGATTATGCTTAATTCTGCTGTGTAGTTGATCCTTGGTTGTAGTCCAAGCTCCTTTGCCTTACAGTTTATCATATTCCAATCCCTCCAGTCTTTTAATACAGAAGCTGCAAGGTCTTGTGTGATCCTGACTATAGCTCTGTGATATTAATTAGAATTCTTTCTTTCTGGCTGCTTGCAGTATTTTCTCCTTGACCTGATAATTCTGGAATTTGGCTACAATATTCCTTGCTGTTTTTAATTTGAGATCTTTTTCAGAAGGTGGATTCTTTTGATGACTATTTTACACTCAGGTTCTAGGACCTTGGGTCAGTTTTCCTTCATGATTTCTTGGAAGATATTGTCCAGGCTCTTTTTTTCATCATGGTTTCCAACAAGCCAATAATTCTTAGATTCTTTCTTGGATGTATTTTATAGGTCAGTTGTTTTTCCAGTGAGATATTTTACATTTTCTTCTATTTTTTTATATCTTAGATTTTATTTGACTGGTTCTTGATGCCCCAAATAATCATTAGCTTGTACTTGTCCAATTCTGATTTTTAATGAATTGTATTCTTTACTTAGTTTTTGTACCTCTTTTTGCATTTGACTGATTTTTCCTTTTCAGGATTTATTTTCTTATGTTAGGTTTTGCACCTCCTTATCCATTTAACAAATTATACTTTTAAAGGGGCTGTTTTTTTCAGTGAAATATTGTTCAATTTTTTTCAATTGTATTTTTAAACAAATTGGTCATTTTTCTTCTACCTCTATAATTTGGCTTTTAAATTTTACAAAATGTTTTCAATTTTAATTTTATATTTTATTATACTGCCTCCCCCAATCTGCTCTCTCCCATATCCTCCCCCATCACCCCTCTGACTTTCCAGTAGAGCAAGATGGAACTCCCTACCTCAGTGCTTGTATATCTTATTTACCAGTTGCATGTAAATAATAATACTAATAATACAAATTATATATATATATGTATATATATATTTAAACATTTGAGTTTAGAACTTTAAATTCTAGATTCTTTCTCTTCCTCCCTTGTGACCCACCCCCACTGGAAAGACAAGCAATTAAATACAGGCAGTATATGTGTAGTTACCCAGAACATCTCTCCATTAGACATATTGTAAAAGATTGATTATATTTCCCTCCATTCTATGGTGCCCCTCACTTGTTCTATTCTCTACTTTGTCCATGTCCCTTTACAGAAGTGTGTGCTCCTCACAATCCAACCCCCCAACCTGTCCTCCCCTCCATCATCCCCTTTCTCATCCCCTTTCCCCCTACTCTCCTGTAGGGCAAGATGCCTAATTTAGAGCATCTGTCATTCCCTCCCTCCCTAAGCCAAATTCAATGAGAGTAAGGTTGATTCATTCCCTTTTGCCTCCCTGTTCTTCCCTTCCATTGTCACAGTTATCACTTGCCTCTTCCATATGAGATAATTAACCCCATTCTGTCTTTCCCTGTCTCCTCTCATTATATTCCTCTCTCACCTCTCAGTTTCACCTTTTAAAATATTATCCCTTCAAAAGCTTTTTCAGTATCCATAGATAATACTCATATGATTTTATAAAATCTTCTATTGTTGATATAATCAATTATATTAGTACTTTTCCTTATATTAAACCATCCCTTCATTCTGGTATAAATCCTATCTGATCATAATGTTTAATATTTCTAATACATTGTTGCAATCTTTTAGCTAGTATTTTATTTTGGATTTTTGCATCCATATTCATTGATGAAACTGGTGAATAACTTTACTCTTCTTCGTTTAGGTATCAATACTATATTTGCTTCATAAAAGCAGCTTGGTAGAATTGCTTCTTTATGTGTTATTCCAAATAATTTATCTAATATTGGAATTAGTTGAACTTTAAATATTTTATAGAATTCAATTATAAATAGATTGGGTCTGTTGTTTTTCTCTTAAGAAACTCATTTGCGGTCTTTTCAATTTCTTTTTGCAAAATACATGTACTTAGATATTTCATATCATCTTATAATCTAGGCAATTTATATTTTTGTAAATATTCTTCCATTCATATAAATTGTTAAATTTATTTGCACACATTTGGCAAAATAACTCCTTTAATTTTAACTTTGTTGGTGATATAGTCACCCTTTTCCTTTTCAATGTTAGTGATTCCCTTTTAATTTAATTTTCTTTTAGTATTAACATTTTCTTCTTTCTTTTTAAAAAATAAAATTAAACAATTGTTTATTTTGTTTGTTTTCTCAAAACCAAGTTCTGATTTTATTTATAAGTTCAATTATTTTTTACTATCAATTTTATTAATCTCACCTTTAATTTTTAGGATTTCCAACTTAACATTCAATCAGATATTTTTAATTTGTTCTCTTTCTAGTTTTTTAAATTTCATGTCAAATTCACTATTCTGTTCTTTCTCTATGGGGGGGGGAGGAAGAAAAAGAAGAAATTTACCTGAAAATTTTGTTATATATTTGAAAGGAATAGCAAGTTATGCATGGTAGATTTGCAGTTTCATGTACAATCTTTTTTTCAAACCATAGTATGTTATGGAAATACTTGTTTTATTCCACATAATAAAAATAAAAATTTTAAAAATAACCTGAAGAATTGGTATTGAAATGACCACAATGACTTACAATGACTGGTCTGAGGAGGTATCCATGACAAGCTACCTTCCCCAAGGGAGGGGAGACAATGACAAAAACTGGAAGAGGCATGTTTGTGGACGACATTGTTAGGAAAACCATAGTGAAACAAAGGGTCTCTCTTGGTTCCACTTAAGCAAATGACCACTGCTAACTCCAGCCAGAACAATTAAATGCAACATCTTTCCAGCCAGGAAATGTCCTGCACCTAGATAGATGAACTCCCTTATCTGTAAGGGCTGAGAGGCCTATCTGACTCCCCAGGGGCAGTTTACATAAGGTGATCACCATCATCAGGCCTGATGAAGTCTCCAATAGAGTGGTGCCAGTGATGCCAAAAGATTTCCCTACAGGCCTATTATGTTTTGTAAACTCCTCTCCAGGCGTCCCTTCTGCTGTCTTTGGAGAAATGAGCTTATCCTCACTCAAGATATAGATATAGAGAATATAGATATAGATATGGACAAAGATGTAGATGGAAATGATAAATACACACAAATATATATGTATGTGTGTAAATATGTAAATATTATATATCCAGATATATTTTTTCCTTAACAAATGGTTGAAGGATTTCAGGTTCCTCAATGACTCATACACAGGCCCTTCTCCAAGTATACTGGCAGCTCCCCGAGTTCTCAGAGAGGTATCATAGATACTGGATCATGGATTTAGAAATAGAAGAGACCTCAGAGGTCATCTAGTCTAATCCTCATATTATTTAGATGAGTAAACTGAATGCTAGGGAAGTTAAACAGCTTGCCTAAGGTCACACCACCAGTAAATAAGAGGACTGAGGTTAAAGCCCATGTCATCTGACTTCTGATCATTCTACTTCCAATGGCCCTACTCTACCTCTCATGCTCAGGCAGTCATGTATGTGCCCCCCCCCCAGTTTCCACATTAGCTTTAAGTTACTCTTCTTTCCAAATCCTTCTAGATTCTCTCCTCAACACTGCACATCCCCTCTGTTCCAGAGCCCTTCCTTCCTCTATTCCCTGGGGCTGTCATTTCCTCATCTGTGGTCCTAAGTCCCCAGGGCCAAGGGCTAGGCTGTGACTCACTCCTGGCAGTTGCTGTTGTGGCTGAAGATGCATTTCTGCAGGCTATCCAGGGTCATGAGGCTGATGTGTTTGAACATGTTGAGGTAATTACTGCCCTCAGCACACAGACGCCTCCATTTTGCCTGAGAGAAAAAGAAAGAGAGAGAGAGAGAGAGAGAGAGAGAGAGAGAGAGAGAGAGAGAGAGAGAGAGAGAGAGAGAGAGAGAGAGAGAGAAGGGGAGAGAGAGTTTGTGTTAGCCTTCTCCCATGACCAAACCTACTGGGTTTCTGCCACTTCAGGCACCCATAAAGAGCAAGGAAGTAAACTCTGCCATAGGAAGAACATCAGGGTTATGAGTCACACTGAGAATTTGCTATTTGGATGAAAAGATTCCTTGCTGGGAGTCAGGAACTGAGAGTTAGTCGCAGCTCTGCCACTGAAACACTGAGTGACCTTGGAAAAGTGACAATACCTCTCTGTCAGATCTTCCTTCCTCATCTGCAAAATGGTAATAATCAGTATTGGACTCTATACCTCCAAAACTTTGGGGAGGAGATGAAGTCATGTGGATTAGAAACTAACCTACCAGTTCCTGGAAGAGTCTCCTGGAAGACGGTGGGTTTGGGTTTTGCCCCACAGTCCTAAACTCATTACACATTTACTAAGAACACAAGGATAGTGCAATGTCCCCTATTATGATTCCTGCAGGCAGACTGATCTGGAAGGGAATTCACTTTGTGCCCGGTCAGTCCTGGACAAGTTCCCTCCCAACCTGGCCAGTTCCTCCAAGCTCACATGCATGATGTCTGTACTCTGGTTGAAGATCTTCACATACAGTTTGAGGATGTCAAAGTGAAAAGCTGGGGTCAGCATGCGTCGGTGGCGGCTCCATTTGTCTCCTTTACTCAGCAGCAGCCCATCTCCTGGAAGAAAGACAGTGGTAAGAATCAATCTCCAAGTCTCTTGTCTCGGTCCAGTCTCTTGGCTCCTAGAACCGCCCACCCCATCCCCCAAGCAAGGACTTCATCTTATTCCTCCATTGCTTCAAACACTCCAGAGCCTAGCTCCTAGATTCCCCAATACTGGCCTCATCACAAGTCTCAGTCTCTCAGGTGACAAATATCCATTCCTTAGTCCTCCTGACCAGCCTAACTTTCTAACTCCTGGCCAATGCTTTCTTCTCAGGTCCTATACCTACACATCACTCACCCAGCCAGGGTTCCAGGAAGCCATAGAAGAATTTATCCTTGGGTGCAACAGTGACTGTAAGAGAGAGACAGATCCTTCAGGGGCCTGACATGACTATGACTGGAGATAAGAGGAAGAACAAGAAATGTATAACAGTCCAGGGGAGGTCAAAGTTGGAGAGGTCAGCTAAGGGTCCCAAGCTCTAAGTCAAGGAGGGAAGTGACTAGGGCTTCATTTCCTGAATCATCCCCTCTGGTTCCCCTCTAAGCCCAGTGTAGACAAGGCAAGAAACGTAAGAAATGAAGGGAGTGGTTAAGGAGGTGAGGCTAGGCCGAGGGCAGGAGAAAGAGAGTGGAGATAGTATTATGGCCAAACATATCTAGCTATGCTAAGTAGATACAACTTAAGGAAGACCTTAGAAATGATGCAAAGCACTCTGGATATGGGCCAGACTTGACCCAACATTATCAACACAGCCCCAACATGGTATCAAGCACCACCTATCCCAAGGTATGGACTATACACATTCTTGACATGAGCCAAGGCAAATCACAGACATGATGCTTTGAGAGGAAGATACCCCTCCCAAAAATATGACTCAGAAATTGACTAAGTCAAAGCTTAGACATATCCTTGACATGACCTGGTCATTTCCCAGGACATGCCCCTATAGACAGTCCCAGACGTATACTTTGGATAGAGGTTTAAACATGAACTCAGACACACTACACATGTGGACTTGGACATGACTTGAGTACTTTCCTCTCTCCATCTTTTAACTTCTAATTTCCTTGGTGTTGGGCCTTTCCATTATGAAAGTTCTACACATTGTATATCTTCTACTCATCTGAAACTTATGGTCTTAGAGTTTTCTGAGTTTGTCTATGATGATGTAACTACTCTATGTCAGAGACAATGTATGAACCCAGGTCTTTCTGACTTCAGTGGCAGCCCTCTATTAGTTATGCCAGGCTGCTCTCATGCCTTAGACGGGATCTTAGGGATATGCCACACATAGAACAAATTTCCCTCCACCATCCAGTTCCAGTTGGAGGGTGTTAGAGATGAGATCTGTGGATATGTGGTCCAGACTTTTATATAACCCCAGCAGGGCATCAATGCTTTGCCCCTCTCCCACCATCTATGGAACATAAGATATGACCTAGACTAAGAGAAGGGCTAGATGCCCCCATATAAACACGATCCAGATATTTCTTTGTCTTGGCTCTGGATGCAGTTCTGGAAAAGCATGCTGGATACAAGTTTAAAAATATCCCTCATTGCAGCCCAGACACGGCTTTGGACACAATGTATACAAGGTCCCAGGGATATCCCAGATATGCCACCCAAACCTTGCAGCTCATCTATGAGCCCAAAGCATGGCCTCCCAATGTGGTATCACAAAGCTCGGATATAATCTTAGATAGTTTGAGATATGACTTCAAATGTAGCAACAACATAGCTCAGATATGACTCTGAACATCCTGAGACGTGGCCCCAAACATACCATCAACACATCTCAGATACAGCTCACATCACAGATACACCCTGGATGTAATGTATGGAAGCCCAAAATATGGCACCAACACAGCTTAGACATAGCTTGGGACAATCTGAAGTACCATCCCAACATAGCACTGTATCACCAAGGCAATATTCACAGCACTTATGGTGACTATGAATATGTTGGCATAGGTTTGAATTGCAAAATATAACAGACTCTCCACATGGAAGATAGAAGCAAAACATTTATTCACACACCAGATAATCAAATCCCAACACCCAAAATCCATTATAGCAACAAAGAAATCTATACACAATAACACTGCAGAGAGCAACACCATCCCAAAGCCTTCCCACAAACATTCAGAAACCTAGCTGTCTGCTTGCCTGCATCCTCTCTCCTCCCTTTATTCTAACTGCTTTGACTCTCAACTTCCTCTGGGCTCTGTTTGACCCTTCCTGCTCCATCCATTCTGCAAACTCCTCACATCACAGGCTCCATGTGATTACATTCTGCTTATTAAGGGGCAGTGAAGATCTTCAAATTCCCATTACCATTGCAGGCACCAACACAGCTTAGGTATGGCTTAGGACAGTCTGAAACATGGCCCTAAATACATCCCCAACACAGCTCAGATTTAGCCCAGATGTGGCATTATGGAACCAGAACCCTGGACCCAGAGAAGTCACAGATGGAGACCAGCTAGAGCCCAGGGACTAGGGTGCAGTACAGTCAAAGCAGCTGGCTAAAGGAGAGAGATCCATGGTAACCCAGGTAAAAAGGAGACAAAGTTGCCTTAAGCAAGATTTTTTTATTCTCTTGATGTTTCTGGAGCCTGACTTGAAAGGCTCCTGCTCATTCTTTCCTTCTCCCCCTATTCTAGGGCAGGCAGACAGCACAGAGACCTCAGCAGCCGAGCCTTTCAGTGGGAAGGGGACAAGATGGAGCATGGAGGAGAGAAGTCTACCTGAGGCCAGAAGGACTGGCTTGATGTAACTGGGGTGGAAGATGCGTATCACAGGGCACCAGGCCCCGACCCACCAGCAGCACACATCTCTGAAGCTGCAGACCAGAGACTGAGTGTACAGCATACCCTCTTCAGAATTATCTCCCTGGGGGAAGAATAGAGAGGGAGAAGTTCACACCTGAGTAGGCAGGACGAACAAGGAGGAGAGAGGGATTGAGTGGATTCTGGAGTCACTTTCTTCCCTTTCTCTGACATCTCCCTTCATCTTCAACCTGTTTACTTGCCCAGGAAAGAGTCCCCAAAATACGTACTCCCATGAAGCTATGAAGTCAAGAAGAGAAGAAGGGAAATTGAGGGATATTTCCTCCATCTGTGGGGTGAAGGATTATAAAGACCTTGAAAGAACTAAATAGAAATTTGGGGAGGAATTGCTGGGTATCTGGACCCTTCCTTCTGTCTGAAACCTTTGACCCAAACAAATTCATAGGATCATAGGACCTTAGAACTGGAAGGGACTTGAGAATTGTCTAGTCATTTTCAGTCATATTTGACTTCTTTCATCCCTTTTAGGGTTTTCTTGGTAAAAATACTAGAGTGGTTGCCACTTCCTTTTTCAACTCATTTTATAGCAGAGGAAACTGAGGTAAACAGGGTTAGGTGACTTGCCCAGGATCACACAGCTAGTAAGTATCTCATGTTAGATTTTACTCTAGGCCCAGTGCTTTACCCACTGTGTCAGCTAGTTTTCCAGTTCAGAATTAGGACCCCATAATTTTCCAAATGAGGAAACTGAGGCCCAGAGAAGTTATCCAACTTGCCCAAGGTCACCTAGGGAAAGGGTTTTGAGGCCCGGTCCCCTTACTTCAACATCAGTAACCTCTCCACTATAATTGACTGACTCCCCCTAGTGCCAGGTTAACTAACAGTCACACCAGATAGGGTCATGCCTAAGAGTCCCTAAATTTTCCAGTTAATAATCTGACAGTAAACTTGTATCCATACGCCTTCTTCTCTATGATGAGCTTTGGATACAGGCTAGATTTGCCATTTCATGAACATGGGGAGCTCCTTTTGACAAAATTTACTCTATCCACACAGCTTGGCACCTTCTAGTCTTTTTTTAAAATTTAAATTGATTTGTTTACTTACTTTTAGTTTACAAAATTCAGTTCCACAATCCCTTGAGTTTCAGATTTTCTCCCCTCTCTCTCCTCTCCCCTCCCCCCATGGTGGCATGCAATCAAGTACAGGATCTGTAAATACTTTCATACTGGACATTAGTCTGGTTGTGTAGAAGGGTTGTAACCAATGGAGTGAATAATGGGAAAAAAGAAAGAGAACCAAACATGAAAAAGAACAAGAGCATGTAGATTGATTCAGTCTCCATTTAAACTGGTCTTTCTAGATCTTTCTCTGAATGTAGATATCTCCTTCCATTCTGAGATTTGTAGAGTTGTCTTTTAACTGTGCATTGCTGAGAAGAGTCCAGTTTATCAAAGCTGGTTGTCACACATACGATGTGTCTATGATTGTGTACAAATTTCTCCTGGTTCTGCTCTTCTCACTTAGCCTCAGTTTGTATAAGCCTCTCTAGGGGAATACAAAGACCGTCTCCTCCCCATTTCTTACAGCACAATAGTATTCCATTAAATTCATATACCTCAACTTGTTTAGCCATTCCCCAGTTGATGGGCATCCTCTTAATTTCCAGTTTTTTACCACCATAAAGAGAGCTGCAAGAAATATTTTTGTACATATGGGTCTTCCTCCCACTTCTCTGATCTCTTTGGGATACAACCCCAAAAGTGGTATTACTGGGTGACAGGGTATGCAATTATTTATAGCCCTTTGGGCACAGTTCCAGATTGTTTTCCAGAATGGTTGTATCAGTTCTCAGTTCCACCAACAATGCATTAGTGTTCCAGTTTTTCCACATCCTCTCCAGCATTTGTCATTTTCCTGTTTTGTCATCTTAGCCAATCTGACTGGTGTGGGCACCTTCTAGTCTAATAGGGTCAATTATCTAGCTATTCAGAGTTAAGTGACAGACAACTAGAGTGGACCTGAAGTGGGACTCGAACTCAAGGCTTCCTGATTCCCTGTCCACTCTGCTACACTGTCTCTGCCACACCCAGGGGATCAGTGTCAAGCCATTTGTTTACATATCCATACTGTCCTTGTCTTCTCTGTCTGTGATCCTTTTCCCACAACTGGGCACCCATGGTCTCCTGACCCTGACTTAACACTGAAGGAACCTTTAAGAGGATGCATTCCATGGAATTCACAACCCTGTGAAGGAAGCACTATGGTCATGCCCATTTTATAGATGATGAAACTTTGACTTCGGGAGAGCTCTCATTGTTAGGAAGTTTTTACTTTTACTAACTGGAGCCTAAGTTAATGTGTTTATAGCTTTCTCCTGTTGTCCTCTGGGCTTAGGAAGAAAAGTCTTATTTCCCCTTCCATGTGACAGCCTTTCCTATACAGAAAGAAAACAATTGTAAGTTTTCTTTTCTTCTTCTTATCTCTTCCCTAGTTCCTTTGACCAATCACATCATCACAGGAACTCCAGGCCCTTTGCCATTTTGGTTGCCCTCTACCTCAACAATGCCCTTCCTCAAGTATAGTAACCTCACCTGAATGTAATAATCAAATGTGGTCCAACCAAGGCAGAGTCCTTGGTCAGCAGAGTCCAACCAAGCAGAACCATTTTTTTTCCTAGTCTTGGACCTCGTGTCTGTGTCAATGTGCCTCAAATCCCATTACCATATCACAAGACTGATTTTTTTGAGATTAACTTCTATGAAGCCACACCTCTCTCTTGTACTCTGTGGGCTGAGAGGTCTGGAAACCACCACTAGGTCACTCCTGTCTCATCCTGGTGCAACAAACCTTTCTGGCTGACTTTCCAAGTTGTCTTGCACTAGGAATTTGTTCCACTCCATCTTTTTGTGGGTTCTGCTACTTTAGAATTTGTTTAGAGCCATTTTTATATGTATTTGGAGGGGTTTAGGGGAGATCTCAGGCAAGTTCCTGCCTTTTCTTCACCATCTTGGCTCTACCTCCCAACCTCCATTTTTCTTAGAGCATTTTGTGTTTCTCTGCCCCTCCTCCATCTCGTGTATCATGCTTACTTATGTAAGTATGATATCACTCTTATCTCCTATTTCCCCTACCACTTACTAGACAAGGAGTTTATTCTCCTTGAAAAGAAGTACATTATTTTTTTTTAATATGAGAAGCACAGGCCTGAACCTCATACATCCATAATAATTTTTATTAGGCTGAATTCAATCAAATACAAGGTAGATAGGGCAGGTATGAGCTCTCTTTTACAGATGAGGAAAATGAAGTTCAGAGAAGTAATGGGACTTGTCTAATATTAGACACAGAGGCAGAGACTGGAACAGAACCTGACTCCCAGTGTATGTTCTTTCTCCTGGATCCTCACTCTGTCCTTGGACCCCCCTTCCAAACCAAGATCTCCCTTTGCAAATTAGGCCCATAGAAAACCAAGGGTCTCCCTTAAACAAGGGAGAGATGTACTGGAGATAGCTGAGTCTGATCATGGGAATTAATGTCCCCATCCACATGATGTGGACATCACCACACAGGTGGTTCAGCTCCTGAAGATCGTGAATGCCCTCTTTTGTAGCTGGGGCCTGGGGACAACAAGCAGGCATTAGAAGCCAAGACATGGCAGAGCCAAGTGCCTTCATCGAGCTCCTTCTGCCAGCTCCAGTTCAGAGATGGGGTTTACGTGAATGGAGTTTTCCTTTGCTCCTTGCCTAATGCTTTCCCACTTACTGTCTTTCAACATTTGTCTCTAATTCCTATTGCTTTTCCCTTCACCTTGTCTTTCCTCTCTTCCTCTTCTTTCACCCTCTCTCTTGTTCTTTATGGGCAACTATGTAGCACAGTGGATAAGGCACTGGGCCTCAGGATGACTCTTTTTCCTGAGTTCAAATCTGACCTCTGACACTTTTGAGCTATGTGACTCTGGGCAAGTCACTTAACCCTGTTTACTTTAGTTTCCTCATCTGTAGAATAAGCTAGAGAAGGAAACAGCAAAACTTTTGAGTATCTTCAGTAGAAACAAAAGAAAACAAAAACCTCCTACAACCAAATGGCATCACAAAGAGTTGTAGATGACTGAACAACATTTGGTTATGGAGATCAATGTGGAGATATCCAATCAACGTTGGCTTGAGCCCCAAACTGCTAGGAGAGCATGTCCCCCCTTCCTGATGTGCTGTACTTCAATGGATCCTAATCATACACATGGGCAACCTTTATCTTGTCTTTTCATTCTGAAGTCCTTCTATTTTCAAAAGGAACATATCTTTCTCCCCAATAATGTGGATGATAGAGAAGTGTTCCTCAGGCCCCTTTACCTTATTTCCTAAGAAGAAGACCAGCCTATTGTTCCTTGAGCATAGATAACTATTCTAGGAAGGTCCATGCAAATTCACTTAGCTTTCCATACTTTATGCAGGTAAGAATCTCCCTTCTTTGTCACTGTGCTAATTTCTCTCCAAAGTCCAGTGGGCCTTCCTGGATTAGAGGTGTGAAAAACAAAGAGGAAGACTGAGGTCCTCTCTCTCCAGGAAAAGGGGCCCAACAGAGCCTTATTCTAGTATACTTTTCCACACTTCCTTTCCCAATGCCAAGGCTCCTCTACTGGGCTCCATTCCCCCAAACCACAGTAGTAAATGGACTGAAAATCACCTTTTTATTCTCCTTTCTCTTTGTCTCTTGACCCCAGGGATCTTTCTCCATTATTAATGCTACTACCATACCAACTCTTTTCTCAACATGAATCTCTCTTCCAAACATTAATAATCCTTTCTATTCCACCATCACTAACTTTTTTTCTTTTTGCAAAATAATGGCCTTGGTGACCAAAGTAGGTACTGCTGCTCTGAACCTCCATCTATCTGTGCCATCCCCCCTTTCACTGCACACATGTACACACATGCACACACACACACACACACACACACACCTCTGTTGTTGAATAAGGCCAAACAACTGCCTTCTAAGGCCTGCTTCCAAGACAGGGCATCTGTCTAGAAGCATTCTGAACCACATCTTCAGCAGAATAAGCTTCACTTTTTTTTAACAGTCCTCCACTCTTGCCTACCAGGGAATTAGGAGGCAGGGGCCATATAAAACTGAGGAGACAGGATGGTAATTGAAAATAAAGAAGAGGAAAAGGAGATGGATCAAAGCAAGAAAAGGAAGAAAATGTGACTGAGAAGCCTTAGCAGGAAGGATAGAATTAGGAAAGCCATAGTATACAGAATGGAAAAACACAGTGTTATAGGGGTGATACTGGAGAAAAGATTTGTACTATTATCAGAGACAAGGTGACAGAGATAGAGAAGCATGTTGACACAAGCCCATTAGGTGATTAATCAATATGTATTTCCTTTATTTATTGAGATATAGAAGAAAGAGACTAAGGATTATGGATGAAGCATGAAATCAGGAAGCCCAGATGATTTGACAGGCACAATAGAAGGATGGAGGATAGAGTATCACATGGCCAAGAGTTGACCTCTAGGCATATCTCAGAAATCTGCAGGTTCAGAATTGGTTAGATTGCCCCACAATGACGATGGCTCCTGGGGTGTCTGTACCTGAGGATGAAGTAAGGGCTTTGATGTAACCAAGGTGGCAAAAGATAAGAAATGGGTAGAAGGACCCAATCCATGTTACAAAAGCCTCAATATAAACAATTATTTGACTCATTTCCTTCCTTCATGATCTGTAAAGAGTGCAATAGGGGGAGTCACCAGCTCTAGGCAGCCCCTAAAGGATGGTGAAGCTTCCATCATAAAGTATGGCCAAGGAACCTTAAGGGGAAGGGTGAAAGCAGCAACTTTGCTGGCAGACTCTCCCTCTCCACACCAACAAGGGAGGCAACAATGATATAGAAAGATCCTTGGATTGGGCATCAGAAGCCTTGGGTTCTAGTTCTGACTGTGTGACCTTGAGTAAGTTCCCTTCCCTCTCTGGGCCTCATTAAAATGGTTAGCTTAAATGATTCCTAAGTCCATTCCACATCTAATATTATATAATTCTATTAGGTCTTCTTGAGCCTTGAAAATGCAGTAGAAATTTTCCCATCTCTAAGTTTCTTATGTTCCCACCAAGGGACTGTATTTTATTTTCCAAATGTAATTCTGTGAGAAGGAATACGAGAAAGCAGAAAGATGATAGAAGTTATGATGCAGTGTCAAGGGCACTGGATTAGGAGTTATACAGTATCAGTTTAAATTTTGATTCTGTTACCTAAGGGACCTTAGACACATTAACTCTTTGGTAGTAAGTTCCTTATTTATCCTGTAAATATTGCGTGTTTAGGTGGATGTGGAATTACTGAAGCTATCCTGGAAGAAGGTTGTATTAACAAGCGTCCTACTGTGCCCAGGATGGCCTACTAATACAGATTCTCTGATCTGCTTTTCTAAAGGAAATAAAGCTTCAGAGGAATAAACAATCTTACTTTAATTAAACATATATAAGTCATTCACTAGTTCAGGGGATAGGTCATCACCCTGAATGTGGAGAAAATACAAGCAGAGAAACATAGAGAAATTAGCACAGAAATCTAACAGACAGGGCTCCAACTGTCTAAACAGCAATAGATAAATAATCACCAGACCAGAGAGTGCCAACATCGGGGTTCTCAAAACTGGATGACTCCTTAACTATGGCTACCCAGAATCTTGTTTGGCCAAATCACAAAGAAAGATTTTTTCCAATGAATGAGCTCCACAATAAAATACCAGCTTCCCAGTATATGTAGTTTTCAACTAATAGACTCAGAGCTAGAAGGCATCACAACCTATGTGACTCAGCACAGCTGTGAAAAACCAGGGTTCAAAAAAGAGTGATCCTTCAAGTGTTTGCAATTTAGCATGAGCCTGGGAACTGAACTCCAGAAAGAAAAACAACAAACATCTCATCTTGCTTGAGCTTACAAAGATTTCCAGTGGAGGAACCATAGGGTTCTATTCTTGTCTCATTCCTATTCAATACTTCTATCAATGAATTGAATGAAGGCTTAGATTGTATGCTTTTTAAAATTTTTAGATGAGACAAAGCTAGGATCATTAATATAATGGAAAATAGAGTAGGATCTTAAAGGCAGAATGAACCAAATTGAACAAAATGAAATTTAATGTTTTGTAAATGAAACTGAGGCAAACAGAGGTTAAATGAACTTCTCAGGGTCATACAGCTAATAAGTTTTTGAAGCTAGATTTGAACTCAGGTCTTCCTGGATCCAGACTTGGCACTGTATACAATGAGGCACCTAGCTGCCCCAAGGTGGTGACAGTGACAGAGGAGATAGCAACCACAGCAGGGTAACTAGGACAGGAGAGGGACAGAAAGTCATGCCTTACAAGGATCAAATGATGTTTGGTTTGAAAAGAGAAGACCTGCCATACACCAAAGTCAAGTCTAAATGGGTGCATGATCGAGGCATAAAGGCTGATACTATAAATAATCTGGGGAAGCAAGGAATAGTTTACCTGTCAGATTTATGGAGTAGGGAAGACTTTATGACCAAAGAAGAGTTGGAGAGCAGTATAAAATGCAAAATGGATAATCTTGATTACATTAAATCGAAAAGTTTCTGTACAAACAAAGCCAATGTAACCAAGATTAAGAGGGAAGTGGGAAATTGGGAAAGAATATTTACAACCAGTGCTCTGATAAAGGCCTCATTTCCAAAATATACAGGGAATTAAGTAAAATTTATAAGAAGACAAGTCATTC
>CM053594.1:51935242-51955151 GCA_028646575.1 Pseudocheirus occidentalis
CTCTCTCTCCCTCTCTCTCAGTTGAGCTGAGTGACTTGAATTCCAATGAGCGAATCTGTTTGTTATAAGCATTGACAGAACAATTCACATATGTATAGCTTCTCTAATTTTGATTTTGCTATTAATTTGGATACATGTCCTTATTAACTCTTTGCCACCTATATTCACTGTGGAACTTGTATTTGATCTGAAGGAAGTCAAGCCTTGGATATGAAGTTTGAGGCAATATTTCCCTGTTAAAGGATAATCATCAGGATTATAGCTTGAACCTAAAAATTATTTCTCCTAAACTAACAATATTTAAGAGAGAAGCCTAGTACCCCGTTCTGTGAGGAAATTAGAGTGGTCATCCTCTGATCCCAACATTCCTCCTGGCAGGAATTAAAATCATTGATATTGAGGAAAAACTGAAAAAAGAAACGATACAAGAAAATTTTTTAAAAACTATGAAAAGAAAGTCAACCAATTGAAAATAGAGAATCAAAAACTTAAGGAAAAAACAATTCCCTGAAAACTATAATTAGGCAAGGAGTAGCTAATGACATTAAAAGACACCAGGAAATAAAACAAAATCAAAATAATTAAAAAGTAGAAGATAATGTGAAACATCTCATCAGAAAAACAACTGATTGTAAAACACATTGAGGAGACATAATATAAGAGAAGTTGGACTACCTGATAAGTATGATGAAAAAATTTGATATAATATCACAAGAAATTATTGAGGAAAATTTCCCTGAAGTTCTTGAACACAGGCAATGCAGAAATAGAAAAAAAATTCACTGATCACCACCTGAAAGAGATTCCAGGAGGAAAGTTTACAGGAATTTCATAGCCAAGTTTCAAAGCTCCCAGGTTAAGGAGAAAATACTGGAAGCAAGAAGAAAAAAATAAATATTGTGGGGCTACAATAAGGATTACACAAGACCTAGCAGCTACTACATTGAAGTACTTTAGATCTTGGAATACTCTATTTCATATAGCAAAAGAACTGGGGTAATGATCAAGGTTAACTTACCCAGCAAAGTTTAGTATAATTCTGAATGGAAAAAGTACATTTAATAAACTGAAAGGTTTTCAGTTATTTGTCACAAAAACAGCAGAATTTAATGGAAAAATTGACATATAAGATCCAGAAGAAAAATAAGGAAACACTGAAGACAAATTATAAGGGACTCAATAAAGTTATTGTTTACTTCTTATATGTGAAAATGTTATCAGTACCCTTATTTATCATTATTTGAATAGTTTTAAAGGCTTGAGATAAGGTGTGTATGATTGAATGATTCTATAAAAATTAAAACTGTAGGGAGAGATAAAAAGGAGTAGTTACACAAATGAGGCATGGAAGAAAGAATACAGAAAAAGCAAATGGGGGCAAGGGGGGTAGTGCTGAAACCTTACTCTCATAGGAAATGGACTAAAGAGGGAACAATGTGTGTGTGTATGTAAGTCTTCTAAATTCAGAAAGAAATAAGAGGGTGTGGGCACAGTGTGGGGAGAGAAAGGGTGGACTCTTGGAGGGGGGGTAGGTTAAGGAATGGGAGATCAAGGTAGCAAGTAGAACTAAATTAGAGGAGTAAGAAGGAATAGGATACATAGGGTGACAAAGAAAAGAATGCAGCCTGAGGGGGGAGGGTGAAGGGAAGAGGACAACATCAAATTCAGAAAGGAACCTGCATTACCCCTCTTCAGATTTCTCGGTCAAGAAAGAAATAAATGGAGGAAGAATGACAAGTCTTCATCTCCTATCTCATTCATCTGATACTCACCTCAGGCATTCTGGCCTTACAAGTGGCAGAGCTAATCAAATAGCTTTCTCCAGCACTCTAATTAGGAACAAGAGTTGTGTCTCCAAACAGGCATGCAATCAGTGGAACACCTTCCTGTAATAATAATAAAATGTGAAGATTCCTTTGTATTGGCAAGCTAACTGTACTTAGCACATATTTTCAAATTAATTATATCAAGCCTCTGTTAAGAAACAGAAGGTATGAACCACTGTTTCTGACATAACATGAAGTGGCTGAACAGGGAAGAGCTAATACCATATATAAGGAAAAGCTCCAGATGGGAGAGTCAGAACTTCTTGGGGCAAGAGCATTTTGGAGGAAGAGACAGCTAGAGACAGAGACAGAGAGAGAGAGAGAGAGAGAGAGAGAGAGAGAGAGAGAGAGAGAGAGAGAGAGAGAGAGAGAGAGAGAATTTCTCTCAGCAAGCATCTGGAAGCTGGGCTGCTAATTTTGGACTGAAGACTGAACTGAGAATTGAGAAGAACTGAGAAGAGAAATGAGGATTGAGAACTGAGACAGAAGTTCTTGGAGCAAGCTGCATAAAGGCTGGGGAAAGTGATTTTGATTTTGAGAAGGGAGCTTCTTCTGAAACTTCTACTGAGAGCTTATAAGAACTGGGCTGAGGGCCTACTGACTTCTTCTGGGGGCTGCTGAAGACTTCCAAGGGCCAGCTGGAGTTGCCGAAGCCTGAGGAAGCATGACTGTAGTGCCAGTACATTGAATGAATGTTGTTATGGCTTTGTTAATGTGCATGGATGTTACTGTGGCTTTGGTAAGCCTCATTTTCCCAGGAACAGAGACTGTGAGAGATTTGAGATAGACTAGACACTGTGAGCTTCAATATGGAGCAGGAACTTCACAGAGAGCTAGACAAGGAACTGGGAGCTGTCTCCCTTCGAACTCAGGTGGCAGTTGGTCAGATTTGGGTGGGAGGTGGGACCATAAAAAGGAACCATGGAAGCTGAAAGCCTGCCTTGAGTCAAGATGAAAAGACCTCTCTGTGGGTACTGAGTAGTGACTGATGAAATTGTGACTTACTTGTGATCTAAAGGTGGATGACCTTTGTACTTTCCACTACCCCTTGAGAGGGTACTAAGTAGTGACTGATGATATTGTAACTTGATTGCACCCCATGGGTGGAGAATTTTGATTCTTGTACTTTGTGATTGAATTAAGGACTTTGTGATTGACTCAATCAATGCACTTTGCTTAAAACTATGTGATCACTTTGGTGAAAACTATGTGGCTATTTTAGTGATAAACTGTAACATTGTGAATGCTGTACCTTGATTTTCTTTGAATGTTTTGTCTTAGTTTGTTACTGAATAAATGGAGAGTTTACTATACTGTGTAATCAGAACCTTGAAAGCTGTTCACAGCAGCAGTCCTCTGGAAAGTTGCTGATGCTTGGATTTACATTATGGTGTAGTCAGTAGGATTACGAAGTATAGTGCCTCTATTTGTTCCAGGATCCATGGCCATTTTGATTGAGATTGTAAGGCTAAGGATCCTGGAAGGGTAGAGTGTCATAATAATAGAATTTGAAGATCCCCTTGTATTGCAAATAAACAGGTACTTAGCACTTAGTTTCAAGTTAATCAAGTCTCTGTTAAAAAACAGAAGGTCTGAGACCCTGTTTCTGACTAACAGGAAGAGGCTGAACAGGGAGGAGCTAATACCATGTATAAGGAAAAGCTCTAGCTGAGAGACACAAAATTTCTCTCAATGAGCATCTAGAGACTGGGCTGCTACTGCTGGACTGAAGGTGGAACTGAGAATTGAGGAGAACAAAGAAGAGAAATGAGAGTGGAGCTTGAGAAAGTGATTTTGATTTTGAAAACAGGAGAAAGTGATTTTGATTTGGATAATGGGAGAAAGTGATTTTGATTTGGAGAACAGAATTTATGGTGATGGAGCTTCTTCTGAAAACCAGCCAAAATTCTCCTGAGAGCTTCTGAGGGCAGCCAGAGCTGCTGAAGATTTCTGAGGGCCAGCCGGAGCTGCCAGGGGAAGCATGACTGTGGTGTCAGGACTTTGTCTATCTGTGGCTTTGTTAAGCTTTGTCTTCCCAGGAACAGAAACTGTGAAGGACTTGAGGTGGACTAGACACTGTGAGCCTCAGTACAGAACAGGAACTGCATGGAGAGCTGGACAAGGAACTGAGAGCTGCCTGTCTTTGAACTCAGGTGACAGTTTGGTGGATTCAGGTAAGAGCTGGAACCATGGAAGAGGAATCATGGAAGCTGAGAGCCTGCCTCGAGTCAAAAAGAAAAGATCTCTTCTTGGGTATTTAATACTGACTGATGAAATTGTAATTTACTTGTGACTTAGGGATGGATAGCCTTTGTACTTTCCACTACCCCTTAAAAGGGTACTGAATAGTGATTGATGATGTTGTAACTCGATTGCACATTGTAGGTGGAAAACTTTGACCTTTGTACTTTGTGATTGAATTATGGAGGTACTAAATGATTGAGTAATTAATGAATGTACTTTGTTTAAAACTATGTGACCACTTTGGTGGAAACTACACGGCCATTTTTGTGTTGAATTGTGACATGGTAAATGCTCTATTTTGATTTTCTTTGAATGTTTTGCTCTGATTTGTTACTGAATAACTAGAGAGTTCACTATACTGTGTAATCAGAACCTTGAAAAGCTGTTCAGAGCAGCAGTACTATGGAAAGCTGCTCATGCTTGGCTTTACACTTCCCCACCTCTTCCAGCTTCCTCATCCTCAGGCTGGAAAGGCACTTCCGGTAGGTAGGTTGGGTGCACATGCATGCACTGATGTTCACTGCAACCCTTGCCGTAATCCCTGGGGCTGAGTCCTCCACGAGCTTCAGTGTGTATATGAGCTCCCTGCCAGGGGATCCTGAGGAGGCCTGAACCCCTACACACACCCAAAAACCACTCACTGAGGCCTCAACAAGAGCCATAAGGGAGGGCCTGACCAGTACCCACACACACAAACACACATACACCCCCTACAAGAGAAGGATTGTCCCCACAAAGACACAAACCCACCCACCCCTGCAAGGGCAGCCTTGGTTCTAGAAGCAAGTGGGGCTCCCCTTCCCAGACACATATTATGGGCCAGAGTCAGGAAGGTACAGGAGGCTGAGCATTGTGGGAACTGTGGAGAGATGCTGCACAGGAAGCGGAACTTTGTAACAGAAATTTTCCTGTTTGTTGAAGACCTGGAGGAAGATTTTAAAATCCCCTGCCTCTCTGCTCAAGGGCCTTTGTGGAGGATCTGGAATTGTACTGCTTAAGACTAAAAGGATTCTTTGTTAAAGGTGATGATACCTGCAATGCAGAACAAGCCACATAAGAGAGGGAACATAATTCCCATGGGATTGTAGAATCAGAAAATGACAATGCTTTGAGACCAGTTGAAAGTTAATTATATTTAGAGGCTAAACTTTTGAGAAGTATAGCACTATCTCTTTCAATTTGGAGACCTGTCTGCTCATAACACTTTTGAGATGTCCATGAATTCCAGAAATTTAAAAAAACTAAATTGAAAAAGAAAATATCTCCAAAGAAATACTCGGATGAAATTCTATAAGAATCATGGAAAGTGGTTCATGAAGATGATCACCGCTTTCAAGTCAGATAATCCATCTCTAGCCTTTGAGCAGTGAGGAGACCAGAACATGTGTACTTCAAAATGGGAAAGAGGCAGAAAGTGGAAAATTATGTGCTGGAAATGTATTTCCTCCAACTTAGAATTTGGGGGAGGGGAAGACAAGATGGCAGAGTGAAAGCAGGGACTCACCTGAGTTTTTCCATAAATTCCTTCAGATAGCTCTAGGAGGTGAATGTGAGCAAATTTCATAGTGTCAGAATCCACTAGGAGACAGTGTGACAGATTTCTACTCCAGTACAACACAGAAGATTGACAGGAAGGAATTGTTGTGCTGGGAGTGGGGGAGAGCAGAGCAGGCCATAGTGGAGTGGGAGACTGGCAAACTGAGTCATCCACAGCAATGGTGATTCCCAAACCTCTCAGTGCAGGATAGGGGTCTGTTGGAAGTGGGCTATAGACAAGTGCAGGGCCTGCAGTAGCAAAAGCAGCTACTCTTGGGGCTGTCAGCCTGCAGACTAAATGTTTGAAAGTCAACTACTTTAACTTCTTGGAGCCAAGATGTCAGAGTAAACCATAAGTGCTCTCATCCCGCCCCCCCTTGTTGACCTTGAAAAACGCAGAGAATATTGCCCCAAGAAAAATCCTGGAACAGTGGATCTGGCAGAAGAGGTACAGCAGTCTTTCAGCTTGGGACGCTAGGAAGAGTGACAGGAAGGGTTCCTCTTGCTGTGACTGAAGGGAATCAGTGCAAGACAGGAGGCAACCAGACAAGTTCTACCTCAGCAAACCAACAGGAGATCCTAAGCCCCAACAGCATGGAGCCAGCAAGTGCCAACACCAGGACTCCAGGCATGCCTTAACACAGCAGACACCAGGATGAACAGGCATCCACCAGTGACTGAGGCTGCATGTACTTTAGTGAAGCCCTGGGGGAGGTGGATATCTGAAGCAGCCAGACTACCCCTCACCCACACATCACAGCTTCAGTCTAACACCTAAGGAAACTCAGAAAGACATTGCCTAGACTCAGCCTTGGCATATATGGGCTAGCTCTAGCTCTGCAAGAGGGGAGCTAAGCATTATATAGTTTCTAGTTGAAAGAACCAGAGGCCACAGCACATAAAAACCAGTAACCTTACCCCTAATGCGTAACACAAGAAGTGTGGGACAGAGCAAAAAATAAATAAATAAACAAGCAAACAAGCAAATAAATAGATAGATAGACAAATGAATAAATGAATGAATAAATAGATAAATGAATGAATGAATGAATGAATACATAAATAATGAAGTGAAAAATAGTTGGCTTTGATCTGCATTCAGACTCCATCAGTTCTTTCTCTTGACGTAAGCAGTATTTTTCATCATGAGCACTTTGCCATCCCTGGGTTGTTGTTTTTTTTTTTACTTAAGCTGAGACATAGTATATCCTGCTCCAGTCTTTTACTTTTACTCTGTGTGTATCCCTCTACTTCTAATGTGTTTCCTGTAAACAACATATTGTAAGATTATGGTTTTTAATCTACTCTGGTATTCAATATCATTTTATAAGGGAATTTATGCAATTAACATTGTCAATTATTATTACTATCTGTGTCTTTCTCTATCCTATTTCCCACCTAGTTATACTTTTCTCTCTGCTTTCTCTCTTTCCCTATTCAGAAGTTTCACTTTTGACAACCCACCTCCCTCAGTCTGTCCTCTCTTCTATCAGCCCCCCTCCCTTTTCTTCCCCTTTTTTCCTTACTTCTTCCCTCCCTTCTCTCTACTCCCTTCCCTTTTCTTTCCCCTTTCCCCTCCTACTTTCTATAGGGTAAAGTAGATTTCTGTACCTGACTATGTTATTCCCTCTTTAGCCAAATATAGTGAAAGTAAGGTTCAAACAATGCTTATCTCCCTTCTTTCACTCTACAGTAACAGGTCTTTGTGGCTTTTCATGTGATGTAATTTGCCCTTGTCTACCTCCTTCTTTCCTCTTCTCCCAGTACAATCCCTTTTCACCATTTAATTAGATATTTTATCATCACGTCCAAGTTAACCTATGCCCATGCTTTCTGTCTATGTATACCCATTTTTAATGTCATAAAAACAATACAGTTCTCAAGAGTTATAAGTGTCATCTTCCTTTATTGGCATGTAAACAGTTTGCCCTTATTTAAAAATGTTGTTGTCATTTTTTTCTTTCCAGTTTACCTTTCTATGCCTCTTGTATTTGAAGATCAAATTTTCTGTTGAGCTCTGATCTCTTCATCAGTAAAGTTTGGAAGTCTCCTCTTTCACTGAATGTCCGTCTCGTCCCTGAAAGATTATGCTCAGTTTCTTCAGGGCTGTTGATCCTTCATTGTAATCCAACATCCTATGCCTAATGGAATGCATTCAGATCTTTTAATGTAGAAGCTGCAAGGCCCTGTATAATCCTGACTATGGTTCCATTATATTTAAATTGTTTCTTTCTGACTGCTTGCACTATTTTCTCTTTGACCTTCATAATTTTGGAATTTGGACACAATATTCCGTGGCATTTTCAATTTGTGATCTCTTTCAGGAAGTAATCAGTGAATTCTTTTGATGGCTCTTTTACCGTCTGGTTCAATTAAACTTAGAGCAGTTTTCATTGATGATTTCTTGAAAGATCCTGTCCAGGCTCTTTTTTTTATAATGGCTTTCAGGTAGATCAAATCATGCAACCAGAAGAAGACAACAAACCCAAAACTCCTGAATCAAAAGGCTCCAAAAAAAATATGAATTGGTCACAGGCCATGGAGGAGCTCAAAAAGGAGTCTGAAAATCAAGTAAGAGAAGTAGAGAAAAAAATTGGAAAGAGAAATGAGAGTGTTGCAAGAAATCATGAAAAACAAGTCAACAGGTTGCTAAAGGAGACACACAAAATACTGAAGAAAATAACACCTTAAAAATAGACTAACTCAAATGACAAAAGAGGTCCAAAAAACCAATGAGGAGAAGAATGCCTTAAAAATCAGAATTGACCAAATGGAAAAGGAAGTCCAAAAGCAGACTGAAGAAAATAATTTCTTCAAAATTATAATGGAGCAAACGGAAGCTAATGACTTTAAGAGAAATCAAGATACTATAAAACAAATCCAAACAACTGAAAAAATGGAAGACAATTGGAAAAACCACTGACCTGAAAAACAGATCCAGGAGAGATAATTTTAAAAATTACTGAACTACCTGAAAACTATGATCAAAAAAGAACCTAGACATCATCTTTCAAGAAATTATCAAGAAAAATTGCCCTGATAATCTAGAAACATAGGCTAAAACAGAAATTGAAAGAATTCACCAAATGCCTCTTGTAAAAGATCCCTAAAAGAAAATTCTTAGGAATGTTATAGTCAAATTCCAGAGTTCCCAGGTCAAGGAGAAAATATTACAAGCAGTCAGAAAGAAACAATTAGAGTATTGTGGAAATACAATCAGGATAACACAAGATCTAGCAGTTTATACATTAAGGCATGTGAGGACTTGAAATATGATATTCTGGAGGTCAAAGAAACTAGGATTGAAACCGAGAATCACCTACCAGCAAAACTAAGTATAATACTTCTGGGTAAAATATAGACATTCATTAAAATAGAGGACTTTCAAGCATTCTTGATGAAAAGACCAGAGCTAAACAGAAAATTTGACCTTCAAATACATGAATCAAAAGCAACTTGAAAAAGTAAACAGGAAAGAGAAATGATAAGAAGCTTACTAAATTTGAATTGTTTATGTTCCTACATGGAAAGATGATATTTGTAACTCATGAAACTATTCTCAGTATTAAGATAGTTAAAGAGAATGTGTATATGTGTGTCTATACACACACATACATGTATGTATTGTGTATGTGTATGTATGTAGATGTATATATGTGTGTATATACATATGAGTACATGTATATATGGACACAAGGCACAGGGTGAGTTAAATATGAAGGAATAATATCTAAAAAATAAAATTAAGAGATGAGAGAGGAACATATTGGAAGAAGGAGAAATGGAGAGATATAATAGGGTAAGTTACCTCACATAAAAGAGGTAAGAGAAAGCTGTTACAATGGAGGCAAAGACCAAGGAAGTGAAAGTAAATGAGTCAACCTTACTCTCATTAGATTTAGCTTAAGGACTGAATAATATACACATTCATTTGGGTACCTTAACATAGAGGAAATAAGGGGGAATGGGATAAGACGGGAATATTATAGAAGGGAGGACAGATTGGGAGAGAGCATAGTCAGAAGCAAACACTTTTGGAAAGGGACAAGGTCAAAGGAGAAAATCAAATAAATGGGGGGCGGGATAGGATAGAGGGGAAATATAATTAGTCTTTTGCAACATGACTACTATGGAAATGTTTTGCATAGCTACACATATATAACCTATATTGAATTGCTTGTCTTCTCTGTTGGGGGGAGGTGGGAGGAGGGAAGAAGAGAAGAAGGGAAAGAGTCTGGAACTCAAACTTTTGGAAACTAAGATATACAGGCAATGGAGTATAGAATCCATCTTTACCTACAAGAAAATAAGGGGAGGTATGGGGGGATAGAAGAGAGGGAAGGCTGGAGGAAGGAGTAATCAGTCTGCTTGTCATCTTGGGTTGGGGGATAGGGAAGAGATGAGGAGAAAATTTGGAACTCAAAATCTTGTGGAAATGAATGTTGAAAACTAAAAATAAATAAATTCAGGGGGAAAAAAAGAAAAAAAAAGAGATGTTCTTCTCTTCATTGAGTTTTTGTGCCTCTTTTTCCATTTGGCCAATTCTACTTTTTACAAATATGTTTTCTGTTGTCTTCAGTGTACTTTTTTCCCCTTTGGTTCATTGCAATTTTTAATGACTTATTTTCTACAATAAATCTTTTTCCTTCCTTTTCTGAGCCATTACCTCACTCTTGCATACCTCTCATTTTTTGCCCAGTTTTTCTTCTATCTCTCTTATTTGACTTTTAAAATCCTTCCACCTAACCAGCAAAACTGAGTACAATACTTCAGGGGAAAATATGGATATTCAATGAAATAGAGGACTTTCAAGCATTCTTGATGCTTGACCAGAGTGGAACATAAAAATTTGACTTTCAAATATAAGAATCAAGAGAAACATGAAAAGGTAAACAGGAAAGAGAAATCATAAGGGATTTATTAGAGGTAAACTGTTTACATTCCTACATGGAAAGACAATATTTGTAATTGGAGATATTTTAAATATATACATGTACATACATATATGTGTGTATACACACGTATATATTATATTTTGTATGTGTATATATATTTATATATGTAGACAGACAAGCAGACAAGCAGACAGACAGACAGACAGACAGAAAGACAGACAGGTAGATAGATAGATAGATAGATAGATAGATAGATAGATAGATAGATAGATAGATAGATATAAAATTTATAGAGAGAGAGCAGAGGGTGGGTTGGATATGAAGGGATGATATCTTAAAATTGAGGGATGAGAGAGAAATATATTTAAATAAGGAGAAGGGGAAAGGTAGAATGGGGTAAATTATCTCACATAAAAGAGGCAAGTAAAAGCTTTTACAATGGAGAGGAAGAGGGGGAAGGTGAGAAGAATGAGTGAACCTTGCTCTCATCAAATTTGGCTTAAGGAGGGAATAACATACACACTTATTTGTGTATCTTTACCTATAGGAAAGTAGAGGAGAGGGGGATAAGAGGTGTGGGATGATAAAAGGGAGGGCAGATTTGAGGAGAGGTAATCAGAAGCAAACACTTTTGAAAAGGGACAGGGTCAAAGGAAAGAACTGAATAAATGGTGGTGTGGGATAGGATGGAGGGAAATACAGTTAGTCTTTCCTAACATGACTATTGTGAAAGTGTTTTGCATAACTATATATGTACAACCTATATTGAATTCTTTGCCTTCTCAATGAAGGTGAGTGGGGAAGGAAGAATAGGGGGAATTTGGAACTCAGCATTTTAAAAACAAATGTTAAAATAGTTTTAATTTTAAACAGGGAAATAAGATACACAAGCAATGGGGTTTACAAATCTACCTTACCCTACAAAAAAGCAATGGGGAAGGGGATAAGGGAGGGGGTGATAGAAGGGAGGACAGACAGAGGGAAGAAGTAATCAGAATGCATGCCATCTTGAGATGTGGGCAGGGGAGAGATAGGGAGAAAATCTGGAACTCAAAATCTTGTGGATATAAATGTTGAAAACTAAAAATTAAATAATTTAAAAAGATCTAAGACTATTCCAAGATTTATGATGAAAAAACACTATCCAAATACAGAGAAAAAGCCATGGACTCTGAATGCAGATTGAAGTGTACTATTTTTTTTTCTCTCATGTTTTATCCCTTTTATTCTGATGCTTCTTTCACAACATGACTAATGTTGAAATATGTTTAATACGATTGCATATGTATAGCTTATATCAAATTGCATAAAGTCTTGAGGAAGGGAGAGGGGAAGGAGGGAGAAAAATTTGGAACTCAAAATCTTATAAAAGTGACTGTTGAAAAAAATACATTTAAAAAAGAAGATACGAAGTGGTTTGCCATTTCTTTCTCCAGCTCATTTTACAGATGAAGAAATACAGGTAAACAGTGTTAAGTGACTTTCTTGGGGTCATACAACTAAGTAAGTATTTTTTTTATCTAATTCCCTTTAAGACAATGATTCTCAACCTTCTTAATGCCACAACCCTTTAATACTCATATATGGGTGTATCTGCACGTGGGTGGACCTGCCTGGAAACGGATAAAAGACTGGTGTCTCAGTTCCTAAGCCCATCAGAAATATGTGTTTTCCAATGGCCTTAGGCGACCCCTATGACCCTTGTGAAAGGGTCGTTCAACCCCCAAAGGGGTCATGACCCACAGGTTGAGAACCACTGCTTTCAGGGTTTACTCAAGTACCACTCTCCACACAAGAATCCTTTCCTCATTTCCCTGGTTGCTAATGCTTCCTCCCACTATTTATTTAAGACTACTTTACCAGCTTTTACTTATCTAGGCAAGCTTTGTAGAAACCTTCTGCATTGTTACTTCTCTGTCATTGCTTCTAACAATACAAGGACATGCTAGACATATAAAGTAAAGAAGGAACCACCAGCAACCCAAAAGGGCATTGGCTCACCTCACAAACCACCTGTCCAAAACATTACCACCACATTGGTTCATTTACAGCTGCAACCATCAATAAAGGGGCATTCTATGGGTATATCGATCAGTAAGAATTTATTAAGTACTTACCAAATGTCTGGCACTGTCCTAGGTACAGGTGAAGATACAAATTAAAAAAGAAACAGGCCCTGCTCTCGAGGATTCTATCGAGGAAAAAAAATTTACAATAATATTTTTAGTAAACATATGTAAAATGTATATGTAGGAATTTGTGGTGGAGACAGCAGGACCTGTGGCAGGCTCATGGGCAGGGGAAGGGCCAAAGACTTCCTGTAAGAGGAAGCACATAAGCTAAGCTTTGAAGGAAACTAGGTATTATAAGAAATTGAAGGAATTTGTATTTTTATCTTAGAAACAATAAGAAGTTTCCTAAAGATTTTTGAGTAGAGAAGCGACATGGTCAGGTATATTTTGAAATATCACTTTGGCAGCTGTGTGGAGGTTAGATTAGAGCGGAGAAAGAGAGAGGAGTCAAGGAAAACAATTAGGAAGTCATTACCACAGTCAATGTGAAAAAGAATGAGGGTCTCTTTGTGTCTAGGACAAATGTGCTCTCAAATTTTTCTTTTTCTTCTTTTTTTAATGTTTTAAATGGCATTTTATTGTCATCCAATTACACGTAAAGACAATTTCTGACATTCATTTTTTTAAAGTTTGATTTCCAAATTTTCTTCCTCCCTTCCTTACTTCCCTCTCCTTAAATGGTAAGCAATTTGATATAGGTTACATATGTATAATCAGGCAAAATATTTTTCTATATTAGTCATGTTGTGAAAGAAGAAGCAGGCTAAAAGAAGACACACACACACACACATATACACACATAAAACAGGGAGAAACAGTATGCTTTGATCTGCATTCAGACTCCAGCCACTCTTTCTCTTGAGATCGATAGCACTTTCAATCCTGAATACTTTGGAATTGACTTGGATCATTGTGTTGCTCAGAAAAGAACTAAGTCATTAATAGCTAATCATTGTGCAATGCTGCTGATACTGTGCTAAACCAATTTTTCAAGACAAATTCACTTGGTGCAGGGAGAGACCCCAAGACCCCTGGGAAGAAGGCACTGGTGACAATCAATCTGTAAGTGCCTGCTATACATCAGACACTGTCCTAGGATCAGGGAATACAAACACAAAGAGTGGAACAATCACTCTCATGAGGTGCTTGCATTCTAATGGGGAGATAACAAGAACATCTAAAAACATCTAAAAATATCCAGCTTCAATATAAAGTTAATAAATGCAAATATATACAAAGGAGATACAAGGTGGTTTGGGAGGGAAGGAGGGCACTGGATGCTGAGGTGGAGGCGACAAGGAATCTGGTAAGGCTTCATGTAGAAGATGTAATCTGAATTGCATCTGGAAGGAAGAGGAGGACCCTAGGAAGTGAAAGTAAGGGAAGAGGTATGGCCAATGCAAAAACCTGGAGATAGGATGTGGAATGATGTGTGTGATGGGTGTGAAATATTGAGAGGACAGTTTGGTGGGATTGCAGAATGTAGGAGAGAACATAATGTGATGGTGAATCTGACACAATGGGTTCGGGCTGGTGTATATGTATGTGTGTGTGTGTGTGTGTGTGTGTGTGTGTGTGTGTTGCAACTGAAGTTCTAAGCTGGCTGAAGGGGGTGGAGTGGAGGGGTTGTTTGTTATATTTTCTGGCTAAGAGCACGTTGCATATTTCCATGACCTAGGGAAGTCATCTCTGAGAAGAGGTCTTGGGAGAAGGAAGGAAATGGATGTCAAGGATATTGTGTAAGCAGGATGAACAGGTCTTCATAACTGATATGATGAGGGTAGGGGGATGTGGCAGGTAAGGAAGAGACTGGGAAGACTATGAGGTTGTGAACTTGGATGGCTGGAAGGATTGTGGAAATGCAGAAATAGGGAAGTTTGGAAGGGGGAAACTTTACGGACATAATGAGTAGAAAGCAAGAACAAATGAAAGGAAGAAAAAGGAAGAAAGAAAGAAAGAAAGAAAGAAAGAAAGAAAGAAAGAAAGAAAGAAAGAAAGAAAGAAAGAAAGAAAGAAAGAAAGAAAGAAAGAAAGGAAGGAAGAAAGGAAGGAAGAAACAAAGAAACAAAGAAAAAGAAAGAAAGAGGTCATAGTCAAAATTGGAGCATAGAAGCAGGAGAACTCCTTGGCTCCCACCATAATCACCTCAAATATCTATAAAATATGACTCTAAATAAATTTTAGAGCTCCAGAACTCATAAAATGACAGAGAAACAAGGCTCCTGCTGAAGACAGCCCAGCAGACAGATGGAAAGGGCTTATCACAGCTCTCTGGGAGCAAAGCCCAGCCCCATGTGGTTTTAGCCCCAGGCTGTCCAGGAGAAGCTCTGGCTGGAGCTGGTTTCCAGAATTACCAACCAACCAACCCATAAGAGCCAAGGACAAAGGGAAAAAGTCAATGGAACTTGGCTAAATTTGGGGGAAGGATGGTGGAAATGCAGAAATAGGGAAGTTTGGAAGGGGGAATGCATCCAGAGCAAGAAGCAGTCTGAAGTGGTGGCCCTGCAGCTGCCTCCACATGGCTGCTTCAGAGCTTGAGACCTGAAAATTGCAGGGTGGCCAAGAAATCATTCAGAGGCTGAGTGCTCTTGCCTTGAACTTCCTGGATCGAGATCGTGGTCTTAGGTGGTGGTCCTGAGGTGCATTTTCAGTGAGCCAAAGCTTGTGGGGGCTGCAGAGACTCCAGCCTCCTAATAGGTCTGGCAGCTGTGAAAAACCCAGAGATTTGGGACAGAGCCCTCCTCTCTGAAAGCAGAGTTCTACTGAGCCCAAAAGTCAACTAACTGACTGGCAGCATGAGAAGGCAAAGGAAGCAAAGAAAGTTCGGTAATCCAACTTTAGATTCCTTTTGGGGGGACAAAAAGGATCAAAGCATGGATCAGGAGGAAGACAACACAGTCAGAACTCCTGCACCAAAAGCTTCCAAGAAAAATGTAGATTGATTACAAGCCATAGAAGAGCTTAAGAAGGATTTTGAAAACCAAATAAGAGAAGTGGTGGGAAAACTGGGAAGAGAAATGAGAATGATGCAAGAAAATCATGATAAGAGATTCACCAACCTGACTGAAGAAAATTCCCTTCTGCCCATGCCCCCAGTCCTCCCAGCCTCTTACTCCTTCAAGCCCCCCCCCCACTCCCCTTGATGATCTTTTCTCTCTGCTGGTCCTACCTGTTCAGGGAAATTGGGACCCAAATCTTCAAGTGGGAAAGGTCCCAGTGAAAGTAGGGGATTGAGGGAAGGAGCATTTTGCAGGTACCTCTTTCATGCTAGGTCAAACTTTATGCAATTCTGGATTTCCTGTTATCTTCTTCCTTCCTCTTCTGCCCCATACACCAGCCTCTAGGAAGTGCTGAGCACCCTAGGACTTCTTCATAACTATGCCTACTAGGGCTGCCACAGCCAGAGGGACTCTTGGGCTGCTGATGTGCCAGCCCCAACCCCCTTACTGCCCAGCATCACCTGAGACTCTGGTGTTCTTTATCTTGGACTCGAGTGCTGTCTCTGAGCCCCTTTATGTACCAGGTACCAAGAGGTGGAATGGGGGGGGGGGCGCTCTAAAGAATTTGGGCCTGAATTCTGTGTCAGGAGTAAGTGATGAACCAAATCTGTGCCCTTAGAGACTCTTGGAAAATGGGTGAGGTTTTCTGGCTCACCCTACCTGCTGCTCAAGAATTTTCACCAATCAGTTTTTGGGAAATGGGATGAGGCCTCCTGCAACCAGATGTGACTATGCCAGCTCAGGATTGACTGTCAAGCCCCAAACTCTTGTTTATTCAGGAGAGGGGGTTCCTGAAGCAGCCAATGATTGGGAAGAATTGGGAGGGGGAAGTAAGGACAAAGTACAGCTTATGGGTCCATCATGGGCAGATGGAAAGTTTCTCAGCAGGAAATAGAAAGCTGGAAGGGAAGCAGGATTAGATGCCTTCCTTGGAGGTTCACCCTTCTTCACACATCAGGAACTGGCTGCAGGGACAAAAAGATTTCTCTGCTTGGGAAGAGAGCTGTGTCTGCCACCCAAAAGGGCTTGAGGTTCTAGAATTAGAATTCAGACTCAGGCCAGGTCAGCTTGTACTTAGGAGAGGCCTCTAGGGAGAGAAATAGTGTGTCAGCTCCGTAATTTCAGTGGTTTACAAGGTGCCCATGAATCTGCAGTCTGGGCCTGGAGCCTGGAAGAGGCTGATGGGAGAGTGGTCTTCGTGGGTTAGCTACTGACACTGAGAAAATGCTGGCATCCAGAAAAGAAAGGAAAAGACAGAAGACCAAGAGTCCAGTTAGGGGACTGGCAGAGAGCCCAATGTATTTAATAGCTAGAGCACCCCTACTGTGCTTTTAGGTTTCCTTTAGCAGTCTGGGGGATGTACTCCCCTCTAGAGATGTGCCTCCAACAGACACTAAGCCTAAGGGGCCAAGGCCCTGGTGCCACCTGGAGCCTCGGTATCTTCCTTCTTCCACAGACCTCTCATGTTCTTCTACTTGCTTCCCTCTCTTGCCTCTGCTAATCCTGTTACTCTCTCTTCCCTCTTTACACTGCTCTGAAATGGCTCCCTACACTTAGGTCTCCTCTCCATGCTTCTTTGCTTCTTCATTCCTTGGCCCGTATCTCCAGCCCCATCAATTATCCTAGGACTGCCCTATACCTTCCCCTCTGCCTCATGATATCTCTTCCTGCAGGATGCTGCCTGCCCCAAAGTGGATATCTCATCAGCTGGGCCTGGCAGGCTTGGAGTCTGGGTTTGCTTCCATCCTGCTTATGGCCTTTCTGGCCTTTGGCACCTGTATCCTGGTCAGGTGCCTAACCTGTGTCCAACAATACTATATCAACTGCCAGAGGCTACGATGCTTCCCTCAGCCACCTCTTAAGAACTGGTTCTTTGGTCACCTGGGTTTGGTAAGTGGGGAACCTGGGGTGGGGACTGGGGGAGTCAATGGAGACAGAGGGTGTAGGCCTGAAGGGACTAATGGACTGGGGAGAACTTGGGCTGGAGAATGAGAATGGGAGGGTTAGGAGGGCTGAAAAGATGAGGTCACTAATGGGGTAAGGAGGGACTGAGGATGGCCTTTAAATTACCAATGTGGTCAAATTCGTGGAACTACGGGCCTGGTCTCCTAGACTAGATGATAGAGCTATCATGATGAAAGACGAAACAGATGAAAGACAAAAGGTCCATGGGCCACTGAAGAAATTACTGGAATCTTCAAGATTCCCTAATGGCAACTGATAGGATTCAGAGAGGGATTATGAGGACTGCAATACTAAGGGCTTGGCAGGACTGAAGGGTTTTGGGGAGTGTTGGACAGAGGAGGAAGGATCAGGGGGCTGAGAAGATAGAGAATCAAAGGTGATCAGGAGTCTGAGAACCTTGGAACATTAAGGGGCCAAGGGTGGGGAGAGTGGGGGAAGGACTGAGCTAAAGGGTTGCTGAAAAATGGTGGCTATGAGGAAAGCCTGTCTTAGAAGGATGATCTGAGCATTCTGTCTCTTCCATTTCTCTGGTTGGTAGTAATGGAATTGCCTATCCTCAGAACTGTCCCAAGGAAAACTAGGGAGGGTGGCTGCCTTCTCAGTGTGATGTGGAATCGTCAAAAAGGCTTAGGGCCCAGACTGAATACCAAGACTAACATAGGTCCAATGTGTCCTGTTGGATCTGGATCAAGGGCAACAAAGCCGCCTTGTACCATTCTCTTCCTTCGGATTTAATTCCCTCTCTTATCTACCCACCAGGCACCTTCCCAAGCCAGAGCATTTCTGTCACCATACCAGAAACCTCTGGAATAGACAGAGATTGAGGGCAAAGACTGAACCTGTATGATGTAGGTGAGAGAGAGGAAAGGAGACCTAGTTAAAACTCTGATTCTGAAACTTAGTTATGTAACTATGAGGAGACAGGCAGCTGGCAGAGTAGACAGAAGTCTGGCCTTAGAGTCACAAAGACCTGGAAAATTCTCCTTGTTTTGCTTGGCCCCAAGATTCAGAATGAGCTGCAACACCTTTCAGAGATAAAGTCAGCCAATAAACATTTATAAAATGCCTACTATGTGCCATTTGGATTCAAATCACACCTCTGATATATACTGGTTGTGTAATGCTAACCAAGTCCCTAAACTTCTTAGAGCTCTGGGCATCTCTCCAAGACTTTATGTTGTGGAGAAGGTGGTGACCTGCATTGGTAAAGGGAGTATCTTCCTCCTGAAATTCCCTCTATAAATGAAATTATAGGTCTAGTCTACATCTGTCTCACTAACTGTGAGTAAATTAGAATTGTTCTTCATCTGTATAAGATGGAAAAGTTGCTTACTCTTGCCCTAGCCCATGGACCAAAGCTCTCCTTCCCTCAGCTTTCCCACGTCCACTTCAGCCTTCTGAGAATACTCAGTTCCTGTCCTGACCTAGTCTTTTGAATTGTATTTGTTTGATCCTAGGTTGAACCCTTACACCCTTCTTTCATTTATTTTTTTTCTTGGAAAATTTTTTTTATTAACTCTTCTTTATTTTTAGTGCACATCGTTCATTTCCACAAAATTTTGAGTCACAAATTTTCTCCCCATCTTTCCCCTACCTACCACCACAAAACAGCAATCCTCCTCCCTATATACCCCCTCCCCCAATCTGCTCTCTTCTATATCCTCCCCCATAACCACCTGACTTTTCCTTAGGGCAAGAAGGCTCTCCCTACCCCAGTGCCTGTATATATCTTATTTCCCAGTTTCATGTACATCATCATCATCATCACCGTATATGTATATGTATTTTTTTAATATTTGATTTTAAAACTTTAAATTCTAGATTCTTTCCCTTCCTCCCCCATCCCTTGCCCCCACTGGAAAGACAGGCAATTCAATACAGGCCCTGTGTGTTTAGATATGCAAAATATCTCCACAATAGACATGCTGTGAAAAACTGACCATATTTCCCTCCATTGTATCCCACCCCCCACTTGTTCTATTCTCTACTTTGTCCCTGTCCCTTTACAAAAGTGAGTGCTTATAACAACCCTCCCCCCATCCTTCTCTCCCCTCCATCATCCCCCTCTCATCCTCTTCCCTCCACTCTCCTGTAGGGCAAGATACCCAATGTAGAATGCATGTCATTCCCTCTCTAAGTCAAATTCAATGAGAGTAAGGTTGACCAGTTCCCTTTGCCTCCCTGTTCTTCCCCTCCATTGTAACTGTTATCCCTTGCCTCTTCTATAAGAGATAATTAACCCATCCTGTCCCTCCCTATCTCCTCTCATTAAATTCCTCTCCCACCTCTCAGTTTCACCTTTTAAATATAATCTCTTCTTATTCAATTGATTCTTTGCCCTCTGTCTATGTATACCTGTACATATATATATA
>CM053594.1:51961878-51974341 GCA_028646575.1 Pseudocheirus occidentalis
TTTTTTTAGCCAAAATACACCTTTTAGATAGGGGGGATAGATTCAGAAATGGGAATCATTTTAGGGGCTCAGTGGAGAAGAGACTGGAATGCAGAGAGCCATCAGAGGCCTGAGGAGATTAAAACACAGGCAGATATTATTTTTGAAAAAAATTTTTGGAGGGGCAAAGGCAAGGGAATTGTGGTTAAGTAATTAACCTAAAGTCACACAACTAGTAAGTGTGTCAAGTGTCTGAGGCTGGATTTGAACTCAGATCCTATTGACCCCAGGTCTGGTGCTCTATGCAGATTATTCTTTTTTAAAATTTTATTTTACTTTATTTTTAGTTTTCAACATTCATTTCCACAAGATTTTGAGTTACAAATTGTTTCCCTGTCTTTCCTCTACTCCCTACCCCAAGATAGTGATCCTACTGAATACTCCTTCCCGAATCTGCTCTCTCTTACATGCTCCCCCATCCTCCCTCTAACTTTCTAGGAAGGCAAAATGGATTTCTATAACCCAGTTCCTGTATATCTTATTTTCTAGTTGCATGTAAAAATATTTTTAACATTTGTTTTTAAAATTTGATTCCCAGATTCTTTCCCTTTCTTCTCTCCTCACCCACCAGCACTGGGAAGCAATTCAATATAGGTTGTGCATGTGTAGTTACGCAAAACCATCCCATAGTAGTTATATTATGAAAGACAAACTGTATTTCCCTCCATCCTATCCCATCCTCCACTTATTCTATTTTCCATTTTGACCCTGTGCCTTTTCAAAGTATGTGCTTTTAATTATCCTCTCCCTTAATCTACCCTCCCTTCTATCATTCTCATTTTTATCCCCTTCCCCATAATTTCCAGATTTTCCCCTCAAGCATTATACTCAGTTTTGCTAGATAGGTGATTCTTGGTTTCAATCCTAGTTCCTTTGACCTCTGGAATATCATTCCAAGACCTTTGATCCCATAGTGTGGAAGCTGCTAGATCTTGTGTTATTCTGATTGTGTTTCCACAATATTCAAATTGTTTCTTCCTGACAGCTTGTAATATTTTCTCCTTGACCTGGGAATCCTGGAATTTGGCTATGACATTCCTAAGAATTTTGTTTTTGAGATCTTTTTCAAGAGGTGATCAGTGAATTATTTCAATTTCTATTTTGCCCTCTGGTTCTGGAATACCAGGGCAATTTTCCTTGAGAATTGCTTTCTTTTCTTCCCCAATAAAAGTAGCAAAGTTTATTGTAATGTCAATAGAGCAAGCTAGATTCTTAATGATCTGCAACATAATGAGAGTGAGACTGATACTTATATACAAAAAAAGGACAATGAAGAGATCTAGATGGGAGTGAGGAGTGGTAAATAGTCTAGGAGGGGTGAAGAGCCACTGTGAAAGGAATATTAAGTCACGTGGAGCCTGTCTAGAGTGACTGAAAAGACTGTCAAGTATTAAGGTGGTCTGGCCTAGGTCAGATGCTTTGGGTGAGATGCCAGTGATCTGGGCTGCTGAAACCTGTGAGAACATTCAGAGACTGGGTTCCTTTCAAAGACATGGTATTTTCCTTTTAGGGGGTCCATATTCCATCACTCCATCATGCTTATAACTATAGAGTTGTTGTTGTTCAGTCCTTCAGTCTTATTGTACAAGAATTTCATGAAGACTGATTTCTAGGCTCTTTTTTTGATCGTGGATTTCAGGTAGTCCAATAGTTTTTAAATGATCTCTCCTGGATCTATTTTTCAGATAAGTGGTTTATGCAGTGAGATATTTCACATTGCTTTCTATTTTTTCATTTGTTTGGATCTGTTTTATAATATCTTGATTTTGCATAACACCATTAGCTTCTATTTGCTCCAATCTAATTTTGAAGGAATTATTCTCTTCAGTGAGTTTCTGAAATTTCTTTTCCATCTGGACAATTCTACTTTTTAAGGGATTCTTCTCCTCAGTGGCTTTTAGGCCTCTTTTGCCGTTTGAGTCAGTCTATTTTTTTAAGTTGTTATCTTCTTCAGTCAGGTTGTTGACTAGCTTTTCATGATTTTCTTGAATCATTCTCATTTCTCTTCCCAATTTTTCCTCCACTTCTCTTACTTGACTTTCAAAATCCTTCTTGAGCTCCTCCATAGCCTGTAACCAGTTCATATTTTCCTTGGAAGTTTTTGATGTAGGAGTTTTGATTACATTGACTTCTTCTGGTACCATGTTTTGATCCCTTTTTGTCCCCCCAAAAGAATTCTATGGTCTCATTACACTTCCTCTACTTGCTCATTGTGCCAGTCAATTACTTGACTTTTGAGCTCTTTACCATGGTAGAACTCTGCTTTTCGAATGGAGAGAGCTATGTTCCAAATCTCTGGGGTTTTCACAAATACTGTCAGAGCTATGAGGAGGGAGCCCTCTCTACAGACACCCCAAGCTTTGGCACACTCGTCACACACCCCAGGACTACCACCCAAACTTCAATCCAGATCCAAGCAGGTCAAAACAAGAGCACTTACCCTCTGAATGATTGCTTAGTACCTCTATGATCTGCAGGTGAGGAGGTCCAGACACAGCCATGCAGCAGCAGCTGCAACTTCCATGCCTCTTCCCACTCTGTACTCCAGGGCAGGGGATTGACCAAACTGTTTCATCATCCAGTTCCGACACAGCTCTCCATTGACATTTTCCTTTTTCTTTGGTGTTTATGGGTTGAGAAGTCTGGAAATCACCACAACTGCCAGTGATTCATTCTTCTGAATTTGGCTTTGGCCAGTCTGTGCCACTGGTCAGGGACACCTCAGGTCCAGACCTGTGCACCTCACGCGGAACTGTTCTCGGCTTTTAGATAGGTATGATAGACCCTTCCTGTTGGCATGCCAGGCTACCTTCAGTGGGAGATTTGTTTCTCTCTGTCTCTGAAACCACTTCTCAGGGAAGGAGGGAGGACTGTGATATATGATGGTGAATGGGATGAACTCTGCAAGCCTCATTTTGCTTCTGTTATCTTTGAACTAAGAAAGACAGAGGAAAGAATGGTGAACCAGAAAAGGAAATCTGGTGAGAGAGACACACAGAGAGAAAGAGTATAAAGGTTCATCCAACTTCCCTCAATAGATTCTAGTCTCCAGACCCAAGTAAAACTACCCAGCACACTGAAAGAACTGGGAGATGGAAACACTACACAGCTCTAGCTACACTTTAAAGGAATGATCTGCAGGAATGGAAGAGGAGTTGTAGGTTCTGATTTTTGAAGGATGAAAGGAGATGGCAAGCTCTAGGCCAATGAGTTTGACTTTGATTTATCCTCTCCCTCACTCATCTTTATTCTTTCCCTCTCTACTGGTTCTTTTCTTGCTGTCCCCAAACACAACTGCTACCCATCCTTTGGGGGAAAAAGCAAACTTTAGTAGACCCTACTTACCTTTCTCACAAGCTATTGTCCTTTCCCTTGTCTCTCTTTCTCAGCCAAATTTCTTGTATAAGGTGTCTACACTCTTTACTTCCAATTCCTCTGTTCTTGCTCTCTTCTAAACTCTCTGTGGATCTGGTTTCCAACCATATGACTTAAATGAAACCTCTATCTAAAGTTGCCATGATTTCACTTTTGTTGTCAAATGCCCTGATTACAATCTTTGGCAAAATCATATCTTCAAATGCAAAATGTAGAAAGAGTATCTTGACTTTGGCATCATCATCATCATCATCATCATCATCATCACTGTTGCAGGCAATTACATAATGCCTTAAGTTTTACAGAGCACTTAAATATTTTGTATTCTTTTGTCCTCAAAACAACTTTGGAGGCAGATGCTGTCATCCCTATTTCACAGATTAGGGAACTGAGGCTGAGGAAGATTAAGTGACTTGCTTATGATCCCATAACTATTTAAATGTCTGAGGCCAGATTTGAAGTTGGATCTTCCTGACTCCAGATCCAACAATCTAGCCACTGTTCACATCTATCTGCCTCTACAAATTAGACTTGGTATTGACCTTTAGAACACCAAACAATGAGTAAATTACCAAGCTTATCTTATCAGTTATTTTCACTTAAGTGAAGTGAATTACTCTGTGGCATAGGTCACTGGTGTACATAAACTTAGTAACATTAGAGGACTGATAATATAGTTTTTTTTTATTGGAGGAAATACAATTTCTATTCCTCACCTGGGTTGCCATGAGTGAAACATTTACTTAGGCCAGTATTTTGTTGCTTTTTTAAACTGTGGACTAATATGTTCCCTTAAGCTAAGTCCAATCACTTGGCTCAGACATCTTCTGTTGTGCCAAGCAATTTAGTCCTGAACAAACTACAGGGGCACAGTGGTGACTAGGAGACCACTCAAGTACCTGATAGGAGAAATCCTAGGGAGAGGTGGATAGAAATGGCAATGACTGAGCAAGAAATCCCAGATTGAGAATGAAAGGTGACCCAGAACTACAATAAAAAAGCCCCAAATGACACAGAAGACACACTGTGTGCTGATAAAAGGAGATTCAGAGGGGACTCAGAAGACTACCGACTCCCCTGATCAGACAGACAACTGCAACACTCTGACTGAGGACACTGAAATCTTTTATCCCACACCCACAGAAGAGAATCCAGAGAATAAAGATCAGAATCAAATCGAGCTGACCACCTCATCCAAGAACATAGTAGAGGTTTGAGTCTAGCCCTAGTATTAGATTTTAATACACAGAATATACTGCACACTAGTAAGACATATTATGATCAAGAATGATCCAAGAGGAAAACCTAGAATTGAAGAATGACTCACAATAACTGCAATCAGGACTTTTTGAAAGAAAATGCCTTGATATCAGACACTACAAGGGCATTTGAAAGAAAAAAAGCAAGATATACAAAATGGATTGCAGAAGAAGGGAAGAACCTGGCTGATTCTGGATGTAGTCTATAATGATTTAAAGTCAAATAAGGAAGCTTAGAGGCTAATTGGACTCTTTAGGTTCTAGAAAACCAATATTCCCACTTGAAGATTTTGATGGTCCCTATTTACCAAGTCACTCACCAACTTCTTTTGAGTGGTGTTTGGAATAGGTTGCAGTCTTAAAAGGCCTCTTGATTGATTCTATGAGGCCTGTGGTTTGGTATGTTTCTGTCCATAAGGATCAGGCCAACTGGAACTTTTCACAGACACCCCCAACTCCAGATTTTGCCACATTAAATAATCAGCAAACCTCTGGATTCACAAGTTCCCAAAACAGCCCCTCTATACCACACTTGAAAAACAATTGCTTGCTTGTTATGGGATCCTTATTGTCACCCATCTTCGATGTAACAAGGGCACCCAGGAGTGTGACTTGGAGCTGCAACAGAGCTGGAACAACAGCAACAGGAGGAGGAAGAGCAGGGGAGGAGGAAGAAAACTATGTTGAACATGAGCAAAGGGACAGGCCACCAGGAGGACAGGAAGATGTGGATGCAGGCCTTTCTGATGACCATGGATAAGAAATATGTAAAGAGCATTTGGGATCTTCTGAAAAAAGCAATCCAAGAGGACCAGTGTAAGAATAACAGTGGTCTCAGTTTTGAGGAACTATATAGAAATGCACATACTATGGTTTTGCATGAACATGGAGAAAAACTCTTCATTGGACTAAGCACCTCATAAATAATGTGTGAGAAGACGTACTAAACTCATTGAATAGCAACTTTCTTCAAACACTAAATCAAGCTTGGAATGATCATCATACAGCTACAGTAATGATTTAAGATATTCTAATCCATATGGACCATGTCTATATCCAGCAAAATAATGTGGAGCATGTCTACAATTTGGGATTAATTATTTTTCCAGATCATGTTGTATGATATGGCTGTATTAGAGATCACGTCAGGCAAACTGTGTTGGACATGACTGCAAGAGAGAGGAAAGGAAAATTTATAAACAGAGGTACAATAAGAAATGATTGCCAGATGTTAATGATTCTAGGTCTTGAGGATCTAGTTTATGAAGAAGATTTTGAAGCCTCATTTTTGGATATGTCTCCAGAATTCCTGCAGACATCTTGGATATATCCATGCTTCCCATAATGACCATGATCCTTCTCTCTGTTTGTCATCTTGACTTCCAATGGACATCCTCCAGGGTCCCCACCTGCCCTGTCTCTATATTTTTCCTCTTTTCTATACCCAGTTGCAGTATGCATTCCCTAAGCTCAAGCATCCATCTCTCTACCTCACATTCACTGTCTCCAAAGCCCTCTAGGTAGCATGGAGCTCCGACTCAGTTTTCTAGCCAATGCGACCTGAAGGTGAACCAATGTTACAGGAGGGCCTTACTGTTACTATAATGGTCATTGATGCCCAAAAATACTAGTCCTGGCAAGGTTTACTTTTCTTCTGAAAAAGACATAGGATCACTTGCTAATACCTGTATACTAGTACATTTCAGCAGAGCTGAACCACGAAAGTGAGAGGAGAGAAAACATCATTTGACACACAAAGGCAAGATAACTCAGGACAGTTCAACCAGTCCAACTCTCACTCAATTCTGTTTGCAGTGAAAATTCCCTATGTCCAACTCTGTCCAATGTCCAAGCTCCCTCCAATCCTGTTTTCTTGCTGGCTTCCTCTCCAGTCTCTTTCTGGGCTCACATCTATCTTCTCCTCATCCAAGCTTCCTGTACCCATATCCATGCCCAGTCTTGTCCTGCCTCCTATAGTCTAGAGCAACTCCCTCTAGCTCTAGGCTTGGAGATCAGACATTTTTTTTTAAAGTACCTCTTCTCTGTCTCTGCTCTCTGTACCTATGGAAAACCAAGGTCAACTTCTGTTGTCTGGATGCCACTGTCTTCACTTTTTTCCAAAGCCAGATCCATAGTTCCTCTAGACCACACCTCAGACTTCACTCCCAAAGGCAAGAGGTAAAGGTAACTGAACCAGACGGGAATCTGGTCAAAAGTTAGAGCAGAGAGGGGAGCTAGAGATACAGGTCAGAAAAGGCCTTTGTCCTAGTTCTGTGAGCACAGATTATTTATAGGTGAAAGGACATGAGAGATTAGAAGCCAGGGTCCTAAGGTCATTCCCTACAGTAAGAGCTACATTCCTTCTCCTCCCTTTCTCTTCCCTTTCCCAACCACCATGTCTTCGTTAGAGATAAATGCAACCCTTCTCGCTAAGTCAAGATCCTTCACCCTAACTGTACCAGTATGGCACTCCCTGTTTCACATTCCCTTCCCACTCCTCTCATCTCCTTTTCACTCCTTTCTTCTAGCTGGCACAGGAGATAGATAGCTGGACCTGGAATCAAAGATATGTGAGCTCAAATCCAGTTTCAGATGTTGCCTAGGTATTTGATGCTGAGCAAGTATTTTACTCTCTGTATACTTCACTTTATTCATCCGTAAAATGGGAATAATGATATAGTACTAATCTCATAGAGTTCTTGTGAGCATAAAATGAGATTAGATTTATATAGAACTTTGAAAACATCATAGCCTTCTATAAATACTACTTATTATTAGACTATTTTATACCCTGCTCATGCCATCACTTCCCTAATGCCATGGTCCTCTTCAAAAAAGGACAAAGACAACGACAACAACAACAATCCCTTTCCAATTTTGCTTAAATAAAAAAAGAGGAAAGGGGCCCCCAGGAAATAGGCAAAGTGTGAAGGACACTTGCAGTTTGGGGAATTCCTGGCACACAACTGCCTCTGGCAGTAAGCAGTCTTCTTCTGGAAGACAAAGACTGCCCATTTTGTCAGTATTGAGAATCATCAAATTCTGTTCATTCTCCCTCTACATCTATCCCATTATTTTCATTGTCTAACTCTCACCCTTGTTCAGATGTATATCACTTCTCTCCTGGAAAGTTACAGCAAGGTTCCAACTGGACTTGCCATCTGCCTGGAGGAGCACCTGCTTAGACCAGCCTTTTTCTTTGCATGGCCTGTGCTTTTCTCCTAGACACTACCAGCTTGGGCCAAGAAATGCAGTGGAAGGAGGGGATTGAAGGGAAGAGAGGAAGAGGAGTCACTAGGAATTATCCAGAACTACGAATGAAATATTCTCATCTCCCCCATCCTTAAAAACTCTTGCTTAATGCTTCCATCTCAGTTAGCATCCTGTAGCTGTCTTCAAAGTCATCTACAGTTTGAGATCCCATCCTTTTCCTTTGCTATGTTCTTTCCTCTCACTCTTTTCTGGCTCCTTTGTTGTTCTGATTTCATCATTTAACTGAAGCTTCTCTTTCCCAAAATTCCTAATGATCTTTTAGTTGCCAAATCTAATGGTCTTTTCTCAAATGTCATCTTTTGTTACTGTTGTTTTGTAATTCTAAGATTAATTTTTAAAAATTAGACCCTTTTATTTCCAAACTGAAATCTATTTCTTCCACTTTCTATTTCCCTACTTCTTACCCCTTTTAAGAATGCAAGAATAAAAACTCCTGTTACAAAAATGTATAGTGAATCAAAGTAAATTCTAATATTGACCGTGTGCAAAAAATATATGTCTCAATCTGCACTCTGACTCCATCATCTGTCTCTCAGGAGATGGGCAACATGCTTCATCATGAGACCTCTGGAATTGTGTTTGGTCACTATACTGATTAAAATTTCCAAATCTTTCAAAGTTGTTTGTCTTTACAATATTTTTTGTTATCTGTAATCTGTTCCCCTGGTTCTGTTCCCTGACTTTACATCAGTTCATACATGTCCTCCCAGGTGTCTCTGAAACCATCCCCTTCATCGTTTCTTAGTGCATAATAGTCTAATCTCACATATATACCATAACAATTTGTTTAGTGATTCCCCAACGGATAGGCATCTCCTCAGTTTCCAAATCTTTGCCACTACAAGAAGAGTTGCTACAAATATTTTTGTATCTATGTGTCATTTTCTTCTTCTGTTGATTTCTTTGGGGTGTAGATCTTGTCCTCATTCTTTTTGACCTCACTGAAGCTTTTGACCCTCTCAATCACCTTTTCCATCTGGATACTATCTGTTTTCTCTCTAGGTTCTCTCTAGGGTAAAGGACACTACCCTCTTGGTTCTCTTTCTATCAGTCTAATGTCTCCTCAGTCTCCTTTGCTCATTCCTCATCCACATTGTGCCTGCTAATGGGGTGTCCTCAAGGCTCTGTCTTGAGCCCCCCTTCTCTCTTTGTTCTATACTATCTCAGTGATCTCTTCAGCTCCAATGGGTTTAGTTATCTCTATGCAAATGATCCCCACACCTAGGCATGTGCTGGAACTGGTTTCCAAGAGCTGGTTATCAAATTTTCAGGTCAGAGCTTCATTTATTTTTTTGGTGATGGTCTAATCTTAAGAAATATAGAGGAAATGTGAATAATTCAGATTAAACTTAAAAGTGTGTCATGTATTTATGTATTATGTATGTATGTATGTATGTATGTATGTATCTATCTATCTATCTATCCATCTATTTATTTATTTTAGAGAACCAGTGGCTAAATATTTGCCAGCACACTCCTGCCCAGATCTAGGTGTCCATTCCTAACCTGTTTCCTGAACTTCAGTCATCCATCATCAAATAATTTCCAGTCATCTCAAGCTGAATGTCCCAGAATCATCCCAAACCCAATATATCCAAGACAGAATTCATCATCTTTCTTGGAAAAAAAGCTTTACTTGCTACTGCATTTTTCTGTTATTATGAAGGTCCCAGCTGCCCTTCCAGGTTCATGACCTCAATGTATCTCATCCTTGAATCTTCACTCACTCTCACCCCACAAATCTAATCCATTGTCAAATGTTTCTATTCCATCAAAACTCTCCTACTTGTCCCCTTATCTCCACTCAGACAGGACTACCAAGGTGACTTTTCTAAAACATAGATCTGACCATGTCATCCACCCTGCTCACTGAACTCTAGTGACTGCCTATTACTTCTAGGACCTTTTTTTCTTTACCATTTAAAACTCTTTATAACCTACATCTCCAGTCTTCTAATGCTTCTGTCACTTTCATGAATTCTGTATCCAGCCATACTGATCTACTGGATGTTCATCACAAATGACTCCCTATATCTCACCTCCATGCATTTTCACTGGCTGGTATGCTCACCCTTCCCACCTTTTGCAAGAGGTCTTTCCTAATTCTCCCCAGCTGTTAGGGCCTTCCCTTCTCAGATTATCTTCTATCAACTCAGTATGTATCTTGTATGTACCTATTATTCACACATTATCTTATTTGTTTATATATGATCTCCTTCATTACAATGTAAGCTCCTTGAGGTCAGGAACTTTTTTCAACTTTCTTTGTATCACCAACACTTAGAACAACACCCGGCACCTAGTAAGTGCTCAATAAATTTCACTGAGTCTATGATTGAAATGGCACTAGCTAAAAGGTTGCTAATTGTACTGCACAGCTAATGCTCCCTTTGCACCTTCTACCCATGGCGCTTGGTTCTGTTCTCTGAAGATGAACAGAACAAATTGAATCTTCCTCCATGTAACAGCCCTTCAAATACTTGATGACAGCTCTCATGTCCACCTTGAGTCCAAGCTTCTGCATGCTGGACATCACCAATTCCTTCCACCAATTCTCAAACAATAGATTGGATACTCTTCACTAAATTGATAATTATACTCTGAATATTCTCTAGTCTATCAGTAGCCTTAAACCATGGGGCCCAGAATTGAACACAATACTCCAGATGTGGTCTAAGGAGGTAAAGTAGGGAGGGACTGAGATCTCAGTGTTCTTGGAAGAAATACCCCTTTTATTCAGACCCAAATCACATCACTTTTTTTGACTGCTACTTCACATGGCTGGCTGGCATTGAACTTGCAGTCCACTAAAACCTCCAGATCTTTTTCAGCATAAGTGAAGTCTAACTCAATCTTTTACTTGTAAAGTTGATTTTTGGACTTTACATTTATCCCAATGGAATTCCACCTCATTAGATTCAATCCAATGTTCAAGATTTGCTTGTTTCTTTATTCTTTCTTCTATAATGTTAGCTACCCCTTCCATTTTGCACCATTTATGTATGTGACAAAGAGACAATGATAGACCCTCTCCTTCTGAAGCCATCATCCATGCATATGGCCCTCTATTCCTTGCCTTCTGTCGTGCTTTCGGGTAAAGTTTTGGAGACAGCTATGACCTTGTGAGCCTCAAAAGCTACCAAAAGTCTGGGAGCTGGAGCACATACCAGGTTTTGTGGCCAGGCAGCCCAGCATCAAGACCCTGAGCAATGAAGTGAAGGATGTAATATAGTGCTAGCTGAAACACATGAACTTAGCAGCAAATGGGGCGAGGGTAAATGCCATGCTGACACTGCAGTAGGTTTTACCCCATTCTCTGCAGAGACTGAAGTGGCATAGAAAAGGGTATGGCCAGCAGTGTTGGGGAAAATGTTTTTACTGTTGTTTTTGTTTTTGTCTTGTGATTAAAGTAAGTATCCATTTAGCAAAGTTTACTGATGTTCATTCATTAAGTGGATCTGGTACACTAATCACTGGCAGCTAATGGTTGGGGAAATACCAACATGAGGATTTGCTTAAGCCAATAGAATTAGTCAAAGATACCTACAACCACCTGGGGTACCCTCCAACCCTGATGGTTCTTGCCTTTCCCTGGGAGAATGAGTCCAAAGTATTCCACCTGGGGTATCCCTCCAACCCTGATGGTTCTTGCCTTTCCCTGGGAGAATGAGTCCAAAGTATTCCTACTCAGGTAATTCATATCTTTCCATCTGCTCCATTAGAATAGTATAAAATTCACTGTATTCCTTTCATATACTAGTTTTGTAATCCTTACCGCGCCCCCCCAAAAGAAAAAAAGATATGAGGTTGGTATAGTATGATTTGTTCTTAATAAAGTGATGGTGATTCTTTACAATCCTTAATTCCCCTGTGTAGATGATCAACAATCATCTTTCATGATGGATTCCAGACTTCTCCCAAGAACCAAAATCCTTGGCCTAGAAACTATAGACTTTTCTGGAGCCTCTTTAAAAAGCATACCATTTGCCCTTGTCTATTCTTTTTTTTTTTTTTAAGTTGGGCAGTCTGACTTTATTAGGCAAAGGCAGGCCTGACACCTTAGGTGCTCTTGGGGGGGGCGGGTTCGCTTCTTCTTCACCACCACTGGCTTCTGGCTCCAAAGGATGGCACTGAAGGATGGCACTGGCCCGGCACAGAGCGGCCATACGGAGATCTTTGTTCTTCCGAATGATGTGCCGGACACTGTTCAGTGTGGCCCGGGTATTTTTGTTGATTGTGGTCCTGACATAGGAGGTGGCAGGCTTCCTCTGACCTGCCCGCCGCTTCAGCACCACCACGATGCCCTTGCCGTCGGCCGCCGGCTCGATGCCCACCGTCTTCCGGTGAATCAGCCCGTTGTAGCGAAACGAGTTTCGGGCCTTGAGGTTGTTGGGCTTGGTGCTGTAGGTCTGCTTGTTGCGCTTGATGAGGAAGCTGGAGCAGTTCCGAAGGACCATCCACTGCAGGTGGGCCGACATGGCGGGGGCTGCACTCGCGGCGGCTCCCGGAGACAGAAA
>CM053594.1:51983005-52006106 GCA_028646575.1 Pseudocheirus occidentalis
CTACAAGATGCTAGATGAGATGGAAGCATTAAGCAAGAGTTTTTAAGGAAGGAAGAGATATGAATATTTCACTCATTCCTCTGGGTAATTCCTTGTGATTCTTCATCCTTCCTTCTCTCCAATCCCCTCCTTCCACTGCATTTCTTGTCCCCAGCTGGTACTGTCCAGGAGGAAAGCACAGGCCCTGTAAATTAGAAGCCTGGTCTAAACAGGTGCTCGACTAGGCAGGTGGCAAATCCTCCTGTGACTTTCAAGGAGAGCAGTGATATAGATCTGAACAAGGGTGAGAGTTAGAAAATGAAACTAATGGGGCAAATACAGAGAGAGAATGAACAGAATTTGGTGATTCGGGATATTGACAAAATGGGCAGGAGGCTAGTTAATGCCAGAGGCAGTTGGGTGCCAGGAATTCCCCAAACTGTGGGTGTCTTTCACTCTTTGACGATTTCCTTGGAATTGTTTTTCTCTTTTTTAATTGGAGGAAAATTGGAAAGGGGCAAAATAGTAAAATAATAAGTAGTATATGTATATATATATATATATATATATACACATACATATATACATATATGTATACACACACACACATATATGGCATTAAAGCTTGTAAAATTCCATATGAATCTACTCTCCTTTTATCCTCACAACAATTCTGGGAGATTAGTGTTATTATCACTATTCCCATCTTACAGATGAGGAAAGTGAAGTATACAAAAGTTAGAAGATTTCCTCAGGGTCAAATAGCTAGTCAACGTCTGAAGCTGGATTTCAACTCAAATTTTTTCTTATTCCAAGTCCAGCTATCTATCCCCTGCACCACCTAGAAGAAAGGAGTGAAAAGGAGGTTGAGAGGAGTGGGAAAGAAATGTAAAATAGGGAGTTGGATGGGAGTCATCCCATCATGAAGGATGGGATGAAGGGTCTTGACTTTGGGAGAAGGGTCACATTTATCTCTCTAATCAGGATATTGTGCTTGGGAAAAGGAAGAGAAGGGGAGGAGCAGGAAAGTAGTTCTTAGTAAAGGGAGTGACCTTATGAGCCTGACTTCTAATCTCTCTTGTCCTTTCACATACTAATAATCTCCGCTCAAAGAACTAGGACAAAGGTCTTTTCTGCCCTGTATCTTTAGCTCCCCTCCCTGCCCTAGTTTCTTCCCAGATTCCACTCTGATTCAGTGACCCTTACCTCTTGCCTGTGGAGGTGGAGTCTGAGGTGTGTTTTAGAGATTCTGGGGATCTGGCTTTGGATAAAAATGAGGAGCAGGTGGCACCCAGACAACAGGAGCTGACCTTGGTTTTCCAGAGCTACGGAGAGCAGAGAAAGAGAACAGGTACTCTTTTTTTAAGGCTGATACAGAATCCTTGAGCTAAAGAGGGTGCTTCTCTAGTCTGTAGGAGGCAGGATAAGACTGGGCATGGATATGGGTACAGGAAGCTGGTATGAGGAGAAGATAGAGGTGAGCCCAGAAAGACTGGAGAGGAGGCTGGCAAAAAACAGGAACTGGAGGGAACCAGGACATTGGACAGAGCTGGGCACAGGGAATTTTTGCTGCAAATAGAATTCAGTGGGAATTGGGCTGGTTGAATTGTCCTGAGTTATCTTGCCTTCATGTGTTCTCTTCTCTTCTCTCATTGTCATGGTTCAGCTCTGCTGAAAGAGACCAGTAGGACAGATCTTAGGGAGAGACCCTATGTCTTTTTTAGAGGAAAAAGAGCCTGGCTTACCGAGGGAATAACATACACACTCAATTGGCTATCTAACCCTTCAGGAAAGTAGGGGGAAGGGTATAAAAGGGGGATGATAGAAGGGAGGGAAGATTAGGGAAGAGAGTAGTTACAAGCAAACATTTTTGAAAAGGGACAGGGTCAAAGGAGAAAATAGAATAAATGTGGGGTAGGATAGGAAGGAGGGAAATATAGTTAGTCTTTCACTATATGACTAGTATGGAAATGTTTTGCACAACTACACGTGTATTACCTATATTGAATTGCTTCTCTTCCTGGTGGGAGTGGGTGATGAGGGAAGAAGAGAGAGAATCTGGAACTCAAAGTTTTAAAAACAAATGTTAAAAAACTGTTTTTACATGCTACTGGGAAATAAGATATACAGACAATGGGTTGTAGAAATCCACCATTCCCAAGAAGAAAGTAAGGGGGCAGGGGGAAATGGGAAGTATAGAGGGGGATCTAAGAGAGGTCAGACTGGGGGAAGGAGTAATCAGTATGCTTGTCATCTTGGAGTGGAGGGTAGGGGCGATATTGGGAGAAATTTTGGATCTCAAAATCATGTGGAAATGAATGTTCAAAACTAAAAAAAAAATGTAAATAAATTCTGGGGTAAAAATAAAGTTAACATTAGCTAGGAAAAAATAACTTTGCCTGGATTAGTATTTCTGGGCATCAATGACTGTTATTGTTAATGGTAAAGTCCTTCTGTAACACTGGTTCACCTTCAGGTCACATTGGCTGGAAAACTGAGTAGGAGCTCCATGTTATTTGGAGGACTCTGGAAACAGTGAATGTGAGGTAGATAAGCTTAGGGAATAGATGTTAGAATTGGGTACAGAAAACAGGAAAAATATGGAGACAGGCAGACTTGGGCTTTTGAGGATATCCATTGGAAGTCAAGATGGCAGGCAGAGGGAAGAATAATGGTCATTGGGAGAAGCAGGGATAAGAGCTTTGGGAAGGAATCCTGGAGCCCCAAAGCCATTTAGGGTCTCTGAATAAAGAGGAAAAATTTTAAATTAGTCAGCCTCCAAATCCCAGTTTGTTTTTGGCATGCTTTCTTTTTTCTTTTTTTCTATTCTGCTATATTGCTGTGTTAAATATTTTGTTGCCTCCAAATTCTTTCTCTTTCCTATTGCCATGAACATATGCTCAGCTCTTTTAAAGTGATAATTTATTAAATTTTTGAATAGAAGTGAATTCTATGTCTTCTGAAGATAGGAAACGAGTCTCCAGGAATGTGGATGAGCAAGAGTCTTTTCCTGGATGAAGGATGTAGAACGCTTTCTTTGGGGCATGGTCCTGGCAAAAATCCAAACTGCCTGACCGACAACAGTGTCTAAGTTCACTGGCACCAAGGATTCATTTCAGTCCTTTCTGAATGCTTTACCACCCCTTAATTGAGGGAAGAATGTGAGGGTCAGAGATTACAAATCACCAATCATGCCTAGACATTTTCGGGGAAAAAATTATTTAATTCACTTTAATTTAACAGTATTTTATCTTTTCCCCCAGTTTTATGTCAAGAAGATTTTTAGCACTCATTTTAACAAGATTTTGACTTTCAAATTTTCTCCCTTCTTCCCTTTCCTCCCCTTCTCTGAAAATGGTAGACAGTTTAATATAGTTTATACATATGCTATCATGCACAAAATATTTTCATATTAGTCACAGTTGTGAAAGAAGAAACAGATTTTTTAAAACCCATGAGAAAGAATAAAGTAAGTTTAAAAAATACTTTGATTTGTATTCTGAATCTGTCAGTTCTTTATCTGGATACAGATAAAATTTTCTTTCATGAGTCCTTTGTATTTGTCTTTGTGTATCATTGTGTTCCTGAGATCTGAGTCATTCACGGCTGATCATCACACAATGTTGGTAATACTGTGTACAATGTTTTCTTGTATCTGCTTATTTTACTTTGCATCAATTTGAAAGGTCTTTCAAGGATTTTCTGAAATATGCCTGTTCATCATTTTTTTGTTGCACAATAGCATTCCATTCCATTCATATACCACAACTTGTTTAGCTCTTCCCCAATTGATAGGCATCCCCTCAGTTTCCAATATTTTGCCACCATGAAAAGAGCTGCTGCAAATATTTTTGCACATATAGGTCTTTTACCTTTTTTATGGTCTGTTTGGGATGCAGACCTAATAGTGATATTGCCAGATCAAAGAGTATACACAGCTTGGTTGCCTTTTGGGTATAATTCCAAATTGCTCTCCTGAATGATTGTATCAGTTCACAACTCCACCAATGGTACATCACTGTCCCAACTTTCCTATATCCTCTCCAACATTTATCATTTTCCTTTTTTGTCATATTAGCCAATCTAGTAGGTGTGAGGTAGTATCTCAGACTTGTTTTAATTTGCATTTCTCTAATCAAAAGTTATTTAGAACACTTCTTTATATGCCTTTAGATAGCTTTGATTTCTTCATTTGAAAACCGCCTGTTCACATCCTTTGAAAATTTGTTAATTGGAAAATAGCATGCCTAGTTATAAGAACAGCTCCCCTTCCTCTGGACCCCTGAAGGAGTCCTTGCTAGTTGATGAATTATCCAGACAATGGGGTATTAAGCCTTCTTACTACCCCTAAGAAGCTAGTTTTTGAATGAAAATTCCTGTGTTATCAGTTTACTCATTTGTATATCTGAAATACATTCTCTCTCTATAGGAAAGCTAAGGGGAGAAAGCCTATTAAAAAAAAGTCTTCATTTTGACATCAAGTAACTCAGTCTGCTGATCCATTTAAGGTTTACCTGTCAGGGAAGGCCACAGAATGTTTCATTTTTGGATCTCATTTTGGGGAAGTTAAGGGATTTTCCAAAGGACTAGACCAATCTCAAATGCTATTGCTACTAAACAGGCCATTGGGCAAGACAAAAACTCAACTCCTTTGATGTATTTGAGAGAAAATTTTTTTAATGAGAAATAAAGGTCATGTTGCTTGACAGCCAAGGTTCAAGCAAGAAGTTGGGAGTAGCATAAAAGTGAAGATAACATCACCAAAGCCTTTATTATTGCCCTCTGCATGTCAATCAAGGAGTGGCCTTGTCCTCTTCAGTTCTGCATTGGGTATTGATGTTTCTAAGTTTTATTTTTTCTTGGTCAAACAAAATCTATCTTCTCTTTCACCTTACCCCAACTGAAAAGAAAACAAAAACAAAACCATTTAAAACAAAAATGATAGTTAAGCAAAAACAAATTTCTGAATTCTATGAAGACACAGATTGGCAAGAACTTTGTTAAGCAGACGTAGTTGCATCATTCTTACTTAATAGAATCATATGGTCTCACACCTACCATAGCATAGCATCCTGTATAGCATCCAGATTGATGATGGAGTCAGTCCTTAATCTCTGCCATTCTCTGAAGGACATCAACTGGATCATTCAACTCAACAGAGGATATGTGATGTCTCTAATGGGAACTAATATGTCCTCTATACAACTGTATTTCAGTAGGAGACAGAAATAAAATTCTTCCGCTCGTTCCAACATTAAAAAAGAGAGCCTTTCAATGTCTACTGCTCTTCTCTCCAGGCCCAATACAACTTAGTCAGACTCTAGTCACTACTAAGGAGTAAGTTTAAATACAAATCTTGTCTTTTCCATTCCATCCCTCAAGGCTTTCACACGCTGGCCATGCAGTTTGACTCACTGGGAAGACCTGCTAAAATCTCTGTCACCCAACAATAGCTGAGGTTCACTTGTGTGTTCTTCCCTCATAACAGGTAGAACCATCAATGAATCAGGCAAAATGGTGCTCTCCAAGACTTAAGCCCTCATTGGTAGAGGCACATTGGGCTGGCAGAAGGGGCAAAGCACTGAAACTGGGACTCAAGGTCTCACCCTATGTACAGGCTGTTTGTGATGGGGCTAACACCAGAGAATCCTGGGGAAATGGTTTCTTGAATTACCATTTCCAATGAAAGATGGAGGCCTCCCATGAAATACTCTTCTTGTTGAAGGAGTTATCTTGCATCACTCAACTCATAATAAGCAACTTTGGATGGAGGGCAAGGGTAGGATCATTCAGTAGCAAGAAGGGCACCATAACAAGCAAGCAATTCTTTTTCAAGGCTAGTATAGAGTGGCTGCTTTAGGAACTTATTAATCAAGAGGTCTGATGATTGTTTAATATGACCAAATGTTAGAGGTCTATGAAAGGATCCACTTGGCCTGATCCTTATGGACAGAGACATACAAGACCATAGGCCCCATAGAATCAATCAGGAGACACTGCTGAGTAGCTCACTTTAGGTCTTTTAAGGCTACAATCTATTCCAAACACCCTCTAAAGAAGAGGTTGGTGAGTGACTTGGTAAAAAGGAACCATCAAAATACTCAAATGGGATTATTTTTTTTTCTAGAACTTAAAGATTCTGAATGCTAAGCATTAGCCTCTAAGCTTCTTTATTTGACTTTAGGTCATTATAGACCATATCCACAATCAGCTGGGTTCTTTCCATCTTCTGTATTTCATTTTGTATCTCTTGCTTATTTCAAATTCTTCTGTAGTCTTTGCTACCAAGGCATTTTCTTCCCCAGGGCTCTGATTTTAGTTTTTGTGGATTCATTCTTTCATTTTAGGTTTTCCTCTTGGATCATTCTTAATCCATAATATTTCTTTCCAGTGTTCAGTATCTTCTGTTTATTAAAAAAAATCCTCTAGCCTCAGTTTTTGGTTCAGGCCTAGTACTAGAGCCAGAATCAAACCTCTACTATGTTTTTGGATGAGGCGACCAATCCTAGTTGATTCTGGTATCTGTTCTCTCAGTTCCCTTCTCTGGGTGTGGTTTCCCCATTCTCCACTCAGAGGGATGACAGATTTCAATGTCCTGGGTCAGAGAGCTGCAGGTGTCTCTCTGATCAGCATCCTGGATAGTCTTCTGAGTCTCCTCTGAATCTTCTTGTATCATCAAACAGTGTGTCTTCTGTACCCTTTGGGGGATTTTTGATCATAGTTCTGGTTCACTTTTCATTCTCCATCTGGGATTTCTTCCTTGGTCATTGCCACTGCCATCCACCTCTTCCTGATGTTTCTCCTATCAGGAACTTGAATGGTCTCCTAGGCATTGCTCCCCCCAGATCCCTAGAATTTGTTTAGGGGTAAATTCTTTGGCAAAACCGAAAATGCCTGATCCAAATGATTGGACCTAACTTAAGGGAACATATTAGTCCACAGTTAAAAAACAAAGAAACAAAACCAAAATAGTGGCCTAAGTGACTGCTTCCTCTCTTAGTAACCCAGTTCAGTAACAGAAATTGTGTTTCCTCCAATGATCAAACTACATTATCAGGCCTCTGAAGTGACTGAGTTTATGTATACCAGTGACCTATGCCATACTATAATTCACTTCATTTGAGGAAAAATAATTGACTAAATGATAAGCTTGTTCATTTACTCAGTGTTTGATATCCCTAAAGGTCAGACTTTGCAAGTTTAATTTATAGAGGGAGATACGTGAGGACAGTGGCTTGACTCTTTGATCTGGACTCAGGAAGATGCAACTTCATATCTGGTCTCAGACATTTAACTAGATGTTGAACCCTGGGCAAGTCACTTAATCTTCGTCATCCTCAGTTTCTAAATCTGTGAAATAGGAATAATAAGAGCATCTGCCTCCAGGGTTGGTGTGAGGACAAAAGAACATGGAATATTTAAGTGCCTTGTCAACTTTAAGGCATTATGTAAATGCCAGTTATGAGAATGAGGATGAGGATGAGGAGGTTGAGGATGAGGAGGATGAGGATGAGGATGAGGATGGTAAGGATGATGAGGATGCCAAAGTCAAGGTACTCTTTCTACATTTTACATTTGGAGGTATACTTTTGCAAAAGACTGTAATCAGGGAATTTGAAAACAAATGTGAGTTTATGGCAACTTTAGATAGAGGTTTCACTTGACTGATGTGGTTGGAAATCAGATCCACAGAGAGTTTAGAAGAGAGTGAGAGCAGAGGAAGTGGAGGCAGAGAGTGTAGACAGCTTATTCAAGGAATTTGGCTAAGAAAGGGAGATCAGAGAAAAGACAATAGCTTGTGAGAAAAGTAAATAGGGTCTACTAAAGTTTCTTTTTTTCCCTCCAAAGGATGGTTGGCAGTTGTGTTTGGGGACAGCAGGAAAAGAACCATTAGAGAGGGAAATATTAAAGATAAATGAGGAAGAGGATGAATCAAAGTCAAAGTCACTTTCCTAGAGTCTGCCATCTCCTTTCATCTTTCAGAAATCAGGCCCTTCAACTCCCCTTCCTTTCCTCCAGATAGTTCATTCAAAGGGTAGCTAGATCTGAGTAGTGTTTCCATCTCCCAGGTCTTTCAGTGTGCTAGGTAGTTTTGCTCAGGTCTAGAGACTGGAATCAACTGAGGGAAGTTGAATGGTCCTTTACTCTCTCTCTCTGTCCCTCTGTCTCTCTGTCTCTCTGTCTCTTTCCATCTCTGTCTCTGTCTCCCTGTCTATCTGTCTGTCTTTGTCTCTCTGTCTGTCTGTCTGTCTGTCTCTGTCTCTTTGTCTCTCTCTGTCTCTGTCTGTCTCTCTGTCTCTGTCTCTGTCTCTCTCTCTCTGTCTCCCTCCCTCCCTCCCTGACTCCTCTTCACCAGATTTCCATTTCTGGCTCATCGTTTTTTGCTCTATTGTCCTCAGTTCAAAGATACCAGAAGCAAAATGAGGCTTGCAGAGTTCATCCCATTCACCATCATACATGACTGTCCTCCCTCCTTCCCTGAGAAGTGGTTTCATCTCTCCTTTGATCCTTCTTTTGCCTGTAACACAGTTCCCAAGTCTCCCATTTATTATCCCCCATCTATCAACAGCTCTGGTCCATTCTGGCCTTTAGTAATACACCACGGCACTGTTTTGAAAGTCTTGTGTCATACTTTCATAGGTACCCATGGTTACTTATTCTTGCTTCCACTTTCTCTTAAGCTTTTGAAAAATTGGGTTTGGTAGATGTGCAGCCACATTGATCATCTTGGGCAGTTGCCATTTTCCTCTTAAGAATAATCTCTGCATAGAGCACCAGCCCTGGAGTCAGGAGGACCTGAGTTCAAATCCAGCCTCTGACACTTGACACATTTGCTAGACTTGTGACATTGGGTAAGTTACTTAACCCCAATTGCCTTGCCTTCCCCCTCTCTAAAAAAAATAATAGTGCCTGGTGCCAGGCCCGGTACTGTAGCCTCTGTACTAGCAGCTATCTCATGACAGTCTATACAATGTTCCATACTCACTGTCCCCATGTCTGCAATTAAGGGAGGGTAATATCTCTTCCTTTCCCTTGACAATGATGCCTGTTTTAATGTGTTCCCAATTGCCTTGGTTGCCACATAACTCCATTATGTTAAATCATACTTTATACATCCAGCATGATGACTCATATAAAGCTTCTCTTTCATTATCCCCGTCTCCCTGCAGAACTTCCTCATGTCTAACCATGCTGCCCTCATACTGCATTCATGAAGTTGATTTTCTAAATTCGAGTGTATGTATTGCCCATGTAACATGTGTATGTCTACATGGTTACCCAATTGTGGCTCATGATGGAGGCACTGAGAGACATCCCTGGAATCAAGCTTCTCTCTCTCAGGGAAGACTGTGATTCCTGCCTAATGGGGAACTAGTGAAGGGGCAATGAAGTTAGCTGCTGGCTTCTCTGCTCTACTCTGAGAGAAGAGGTATAGACTAGAATTATATCTATCTTCCCTCCCTTCCCCTCAAATGGATAGTTTAAGGGTACAATCTTTTAAACAACAAAACCCCCAGGAACCCCACAAAAAACTCACTAGTTTCCCTGGTTGCTCTCTCTTAATAAGGGAGGAACTCCAACCTTATACCTGGAGATTAGTATCTTTCTCACCAAATGCTCACACAAAAGACCATCACACATAGTGGATGGTGAGTAAGCCTGTTTATTCAAGTAGATTTCAAACAAAAACTGGAGGAATTTTGCAGATTACAATATACCAGAAAATACACGAGCTTTCCACCCAGAGCGAGGTCAGGATCTCACCCAAGGAGAAGTTCCTTAAAGTCTTTAGGGAGATAAGTTAGCTGGGAATCAGGGCTGGTTTTCCCCTGCATGTCTGCCTTCCACTTTGTCTCTCTCTTGGAACAGGAATGAAGATCCTCTCTAAAGTTATCATGTCAATTCTACCCTTCACACAGCCACTGGAGGTAACTTGAGAATTTCCTTCCCCAAACCAGAATCCTGCCTAAGCAGTAGCATCCACACATTCTGAAACTTGGTCGTACAAGCATTAGACTTTATGCTTATATTTATCCCTATTGAAGTTAATCTTACAAATTCAGCCTAGCATCTAGTATTTGCAAATTGGATGAGCAAACTCTCTCTACCTTTATCTAAATCATTGATAAACTCATTGATAAAGTCATTCATTCATTCATCGATAGTACATACCAAGCACAGATGCCTGGGGCACTTCACTGGAGACCTTCTGAAAACTTGGCCCCAAAGCATTGGAGCCTTCTCTTTGAGAACAGCCACGCAATCCATTTCTGGTTGTCTAGACCACCTCTCACCATCTTCTTCACCCACAGTAGAATAAGATGCTTTGTCAAATGTATTGCTAAAGTCTAGGCACACAAACTGTGTACCTTTTGACTCAGTTATCCTACTACTGAGTCTATTTCTCCAAAGAAATGAAAGAGTAAAAAGTATTTTAGCAAATATTTGATATAATACTCAATCTATTTAGCAAAAATATTAATAGTATCTCTTTTTATGATGGCCAAAAACTGGACAGTAAGGAGGAGTCCACTTTTTTAGGAATGGTTAAAGAAACAATGGTGTATGAATGTAATGGGTCATTACTGTGCCATATAAAATGTTGAAATGGATCATTTCAGAGAATACTGGGAAGACATCTATGGCTTAATACAGATTGAAGAGCACAGAAAGAGATCAGAACATCTATAAAATGATAATAATATCATATAGAAAAACAATGTTGAGGGATGTTATAACTCTAATCAAAGGAATGATAAAACCATGAATCCAAAAGAATCAAGATGGAACCTGCCACCAATTACACTTAGAATGAATGGTCTGGGTGAAAGGGAGAGGTGCTGTATGAACTGATTTTTGGAAGAGGGAAGAAGACTACAAACTCTAGACCAGCGAGCTTGATTTTGATTCATCCTCTGCCTCACTAATCTGTGATCTTTTCTTTTTTCCAGTTTCTTTTCTACTTCTTCCAAATAAAACCAACTCATCCTTAACTTTCATTAGACACCATTTACCATCTTCACAGGGGCTTGCCTGTGAGGCAACAAATTTAAAATGCAGAGCAAGAGATACATTTTCAGACCCGGCAAATATGGAGATTTATTTTTCTGGACTATGTAGACAAATATTGAAGGCTTAATTTTTTGTGTTTCTTCCTCACCCCAATTTGGAGTAGAGATAGTGGGAAGGATGGATTAATCAAAAAGGTAGTTAAGAAATAAAAATAAGGTATTAAAAAAACCCTTAAAGTCTAATCAACTAGAACTACTGAGTTTACTGCATTTACTAGTGGGTGAGACTAAAGTGATCTGTTTGTGATGAAGTCATGCTAGCTTTTTTTAACTGAAGCTTCCTTTTCCATTCTGGTTGTCGTTCAGTCTTTTCAGTCACATCCAGCTCATTGTGATCCCATTTGGGGTTTTCTTATCAAAGATTCTGGAGTGGTTTGCCATTTCCTTTTACATCTCATTTTGTAAACAGGGAAACTGAGGCACACAGGGTGAAGTGATTTTTCCAGGAACACACAATTAATAAGTGTGTGTGGCTGGAAATGAATTCATTTGAAGTCAGGAAGATGACTCTTCCTGCCTCCAGACCTGGCACTCTATCCATGGTGCCATGTAGCTGCCCTTACATAACACTATTAAAAACAAAATAAACCTGTCCCTTTTGACTGACATATAACTTACTGCAGATATATTCCCATACTGAGTTTCATCTTGTCAACATTATTATTATTATTATTATTATTATATGTGTGTATATATATATTAACATTTGATTTTAAAACTTTAAAATCTAGATTCTTTTACTACCTCCCTTGTCACCCACCCACACTGAAAAGATGAGCAATTCAATACAGGCTGTACATGTGTATTTATGAAGAACATCTCCACAATGGACATATTGTGAAAGACTATCTTTCCCTCCTTCCTATCCTGCCCCCCCCACTTGTTCTATTCTCTACTTTGTCCCTGTCCATTTACAGAAATGTGTGCTTCTAACAACCCTCCCCCCACCAACCTGCTCTCCCCTCCATCATCCTCCCTCTCATCCCCATCCCCCCTACTCTCCTGTAGGGCAAGATACCCAATTTAGAATGTATGTCATTCCTTCCCTTAGCCAAATTCAATGACAGTAAGTTTGACCCATTTGCTTTGCCTTCCTGTTCTTCCCCTCCATTGTAACAGGTATCCCTTGCCTCTTCTATATAAGATGACTAACCCCATTCTGTCTCTCCCTGTCTCCTCTCTTTCTATTGCTTTCCCACCTCTCAATTTCACCTTTTAAAATATCATCCCTTCCTATTCAATTGATCCTGTGCCCTCTGTCTATGTACACTTATATACACACACTGACATATGTATTCATATGCATATATATCCTCCTATATAGATGTATGTGTATGTATACATATATAAATACAGTTATATTCCCTTCACCTATCCACAAGGTGAGAAAAGTTTCATAAGTTACAATTATCATTTTTCCATGTTGGCAGGTAAATAGTTCAACTTTGATAAATTCTTTGTGATTTCTTTTCCATATTTACTTTCTCATGCTTCTTGTATTTGAAATGGTTTTGTCAGCAAGAATGCTTGAAAGTCCCACACCTCATTTAATGACCATATTTTCCCCTGAAACATTATACTCAATTTTGCTGGGTAGGTGATTCTTGGTTTTAGTCCTAGCTCCCTTGATCTCCAGAATATCATATTCCAGGCCCTTCGATCCCTTAATGTAGAAGCTGCTAGATCCTGTGATATCCTGTTTGGGTTTCCACAATATACATATTGTTTCTTTTTGGAAGCTTGCAATATTTTCTCCTTGATCTGGGAACTCCAGAACCTGGCTATAACATTCCTAGGAGTTTTCTTTAGGGTATTTTTTCAAGGGGTGATTGGTGAATTCTTTTAAGTTCTATTTTGCCCTCTGGTTCTAAAATATCAGGACAATTTTCCTTGAGAATTTCTTGAAGGAGATTTCTAGGTTCCTTTTCTGATCTTGGCTTTCAGGTAGTCCAATAATTTTTAAATTGTCTCTCCTGGATCTATTTTCCATGTCAGTGGTTTTTTTTATGAGATATTTCACATTGCCTTCTATTTTTTCATTTGTTTGGATCTGTTTAATATTATCTTGATTCCTCAAAAAGTCATTTGCTTCCTTTTGCTCCACTCTAATTCTGAAGGAATTATTCTCTTCATTGAGCTTTTGAGATTCTTTTTCCATCTGGCAGTTTCAACATTTTAAGGCATTCTTCTCCTGAGGCCTACTCTCAGTGTCCTTGAGATAACCTTCATGTGTGGAAACTATGTGCCTACTACTAATAAAAGTAGTTCCTGGACCCCAACTGGTATGCTTACCATTTAAACAAATCAGTCAAGATGATACTATTACCTCAATCAAAAAACGTTACTAAACAGAGAAAAAATAAGAATATTCATATCACAGTACTCTATTCCTAAATTTAGGTCACATTCTCCCATAATGTAAACAGTGTCCATTTGGAAAAATGACACAAACTTAGAAAAAGTTAACTAGGAGGCACATAAATAGGGAAACACATTTCTCATGGGGGGCAACTCATGACTCTTCAACATAGGCACTGATGGCCTTGGTTCTCTTAGGTAACAGTCCATACCATAAGTCACATGTTGAGCACTGCCTCTTTACTCCTGACTAATTCGGTTAGCTAGGTTCAAAGGCAATATAATACTCTTTTAGCAAAAGTTCTTTCCCATAAACTTGGAATGGGTAGAAATGTTCCAATCTGTTTATTGGTTAGGTTCTTTTCCCTCTTAAGTCAGAGGTGGCAAAAAAGGGAAAGAAATATCAATCTCTTTTTCTCTATATAGCTCTTAAGCACAGGATTCTCTAATTCACTCAGCTCTTAGTAACAGAACAAAACCTTTTTTTAAAAAAGGCATCTCCATGCAGGACAAAGCAGGCCCTAAGTTATACACTTAGATCAGCTGATTTTCTATGAGCCTTCCACTCAGCTGGGCTTAGCTACTTTCTGTAATGAAGAGTCAGTGTCAGTACTGAACCTTCCACTCAGTTGGGCCCACCTGAGCTTGACTCTCTTCAAGTATCAAGGAATAATCTCAATTCCTTATTCTCTGCTTTAACCCTGCTCTGCTTTATTGGTCCCTGCCTGATTCCAGCTTCAAATCAGAGACTCCTAGTGTGAAATGTCTCACTTTTCATTTAAGGTGAGAAAATAAAATCCACATTTCTGCAAGATATGACAGTCAATATTCAGTTGTTCTACATTTACCATGACATTCTAGGTATCATGATTTCCTAGATGTGTCTCCTTCAAGATTGTCATAATAGTTGTGTATAAAAAAGCTTCTGGGAAACAAGGGACTTGGGCCATCTTTGCCTCTAATTTAAATACCTTTTCTCTGACGGACTGTTTTCTCTCAGGTCCTCTCAAAACTGTCTGAATCTCTCTCTTTCTCTCTCTCGCTCTCTCTCTCTCTCTCTCTCTCTCTCTCTCTTTCTCTCTCAGGACTTTTTCTGTGAGGAGGTTCTTTCTCAGAAGGCTGTCCTCCCTCCCCAAATCCCTCCAGAAATGCCCATGTTTGGGACTTTTCCCCCCAATTAAAATTCTCCAAATTTGAAGAACAACTGCTATGTCCACGTTCATGAAGCTTCTTCTTGGTCAATGGTGTACTCTAAACTCCTACTTGCCTTGGACACCTTCCCATTTCTAGAACCATTAATTAATGAGCTGGCAATCTTGGGCATCCTAAACTTAGGGTACACTCCTCTAATTTGTATTAGTTTATTTGTTCAGGGCTCAGTGTTCCACATGCATGTTGTTTTAAGAGGCACCTGAAAGACCTGCAATTTAGTGAAATTTTTACCCAGACTAGGAAGATGAATTCCATTGCCTAGCAGGTCTCTCAGGAGCTTCTTAAACTCCCTCATCTCAGAGAAGACAATCTCTCAAGAATGATCAGTGGTCCCAGAGTTCAATAATTTATGTAGTTCTCTGGTTATGGTCTTTATTCTATTCTGCTAGGGGCAGCTAGGTGGCACAATATATAGGGTGCTGAAGTGGAGTTAGAAAGACCTGTGTTCAAATCTGGCTTCAAATCCCCTGTAATTCTGTGACTCTGGGCAAGTCAGCTGCTCTGTGACTCAATTGCCTCATCTGTAAAACTGGAATAACAAGAGTAATCTACTCCAAGGTTTGTTGTGAGGATAAATAGAGATAATATTTGTGTAGCACTCTGCCAACCTTAGGGTATAATGTGTAAAGGCTAACTAGTTTTTTTAATGTCATGAAACCACTGTGGATCCAGTGCTGAGTTTCTTTCCATTGCTCTCAGGTGACTCTACTGGAGAGTCTCCAAAAATCCATTCTCTCAGGACCCAGCAGTGCTACTGATGGCTCAGGGAAGAACCTGAGAACGTTGTCTTGTGTGGGATCTGCTAGTTGTGCTTGGTAGTGTTTCATAAACTTCCTGGCCAGGGCTTTCAGCTTCTGGCTCTGGTCCTTCAGTTTGTTGCCTTTGTAAAGGTGTGTCTCCTGCAGGCTTTTATCTAACGGGACAAAAGCAAGGACAAATATGAAACTTGTATACAATAAATATTTGGAAAACAGCCCATAGAAATTATGAACTTCCCCTGGGAAAAGATTGGCTTTAGTGCCTTATTCCCCAGTTACTTAGCATATAACCAATAGAACTTTGGGGCTAATAATGGGAGAACTCTGAGTCCCCGAACTGTTTTGTAATTATTGGGTAGATGTACATTGGCTTGAACTCAGAAAGCCGACGTAGCCTCACTCCAGGTCCAGGGGCAGCTAGGTGGTGGAGCCAATAGAGTGCTAGGCCTGGAGTCAAGAAGACCTGAGTTCAAATCCAGCTTCAGACACTTCCTAGTTGTGTGACCCTGGACAAGTCATTTCACCATCTTTACCTCAGTTTCCTAATCTATAAAATGAGCTCGAGAAGGAAATGGCAAACGACTCCACTGTCTTTGCTAGGAAAACTCCATAAGGGCTCACAAAGAGTAGGACATGACTAAAAACAACTAAACAACAACAGTTCATCAGCGGAGTAATCCAGCCCAGGACAGCTGAGCAGCACAGTCACCTACCCATACAGATAACTTGTTCATTAGTGAACACTGTAAGGTTGGTCCTGAGAAAGAGGAAGGGCAGTGAGGACTGAACTTCTAGAGTTGTGAGTTTTTCTGGCCACAAGTACTCCCTGCACATGCCTCATTATCATGATACTTTACTTGTGTACTACTCCTCCACAGGCACTCACTGCGTGTATGGCGAGTGTGCATTTGGTTTTTGAATGAAATGTTAGGCAATGATTATTTTTGCTTTACATGAGCAAATGCCTTTGTGAAGGATTAATTGCTTCTCCTGATCAATTTCTTCATGGGAAGTATACTGGTAGGAATCCTATCCTCCTGTGAGTAGTTTAAATTGTTGTTCCTTCTGGGGAGCCCCAACCTTGTTGAATGGATACAGTTTCAGAAGTAAGCCCATTAAGAAGCACCCAGAGCAGCCACCCACTCTACTTATAGTACACCATAAGTGTCCTCAGGAGGCCTGAGTTTCCCCCATTCAAGTCAGAAACTCCAGGTTTACAACTAGGAAGGCAGGTGCATCCATCTCTTCAGGGGTGGCCCTGTCCCTTTGACTCTTGACCATTTGACATTTCCGACAAACCAAAAATTCTTTTCTTGGCTTTACTCAAGTCATCAACTCTGTCTCATAGTGATAACAAGAGAATAACAAACCTTTCTGTTGGCTTCCTCACTATTATTCCAGTGGATAACTTTTTGAAACCTTGCATCCTGGGAGATACATCTCCTCTTCTCCAGACTAGGTTTTGTTTAGATCTTCCTCCTTACTGATGCCCAATAGTTCATGTGAGAGAATAGAGGGATGTTTCCCCTCATCAGAGACCTTCAAGATGGATAACTACTTGCTGGATATTTCATAGAGGTAATTCATCTTCAGGTATGATTTGGTCCTTGAGAGCATTGATATCCCTCTAGCTTTGGCATTCAGTGACCTTGGAAGGAATAAGAAGACCCTTACTTTAAAGTTTACACATATCTATGGGTGACTCTTCATCTTTTCTGGGTATCAAGATTCAGAGTTAACTCTTATAGTAACTGTTGACACTGAAAAAAATTTTAAAAATTTGCAGAGCATTTTACATACATTTTCTTTTCTTTTTTTTTCTTTTTGGAAGGGGGAAGTCAAAGCAATTAAGGTTAAGTGACTTGCCCAAGATCACAAAGCTAGTACATGTTAAGTGTCTGAGGCCAGATTTGAAACTCAGGCCCTCCTGACTCCAGGGCTGGTGCTCTATTCACTGCACCACCTAGCTACCCCTACATACATTTTCTTACAAGATATTCACAGCAACGGTGTGAGCTAGGTGCTACAGGCATTACTAACCCATCTTATGGATGAGAAACTGGTCTTGAGAAATAACGTGATGTGTGCATGTTCATATGGCTGGTAATGGTCAGAGACAGGATGCAAATATGAATTATCATTCCAGGATTTTACATACCCTATCATCACTGCCTTATTCTTTATGGAAAAAGTCACGTTATGATTGTTTTTGGATAAATGCTAAGGCAGAATGTCCAGAGTGACAGGTACCTATAACATGTTCTTCAAAGCAAGGTTCTCTTGCAGCTTGAAGGATTTTCTGAGCAGATCTGATCTACCACATTGCTGAGCTGGTGCCCTACTGGACATCTTCAGCTATTTCACAATTCACCTCAAGATGTCTTTCTGGCAGTGATGGCTAAAATAGCTTGAGAGCTGAATTTTGGGATATCAAAAGATAAATTCCAGAAGTAGCATATATGTTTCTATCTGATAGTAAATAAACTCTATTTTTCTAAATGGATTTCCTTTCAAACATCTTCTGGCATTGTGATAGATGGGGCACTAGGTTGTAGGTGAGCTCATGAGCTCAATGCTTCTAGTTTCTGTTCTCCCCAGCAGAATTAAAGCTACCCATACAAATTGTATTCCCAACACATAATACAGTGCTTAAATGCTTAATAATAACACAGGCATATAAGTGTTTAATAAACATTTGTCAAACATTGCTAATTAGTCTAATGGAGTCCAATAACATATAGGCTTCAGGTATGACCCTGGACTCGAAGAGGAAATGCGGTCTTTGGAAAGATCACTGGATTGAAAAATCAGGAGACCTAGAGTCTAACATTGGCTCTGCCAATAGTCAAGTAGCTATCTAATTTGGGATAAGTCATTTCCCTTCCCCAGTACTTTGTTCCTTCATGTATCAACTGAAAAGTATGTATCATATGGTCTGGGAGGGGGATGTTATAACTCTGATGATCTGTGACAATTCTGTAACATGGAAATGGAACATTAGAATGTAGCATCCAAGCCATCTAAGGCCAGAGGATTATCAGACCCAAGAACAGCTGTTGTAGGTGTGGCAGGGAAGGTGTCAAATGCAAAGTCAATTTATGAGTAATTTCAGGAAAGCAATTTCATTCCATAGGCTCATAGATTACAGGCTGGAAGAGACCTTCAAGGTCATCCTATCAAAGCGGCTCATTATTTTTCTTTGAGAGGGATATTATCTTTGGGAAGAAAAAGCCAAATGGAATAATGAAAAATCAGACATGACTAATTGACTAAACAATAACAAAAAGTCTTTGCCATTGGAACATGAGCTCCTTAAGGGCATGACCTGTTTTTGCCTTGCTTTGTGTCCCTAGTGATTAGCATAATACCTGAACATAGTAGGTGCTTAATAAATGCTTGTTGATTTGACTTTGCTGATTTGTCATGAGTCATATTTTTCCTCATCTCTTCTCCAGGACCATTACTGCCATTTCAATGAGTTTTGTTTACTTTGATATAAATTGTTATACTCACTGTGCATATTGTTCCTTGTGGTTCTTCTCAGTTTATTCTGCATCAGTTCATCTAAATCTTCCCAAATTTCTCTGAATTCACCATTTCTTACCACATCCCATTTCATTCATATGTTAGATCATTTTTTTCCTAACCATTTCTCAATCACTGTTTATCAGCATTTATTCCAATTATTTTCTGTATCACAAAGGACTTTCAGGATTATTCCAGTATATATTGGACCTTGGATCTTCTTTCTTGACGTGCTTGGGGACATGCCTAGTAAGGTGATCAATGAGTAATAGACATTTCAATTATTATTTTTACAAAATTCCAAATTGGTCTCCAAAAGATTGGATCAATCCATAGCTCTACCATAATATATTACAATGTCTCTCTCCCTTTTGTCTTTGTAAATGCTTAATAAATATCTACTGAATTAAACTATCTAATTGATTAAGAGGAGTTCATTGATATATCAGACTTCACACATGACCGCAGGTGTGAAGAGGAACTCTTTCATTTTCTCTTTTCCATTGCCACAGAATAGAAGGGGATTGTGGGAAAACTTCACAAAGGAAGAGCCACCTGGGCTAATGCATAATTGGGAGATGTAGATTCTAATATTGGTTCTAGTGTTGGACAGCTACCTATGTAATCTGGGGCACCAGCACTTACATCCCATCAGGTTTGGAGTCGTAGTAGTAGTCTCTCTCTTGTACTTAATTATCTACCAAGAATTACTGGTTTTAGCACTGCAGCATCTGTCCTATCCAACCCTCCTCTCCTCACACAGTCATCTGTGGCTTAGGCACTCTTTGCCTCTCACCTAGAGTATTGCAATGGCCTACTCATTGATCTCTCCACTCAAGTCTCACCTTACTTCAACCTATCCTCTGTACAAAATTATACTCTATAAGCAGATATCATTCTGCCACCTTCTTACTCACTTAACTCCAGTGACTCCTTTCATATCTGGCCCCAAACTGTCTTTCTACCTCATCCCTAACCCTCTCTGAGGAGATAGGGCCTGGCAACTACTTCTGTGGGTATTTTGGGCTTTGGCCTAATCAGAAACGGTAGCTACTTAAGATCAGGAAAAGAAAGTTCTTGCCTCTGTAGACCTTGGAACAGTCAAATGGTTCCATGGAAGCAGCTGACAGGATGTTAAATAAGAGGTATTAGTTAGTATCTACTTTGTGGTTGTATCCTATGAGTCATGCGACCTTGACACTTGACTTGCAGCTGAAACTTCTTAATTGCCTTGTTTCCCTCCATTGAATATAAGACCCTTGAGAAATGGTATTGTCTTTATTTTTATATTTTATCCCCACTATGTTTTGTACATTGTAAGGGCTTACTAAATGTTTTTTCTTTTGTTATTTCTTCCTTTATTTCTTTCTCTCTTTATTTTTTCTTTTCTTTCTTCTTTTCTTTCTTCCTACCTTTCTTCTTCCCTTCTTTCTTTATTTTTAGTCATCATTTCTTTAAAAATGAACTCTTTCATTTTCTCTTTTCCATTGCCACGGAATAGAAGGGGATTGTGGGAAAACTTCACAAAGGAAGAGCCACCTGGGCTAAGCCCTAAAGGAAGATGAGAATTCTGAAAGATGGACAGGACAAAGGCATGTATCCCAGTTATGAGGAAAGGCTTATGTGAAGGCAAGAGACCTAATGTCAGGTTCAGGGAACAGCTAGAAGTATAGATTGACTGACACATAGTTCTTGCACCTAGCTATGCAAAAGGGAGATTGGAAGCAGAATGCCAGCCTAGTTTTTTTTTTTTAATCCTAGAGGCAATAGGGAGCTATAGAAGGTTTTTGAGCAAGTGAGCTACCTGGATAGTATTATGTATTAGGAGGATTGCTCTGAAAGCTGTATGGGGAGGGACTAGAGTACCATTATTGAACTCAAATAGAAACAGGGTCACTAATCCATAATAAAGATCCTACTTCTATAATGTAACATTATCTCTGATTAGTTGTAATTTTATTTATTTTGATGACCATTTTTCAATTACATTTTTATCTGGTTCAGGTTATACTGGGGTATAGGCAAGATCAAGAATTTTGACACCTCTGGTCTAGAGGACCAGTTAGGCAAGGTAACCAATCAAAGATATTAATTGGCTGGTTGCTACTTTCATCTTCTAGGGGTTTTGTGTCCTGTGGGGTCCTTTGCTGACCTGATCCTACATCACCTGCCCTCTTATTTCTAATGCTCATTTTGAGCTGTTTCTGGGTTTTCAACCTTCTATCACCTGGGACTACACCAGGGTCATATTTTCAAGAATGTAGCACATCGCTCTCTCTGCCTAGCCCCTTACACACAAAATTCTAGAAAACCCATTCCCTCCCACCTAAGCCTCTAAACCCCAAACCTCATAATGTTTCCCTTCTCTCCTCCAGTCCTCACTCCCTTTCCTTGGTTGGCCTCTCTAGGCAGGGAATTGAAGTATCCAAAGTTGAGGTGTGAAGCTTTCTAGTTCCGAGGGCAGGGGAGAAATGGGAAGAGAAATTCAATGGTTCTGAGAAGGACTTTTGGAAAGTCAGAGATTCCTGTTGCCTTATTCCTCGTGCTCCCTTCTCTACTCCCCTCCTTCCCACATTCAAAACAGGAAGTTCTGAGCCCTGGATCCCTATCAATTGCTGGGGAAATAGTCTTTTATCTGTAAGCTTAATATAAAACAACAAAGTTACCTGACAAGCAAAAAGGTTAATAATGAGGCCTTAGACTGAATAAGACAGGCAGGTGAGTGTTCAGGACCAGGGAAACGATGGTATCATCATATTCTGCATTTTTCAGGCCAATCAAGGAGTATTTATGTCCAGGTCTGCTCTCCATGCTTTAGGACAGACATTGATAAGCACCAAAGGGGGGTAGCCAGGATGGAAAAGGGCTTTAGCTTCATGCCATATGAGGTTGTTTAAAGGAACAAAAACTGCACAACCTAGAGAAGAAATTACTCTAGGACACAAGACAGCTGCTCCAGGGATCTGTAGACTGCCTATGGTACAGGGATTAGCCTCATTCTGTTTGACTACAGATTGCAGGGCCAAGAGTAATAAATGGGTGGGAGGGGCAAAGAGATAGACTAAAATTGGTTGTGAGAAATGGAATGGGCTTCCTGGGATGGAGTTCCCTACCACTGAAGGTCTTCAAGAAAGGTTGGATGTCTGCTTGTCACATGTGTTCTATTTCTTGCAGTCTAGGGTGGTAAAAACCCTGAAATTCAAGGGGAAAAGGCATCGATCCTGCCTTGAAAAATATCAACTGAAGTCTTCTTTCAGTTAGAGACAAGGTTTATTAAAAAAAACAGTTGGGGTGGGTGTGATTCCTAGGGAGTCTGCTTTAATGTCCATGTTTTAGGAATCTGAGCAGTTTTGTAGATGAGACTGACCCTTTTTATAGGGAAAAGTTCTGTGGGAAGTTTTGGATGGGACAAGTTGTCTGGGGTGACTGGGAGGTTACAGAGAAATGAATGGAATTAAGGGTGGGAAGTGGCCTGGAGTAATCCAGACAATGAAGGACTGACCTAGGTTAAAAGTCAAAGAGAAATGGAGGTGTGGGTGTGGGGCTACAATGGAAGGACAGTGGAAAGGATTCCTGGATTGGTGATGCCCCTGCCATGGACTGGACCCTGTGGGAAAGCCCAGGAGCTTTTTCTTTTGGGATCCCATCCTCATCACTATCAACCAACCAATCAATCAATAACCATATATTTTTTTTCTTTTTCTTCCTTCCTTTCCTCTGATGAGGAAAGTAAAAAACCAGGACAAAGACAGTCAAGGGTCTTGAAGCTTGCCTAGTTAGGACATACTTTTTTTATAGCCTGTTGGAGCCTGGAGGGAAGATAAGAGAAATCACCCTCTAATCAGCCAGTCAACAAGCATTCATTAAGTATTTACTGTGTGCCAAGTACTGTGCTGGAAAACAGCCCACAAGTTTTTGGGATAGAAAGGAAGAGAGAAGTGGTGGGATGGCTCATTCCTTGTGTATATACATTTGATCATCAGTTCTTCTAGCTCAAATAATACTTAGGGGACTTCATCCCCTACCACTGCAAGCCCTCCAGAAAATGAGTTCTATACAGCCAGAAATTTTGCCAGCCTTTCTTTTTCCCTTCTTAGTTCATGGAAAAGGGGATGATACTTTCTGGAGCATAGATGAAACTGTCCCATAAAGAATAAGCTCTCATTAGAATGGAAGGAATAGAATGAGAGGAGACAG
>CM053594.1:52006206-52029861 GCA_028646575.1 Pseudocheirus occidentalis
CACTCTAAAGTGGATATCTTGCCCAACAGGAATGTGGGGGGGGGATGCGGATGAGAGGGGCGAATATGGAGGGGAGCGGAGGGTACAGGGAGAGGGATGGTAGAAGCACACACCTCATTAAAAGGATAAGGACAAAGGAGAGAACAGAACAAGGAGGGAGGGATAGGAAGTAGGGAAAGATAGTCAGTGTTACACAATACGTTCACTGTGGAGATGTTCTGCATAACTACACATGTATGGCCTGTATTGAATTACCTGACTTTCCAGTGGGGGTGGGTGACAAAGGAGGAATGGAAAGAATCCAGAATTTAAAGTTCTAAAATCAAGTTGATAGATAGATAGATAGATAGATAGATAGATAGATAGATAGATAGATAGATATTATTATTATTATTATTTACATGCAACTGGGAAATAAGATGTACAGGCACTGGAATAGGGAGATCCATCTTACCCTACCAGAAAGTCAGAGGGGTGATGGGGGAAAATATAGGAGAGAACAGATTTGGGGAGGGGGTATACAGTAGGATAGCCATTTTGGGGTGGTAGATAGGGGAAAGAAGGGGAGAAAATCTGTAACTCAAAATCTTGTGAAAATCAATGATGTAAACCAAAAATAAATAAATAAATAAACAAAAGTTAAAAAGGAAAAAAAAAGGATGAGCTGACATGGGAGGGAAAGGAACAAGCACTGAAGTACCTGCTACATGTCAGGCACCATATTAAGTGCTTTATGCATCTTATCTCATTTGAGTCTCATAATACCTCTTTGAAATTGGTGCTATTACTATTCCCACTTTACAGCTAAGGAAACTGAGGTTAGCAGAGGGTGAGTGACTTGGTTTAGTCACTTGCCAGGGTCACCCAGCTAGTAAGTTAGGTTGGATTTGAATTCAGTTCTTCCTGATTCTAGACCCAGTGTTTTATACATTGCATCATCCAGATACTTAGCTAGCAAAGCAGATGGTGAGGGATTCTTTGTCCAGGGAGAGATACACCCTTTTTCCCTTTAGAAACTTGAGACTCGGATTAGGAATCAAGCCAGGAAGAGGCCCAACCTCCAGAGAGGGAAGTGTAGGGAGGTAACATGGGCTAGTCCCATCCTTGGAGCTGCTGACAAAGGACTCAGTCCCAAGCCTAAGAGGTGAGCCTGGAGGAGATTCATAAGAACTGAAATCAGAGGCACGACAAGACAATATCTTCTCATTCTTTACTTTGCTTTGGCCTACAAGAATGTGGGGGAAGGATGCTGGCTCCAGTGTGGTTCTTTGAAGGTTAGGGTAAGGGACCATCACAACACATACAGACCCTGGTTTTCCTCATCCTTTCATGTTCCTTTTCTCCCTGCCTCCCTAATTGCCCCCTTTTTACTTTTCCCTCCTGCCTCTTTCCCCACATTTTCCTCTATTTCTCTGCCCTGTGGCTTCCCCCATGTCTCTCATCTTCTGTCTCACCATTATTCCTCCTCTCCCTCTGCTCCACTCTGTTTCTCCCACCACAGGATGCTGCCTGGTTCTGAGTGGCTGTCTCACCAGCTGGGCCTACCAGGATTGGAACTGAGAGTTTCTTCAGCCTTGGCCTTGATCTTCCTGACATTTAGCACCTGGATCCTGAGCAAAGGCCTGATCTTCTTTCACCAACTCTATATCAAGAGCCGCCAGCTACGATGCTTCCCTGAACCCCCCTTAAAGAGCTGGCTTATGGGCCATGCAGAACTGGTGAGTGGGGACTTCTGGGTTAAGGGCTAGGGAAGGGGTGAGGGACTCAGAGGACAGAGAGGCTGCTGGTTTCAGTGTGGGTAGTGGGTCTGAGCTTATCAGCTGGAAGAAGACCTGGGAGGACTGGGGGCATCTGAAGTCACTAAGGAGCCAAGAGCCCAAGAGGATGAAGGGAACTGAACATTTGGGCCTAGAATGGGGGACTGAGAGCCTGAGAAGCTGAGCAGGCCTGCCCTGGTGAAGGGTGAGCTGGGGGCTCTGTTTCTCTGATGTCCCTGATGGTGCTAATAGAGCAAGATGTCATCCTATAGCTACTCCCTGGTGGTTCTCTTCATTGGTACCCTCCAAGAGGGGATTGAGAAAGGTTTGCTTTCTCAGTGGGATGTGGAGATAAGAAGGCAAAGAGCCCAGCTGGGGAGCCACCACAGGATGAAAGGGAGTTCAACTTTGTCTTTATCAGGGGCATAAGTCCCTCAAAGACTGTTTGAGGTGATTTCTCCTGTCTCCTCCACCTTATACTCCCCTCTTATTGGATTCCTGCCCAAGACATAGCCTCCATCTCACTCTCCACTTGGTCCCCTGTGACCAAGGTAGAAGGTCTTTTACAGTGTGATTGAAACTTACCTTCCGTGGGCAAATAGGAGTCTTCCCCTTTCCTTCACCACTTGAGCTTTTATCTTTCCTTACTTCCCCTTCTTCCTTTCTGGACCCTTGGTGCCTCACATGGACCTAATGTGTTGTTGGACTTTGACATCCTCCAAGGTGAAAATTTCTGTCTTATCTGAACCAACACCTATCAGAGAATCAGGGAATTTCACAGTTGGCATGGACCTCAGAAGATATCTAACCTGAGCAAGAATCGACTCTATTCTCAACAAATGGTCATCTAAATTTCACTGGAAGAGTCCTAGTTACAGTGAACTCACTATCTCCTCAAGGCATCTTTTTCATTCTTTGACAGCTCTAATGATTAGGAAGACATTCCTTATATCAACCCTTAATTAGCCTCTGCAACTTCCTTTGATTGCTCCTAGTTTTGTTCCCCAGGAAACAGGCAGGACAAGTATCCCTTTTCTTCCAGTTATCTAGATGGCTCCTGTTTTTTCCTAAGTCTTTTCTGCTCCAGACTAGGCAGACCAAGCTCCTTCAACTGATTCCCCTTTGGCATGGTAGATAGTATCTTTACCATGTTGGACCCTTTCTCTGTTCTTGGTATAGATTGCCAATGTCTTTCCTAAAACATGGTGCCCCAAACAGAACTCAGTGCTCAAGATGTAGCCAGACTTGGACCAAGGACAGTTAAACTGTCTTCCTTGTTTTTTGATGATATACTCCTCTGAGTGTTGCCCAAGATCACTTTAAGCTTCATTTATTACCATGTTTTAGAGTTTTGTTAGGAACTCAAAACAATCTCACTGGCCTACATGAGTGAGACTCTATCCTTCTTCCTATCACAATGGGTAGAGCACTGGACTTAGGGTCAGGGACTTAGAGACTCCTGAATCCTGTCTCCTGAGTCAATTCCTGTGATGCTGGACCAGTAATTGAGCCTCTTTCAACCTTAGTTTCTTAATATGTAAATGAGGAATAATAGCACCTACCTCAAATTGTTGTTCAGAGTGACAAATTAGATAAAATATGTAAACTATTATGCCAACTTTCTTTTATAAATATTAGCTATTATTATTGTTGGCATTATTATGGTTATACTTTTTCCCTCTTCAGTCATGTTGCACTTCTCCCACCTCCATGATCTTCACAGCAATGGTTTAGCAATCACATCTTCTAATTCTTTCAAGGTGTAGTTCATCTGATCTTGCTAGATAATGACCTAGGGTTAGGTATTCTCCAAGCATTTCCCTTCTTATCCTGGGGTCCAACTCTTACCATTAGCTATTTTCTCTATCTTTTCTTGTCTGATACTCATTCTTCTTGGAAGAAAAAACAGACACAAAATAAAGTTGAGTAGTTAGACCTTCTTTTTGTTATCTGTTATCACTGTCCCTTGTTACCATGTCCCATGGTGGCCAAGGGGTAGAAAAGAGTAAGATGCAATTCAACATACCCTCTTCACTGCAAGTCCCATAGCTCCATGATACCAGCTCAAGGGTCACAGGAAGACAGATTAAGACAGAGAGAGTCATTGCCCTTTTCTAGATCCACACTTCTGTTGGCTCTTCTGGATCCTTCACCAAGGTTAATCCTCTGCAGCAACAAGTCACTCACATGTGGACAGTTAGAAGCAGAAAATGAATCTTTGCACATGCTCTGTGTAACTTCCATTATATATGGAATAAAATTGCACACATATAGGGACTTTTTTCCTTCCTTCCTTCCTTGATTACTTCTTTCTCTTCTTCCTTCCTACCTCCCTCTTTCCTTCATTCTTTCTCTTCTTGTTTCTTCCCTTCCCTCCTTTCTCCTTCCTTTCTTTTTTCTTACTTCCTTCTACCTCTCTCCCTCCCTCGCTCCCTCCTCCCTCACCTTTCTATCTCTCTTTCTGGGTCTATACCAGGGTAACTAGGTCAAAGAGTATGTACCATTATTGACTTTTCTGAGATAATTATAACTTGTTTAAAATGGTTGAATCAATTCACAATCCTGCCAACATTGTATCATTGTTCCTGTCTTTCCACAGCACTGAATGCATTTGTTATCATCTTTCCTATGTTGATAAGTGAAACTCCACAGTTTTATATTTGCATTTCTCTTATTGGTGATTTTAGAAAATTTATCATATACTTCTTGATCACCTTCATTTCCTCTAAAAACTGTTAGTATCTTTTGACCACTTATTTACTGGGGGAATGGCTCTTTTTCCCGCACATTTGTGTCAGTTCTTTATAAATCGTATATATCATATGTTTATCTGAGGAACTGAATGGAAAGATTTTTTTAAATTAGAATTTAATGGTCTTCAATTGTAGAATGAAATCATGAAAGAGAAATTAGAATTGTCACACTTGACCACAATGGGCAGTACTAGCTATAATGTATGGAAAACATAAAGAGACTTATTTAGGCTTGAAGTTAGGAGAAGCTTCCTAACAATAATGGCCATTTCAAAACAGGGTGAACTTTCAAGAGAAAGTAGAAGCTTCCCCCTCAGTGGAAGTCTTCAAAAAGAAACACAAGCGCTACTTGTTGAAGATGTTGTCTAATTTTTTCTTATTTGGGAGTGTGTTAGATCATATGGCTCTTGAGTCCTTACAATTCTGAGACTCTGTACAAGGCTTGGACTGTTTCTATGACGCCATACGCCCTGTCTTGCTGGTTGTATGAGGAAGATGTCCCTCAGAAAAGCCCATACATCTGTACCCCTTGAGGAATCTTCAGCTTTTTCCTCACCATGAGAGGTTCGGCATTTTCTTAATGTGCTAACTCTTTCTGTTGCTTTGTTTACAGATGGGATCCAGTGAAGAAAGCATACAGACTATTCAGAAGTTTGTGACCACTTTCAGAGAGATCTTTCTATTGTGGGGTGGACCCAGCCGTGCAATTCTTTTCCTCTGTCATCCAGACTACATCAAGCCTGTCACATCAGCTTCAGGTATGTAAACCCTGGGTCATGGTTACCATGGCAACATCTATCCATGCCTACCCCCTCAGCTAATCATTGACCCTCCCACTGACATATGTTACCATAGAACATCTTATATAGTGAGAAAAATCAATAGTTATTGTCTTCAAGAACTTACCTTCTCCTTGGGACAGGGTGCAATAATAGGTGCTAAATGTAAAAAGAGGGAATAGGGAAGGGTTGAGGAATGGAAATGTGATGGAAGGGGAAGAAGAAGGAGAGAATGGTGGGGGAAATAAAGGAGGGAGCGGACAGAGGAGAAAGATAGAAATGAAAAGTGAGAGAGAAGTAGAAATAAGGAAAGGAAACACAGATGAGGCATTCAGTGTTAGGAAGTTCCATCCAAAACCCAGAGTATCCAGGATGCTGAAGAAAGTCAGGAATCAGTTAGTAATAAACATTTCTCAAGCCCCTACTATGTGCCAGGCAGTGTGCTAAGCACTGAGTATTCAAAGAAAGGTGAAAGACAATTCCCATTATTTATCTATGCCCATATCTATAGTTACAGCTATGTCCACGTCTCCGTCTAATCCTGTATCAATGTTGATATCCACATCTCTGCATATTCCTACTATGTCTACATCCATATCTATATCTTTAACCATATTCATATCTGTATCTACATTCATCTCTGTATCTATATACATGTCTGTATCCATCCCTGCATATCTATCTATATCCATATATATTTCCATTTCTATTGGTTTCTATATTTATATCCATCTCTATAACTATGTGTGTATCTGTATCTATATCTATAATAAATTGGAACCACCCCTCCATGAGTCCTTCCTAGAGTTCTGCCCTCCATCCCTCCTGCTGCTGGGGGGCAGCAGCAGCCACAGCCTCTGTAGGGCCCCCAGAAGTGGGAGGGATTGTGGATAGGCAGCTGGAACCCAGGCAGATTGGACTTTGGCCCTGGGTGTCTTCATGGCCACGTAGCTCAAAATGGATGCCTGGGGGTGTCTGGGCTGACCCCACAGGAGCTGGGCCCCCCCTCCTTGGGCCCTGAGAGACAGAGGGGGAAGGAAAGAGGAGGAGGGAACTGTCCAGGGGATATCCCTGGGACTCCCACCCCCGGGCCAAGGTTGGCATGGTCTGGCTGTTGGGGCAGCTGTGGAGCCTGTGGAGGATGAACATAGAACTCTTTAAGCAACTGGGTACCCTGGGCCTAGAGATACAGGCACTTTGGGAAGACACCAAGCTCATCCTGGATGAGAAAGGAGAGGACTTGAGCCCTCTCCATCAGACTGGCTCATCCCAGACTTTGAAATCACTATCTAAGAACTTGGGGAGCCTATGAAAAGGACCTCCCTATGCCATACTCTGAGTGGCCAAAACCCCAATGAGATACAAGAAGAGGAAGGAAACGTTTTCAGATGAAAGCAAATATTTATCCCCATGGAAGGCTCTAGAACCTTTACCCTGTAGGGGACAGAGATACACTTGTTTACAAATGAATGTGTTTGAAGATGAGAGAATGTTAATAATTGATAATTATGATTTAATAATTAATAATAATGATGACATGGAAAAAATGATTTTTGTTAGTTTAGAAGATGTTTGCAGGTGAATCCCAGATACTTGCTGATTATATGCAGATATTAATAAATGAGATGCAAATGTTAAAAATAAATAAATAACTTGGAACCAATGAGCCAGGGAAGGCACTAGAATTAAAATGGCTTGGGAAAGACTTCCTGGAGAAGGTGAGATTTTAGGTGGATTTGAAACCAGTGAAGCTACAAGGTGGAGGTGAAGAGGGAGGCTTTCTAGGGATGGGAGATAGCCAATGAAAATTCCTGAAGTTGTCTAAGGTACAGCAAGGAAGATAGTGTCAATGAATTGTAGGTACAAGAAGAAGAGTCAGGTAAAAGAAAACTGCAAAATCAGTGGTAGGGCACCTTGTGAAGAGTTCTGAATGCCAAGCAGAGGGTTTGATGCACTCTGGTTCAAAGAAAACACAGGGAACCCCTAAGTGTTCATCCCCTTTCACTCACTCTACGATCTTTTATTCCTACCCCCTACCACCTGCCCCACCCCACCATGAAACCCCCAACCCTCACAGGGGAAGATGGCCTAGGACTGGAAGAATCTTATCATTGGTCAGGAGCAGAGCTACCAAAGTCACCATTATTTCAGTTTCGTATCTCTGGGGGTCACACTGTGGATGGACGATCAATATACTAAAAATAAAATAGAAGCTAAAGAAAAATCTCCATTTTTGTGGCAAATTGTATAAAACTTTCAAAGATCCCAGTTTTTTCCTGAAACTAAAACTCATCTTTTTGAAAGAATAATATTCTGCTGCTGGTACCAGGTAGTGAGGAACCATAGAACACCACAATCAAATGGTGCCACTGTACCAAGAGTGAATACAAAGGCAAGTAACCCTGTCCCCCACCCAAAAATAACCCTAAACAAACCATAGCCACTGCCTTTAAGGAACTGACATTTTAACGAGGGGGAAAGGGAGAGAAATGGGAGGGAAAGAAGATTCAGAAGCCAAACTAGGAGAGGAATGAAGGAGGGCAGGGCTGGGCCCTTCTTCAAAATGGAGACCCCCCCCAGAAATCAGTCATAGGAGAAGGGGAACCAGAGGTGGAGGGATGTTAGATGTGAGAAGGTCACAGAGGGTCAGGGAACTTCCAGTGTGAGAGAGCAACCGAGGCATGGTGGAGAAGTCAAACATACCTGGGAGAATAACAAGGAGTTTTTAAGTAAGACAGATAAGAATACGGGAAATATTGGAAAAGCAAGTTTTACTTTCCCATCATCTGTGAGGTCATGTCTGGGCACATGTCAAGGTGGTATCTGAGGCATACAAGGCCAGACTTGGGTCATGCTTTGCTCATTCCCAGGGTTCTCTGGGGCAAGCTTGGAGACTTCTCTGTGTTTCATCCAGGTAGCACATTAGGCAATGTCTGGTTGTCCTCCCACATCAAGCCTCCTCCTCTTGCCCCTACCCAACCTTATTTGCTTTACCCCTGATCTCTGCTGTCCTCCTCTTGCTTATTCTATCATTTATGTGTTGACCTTAGGAGGAGGATGGTTTGGTATTGGGGGTGGGTAATGGCAAAGGAAAGGAAGCTCCAGCCCCCTATTTCCCAGTTTAAGACTGAGTACCCCTCCCTTACCTACCCTTTTGACTGTTTTGTGGCACATTCCTCCTATCTTCACCATATGGTCTTTATACCACCCCTTGATATAATACTTATGTCTCCACAGCCCACATAGCACCCAAGGACAAGATTATGTATGGATTCTTCGATCGTTGGCTGGGTGAGTGAGAGACAATTAAAGAAGCACTAAGAATTGGGAAGACACCTGAGGAGAAAATTTGACCAAGGAGTTCATTGACCTGAAAGATTGAGTGTTAATGGACCAAGGAGGAATGGAATCCTGGGTAGGGTTAGTGTTTAGGAATGGGTTGAGGGTTAGTTCTTCTGGGTGAGAGATTTAGGGATAGGGATAAGTAAAGGATTTCTATGGGGTTTAGATGGGGGGGAAAATGCTGTGGAATATGTGTGTGGGGTAAAGTTCTTATTATGGTCTGGATATGGGTTTCTCCCACCATCTTTCTCCCAGGGGATGGGCTACTTGTGAGCAGTGGAGAAAAATGGTATAAGCACCGACGCCTGCTGACCCCAGCTTTTCACTTTGACATCCTCAAACCCTACATAAAGATTTTCAATGACTCTGCAGACATCATGCATGTAAGCCTGGAAATGCTTTGGGTAGATGGGAATTGACCCCAAGAGGCCAGGAGCCAACATGGAGTGAATTCCGTTAGACCACCTTGTATCGCAAAAGGTGTGATGGTGGCCATAACTATAGCAAGATGACCAAATCTTTTCCCCCAGGGAAAAAAACCAATTATAAGTTACTGCAGTGCTACAGTGCAAAAACAAAGAAAATAGAGTTTAAGATCTAATTAATAGGAATAATCAGTTAAAGGACGAAACCAATAATGTACACTTGCATAAGGTCGAGGTATGCCCTGTTCTGTGCACTCCCTCTCAAATTGTACTTTGCTTTTACATGGGTGTCTTCCCTGAGCCCTTAATCATGGTGCATTCAGTCTACCTTGCCTCAACCATCATTTGTTGTTGGTAATGCTGGCCCCAAAGTGCCTAATTATGTCTCTCAGCTGTCTCACCAGCCTCTTTCCCTGAATTTAGACTGAGGAGTTCAAGTGGTAGAGCAGAGCCCATGGTCACCATCACATGTGAGTCTTCTCCAGGACTTACGTGCCCTTTCAGCTCAGTTTTCTATCCATGACCCATCTCCTCCCAGCATCCTATGAGGCAGAGAGGTCAGTGTTAATCATCCCAATTTTCACAGTTGAGGAAGGAAGTTGAGGCTCAGAAAAATAAAAAGACTTGCTAAGGTTGCATAAAGTAGGGGTGGCAGCAAGCACCCTAGCATAGCCAGGATGGCTGCTAACGCAGGTTCTTTGATCTGCTTTTCTAAAGGAAAGCAACTCAAAAGTTGTTAACAATATTACTTTAATCAAACATACACACACACACGTAGATAGAGATAGTTACAGATATATGTAGATACACATGCACATAGTTCAGGGGAAAAAATCAGCACCCTGATCTTCAGAAAATACAAAGAGAAATTATAATCAGACAGGGCTTCTAGCTGTCTGACTATGACATGCACATAATGTTAGTTACCAGAGAGAGAAGCACCAACATCTTGGTTTTCAAAGCCAGAAGGGCTCAATGGCTGCCTAAAGTCTTATCTGGTCAAATCACACAGCTCTTCCCATAAGTAAGCCCCAAAGCAAAACTTGAACTCAGGGAGTATATATAGCCTTTTCCAGGGTTGGAGAACATCACAACCGTCATGACCCACTGTCTAATTAGAAAGTAACAAAAGATATGTGCCTTCCTAAAAAATAAAACTCCCCTAAACAAGCCTCCCTTATTGGATTTCATGTGAGAGGCCTATTAAGGGGCAAGGATGATCTGCAAATTTCCTTATGATTACAGTAGGTCACACAGTAACATAGCTCAGATTGGATCTCAGTTCTCTGACCCCTAGAGAAGGACTCCCTTTAACCCTAAGGTGTGCTCTGACTGTGATCTGTAACCCCTACTTGGTTCCCGATGACAGAAAGAGGTCCTTCTCTTGCTTTCTCTGGTATTTTGCAGGAGTTCAGGACAAAGGTTCAGCTCCTGGGAGGAATGCAAATTCACACTTATGATTTCTTTTTTGGGCAGACGAAATGGCAGCGTCTGTGTGCTGGGGGCAACATCTGCCTGAACGTGTTTGAGCACATCAGTCTCATGACGCTGGACAGCTTGCAGAAATGTGTCTTCAGCCATGACAGCCAATGTCAGGAGTGAGTCCCAACCCAGCTCTTACTTTGAGACCTCAGAAACTGGTAACAACATAGTCACAGGGGGCAGGGGAAGGGAGACTCTACTTAAGGAAAATGTTCACTGTTAGAGATGAGATCTAGGATTGTGGAGGAAGAGGGGTAGATCAAAACTAACATGGAAACTGGAGGCCCTGGAGCTGACTAGTCATGTGTGGTTCTGAATATTCTAAATCCCACCACTCCCATCCCTGGTCTACTTCCTTGGATGGAGGTACAATGCCTTGAGCATCTCCCCAGACTAGCCTTGGTAAGGCATCAGTGGCTATTTCATCATAAATTATTTACAAATATGGCAATTCCAGGGTTATATAAACTTAATGCATTTATAGTGGGTGCCTGGTGCTGTGCTAAGCACTCACTATACAAAGATATCAATGAAACAGTCTCTACACTCAAGTAGATTATGGTATAGGGAAAGACAACAAGTACACTAGAAAATCCAAAAAAATAAGAGTAAGTAAACTTTTGGGTGTGAGGCACTCACTTGATGCTCCTTCTGGTTCAGTTTCCCCTTTCCTTCACCTATGGGCACCTGATGTTTCCAATGAGAGCTTTCCGGGTCACAGTATCAGTGAGTGATTCCAGGAAGATCCTCTGGATGAGGCAGATGCCAGGAAAAGGGCAAGGGGAAAATGTCCGTGGGAGACCTGGTGCCGGTAGTCAGTGTCCCAGCTGCTATGCTGAGCGAAGTGTCAAGAAATATTGGGCACAAGTCAGTCATGCAGAGAGGAGGAATCAAGTGATGATGACATCACAAGGGAGACTGGGGATCAGGGCCAGGAGACCAGATGCTGGAAGGAATGAAAGGGAGACAAGGCAGCACCCCAGAACTAGAGGCATGTCAATAGAGAAGTAACAGAAGTGTCAGGGAAAGTGCAGTTGGTGTCAAGCAACCTGAATTCAGATCTGGGCTTTAAGACAATCAGTTTAGCCCTTTCACAGCTATATCTGACTCTTCATGACCCCATTTGGGGTTTCTTCTTGATAAAAATACTACAGTGGTTTGACCGTTCCTTCTCTAGCTCATTTTATACATGAGGCAACTGAGGCAAACAGGGTGAAATGACCTGCACAGAGTCACATGGCTTAAAAGTGTCTGACACCAGATCTGAATTCAGGAAGATGAGGCTTCCTGACTCTAGGCTGATGTTCTATCCACTGCACCACCCGGCTGTCCCTTTGAAGACAATATGTCACATGTAAAAGAGATTTAGTAATGAATACCTTACCTGAATTACAGGCTCATAGTGAGCTAAATAAAGTTGTGGTGCTTTAGAAATGTATTGCTTTTGTTGGTGTTGTTGATACTTAATATTATCTTCATTGAGGCACTCTAGAATTGAATCCATAATATCTGCAAGGTTTGCCTGTACATGCCATTTACAACCTGCCAACCCTGAGTGCACATTGATTACCTTCCAATTCTCACACCAGCTGCACTGCTTTCCTTGATGAACTAACATCATGCTGTTTATACCACCTGGTTTCAAAAACTAGAAGTCAGGTTCTCTTCAAATTTTCTCTAGCAAGATCAATCAGGCCTCCTGGAGATCTTTTTTACTCTCTTGAGCTCTGAGTATACCCAATCAAAATATGAATATTTTTACTCAGTTCTTCACTCTTGCTTATGTTAGGTATAGATACAGTCTCTGGACTTCAAGACCTCCCGGTATGGTTCAGTTTGAATTGAAATACAGTGCTAGACTTTATCCTTAAATGAGGGTTACATGAGTCAGAGAAGGAAGGTCTTGCTTTGAGCTGTTTTCTTGGGAGAGTCTTCTCCTCCTGTTGCCTCCAGACATAGAGTGTTGCAAGATACACAGGTCCTGTTTCTGGTCACTCTGGAAATTGCTTTGCTGGAAAAAACCCCTTTCCTATTGTTCAAAGGTTTCTGGCTGACCATTTATACAGTTCTGTGGTTGAAGAAGTCATTTTCTGTGCTGTTTCCCAATGGATTTCCTTACCATTATTTGGTCTGCTGTAAACTTCAGTGTTTTCCTACAGTAGGTGTTTGGGAGCTGGGTTGTCTTCCAGGTAACCATCTTGACAGAAAGTTCTGAAGGAAGAATTAAAGGTCAGTTGAGATGGTGGGCTTGGAAAGTCAATATGAAAAGCTATTTCTGGTCCAGAAAGGGGGGGCAAAATCTGATACTAGGTAGTAACACTTTAGCTGTAGCACAGAGTGTGTGAAGTCAGACTGGAAAGATTGGTTTAAGGCAGGGTGTGGAGGCCATTGAATAGCAAGTTCAATTTTGCATTATATTCTGTAGGCAAAGAGGAGCCTTTCAAGATAGTGGAATAATGGAGTAATATAGTCACACCTGTGCATTTGAAAGATTTATTTCTTAACATGAGAAATAGGCGTAAGGGACCCAGAATCTAGAAGGAAGAAGACCAATCACTAGTCAGTAATTCAGGTGAAAAAGGACTAGGATTTAACTAAGGTGTTGACAAATATGAGGGGAAGGGCATGTAAAAAACATGTAAATTCCATTATAGAAAAAGTTCATTTAAAAAATTCTCCTGTAGTCAGTTGGGGGTAATGTGCAAAGAAGATCTTTATGAAGATTAATTTGAGAACAGGAGCTGTGCAGGATGAACTGCAAAGAGAGAAGTTAGAGGCATCTGCCCTGGTCCAGCCATGAAGGAGTAAAGGGCCTGGGAAGGGAAGAAGCAGGTAGAGAGTGACTCCTATGTGCCAGACACTGTGCTGAGCTCTTCACTAATAGGAGCTCATTTGATCCACACAAACAACCCTTTGTAGAAAGCTCTCTCATCATCCACATTTTTCAGTTCAAGAAACTGAGGCAAAGAGAGGTTAAGTGACTTGCCCAGGGTCTCACAGCTAGTAAGTATCTGAGACCAAATTTGAACTTCAGTCTTCCCACCTCTGTTTGCCTCTTAGTTGCCTCTTAGCCTGGTTTTCAAAAACCATGCCATGAGTTGTTGGCAGGCATGCCTTGAATTGTTATGGCTTCATATTTGCAATCACATACACACATGCATGTGCTTTGATTCTCCATCTATGTACCAAAATTATTTCTGGCCAAAAATAATTCTATTTTGTGACTGAAAAAAAGATTGCAAATAGGGGTCGGCTAGTTGGGGGGGGGGGTTAATAGAACACTGGCCCTGGAGACAGGAGGACTAGCAAATCATGCCTTAGACACTTAACACTTACTAGCCTTCTGACCTTGGGCAAGTCACTTAACCCCAATTGATCTTCCTTCCCTCCTCCAAAAAGCAAAAACAAAACATAATTTAAAGGGATGCAAATCCCTGGCCCAGATATCAGCATAATCATCATAGCCAGTCCATTGTTCTGTCCCATATTAAGGGAGAATCTGTTGCTATTCTCTCTTTCCACCTGGAGTTTTCTGTCATTTCCTACAAGTGTCTTTTCCTTCCCAGAAGTCAGGACCTGTTTTGTGTAAACTAATTGGGATATTATGGAGCTAACTAGATGGAGAAGAAGGCAAGAAACTCTGGTGAGACCTCTGTGTGAGAGAGCAGGAAAGTCTTAATTATCTGGTTTCATTGTGCATCCATCTTTCTATTTCTTTGTGCTGTGTGTATCCCGGGGAATCTCATTCAAAGAGTTGTATAAAAGTAACTGGAGATGTTAAGCATGACATAAACTAAAGAGATGGTCAGAGATGGTCAAGCACAGCCTTTTCTTTAAAAATGTCTTCTCAATCTTTCCTAGTTCTCTGGGGGCAAACTTGGTCAGAAGTGATGGGACTATGATGCTCCAAGGTTAGGATTTACTATGCAATAGTTTAGGGTAAAAGCTATGGGAACAGAAAGGGAGGTATAAAAAACCACATCTGTGAGTATTATGTTCAATTCTGGATGCCATATTTTGAACATCATAAAACTATAGTGTCCAGAGGAAGGTGAATAGGATTGTGAAGAGACTGGAGACCACAACATATCAGGTGATCAGTTGGAGGAACAGGAAATGTTTTGTCCTTGTGAAGAGACTGCTTGGATGGGAAGGGGAGGGGTGAGAGAGGTCATGTGTTGTTCAGTGATCTCTGACTGATGCCATTTGGGGTGTTCTTGGCAAAGATTATGGAGTGGATTGACATTTTCTGCTCCAGCTCATTTTACATATAAAAACCAGAAGCAAACGGAGTTCAGTGACATGCCCAGGTTCCCTTAGCTTATAAATATTTGAGGTAGGATTTGATCTCAGAAAGATAAGTCTTTCTGATTGCAGACAGAGTGCTATATCCAGAGGGTATGCCATCTGTCCTGAGGGAGATGACAGCTATTTGTAGGTGTAAGGTTTTCTTCTGTGAATGCTTTATTTTCTGAAAAGTGAAAAAAAGGGGCATCTGTGTGGAAAAAAAAACCACACAGGAAGATGTTTTGAAGAAACCCAAATAGTTTTGAGTTCTTAGAGAAAACAGACTTTCAAATAAAAGTACTAATAGAATGTGTTTGAAAGCAACTCACATGCAACAGAACTGAGTGATGTTAAAGATCACCTCAGCACGTTGTTTTCCCCCCAGCTAATATGATTCTTTGTATTTTCAGAACTTTACTGATGAACAGCTCTGCATTGTAGAACTCTTTAGGGACTATGGGATATTAGACTAATAACTATTTTATACTTCAGGCAAATGTGGACTTTAGGATTTTGCATTCAAACATCATTCATGACAAGGCGCTGCTTTGAGGCATTAGAAGTCAGTGAATAGAAATTGAGAAGCCGACTAAAAAGGGAAGGTCAGAGAAGCTCCAGACAGAAGCAAGAAGCAAAACGCATTAGGAGGAGAAGAGTAGATGAATCAAAACCTGAGTAAAGACTACAGAGCCTACTTTTCAGCTTGGATGTGTGTGGTGGCAGAGGGGAGAGAGTGTGGGAAAATGCTTTCCTTCTGGAGCCAATTAGAGAAAAGGAGATTCTCTGCTGTAACTGAAAAGCTTTCCGGTTGTTTGCCTTGCAATGAAACAGTTTTAAAATAGATTGAAAAAAAAGGCAGGCACTGCAGCTGCCATGGAAGCTGCTGGATTTGGAAGAAAGCTCATGCTAAGAGCTAATTGGAGGACAGCAGAATCCTCTGTGGTTTAAATATCTTGTTATGTCAGGCTACCTATAGCTTGAGACAGGGACAACCCTTAGGGGCATTATTGCATCGCTCTCTACTGATATTTCTCTATAGATTACATACTTATAGGAACTCTTTGTCATAGAGAGGACATAATGACATTGTTTACTGAAAGAGCTTAATAATGCTTCCATGACCCAGGATTACAAGAGAAGGGTCTTTGTTTAACAGGGGAGTCTAGAGAAGTGCAATAGGAGTGGTTCTGCCTGGTATGTGATAGCATTGCAGATTGTCATCTAAAAAGGATATTAATACCTGGACATGGGTTTCCCTGTCCTTTTCTCACTGCTAGACTTCTATAGGTTTGTGCCCACCCTCCCCATCCTTGTAAACTGGTAGGAGAGAATGACCCAGGGTTTATAGATAGACTTCTGGTTATTCTTGCCTTTGTCTTCTATTGAACAATGATGTGATTGGTTTTGCTTTTGCCTTTGCAGCTAGTAAATGTTTCATGTTTTAGAGTTGCTGGCATCATTGTGACTGTATAAATGGAAGATATAGGCAAGAGGTTCAGAGTGAGTGTAATAGTATGGCTGACCATGGCCAAGTGGGCATCTGGGAAAGAGTACCCAGCCCACCTCCCTGGACTTGTCTCCCATCTTCCTCTTTTTCCTTTACCTCCAGGGCTGCCAATATGAGTGTTGGCTACAGTGAGGAAGCCAGACCAGATAGAGAATGGAAATGTGGGTGCCCCATCATGCTGGTACCATACCCCATAGGGTTCACAAGTATTTGAAAGACTGTCTTTGGGTCTTGAAAGTTATTGCATTTATCATTATTTACTTTAGAGAGCAGAACTATCTCTAATTAGTAGAATTTTTTGAAAGGCAGTTTCAGATTTGACAAAAGGGGGGAAAACTTCCCAGTAATTAGAACTATCAAAAACTGAACTTGATTCTTTGGAAAGAGGCATGTTTTCCATCACTGGAGGTCTTCAATAGATGCTGTGGCTCATTAATGATACTGTAGAGGGAATTCTTGTTCAGGTCCAGGTTGCCCTTCATGGCCTCTGAGGATTTTTCTATCTGAGATTCTGTGATCATAGTGTTTGACCTTTATTCTCTAAGAAGACCCTGAAGCAGGGAATGATGACATGAACTGCAGCTGACTTGGATTCGAGTGAGAGAGGGCTGTATAAGGTAACCAGCCTCACTTTCTCCTCCAGAGTCATCTAGGTCTGGTGGCCTAATGTTCATCAGGATGACTGGAGATGGCCCAGGATACAATGGGAGACCATGACGCTTTTGGGCCATGGTCTTTTCTGGTTCTCACTTTGACTGAGGAAATGCCCGTTTAGTGAATAGGCCTCTTTAAGCAGTGAGTCAAGGGACAGTGCCTTTAATAAAAATAAATTAAAAAAATAAAAAAATGAGAAATCAAACGGCTAGAGCAAGACTCTCAGCGTTGCTGGCCAAAAGAGAAAAAGGTACTATTTTGTATTTGCATTGAGTCTGTGCTAGGAGGGCAGCGACCTACTGTTGTCTAATCTATGAACTCCAGAGTGAACTGGGTTTAAGACTTGGACTTTGAGAAAGAAATCTAGCCAGAAAACATCAAGATAGTGAGGTAGCTTTTAGCCAAGAAAATGTGCCTTATATGGGCAGAGCACCCTCAGGTGAAGGGAGAGAGAGGAAGAAGGACACAGAGAGGGAGAGGGAGGAGACAACTCACAGGTAGCATTTGTTCTTCATTCCTGAAGAGGACCATGACCTCAGGGAAGGATGATAAGACTTTGGGCTGACTTAGATTTGAGTGAGGGAGGACTCTGCAAACTCACTATATTATGGAGGAAGAACAGATGGGATTTGTGGCTAAGGGAGGTTTTGAATGAGGGTGACAGACTGGGGAGAGGTCAAGTCAGTGACAAGGTCAGGCAAGTTGGGAAGGATAGTCTATTCTTGACTGGGTTGAAACCTGACTCTGGCTTCCATACTTTGCATAGGAAGCCAAGTCCCTACATCTCTGGTGTTCTGGAATTAAGTGCCCTTGTGTCAAAACGCAACCAGAAGCCCCTCCTATACTGGGATCGTCTATACTACCTCACCAGGCAGGGGAAGCAGTTCTCTAGGGCTTGCCATGTGGTACACAGTTTCACAGATGCCGTCATCCAGGCCCGGCGCCAAATCCTTGCTGAACAAGGTGCTGAGGCCTTCCTTAGCAGTAAGATGAAAGGAAAGACCGTGGACTTCATAGATGTTCTGCTACTGGCCAAGGTGAACATCAGAGCTACAGGGAGAAGTGGGAAGGGAGGAAGTTTTCCAGAAGCCCCAAGGGATCATGGGAAGGTGGGGGAGGACAGCGAGGGGAAAATGAAAGGTTTGGTTGACAAAGGCAGATTCATAGTTCCCTAATACATGCCCCATAGTTGAGTCACATAGAAGACTGTTTATTAGGAAAACATCTCTTTACTTCCCTCCCATGGCTGAGATGAAATAGCTACCCCTATCCTTTCTTAGGTATATGAAAGTATTAATCTGGGTTCTAAATAAAGCTAGGTATATCCTAGCTGGAATATGCCTGGAATTCTATTAAGTACCCTAGTATAGCTATAAATAACCTCAAAATATTTCCCCTGATGTTATTTCTAGGTATACCAGGGTAATTAATAGAATTCCACACATATTTACCAATATTTCTGTGGTTCTAGGTACATCAAGGGTAATTTCCTACATTATAGATTTGTCTGGGAGTACCATTACGACTACTTCTAGCTATATCAAAGGAGAGTCTAGGGTATGCTAGAAATATCTAAAATTTCTAGGGTACAAATATGTATGAAATAAAGAGTGTTATGGAGGAAGGGACAAGACTAATTAAAGGACAGAGTATCTATCAAAGAATCCTGATACCCCCCCCCAGGGTATTCCATAGCTAGGAATATGTATTTGGCTTCAGAAGGAATTCATGCTTTAGGGAAGAGTTCCTTCTAAATCAAAGTTTCTATTATTCAAGGTGAGTCTTCCAGTAGTATCTGATTCTGGGTAGTTCTCAATATAGTTACTGAGGGTTTGGATCGTATCAGGTGACTTCCATAGTGTGGTTCTATATGTGCAATAACAATCCAGAGGACAGTTTCAGGAGCTTTAGAAGGCTATGGGAATATGAGTTATTCTAATCATTTGGGCTCGGTCTCAAGGATTCTAGGTATGATACCTGACACTATCAGTAGTACCTTGAGTTAGTGGGATGCTGATGAGGGGACCCCAGGTAGAGCTGCTCATGGGAAGGAAGGAAGTCAAGAACCTACAGATATGTACTATTCCAGGATGAAGATGGAAAGTCCTTGTCAGACGAGGACATTCGGGCAGAGGCTGACACCTTCATGTTTGAGGGTAAGGGGGAGATGGACTTGGAGCATCTGGGGCTAAAGGTGCTGGGGATTTAGAAGGGATTTCTCCTTAAGAAGCCCAGATTCCTACTTTGATCAGGGCTTGTCTAAAAGGAGCTGTCCCCTCAGAGCTTGTACTAATTTCAGTGTGATCATGAAGTTTCTTCTCACTCCACAGTTCACTGATAAATATCTTCTGAACATCATACCAATTCTCTGGAGTCTTCTCTCCTTCCAGGCCATGACACAACAGCAAGTGGAATCTCCTGGGCCCTCTACAACCTGGCCAAACACCCAGAATACCAGGACCGCTGTCGTCAGGAAATACAGGAGCTCCTAAGGGGTCGTCAGCCAGAGGAGATTGAATGGTTAGTGTGAAATGATACTTGGAGGATTCCTATAGGAGAAGTGATTAGGAGCTCATCCCTTGCACCATCCTGGTCACAGCCGAGGACACTCCTTCAAGGAAACATCCTCAAGCCTCTCACTGGTGTGGCTAGCCCTATGCCTTGTAGATGACAGGCTTTGACTGTCAAAACAACTCTCCCCTAGCAGACAGGGCGGGTTCTTGATCTTTTGATGGTTTTCTAGATAACTCTCCACAGATACTACCCAGGGCTAAAAGGTAGGGAGATTTCTGTGGCAAAGACTCCACCCCACACCCTGGCCTTTCTTATTCTCTTTTCTTCAATCAAATCTCTGTCAGGGTTCCCAACTTTCCCTCCCCCCACCACACCCCAACTCTGGAGACTCTACATCAAAAGGTCATGATCCTGTCATAGTGCCTTCTCTCTATGTGGGATTGGGTGTCTGAGTTCCAGGTCTTCTCTCTGCAGGGATGACCTGTCCCAGATGCCTTTCTTGACCATGTGCATCAAGGAGAGCCTGAGGCTGCACCCACCAGTTTTTGCCATTGCTCGGCAATGCACCAAGGACATCCAACTACCTGATGGGCGCATCATCCCCAAAGGTAGGTTTTACCCAGATGTGCATGGCATAGAAAGGGGGAGGCAAGATATGACAGGAGTGTACCTGGGGGTGCCATGTGGGAGAAGAGAGAGAGCATTTGTCAGATTTTCTTAAGGAAATGGCTGAGGAGTAATACTTAGAAAGTTGGTGGGAGTGAAGTGGGGTTGGGGTGGATTGACCAGTGAATGTATGGAATTTGCAGGCCATGTTTAACTCTCTATCTCTTCTTTCTTAACAGGGTGCACTTGTATGATTGGCATTTTGGGAATGCATCATAATCCAGCTGTGTGGCCTAACCCAGAGGTACCCAATTCCAATCCCCATCATGTTATCTGGTCAGATCTAGGGGTCAGGGACAGTCATGGCAAAGGTTTGAGCTCTTGCCAAGGACAAATATAGGAGAAAACTAGATGTGCCTCTAGGAAGAAGTGCCAAGAATTAAAGGGACTGCAACATGGATCTCACTGGGGAAGGTCTGTTTCCTTAAAGTTAGTTTCCTTGCCTATCTGGTTGAAGTCAGCCTGCCTGGCATGGCTTGGACCATCCCCAGCATCTGTCCCCTCTCCCTCAGGTTTATGACCCATACCGCTTTGACCCTGACAAAGTCCAGAAGATGTCACCACTGGCATTTATGCCATTCTCAGCTGGACCCAGGTAAGACCATGGCACATGCTTTCCCATTTGCCCCCCTGAAATACTGGGGAAATGTCTCCACCCTTCTAGGTCATTGTGATCATCTCCAAACCCTCAAGAGAAACCAGTCCTAGCCCCAGGAGATATAGAAGCCCCATTGTCTATATGTATGTAGATGTATGTGTGTGCATTTCCATGCATATGTGCATGTGCACGTATACATGAGTGTTGTGTAGGAGGCAGGAGTGTAGGCAGGAGTGAGTGAGGCTGTGGTCAAGGCCTGTGGATGAACAGACTTTCCACTTGAACAGGAACTGCATTGGACAGAACTTTGCCATGTATGAGATGAAGATTGTGCTGGCCCTCACCCTACTGCGATTCCGAATACTCCCTGATGAACGCCCAGCCCAAAGGAGGCTGGATGTGATCCTCAGGGCAGAGGATGGTCTGTGGCTGAGGGTAGAGCCATTACAGACATGTGCCCCAGAAGCATCCCAGAACTGATGGATGGGAATTTCCTCAGGCCTGAGACATACAGGTCTGGAGACTCCCAGACATTCAGTTACCCATGTCTTGGTTGTAAATCTTCTGAATAAAAGCAATTTAACTGGCAAATTGGTTTTGTTTTGTGCCTTTCTACCATGAGGTAGAGGCTGGTGAGAGAAGATAGGAATCCCCATTTCTTGGTTGGAGGAAGAAATATGAGGAGAATGGAAATGTGGAGGAAAAGGGGGAATGGGAACCAGAATTGTCTGGAAACAACTTGTTAGACTAACCTCCCATCTACCTGACAGTCCCCAACCAATATCAAAGGAGAAACAAGCTTTAACAAATGATGCCAGAACATGGTAAAGTGCTTGGTCCCATACACTGATATCCTTGGATAAGAGATGAATAGTCATGGTCTAAAAGCTATCAGAGTACTTAATTTTAAAGCACTGTCTTTGTGGCTGGCAATATAATGTTGAAAAGGTGCATAAGAACTTGGCAGTGATTGGGAACCTGTGGCCCTGAGGTTTCCTGGGCCCTCCTAGGTCCTTGTGTGAGGTCTTTTGACTGAATCCATCTTTTACAGAACCAATCCTTTTATTAAGGGTTCTGTGAAGGTTTGATTTACTCAAAGGGACACACTTGAGGACTTAGAGGGCTGTATGTGACCTTGACACCACAGGTTCCTCAACCCTGGTTTAGAGTTTAGTGGAGTGCAGCTGGGTATGGCATATGTACACAAATCATTACACACCATGCAGAATGTGATAGAAGAAACCAAATAAGAATCAGAAAGATGAGGGAGCAAGGAATCACCTCAATCTGCAGAAATAAGAAAAGCTTTATGCAGGAAGTGATACATAGCTGTTCTTTGAAGGAAGGGTTTCATCAGGTGGAGATGGAAGGCATGGGAAGTCAGAGACAAGATCATTGCAGGCCAGAATGTGCAGGAAAAGATCTAGTAATATCGTTTGGTTCAACATAGGTTATGTGAAGGGGGAGAAGCATAAAATCAGGTTGGAAAGGTAAATGGAACGTTATCTGTGGAGAATCTTGAATTCCAGGCTAAGGGTTTTCCATTTGGTTCCCTAAGCAATAAAGAGCCACTTACAAGTTTAGGGGAATTATAAGTTTTATGGCTAGAGTTGTGTATCTGGAAGATTACTTTCTTAGCATGTGATGTAGGAATTAGAGACAAAGCCTTGAAGGACTAAGACCAGTTAACTATTGCCATAGTCTTGTAGTCTAGGTCACATATGACCAGGCTTTAACTGGGATGTTGCCAGTATGAGCAGAGAGAAGGGGCCAGATATGAGAGACCTAGAGATCCAATCTCCAGGGGTTAGCAACCAATTTAATGTGGGCAGTGGGTGAGTGGGAAGGAAAGTCAAAGATGATTTTGAGATTTCAAGCCCAAATGTCTTAATAATGGGCACATTTGGAAGGAGGAACAGATTTGGAGACACATATCAGAAGCAGAATTCAGTTTTGCAATTTGGCAAGGAAGAGAGCTACTTCCTATTAAATGAGGCTGAAGGGCTATGGTGAGCAATATGTTATGTAAACTGAATGAGAGAAACATATATTTATAAAAATGATCCCCTGGTCAATGGACACTTACTGTCTTTCCCAGCTTGGAACTATGGCAAAGAATCATTTTAGAGGATTCGTTGTCATCAGGATCCTTGTAGAGGGAACTGGAGGTAGGGAATAAATTAAGAAGTGATTGGCACAGTCTAGTAATGAGATAGTGAATAGCTTGGATGAGCAGTTCACAAAGGTGTGACATGAATTTTCTCTAGATGTGCCACAGATTGTAATTGTTGTAATTTTGTGTCCTTGGACAAATCTCTCAAATCTCCTGCAGTGTACCATGTTTCTTCACGGCAAAGAATGATATTGTGCTGTGAGCAGATAGTTTGGTTCAGATTATTAGTGTAGTCACCTGAGGTAGTTGTTGGACCTGCTGAGTCAAACCTGTCAAATAGGAAGGCAGCTGCTGCTGCCAATAATCTGATGAACCAGGCATGGCTCAGTAACATCTACAAGTCTGGGATTTTTTCTACATTCAGAACTGAATGCGTTGACTTGAGATCTAGAAGTCTGGCAAAATCTCTATGTGAGGGAAGAACAGCAATGGGAGGGACCAGGTTACTGAGTGGTTTAAATTGTGTATCTGGGTTTATATTTCCCTGTGCTACATCTGATACTGAGGAATGTTTAGTGTAACCTTCTATGTTTTCCAGCTTTACAGATAGGTAATGATATGGCATACACAAATGGATGAGGAGAAATGATAATGTCTCATAGTGAAGAAGAGCTGTTCCAATAAAAATACTTTCTGGACCATTTTCTCTTTTCTTGAGCACATTTGTGCCAGAGGTAACAGGACAGGGATAGTCAGAAACTATAGGTCCCTTCTACTA
>CM053594.1:52030361-52050943 GCA_028646575.1 Pseudocheirus occidentalis
CTCCTGTGGCTGCGCTGAGCCCCTGCTGCCGAGCTGCCTTCAGCGAGAGCTATGTTCTCTGTATTTCTGTGAGTCTGAGAGTCCTAGACTTTCCTAGACTTTGTCTGGGCTTGTATTTTCTGGGTGTTTAGGGTGGCGGTGTGGGAACTGCGGGACCTTGCTGCTTCTACGCCGCCATCTTGGCTCCGCCCATCTATTTTTTAAGGTGTTATTTTCTTCAGTCAGGTTGTTGACTCTTTTCATGATATTCTTGCATCATTCTCATTTCTCTTCCTAATTTTTCCTCCACTTCTCTTACTTGATTTTCAAAACCCTTCTTGAGTTCCTCCATGGCCTGTGACCAGTTTATACTTTTCTTGGAAGCTTTTGACACAGAAGTTCTGACTTCATTGTCTTCCTCCCATTCCATGGTTTGATCTTTTTTGTTCCCAAAAAAGGAATATTAGCTTTGATTACTGTGCTTGCTTTGCTTCTTTTGCTTACTCTTGTTGTCACTAAATTACTTGACTTTTGAGCTCTTTGCCACAGTAGAACCCTGCTTCCAGAGGGGAGAGCTTTCTCCCAATTTGCTAGGGGTTTTGCAGCTGTGGGAGCTATTAATTGGGTATCCTCTCTGCTACACCCACAAGCTCTGGCTCACTGGTCACACACCTCAGGACCACAACCCCAAATCATGATGCAGATCCAAGCAGATTAAAGCAAGACCAATTACACTCTGAATGGTCATTTGGGCCCGCTACGATTTTCGGTCCAGGAGCTCTAAAGAAGCCAGGTGGAAACCATTGCACAGCCACCATGCCTCCACCACTTATGGCTCTGAGGACAGAGGTCAGACTGCACTCCCTCCTTCCCCCCAATTCCAACAGAGTTCTGACCTTTTACTTTTTCTTTGGAATTTATGGGTTGATATTTCTGGAAAACACCACAGCTGCTGGTGATCCACTCTCTTGAAGTCCCCTCTAGCAGCTGCTGGCTAGTGGCCCCTGGGGCTAACAGTGCAGGCTCATGTGGGGTTGGGCTTGGCTCCCAGCACACTGTGATGGGCCCTTCCTCTCTGCCTGCTGAGCTGCCTTCAGCAGGAGATTTATTTCTTCCTCTCACTGTATATGTTCTGTAGCTCTAAAATTTGTTTAGAGTCAAGTTTCATAGGTGTTGAGGTGGTTGTGGGGGGAACTCACAGATTTTCCTGCTTCTATGCTGCCGTCTTGTCTCCTCTCTAGGTAATTCTTGTTTTACAGCTGGGGAAATGAGGTCTAAAAAGACAACTTGTCCAAAGTAGTAATAGTAGTGTCAAGATTTGAACTCAGCTCCTCTGATGAAAACCAATGCTTTTTCTAATTCTTTTCACTGTTTCCCCACATGACTTATTTTTGAAAAGTCAGAACTGAAATTTGCTGACAATGTAAATGATGGGTATAGAAGTCCTGTCTGTTATTCTGTGTTGATTTCTCAAAGAGAAAGTTAATTGAGATGATAGTGCTGGTAATGTGTGTAAATATTGTTGTAGCCCTGTTAAGCTTTGTTTTCCTAGAAACAGAAACTGTGAAGAGCTTCAATAAGAGCAGTCCCCATGACCTGACATAAGGAACAGGAGCAGATAGTTGCCTACATGTGAATCCAGGCAGGAGTTGGAAGCAGTCAACCAGTGGAGAAGGAGCTGAGGGGTTTGGAAGCCAACGTCAAGTCAAGATAAGAGAGAGTACTTTACTTTAGATACTCTATATTGACTGATGAGATTTGTAACTTACTGTGACATGTGAATGGATGGTGTTTGCATTTTCTGTTCCCCCTTAAAGATAAACATAATATATACTGAATGATATGATTTGTTTAAGACTATGTGGCCACTTTAATAATAAGTTGTTATGTTATGTTGTTGTGAATGTTATGCTTTAGTTTATTGCTGAATAAACAGAGAATTCATTATACTATGCTATATGACCCTTAAAGTTAATCAGTCCCCAACAGCAGTTCTCAGGAAAGCTACTTATGATTGGCATTACATTTTTGGCATACTCCACAAGATAGAAAGAACAGAACAAAAGGAAAATTCCCCCAAATTCTCAATGCTGTATAATTAGAACGACCATGTAGGAATCTTCCTTTCTACCTGCGTTGCAGAGATGGAGAGCTATGGGCATATATCCATGTATGTATTTCCACTCTTGGTTATTGGTTTGGTTAGTTTTGCTAAACTGCTTTCTTCTTTGTTATTCTCTTCTAGAGACAGGGGTGGATGGGAAATGAAAGATTGGAAAATGAAAGTAATATAAAAATATAAAGGGGAAGAACAGGAAGGTGAAAGGGAATGAGTCAACCATACTCTCATTAAATTTGTCTTAAAGAGGGAATAACATACACACTCAATTGGGTATCTTACCCCACAGGAAAGTAGGGGGGAAGGAGATAAGAGGGGGATGATAGAAGGGAAGCCAGATTGGGGGAAGGGTAGTTAGAAGTGTTGTACTGGGCCCCAAGTCACCCTCCATCTTGTCCCAGTCCCCACCATTTTGTGCTCCCTTTTTCACAGAAGTGAAGTCCTGTATATTTCTGGGAAACCACCCAAGGCACAGTCACCCATACTGTTCTGGGAAAAGTGAAACTTAACCATAGTCCTTATTCCATATAAGGTCCTAAACTGAGTTTTAACCATTTACATTCCTCTGATTCTGTAAATTCCTGCTTTCATGTAGATCAGACCATTACTTTGTGGTTTTTGCCTTTAAATACTCTGGTTCTGCCCCTGCTCTAGGCTGTTCACTTTGTATCTTCACTCCAAACAGTCACATGCTTCAATAAATCCACATTAAATTTATAACTGGGGGCGGCTAGGTTGTGCAGTGAATAGAGCACTAACCCTGGAGTCAGGAGGACATGAGTTCAAATCCAGCATCAGACGCTTGACACAGAAACTAGCTGTGTGACTTTGGGCAAGTCACTTAACCCCAATTGCCCTCCAAAAAAGCAAAACAAAAATTTATAACTGGCTCTTACCTCACATTTTTTCTGCACAACATTTCTGGAGGTCCCACCAAGATACAGCATTTCATGTCACTGCTGAAACCTCAGGGTCTTGGCCTCAGGGAGGATATGAACTCACCCTGCCCTGACCCTGGGGGTAGCTCGTACCTGAGACCTTCCAGGGCCCCCAGGCTTGGACAGAGTTAGCAAAACCCTCCTCAACTTTGTTGCGTTCCTGCATTTGGCTTTTGTGGAGAACTAACCTGCCCCCAACCTGCCCCTGTGGACAAAAAAAAATTTCTGGAGGTAAGTTAGGTTTTCCCTTCTTGTTCTGGTGGGAACTTCCTTCTGGTCTGGGGAACGGGGCCAGATGTGGCTGAGTATTCAGCGAACACACCAATTCCCACAGGTGGACCCAAGACATTGGGTATCAACCCATTTCTGCTTTCTGTTCCAGGTTCTGTGCATGTTATATGTCTCCTCATCTAGGTGCTTTGGGCACTCTGTGTCAATCTGTGTTTTACATTTGTATCTGTCTGCTCTGTGTCTGTGTAAAAATCCTTGAGTCTGCCACCTTGTAAGATTCAAAACGCAGCCAAACAGAAAGAAACACTGTACCTGGGCTAGAATGGTTGATAGTCTCTTAAAGAAAAGTTGTTGGCAGAAGAACAAAAGTCTTTCTTTCTGCTTCCTTGTACTCTGGCCAAGTTTTGGAGGCAGAAGATACAGAAGAAAAAAGTGAAAAAGGGCAACTTCTCCCCTAAGATTTATCTAAGAGAAAAAGGGTCACTTCACTCATGAAAGATAAGCAGGTTTCAAAGCTGAAATAGGAGTAGCACTTAACCCTTTCCTGGGTCACAGAAAGAGAACTGTAAGGTCATTGGGAATATAGATCCAGGTAATTAAATTGATTCTGGTTACTATTTAGCACTAAGATAAATTGGGGAAATGCATAGATCTGAAGAAGAGATACCTCAAAAATGAAACTTTGATCTCTCTAGTATGAAGAAGAGGGGTCTAGGATCTTTTCCAGGGTCCCACTCGCCTTTACTGAAAGGTTAAAAGCTCTTTCTTTCAAAGAGGTTTTTAAAGGATTGAACACCTGAGTGAAGTTTACTTGAGCAAATGGTAAAAAAAAAAACCCACCACTAGGATTCTTCTCCCTGTAGTCCTGCCTCTGTCAAGGCTAGTGCTACAGTGCCTTCTCTCTGTCATCCTGGCTCTGAGTGAGCTGAGGATACAGTGAGAAGATGCAGCCACCAAGATTCTCTTCCCAGACTAGTACTACAGTGCTTTCTCCCTGTTGTCCTGGCTCTGACTGAGCTAGGGCTGCAGTGAAAAGTTAAAAAAATAGTAGGGAATTTGAGTTAACCTCCTTCACCTGGGGGTAGGAACAGAGGGGGAGGCACAGCAGTTACATTGGGGCCCCACTAGCAAAAGCCTTATGTCCCTGAAGCCCATTCCTGTAGATAAGCAGATGAACTTCTCCTCTCAGAACCACAAGTCCTTGCTCTCACACCACCAGAACCTGGAGTTTCTGCTCAAAGTTCTCTGAATACCTCCCAGCACTCCCCCCAGTTTGTAGTCCATCCCACACAGTTACCCCCACAACCAAGCTCTGAAGATAAGAAAAGGAAAGGAGAAAATGACATAAGAAGTCAACAAGCCTCTGCACTTGGTAAGACCAATGATTTTTATATGTGATTTGAGAATGCAGTTAATATCATCTTACTGTTCATGTTATTATTGTATATGTGATTTTGAAATGCAATTAATGTCATCTTATTGTTTGTGTTGTTATTCTATTTCTACACTGTAGTATATCTACTATTTAGAACACCAGGTATTACACCTTTATGTTGGTTTAAAAGTAGGTTAAAGTCATTTTAATCTGAATTGTGTTGCATGTGAACTGGATTTTTATGTTGTAAAATCTGATAATTAAAAGTTCTTATATTTGAGTTATAAACAGGCAGTAACTTTTTAGATATTCTGGAAATAAACAGTGATTTAAAGTTATACTTTCCACATTATTAATGATGAAATGAATAATTCTCTGTGCAAGGTAAATTGGAAATACATTTTGTGGAATTCTTATTGAGCAAATGAGAAATCTAAAAAACAAAATATATGTATATAGGGATATGGTTTTCAAGCTTGCTTCATCTAAGGATGTATTCATGTTTATTTGAAGGTTTATGGATCACTACATTAACTATTTATGTGAGATTCCAGAATGTAACTGATGTCCAGTGATAAGTTGATTGGTTGTGTGACACCAAGAAACATTTAGTACTTAGTCACTTCATGTGGAATTTTAAGGTCACCAGATTGGTAATTAATTGGTTTTGATTTCAGAATTTAAATTTTAGAACATGGTAATTGCTTATGATACTGTTACTGGCAAGCAGTTGTATTCCAAGTTTGTCTTTGTTTAAAAGGAAGTTTTAGTTAAGATTGTTTAAACTTGTAAGCTTGTTGACTAATTTATTTGAGTAACTGTTATAATGTTAAAACCTAAAACCAATCCCACAGCAGCTCTAAGGGAAGATATGGTGTAGACACTCCCTACTCCCCTCCCTTAGGAAAATGGCCAAGGTTGCCTCCCATGTAGGCCATAGGGGGGTGACCAAAGCTAACATGTACCAGCTACCATATACTGGGATCCTGAAAATAAAATGGGAAGCCTGAAAGACATCCTGGCAAGGAAAAAGAAAAAAAATCAGTATTGAACACTGGGGACTTGCCACACGTAAAACATATGGTTTTCATCAGTCCACAGGAAGAATATCATAGGGAGGACCAGGTCCCATTGCCGAGTCAAGGGTTTGACTTTTGACAAGAAGAAGTGGGGATTGTTATCAGCTTCTTCTTTTAGGTGCCTATTGATTTCTCCTTAGTTGTAAACCTGCCAGATCCCCAGAAACCACCTAGTGGGCAAGGTCATCAGCCCCAGGAAAAATAAAAGCTTGTTTGGGTTATGGAGTTCCTAAACAGTGAACTTGCTTACTGAGAAATGAAATCTTTTATGCATATAGGTCCTGGTAAGCTTTTATTGCTTATTTCAACTCCATAAGAGTAAAAGCAATTGTATCAAGTCCTAAGCTGTGATTGGTGAGATTTGCCATTTGAGGTAAAAGCCATTGGGACTGCAACTAGTTTTATTTTGAGTTTGAATTCAGATACAGTTGTCTGCACTAAATCAATATCTCAGAAAATACCACAAACTACTCAAAGAGAATCCTGCTACAGGTGAAGGTCTGTTTTGGGGGAAAGCCAATTTTAGCCTCAATCTAGAATGGGACCCTCCTGGCTCAGTTTCCCATTGTCTTCCTTTGGAAAGGAATGTTTTCCACCTGACTATTCCTGAGTCTGGCTATGAGATGGAATTAAGGTGACTCTTAGCTGAATTTAAACAGAGCTAAGAACTCTATCCTGTCATATCTGGCATGTCCCTGCTTTTTCCTTTTATGATAAATTTCTCTCATTAGAGCAAGTGGTCAGTAAATATATGAATACAATGTAGGTGTGTGAAATTTTGATGTTCTCAATCTGAATGTTTAGTCATTCCATATCCCAAACAACTGGGTAAATTAATACACAGGCTTGTCATCCACCTGCCTACATAGTCAAGTAAAAGGTTAAATCCCTGGAATACATTTTTTTCTGAATGACATGGGAATAATAAGACAAAGGGAAAAGAAGCTTGTGAAGCAAAGGTAGACACATAAGTTAATAATTATCCCATATACTAAGGCTGGAATACATCTGAGCTACTAAAGTATGTGTTATATCTAAGCTATTCAGCCTAAAATTATATTCCTTTCTACAGCCTAAATAGTTTAGTAAAAAAAAATTTTTTTAAAGGTATTCAGGTTAGTCAACCACCTGGTACTGGATATATCTGTCTTTCTCCTTATATCTTGAGCCCTATATATATCGAACTTGTCTGTCAGATTTGCATCTCTCAGATTACAGGCCAATTCACCTACAGTTCACAGCAAACAGTGGATACCAGTCTATATTCACCCATCATCCCCTGGATGTGATCTGTGCTCCATTCCAGTCAACTCCCTCCTTGGGACCCACTGAGACAAGGACAACCCTACTCCCCTTTTCAGGCTGAAGAAGCTATGGAACCTGAGACCTTCGTCCCTGCTCCCAAATAAATCGTGGGCCCAAGCTCTTAATGATAGGATCCTGATAAAACTGCCCCCATGCCCAATACTCTATAGGCCTAGCCCTGGCTTGTTTGTTTTCAGTCAAGCTTCTCATTGTAAGGAAACCTAGGTGTCCACCCCTATAGGCCCTGTAAGGGAACCTAGGCATCAGTCCCTGCATGAGTTGCTTTCTGCTTACTATGACAATGTCTCCATCACCCCTCTACCAGGCACCAATTGTGAGTCAAGGGTTTGACTCTGAGTCAAGGATTTGACTCTTGACAAAAAGAAGTGGGGAATGCTGTACTGGGCCCCAAGTCACCTTCCATCTTGTCCCAGTCCCCACCATTTTGTGCTCCCTTCTTCACAGAAGTGAAATCCTGCATATTTCTGGGAAACTGCCCAAGGCACAGTCACCCATACTGTTCTGGGAAATCAAAACTTAACTATAGTCCATATTCCATATAAGGTCCTAAAATGGGTTTTAACCAATTGCATTCCTCTGTTTCTGTAAGTTCTTACTTTCATATAGATCAGACCATTACTTTGTGGGTTTTGCCTTTAAATACTCTGGCTCTGCCCCTGCTCTGGGCAGTTTGATTTGCGTCTTTGCTCCAAATAGTTGCATGCTTCAATAAATCCAAATTAAATTTATAACTGGCTCTCACCTCGCATTTTTCTGCACAACAGAAGCACACACTTTTGAAAAAGGACAGGGTCAAAGTAGAAAACACAATAAGTAGGGGTTGGGATAGGATGGAGGGAGTCTTTCACAATATATTTACTATGGAAACACTTTGTGTAACTACGTATGTACAACCTATATTGAATTGCTTATCTTCCCAGTGGGGCTGTGTGAGGATGGAAAAAGGTAAAGAATCTGGAAATCAAGGTTTTAAAAACAAATGTCAAAAAAATTGTTTTTTTATATGCAACCAGGAAATAAGATATATAGGCAATGGTATGTAGAAATCCACCTTTCCCTACAAGAAAGTGAGAGACCCCTACCTCTCTGGAGGGAATGGGGGAGGATATAAGAGAGAATAGATTGGGGGAAGGGTATTCAGTAGCCTTGCTATCTTGGAGTGGGGGGTACAGGAAAGATGGGGAGAAAATTTGTAACTCAAAATCTTGTGGAAATGAATGTTGAAAACTAAAAATAAATATATAAAATAATAATAGTAAATAAATAAATTTTAAAAATTATTGCATGGTTGAACTAGATGATTTAAGTTCTAGCATTTTGTGATTCTCTGGACAGTGATTTGTTTAATTGTGGATGACAGTGAATAAGTCACCCAGAGTTTTAGATGAATATGACTTCCCTTCTCAGAAGGAAACTCTAGTCCCAAATCTGCTTCTAGAATACATAAAGTTCCTCCTAGAGGAAAACAGATCTAGAGGAGACAGAGTATTAGTACTTCTCGTACTGGAAAGCCCAGACGACTTGGTATAATAGGAGTGGGGGTTAATATGACAGCATAGAGGCTTAGAGGAGGGTAAGATGATTGAGAGGGCCTGGATCACCTAAGAAGGTCCTATTGGGGATTCAAGAAACCTGAGGGGCAGGCTGACTCAGAAGTAGCCAAAATAACCTTGACCTCTAGAATTTCCATATCAGATGCAGAAGTAAGAAGTCAGATATAATCAGGCTGGCATAGTGAAACCACTGGGCAGAAAGGTCTCAGCCAGAATAGAAAGGCCTCCCTGAAAATGGCTACAATACGGTTGATATCCTTAAAACTTTCCTCTTTGTTGTCTACCTACAAATAAAACAAAAGAGAGAGTCACCATTTCCGAGCAGCCTTGGAAGAACTACAAATGAATACCACTTCCCTCCTCCCTCCATCATAGGGAAAGGCTGAAGAGGAATCTAAGGAATTCAGAAGAATGTGCTTTTTAATCTGTTTAACTAAATCACCATGAGAGGAACTGTGGCATCATAGAATGACTACTGGATTACTAAATAGGGACAGGTTCTTAAATCTCGGGGGTGGAGATGGTTTCAGCTGTACCTAGACAAAAATCTCGTTAGTAACACATCCAGTTCTCTAGTCTCTGATTAAAGACCTACTGTGCAGGAGGGGCCATCACCTCCTGAAAGAACCCAATCCACTTCTTGACAATTCCAATTTTGGGGAAACTTCTGCTGATATGAAGCCTATTTCAGCCTCTTTCCAACTTCCACCCACAGATCCTGGCCCTGTCATCTGGGGCTAAATATGTCAGACTCAGTCCATCTTAGTCATGACAGTTTGGACACAATCATCATTTCCCATTAAGTTTTTTTTCTTTTCCAGGCTGAAAGTACTCAGTTGAACAAAACTTTTTGCACCCAACACCTTTGGTGAATGCCTGTTATCCAAGATGTATAGGGAACTGACACATATGTATAAGACTTGGGAAGAAGAGCTGCCTTTGAAAACAGAAGGACCTGGGTTCAAGTCCTGTTTCAGATGTATAAAGTCTACATAATCCTGAGCCAGTCACTCTCTCACTGTTCTAGGAAATTCTCTAAATTGCAAAGAAGGTGTTAGTTTACCTTGGTAAAGGGAGTTTCCTTTCCTAGGAGTTCCCTAATGAATGAAATCACAGGTGCAGTCTCAATGCTTTGTATAAGACCAATAGCCATTTCAAATAGCAGGATAAGAATAGCTTACAGAAAAAATACAAATAATCAACAGCCCTATGGGGAAATGTTCTAAATCACTGCTAATAACAGGGAAAACCACTTTGAAGTTTCACCCATCAAACTGGAAAAGAAAATTTAAATGGAAACAATAAATGTTATATATAAGCTGTAAGAAGACAAATATCCTAATACAGTACATTGTTTGCAGAACCAAGAATTGGTTTAACTGTTCTGAGAAGCAATTTAAAATTGGTTGAGAAAATTCACTAACTTATTCATACCCATTTGACCCAATAGTCCCACTACCCTGCACATACCACAAAGAAGTCAATGACTTAAAGAAAGATCTTACTGTATAACAGGTTATTAGTCACAAAACTCTTTGTGATAACAAAAAATAGAAATAAAATGGATTGTAATACATTGGAAACTAACTGAATAAATTATGGCACAAGATTATAATGGAATACAACTCCACCAAAAGACATGATGAAAAGGAAGACCAGAGAAATAGAGAATGACCTCAAAGTGATTCAGAGCAACAAAAAATAACAATGTATTCAAATATAATAAAAGCAACTAAAAGATTTAGTCAAACACTGAAGAACTTCAAAGAACAGTATCAATTAGAAAGAGATGCTGCTGCTACTAGCTAGCCCTTATATATAACTTTAATGGTTGCAAAGTCCTTTACAAATATTTTATTTTATTCTGACAAACACCCCAGGAGGTAGGAATTATTATTATTCACATTTTGTAGAAGATGAAACAGAGTCAGACTGAGGTTAAGTGACTTGCCTAGGGTGGTAAGTGTCTGAGGCCAATATTGAACTCAACTCTTCCTGACTCCAGACCTGACTCCTGACTCTTCCCACCATACCAGCCAGCTGCATTCTATTGTGGGTCGCTTAAAATTTCTCCCTGCTTGACACACTTTCCGGAAGCTCCTCAGTCCCTTCGTATTTCTTACTACTCTACTTCTGTCTCACCCATGTGCAAAAGAAAAAGTTAGGAGAGTTTATAATAGCTGTGTGTTTTTTCTCAGTGAAGAGCACCAGCTAAAAGTAAAACAAAGAGCACAGAGGCCAGAGGAAGGTTCCTAAGAGAGAAAAGATGCTATAGATACAGAAACAAGGGCAATTCAGAGAGCTGAAAATAGGTTCATTGGTGTGACATTAAAGAAGAGAAAAAGGAGATGGAATCATAGGGTCTAAAATTTACGTGTGAAATAACAGGGTCTTTAAGAATTACCTCTTACAGCAGAAGTAATCAAATCAACACTACCATTCCTAGAAAAGATCTGTTGATGACTTTTTGTAGGACTCCACCCACCATCCCTCTGAATTTCCTGCCTGAAACACTATTTCCTGGTTACCACTCTCTTCAAGGTGTTGTCAAGATGAAGAAAATATATCTCCTAGGGTATTAAAGGCTGTGATGATAATATGGTTTACTAGTGACCTAAGGTGGAGGGTTTGTGTATTTTCTAATGATTGTACTTAATGATTAATGATACTTAGTGGTTGATTACTGAATAAATGCTGATTGAGTTACCTTAGTTGCCCTATGAGTGGAAGACAGACTATTGTACTCTGAGATGACTGAATGACAGAGTAATGAGGCAAACCTCCTTAGGGATGCTAGATGATTATTCTTTGTTCTAAATATTATGACCACTTTGGTGAAAACTGGCTATTTTAATGATAAGCTGTGATGAATACTATATTGTAATTTTCTGTGATAAGTTGTAATATTGGGAATGATTGATTTTCTGTGAATGTTTTGCTTTGATTTGTTATGGGAAAAAACTAGAGTGTTCATTATACTGTGTAATCAGAACCTTAAAAGCTGTTCACAGTAACATTCTTTTTGAAATCTGCTCATGCCTGGCATTACCCTTACCCTTCAGGGATTAATATTTCTCTAATTAGTTAGATCTCTATTTGTGTGAAAATCATTCTGTAATTCTATTGATGTAATGCATGGTCTTGTCCTGGCAGGTAGAGTACCATATATTTTATATTGCGCTTGGTGTGTAATGATTTGTGCATGTGGACCATACCCAACTCAGCTCAACTAAAACTCTAAGCCAGGGGTGAGGGACCTGTGACCTCAAGGTAATACATGGCCCTCCAAGTCCTCAAGTGTGTCCCTTTGATTGAATCCAAACTTCACAGAACAAATCCCCTTAATAAAAAGATTGGTTCTGTTAAGCATAGACTCAGTCAAAGAACCACATACAAGGACCTAGGAGGGCCCAGGTGGCCTCAAGGCCACAGCTTCCTGATTCCTGCTAAGCTCTTTGAGGCATATGCACCTTTTCCACATTATATTTCCAGCAGCAAAGAGAGTGCTTAAAAAGAAGCAACACTAAAAGCTGTACAAACCATGACCAACACTATGATTATTCATCTCTTATCCATAGATGTAAGTATATGAGACCAACCACTTTACCATGTTCTTGCATCACTTCTTATACCTTGTTTCTCCTTCAGTAATGGTTGGGGACTGTCAGGTACAGGGGAGGTCAGTCTATCAAGAAGTTTCCAGACAATTGTGGTTCCCATTCCCCCTTTACTCTCACATTCCCTTTCTCTTCATATTTCTTCCTGGAACCAAGAAATGGGGATTCCTCTCTTCTCTCACCAGCCTCTACCTCATGGTAGAAAGGCACAAATCAACACCAAATAACCACTTAAATTGCTTTTATTCAGAAAGTTTACAACCATAACAATGGTAACTGGCTGGGAGTCTCCATACCTCTATGTCCCAGGCCTGAAGAAATTACCATCCATCAATTCTGGAATGCTTCTGGGAGGGGTGTCTGTAGCGGCTCTGCCCTCAGCCACAGCCCATCCTCTGCTCTGAGGATTACTTCTGGCTTCCTTCGGACAGAGTCTTCATCAGGGAGGATTCGGAATCTCAGTAGGGTGAGGGCCAGCACAATCTTCATCTCATACATGGCAAAGTTCTGGCCAATGCAATTCCTGTTCAAGGGGAAACTCTGTTCATCCCTAAGCCTTGACCCCAGCCTCACTCTGTCGCCCAACAACCCCTCATGTGTACATGTACATGCACATATACATGGAAATGCGCACACACACACACACACACACACACACATCTATACATACATAGAGGATGGGGCCTCTATCACTCCTGGGTCTAGGACTAGTTCTCTTGAGGGTTTAGAGATTATCACAATGACACAGAAAGGTGAAGACATTTCCCCAGGACTTCAGGAAGGCAAATTGTAAAGCATGTGCCATGGCCTTACCTGGGTCCAGCTGAGAATGGCATAAATGCCAGCGGTGACATCTTCTGGACTTTGTCAAGGTCAAAGCGGTATGGGTCATAAACCTGAGGGAGAGGGGCAGATACTAAGGATGGCCCAAGCCATACCAGGCAGGACGACTTCTACCAGGTAGGCAAGGAAACTACTTTTAAGGCAGCAGATCTTCCCCTGTGAGATCAATGATGTTGCCCCTTACATTCCTGGTTCTTCTATCTAGAGGCACATCTAGCATTCTCCTGTATTTGTCCTTGGGAAGGGCTCAAACCTTTGCCATGACTGTCCCTGACCCTTAGTTTTGACCAGATAAAATGATGGGAATTGGAGTAAGGTACCTCAGGGTTAGGCCACACAGCTGGATTGTGGTGGGTTCCAAAAATGCTGATTAAACAAGTGCACCCTGTTAAGAAGGAACAGATAGAGAGTCCAACACGGCCTGCAAATTCCATACATTCACTGGAAAATCCACCCCAACCCCACTTCATTCCCATCAACTTTCTAAGTATTATAACTTGGCCACTTCCTGAAGAAAACCTGACACCTGCTTTCTACCTTCTGCCACACTGCACCCCGATGTGCAGCCCCTGACATACCTTGTTTTCCCCTTCCTATGCCATGCACACCTGGGTAAAGCCTACCTTTGGGGATGATGCGCCCATCAGGTAGTTGGATGTCCTTGGTGCATTGCCGAGCAATGGCAACAACTGGTGGGTGCAGCCTCAGGCTCTCCTTGATACACATGGTCAGGAAAGGCATCTGGGACAGGTCATCCCTGCAGAGAACAGACCTGTCATCCTGGGGGAGGGGAACTCAGACACCCAATCCCACACAGAGAGAAGGCAATATAACAGGATCATGACAATTTTGGTCTAGAGTCTCCAGAGTTGGGGTGTGGTAGGGGAGGGAAAGTTGGGAACCCTGACAGAGACTTGATTGAAGAAAAGAGAATAAGAAAGGCCAGGATGTGGGGTGAAGTGTTTGGCACAGAAATTTCCCTACCTTTTAGCCCAAGGTAGTATCTGTGGAGACTGATTCAGAAAACCATTAAAAGGTCAAGAACCCCTCCTGTCTGCTAGGGGAGAGTTGTTTTGACAATCAAGGCCTGTCATCTACAAGGCATAGCTCTAGCCACACCAGTGAGAGGCTTGAGGATGTTTCCTTGGGGGAGTGTCATCAGCTGTGACCAGGATGGTCCAAGGGATGAGCTCCTAGTCACCTCTCCTATAGGAATCCTCCCAGTATCATGTCACACTGACCATTTGATCTCCTCTGGCTGACGACCCCTTAGGAGCTCCTGTATTTCCTGACGACAGCGGTCCTGGTATTCTGGGTGTTTGGCCAGGTTGTAGAAGGCCCAGGAAAGACCACTTGCTGTTGTGTCATGGCCTGGAAGGAAGGGAGAAGACTCCAGAGAATTGGTATGGTGGTGAGAGAGTGCCTATCAGTGAACTGTGGAGTGAAAAGGAACATCATAATCACACTGAAATCAGTGCAGGCTCTGAGGGGACAGCTCCTTTTAGACAAGCCCTGATCAAAGCAGGAATCACTGAGGCTGAAATTAGGAATAAGACAGAAATGGGCTTTCTAAGAGGAAATCCCATCTAAATCCCCAGTACCTTTAGCCCCAGACCCTCCAACTCCATCTCCCCCTTACCTTCAAACATGAAGGTGTCAGCCTCTGCCCGAATGTCCTCATCTGACAAAGACTTCCCATCTTCATCCTGGAACAGTACATATCTGTAGGTTCTTGGCTTGCTTCCTTCCCATGAGCAGCTCTACCTGGGATCCCTTCAACAGCATCCCACTTACTCAAGGCACTACTGATAGTGTCAGGTATCATACCTAGAATCCTTGAGACCAAGCCCAACTCCTTAGCATAACTCATGCCCCCCATAACCTTCTAAAGCACCTGAAACTGTCCTATGGACTCCTACTGTAGTTAGAGAACCACACCATGGAAGTCACCTGATAGGATCAAAGCCCTCAGAAACTACACTGAGGACTACCCAGAATTAGATATTACTAGAAGACACGCCTAGAATAATAGAAATTGGATTTAGAAGGGACTCTTCCCCAAAGCATGAATCCCTTCTGAAGCCAAATACATATTCCTAGCTGTGGTACACCCTGGGGGTATCAGGATTCTTTGACAGACACTCTATCCTCTAATAAGTCGTGTCCCTTCCTCCATAACATTCTTTCTCTCATGCATATTTGTATGCTAGAAATTCTAGATATTTGCAGCATACCCTAGACTCTCCTTGGATATAGCCAGAAGCAGCCTTAATGGTACTCCTAGATAAATCTATAATGTAGGAAATTACCCTTAATATACATAAAACCACAGAAATATTGGTGAATATGCCTGGAATTCTACTAACTACCCTGGTATACCTAGAAATAGTATCAGAGGACATGCTCTAAGGTAATTTCTAGGTATGCTATGGTAATTAATAGGATTCTAGGCATATTCCAGGTAGGATATACCTAGCTATACCATGCCCAGATTAATACTTTTCATATACCTAGAAAAGCATAGGGGTGGCTATTTCATCCCATCCTTTGCTTCTTTCTCAAAGAGATGCTTTCCTGATAAACATTCTTCTATGTGACTCAATTTTGGGGTGTGTATTAGGGAACCATGAATCTGCCTTTGTCAACCAAGCCCATCATCTACCCCTGGTTATTCTGGTTACACTCTCCCACCTCCCCGTGGTCCCTTAGGGCTTCTGGAAGACTCCTTCCCTTCCCACTTCTCCCTGTAGCTCTGATGTTCACCTTGGCCAGTAGCAGAACATCTATGAAGTCCATGGTCTTTCCTTTCATCTTGTTCCTAAGGAAGGCCTCAGCACCTTGTTCAGCAAGGACTTGGCGCCGGGCCTGGATCTGTGAAGCTGTGTACCCCATGGCAAGCCCTAGAAAACTGCTTCCCCTGGCTGGTGAGGTAGTATAGACGATCCCAGTATAAGAGGGGTTCCTGGTTGCGTTTTGACACAAGGGTACTTAATTCCAAGACGGCAGAGATGTAGGGACTTGGCTTCCTATGCAAAGTATGGGGGCCAGAGTCAGGAGTCAGGCCAGGAAAGAATCCTGAGAGAACCCCAGCCATTCAGGCTCCATTTGGCTCAGACTAAGCTTTTTAATATGCTTCCAAAGCAGCCCCTTCCCAACTTGCCTGCTCTAGTCACTGAATTGACTTCTCCCCATTCTGTCACCCTGATTAAAAATCTCCCTTACCCACAAATCTCATTTGTTCTTTCTCTATAATATAGTGAGTTTGCAGAGCCCTCTCTCATTCAAATCTAAGGCAGCTCCACGTTCTAACATTCTTCCCTAATGTCATGATCCTCTTCAGGAATGAAGGTCAAACACAACCTATGGATTGTCTCCTCCCTCTTCCTCTCCCTCTTTGTGTCCTTCCTTTCTCTTTCTTCACCTGAGGGTGTTCTGCCCATATGAGGTACATTTTGTTGGCTAAAAGCTACCTCACTATCTTGATGTTTTCTGGCTAGATTTCTTTCTCAAAGTCCAAGTCTTAAACCCAGTTCACTCTGGAGTTCATAGATTAGACAACAGTAGGTCGCTGCCCTCCTAGCACAGACTCAATGCAAATACAAAATAGTACCTTTTTCTCTTTTGGCCAGCAACGCTGAGAGTCTTTCTCTAGCCGTTTGATTTCTCATTTTTTATTTTTTAATTTATTTTTATTAAAGGTGCTGTCCCTTGCCTCACTCCTTAAAGAGGCCTATTCACTAAATGGCCATTTCCTTACTCAAAGTGAGAACCTGAAAAGACATTAGCCTAAAAGAGTCAGGATCTCCGATTGCATCCTGGGCCATCTCCAATCATCCTGATGAACATTAGGCCACCAGACCCAGATGGCTCTGGAGGAGAAAGTCAGGCTGGTTACCTTATATAGCCCTCTCTCACTCGAATCCAAGTCAGCTGCAGTTCATGTCATCATTCCCTGATTCAGGGTCTTCTTAGAGAATAAAGGTCAAACACAATAATCACAGAATCTCAGATAGAAAAATCCTCAGAGGCTATGAAGGGCAACCTGGACCTGAACAAGAATTCCCTCTACAGTATCATTAATGAGCCACAGCATCTACTGAAGACCTCCAGTGATGGAAAACATGCCTCTTTCCAAAGAATCAAGTTCAGTTTTTGACAGTTCTAATTATTGGGAAATTAGTTTTCTTCTCACCTTTTGCCAAATCTGAAACTGCCTTTCCACAATTTCTACTAATTAGACATAGTTCTGCTCTCTAAAATAAATAATGATAAATCCAATCACTTTCAAGGCCCCAAAGATAGTTTTTCAAATACTTGTGAGCACTGTGGGGTATGGCACCAGCATGATGTGGCCCCCTCATTTCCTTTCTCTATCTGGGCTGGCTTCCTCACTGTAGCCAACACTCATATTGGCAGCCCTGGAGGTAAGGGAAAAAGAGGAAGATGGGAGGCAAGTGCAGGGGGTGGGGTGGGTGCTCATTCCCAGAACTCTACCTGACCATAGTCAGCCAAGCTATTACACTCTCTCTGAGCCTCTTGCCCATGTTTCCCATTGATACAATCACAATGATGCCAGTAACTTTAAAACATGAAACATTTACTAGCTGCAAAGGCAAAAGCAAAACCAATCACAGCATTGTTCAATAGAAAACAAAAGCAGGAATAACCAGAAGTCTATCTGTAAACCTTGGGTCACACTCTCCTACCAGTTTACAAGGATGGGGAGAGTGGGCACAAACCTATAGAAGCCTAGCAGTGAGAAAAGGGCAGGGAAACCCATGTCCAGGTATTAATGTCCTTTTTAGATGACAATCTGCAATGCTATCACATACCAGGCAGAACCACTCCTATTGCACTTCTCTAGACTCCCCTGTTAAACAAAGACCCTTCTCTTGTAATCCTGGGTCATGGAAGCATTATTAAGCTCTTTCAGTAAACAATGTTATTATGTCCTCTCTATGACAAAGAGTTCCTATAAGTATGTAATCTATAGAGAAATATCAGTAGAGCGCAATGCAATAATGCCCCTAAGGGATTGTCCCTGTCTCAAGCTATAGGTAGCCTGACACAACAAGATATTTAAACCACAGAGGATTCTGCTGTCCTCCAGTTAGCTCTTAGCATGAGCTTTCTTCCGAATCAAGTAGCTCCCACGGCAGCTTCAGAGTCTGCCTTTTTTGAATCTCCTTTAAAACTGTTTCATTGCAAGGCAAACAGCCAGATAGCTTTTTGGTTACATCAAAGAATCTCCTTTTCATTAATTAGCTCCAAAAGGAAAGCATTTTCCCACACTTTCTCCTCTCTGCCACCACACACATCCAAGCTGAAAAGCAGGGTAGTGCAAGCTCTAGCAGTGGTTCTCAACCTTACTAATACCATGAGCCTTTAATACAGTTCCTCATGTTGTGATGACCCCCAACCATAACATTGTTTTTGTTGCTGCTTCATAACTGTAATTTTGTTTTCCGACGGTCTTAGTTGACCCCTGTGAAAAGGTCGTTCTACCCCCAAAGGGTTCACGACCCATAGGTTGAGAACCACTGCTCTACACTCATTACTTAGGTTTTGATTCATCTGCACTTCTCCTCCTAATGCTTTTTGCATCTTGCTTCCATCTGGAGCTTCCCTGACCTTCCCTTTTCAGTCAGCTTCTACTCTCAGTTTCTAATCTCTGACTTCTAATGCCTCAAAGCAGGGCCTTGTCATGAATGATGTTTAAATTCAAAATCCTAAAGTCCACATTTATATGAAGTGTAACACAAATAATTATTAGTCTAATATCCCATAGTCCCTAAAGCATTGGTTCTCAACCTTCCTAATGCTGTGACCATTTAATAAAGTTTCTCAGGTTGTGGTGATACCCAACCAGAACCACTGCCCTGTAGAGTTCTAGGATGCAGAGCTGTTCATCAGTAAAGTCCTGAAAAGATGAAGAATCAGATTAGCTGTTGGAGAACAATGTGCTGCAGTGATCTCTAACATCACTCAGTTCTGTTGCATATGATTTGCTTTCAAACATGTTCTCTTAGTATTTTTATTTGAAATTCTGTTTTCTCTAAGAACCCCAAACTATTTGGGTTTCTTCAAGCCATTTTCCTGTGTGTTTTTTCACACAGATGCCCTTTTGTTTTGTTTTTCAGAAAATACACGATTCACATAAGAAAACCTTACACCTACAAACAGTTGTCATCTCCCTTGGGACAGGTAACATATGCACTGGATATAGCAACTTACCTGCAATCAGAAAGACTCATCTTTCTGAGGTCAAATACAACCTCAAACATTTACAAACTGTGGGACCCTGGGCATGTCGCTTAACTCCGTTTGCTTCTGGTTTTTATATGTAAAATGAGCTGGAGCAGAAAATGTCAATCCACTCCATAATCTTTGCCAAGAACACCCCAAATGGCATCAGAGTCAGATACACTGGATGACACATCACCTCCCTCACCACCCCCCTTGCCATCCAAGCCATCTCTTCTCAAGAAGAACATGTCCATTTCCTTCAGTTGATCATGTGGTAAGGTCTGTTCTCCAGTCTCTTCTCAATCCTTTTTACCCTCCTCTAGACACTATAGCTTTATGGCATCCAGAACTGAACACGATACTTGCAGATGTGGTTTGTTATACCTCCCTCTCTTTCTCTGCGACTTTTACTGTAAACTATCATATAGCAAATGCTAACCTTTGAGTACCATAGTCCCATCACATCTTACCAAGTTTGCCCCCAGAGAACTGGGAAAGTTTGAGAAGACATTTTTAAAGAAAAGGCTGTACTTGATCATCTCTGCCTGTTTCTTTGGTTTATGTCGTGCTTAATATCTCCAGTTGCTTTTATACAACTCTTTGAATGAGATTTCCCGGGACACACACAGCACAAAGAAACAGAAAGATGGATGCACAGTGAAAACTACTATAAGGCTTTCCTGCTCTCTCACAGAGAAGTCTCACCAGAGTTTCTTTCCTTCTTCTCCATCTAGTTAGCTCCATAATATCCCAATTAATTTAGGCAAAACAGGCCCTGACATCTGGAAGGAAAAGACACTTGTAGGAAATGACAGAGAACTCCAGGTGGGAAGAGAGAATAGCAACAGATTCTGCCTTAATGCAAGATGGAACAATGGACTGACTTTGATGATTGTGCTGATATCTGGGCTAGGGATTTGCAAACTTTGTTGTTTGTTTGTTTGGTTTTTTGCTTTTTGGAGGAGGGAAGATAGGGCAATTGGAGTCAAGTGAGTTGCCTAAGGTCACAAGACTAGTAAGTGTTAAGTGTCTAAGGCCAGATTTGAACTCAGGTCCTCCTGGCTCCTGGGCCCGTGCTCTATTCACTCTCCCATCTAGCTGACCCTGATTTGCAAACATTTTATCAATCATGTCATAGCATTACTTTTTGCCAGAAAAAATTTTGGTACAAAGATGGAGAATCAAAGGACTTGCATGTGTGTGTGTGTGTGTGTGTGTGTATATATATATATATATATATATATATATATATATATATATATATATATATGATTGC
>CM053594.1:52051443-52074738 GCA_028646575.1 Pseudocheirus occidentalis
TATATATATATATATATATATATATATATATATATATGATTGCAAATATGAAGCCAGTACAATTCAAGGCATACCAACAAAAACCTCATGGCACCCATTTTGAAAACCGGGCTAAGAGGCAACTAAGAGGCAAACAGAGGTGGGAAGACTGAAGTTCAAATCTGGCCTCAGACACTTATTAGCTGTGAGACCCTGGGCAAGTCATTTAACCTCTATTTGCCTCAGTTTCCTGGACTGGAAAATGTGGATGATGAGAGAGCTTTCCACAAAGGGTTGAGAGGATCAAATGAGCTCCTATTAGTGAAGAACTCAGCACAGTGTCTGGCACATAGGAGTCACTCTCTACATGCTTCTTCCCTTCCCAGGCCCTTTACTCCTTCATGGCTGGACCAGGGCAGATGCCTCTAAATTCTCTCTTTGCAGTTCATCCTGCACAGCTCCTGTTCTCAAATTAATCTTCATAAAGATCTTCTTTGCACATTACCCCCAACTGGCTACAGGATAATTTTTAATGAACATTTTCTATAATGGAATTTACATGTTTTTTACATGCCCTTCCCCTCATATTTGTCAACACCTTAGTTAAATCCTAGTCCTTTTTCACTTGAATTACTGACTAGTGATTGGTCTTCTTCCTTTTAGGTTCTGAGTCCCTTAAACCTACTTCTCATGTTAAGAAATAAATCTTTCAAATGCACAGGTGTGACTATGTTACTCCATTGTTCCACAGTCTCGAAAGGCTCCTCTTTGCCTACAGAATATAATGCAAAATTGAACTTGCTATTCAATGGCCTCCACACCCTGCCTTAAACCAATCTTTCCAGTCTGACTTCACACACTCTGTGCTACATCTAAACTATTACTACCTAGTTCCAGATTTTGCCCTCCCTTTCTGGACGAGAAATGGCATTGCATTGACTTTCCAAGCCCACCATCTCAACTGAGCTTTAATTCTTCCTTCAGGACTTTCTGTCAAGATGGTTACCTGAAAGACGACCCAGCTCCCAAACACCTACTGCAGGAAAACACTGACGTTTACGCTAGACCAAATAATGGTAAGGAAATCCGTTGGGAAACAACAGAAAATGACTTCTTCAACCACAGAACTGTATAAATGGTCAGCCAGAAACCTTTGAACAATAGGGAAAGGGGTTTTTCCAGCAAAGCAAGTGCCAGAGTGACCAGACACAGGATATGCATATCCTGTAAGTCTCTATGGATTATGGATTCAATTCTAGAGTGCCTCAATGAAGCTAATATTAAATATCAACAACACCAACAAAAGCAGTACATTTCTAAAGCACCACAACTTTATCTCACAATGAGCCTGTAATTCAGTGAAGGTATTCATTACTAAATCTCTTTTACATGCGACATATTGTCTTCAAAGGAATAGCTGGGTGGTGCAGTGGATAGACCATCAGCCTAGAGTCAGGAAGCCTCATCTTCCTGAATTCAAATCTGGCGTCAGACACTTTTAAGCCATGTGACTCCGTGCAAGCCATTTCACCCTGTTTGCCTCACTTCCCTCAGGTGTAAAATGAGCTAGAGAAAGAAAGGCCAAACCACTTCGGTATTTTTACCAAGAAGAAAACCCCAAATGGGGTCATGAAGAGTCAGACATGGCTGCAAAAGGGCAGTCAGACATGGCTGCTTGTCTCAAAGCCCAGATCTGAATTCAGGTTGCTTGACACTCTACTTTCGCTGACGCTTCTGTTACTTCTCTATTGACATGCCTCTAGTTCTGGGGTGCTGTCTTGTCTCCCTTTCATTCCTTACAGCATCTGCTCTCCTGGCCCTGACCCCCAGTCTCCCTTTTGACATAATCATCATTTGATGTCTCCTCTCTGCATGACTCACTTGTGGACAGTATTTTTTTTTTTTTTGCTTTTTGGAGGGCAGTTGGGGTTAAGTGACTTGCCCAAAGTCACACAGCTAGTTAGTGTGTCAAGTCTGTCAAGTCTGAGGCCGGATTTGAACTCAGGTCCTCCTGACTCCAGGGCCAGTGCTCTACTCACTGTGCCACCTAGCTGCCCCTTGTGGCCAATATTTCTTGACACCTTGCTTTGGCATGGCAGCTGGGACGCTGACCATGGGGACCAGTTCTCCCATGGACATTTTCCCATTACCCTTCTCCTGGCATCTGCCTCATCCAGAGGATCTTCCTGGAATCACTCAATGATACTATCATCCAGAAAGCTCTCATTGGAGACATCAGGTGCCCATTGGTGAAGGAAAGGGGAAACTGAACAAGAAAGAACATCAGAAGGGATGACAAGTGAGTGCTCCATTCCCAAAAGCTTACTTACTCTTATTTTTTGGATTTTCTAGTGTACTTGTTGTCTTAATATACTTGAGTGTAGAGACTGTTTTATTCATATCTTTGTATATTGAGTGCTCAGCACAGCACCAGGCATCCATTATAAATGCATTAAGTTTCTGTAACCCTGGAATTGCCATGTTTGTAAATAGTTGATGATGAAATACTTATTGATGGCTTACCAAGACAAGTCTGGGGAGATGCTCAAGGCATTGTACCTCCGTCCAAGGAAGTAGACCAGGGATTCGGGGTGGTGGGATTTAGAATATTCAGAACCACACAGGGCTAGTCAGCTCTAGGACCTCCAGTTTCCATGTTAGTTTTGATCTACTCCTCTTCCTCCACAATCCTAGATCTCATCCCTAACAGTGAACATTCCCCTTCAATAGAGACTCCCTCCCCTGCACCCTGTATGTTGCTTCCAGTTCCTGGGGCCTCAAAGTAAGAGCTAGGTTGGGACTCACTCCTGACATTGGCTGTCATGGCTGAAAACACATTTCTGCAAGCTGTCCAGCGTCATGAGACTGATGTGCTCAAACATGTTCAGGTGAACGCTGCTGCCCCCAGCACACAGACGCTGCCATTTCATCTGCCCAAAAAAGAAATCATAAGTGTGAGTCTGAATTTGTCCCAGGGGTTGAACCTTTGTCCTGAACTCTGCAAAATGCCAGAGAAAGGAAGAGAAGGACCTCTTTTTGTCATGGGGCAATAAGTGTGGGTTACAGATCACAGTCAGAGCAGACCTTAGGGTTAGAGGGAGTCATTGGCTAGGAGTCAGGAGAACTGATATCCAATCTGAACTATGTCACTGTGTGACCTACTGTAATCGTAAGTGAATTTGCAGATCATCCTTGCCCCTTAATAGGCTTAGGAAAGTTGAAGATCTTCCCTGCCCTTTAATAAGCATCTCACATGGAACCCAACAAGGGAAGCTTCCTTAGGGGAGGCTTGTTTTCCAAGTACATGTATACCTTTTGTTACTTTGTTATTAGACAGTGGATCATGAAGGCTGTGATGTTTTCTGACCCTGGAGAAAACTATATATTCCTCCAAGGTCAGGTTTTGCTTTGGGGCTCACTTATGGGAAGAGTTGTGTGATTTGGCTAGATGAGGCTTTTGGAAGCTGTTGAGTGCCTCCCCCCACCCCCGTCCTGCACCAGCTTTGAAAATCCAGATGTTGGTGCTTCTCTCTCTGATAACTAAAACTATAAGTATGTACTGGTCAGACAGCCAGAAGCTCTGTCTATTGATCTCTTGAATTGTGTCATTTTCTCTGTCTATATTTTTTGTTGTCTTGTAATTTCTGTTTGTATTTTCTGAAGTTCAAGGTGCTGACTTTTCCCCGTAAACTAAGTTAATGTATTTGTGTGTGTGTTTGATTAAAGTAAGATTGTCAATAACTTCTGTGTTGCCTTCCTTTAGAAAAGCAGATCAAAGAATGTGCTAGCAGCCATCCAGGGCATGCTAGGGTGCTTGCTGCTACTCCTACTTTGTGTAATCTTAGCAAGTCATTTTATTTCTCTGGACCTCAACTTCCTTCCTCATCTTTAAAAACTGGGATTATTAACACTGACCTCTCTGCCTCATAGTATGCTGGCATGACACGAGTCACATACAGAAAACTGAGCTGAAGGGGCAAGTCCTAGAGAAGACTCACATGTGATGGTGACCATGGACACTGCTCCACCACTTCAACTCCTCAGTCTAAATTCAGTGAAAGAGGCTAGTGGGAGAGCTGAGAGACATAACTAGGCACTTTTGTACCAGCAATGTCAACCACAAATGATGGTTGAGGCAATGTAGACTAAATGCACCATCATTTGAGGTTCAGGGAAGACACCCATGTAAGACTAAGGTGCAATTTGGAAGGGAGGGCACAGAGCAGGGCACATCTGGACCTTCCTCAAGTCTACTTTTATTGCCTTCCTGCTTCAACTGATTTTTCTTACCAACTAGATCCTAAACTCTGTTTATTCTGCTTTGAAGAATTGCCACAATCTATAATTGTTTTTTCCTATAGGGGAAAAGCATTGATCACCTTGTATTCATGAACACCATCACAACTGTTGCAATGCAATGGGGTCTAACAGGAAATTCACTCCATGTAGTCTCCTGGCCTTTTGGAGTCAACACCCATCTACTCACAGCATTTCCAGTCTTACGTGCATGATATCTGCAGACTTGTTGAAGATCTTTACGTAGGGTTTGAGGATGTCAAAGTGAAAAGCTGGGGTTAGCAGGCGTCGGTGCTGGTACCATTTCTCTCCACTGCTCAGAAGCAGCCCATCCCCTGGGAGAAAGATGGTCAGAGAAGCCCATGCCCAGACCATAATAATGTACTATTCAAGAACCTTACCACACACACAGACCCCACAACATTTCCCCCAATGTAGGCCCCATACCAATCCATTACTTGTTCCTGTCCCTAAAACTCTCACCCACAACACTAGCCTTCAACCCATCCCTAAACACTAACTCTCCCCAGGATTCTATTCTCCTTTGGTCCATTAATACTCAATCCTTTAGGTTGATGATCTCCTTGGTCAAAAGCATCCTGAGCATTTTCTCCTTGGGTGTCTTCTCAATTCCTAGTGCTTATAACCCCGATTATCACTCACCCAGCCAATGCTCAAAGAATCCATAGAAAAGTTTGTCCTTTGGTGCAATATGGGCTGTGGAAACATATGTGTTATGTCAAGGGGTGGTGTAAAGACTATATGGTGAAGATAGGAGGAAGAATGTGTCACAAAATGGTCAAGAAGGAAGAGAAGGGAGGGGTACTCAGTCTCAAGCTGGGAAACAGGGGACTGGAGCTTCCTTTCCTTTGCCATTACCCACCCCCAATACCAAACCATCTTCCTCCTAAGCTCAATACATAAAAGATAGAGAAAGCAAGAATAGGACAGCAGAGACTAGGATAAAAAGCAAATAGCATTGTGAGGGGGGCAAGAGCAGGAGGCTTGATGTGGGAGAACAACCAGACATAGTCTGATGTCCTACCTGGATAAAACACGGAGAAGTCTCCAAGCTTGCCCCAGAGAACCCTGGGAATGCCTAAAGCATGACCCAGGTCTGGCCTCTTCCTCAGATATCACCCTGATATGGGCTGGACATGGCCTCACAGATGATGAGGAGGGAGGTAAAGCTTGTTTTTCCAATATTTTGCTTATTCCTTCCTGTCTTACTTAGGAGCTCCTGGTTATTCTCCCAGGTATGTTTGACTTCTCCACCATGCCTCAGATGCTCTCTCACACTGAAAGTTCCCTGACCCCCTATGGACCTTCTCACATCTCATATCCCTCCACCTCTGGTCCCCCTTCTCCCATGACTGTTTTCTAGGGTCTCCATTTTGAAGAAGGGCACAGGTCTACCATCCTTCATTCCTCTTCTAGCTTGGCTTCTGAATTTTTTTCCCTCCCATTTATCTCCGTTTTCCTCTCATTAAAATGTCCGTTGGTTTCTTTAGGGTTATTTTGGGGTAGGTGGACAGGGTTCCTTGCATTTGTGTTCACTCTGGGTACAGTGGCTCCATTTGATTGTGGTGCTCTCTGATTCATCACTACATGGTACCAGCAGCAGAATATTATTCTTTCAAAAATGAGCGTTAGTTTCATGGAAAAGGCTGGGGTCTTTGAAAGCACTATATTATTTTCCTGAAGAAATACAGGTTTCTCTTTAGCTTCTATTTTATTTTTACTGTATTGATTCTCCATCCACAGTGTGACCCCCATGGAAACTAGACTGAGCTATAGGGGTGACTATGTTTGGTGGTTCTGCTCCTCCCCAATGCCAAGATTCTTCCAGTCCTAGGCCATTTTCCCCTGCGGGGGTGGGAAGTATGGGGGGAGTGGTGAGTGGGGTGGGGCAGGTGGTAGGGGGTAGGAATCAAAGATCACAGAATGGGTGAAAGGGAAGGAACAGACAGGGTTTCTCACTGCCCTCTTTGAACCAGAGTACATCAAACTCTCTGCTTGGGATTCAAAACTCTTCATAAGCTGCCCCACCACTGATTTTGCAGTTTTCTTTTACCTGATTCTTCTATTTGTACCTGCACTTCATTGACACTGTCGTCCTTGATGTATCTTAGACAATTTCAGGCTTTTTCATTGAGTATCTCCCATCCCTAGAATGCTCTCCCTCTTTACCTCCACCTTGTACCTTCACTGGTTTCATGTCCCAGCTAAAATCTCACCTTCTCCAGGAAGTCTTTCCCAACCACCTTAATTCTAGTGCCTTCCCTGACTCATTGGTTCCAATTTATTATAGATACAGATACCGATATAGACATAGTTATGGAGATGGATATAGAAATAGATACAGAAACAGATATATATATATAGAGAGAGAGAGAGAAAAACCAATAGAAATACAAATGAATATAGATAGATAAATATGTGGAGATGTGTATAGTTATAGATATGAATATAGATACAGAGATGAACATATATATGAATATTGGTATTGATAAAGATATGAATATAGATATAGATATTAATATGGAGAGATATAGAAATGGATATATATAGATGCTGAGATGCATATACTTAAATATAGATACAGATGTGGGTTTAGATGTAGATATAGATACATAAATGGATAGATGTGGATATCGACACACATACAGACTTAGATGGAGTTATGGATATAGCTATAACAATAGATATAGATAAATAAGAGGAACTCTCTTTCACTTTCCTTTGAATCCTCAGTACTTAGCACACTGCCTGGCACATAGTAGAGTCTGGATAAATATTTATTAGTAACTGATTCCTGACTTTCCTCTGAATCCTGGAACTTCCTAACACTCAATTCCTCATCTCTGTTTTCTTTCCTCCTTTCTACTCCTCATCCACTTCTTGCTTCTATCTTTCTCTTATGCCCACTCCCTTCTTCTTTATTTCTCACACCATTCTCTCCTTCTTCTTCCACTTCCATCACATTTTTGTTCCTCAGCCTGTCCCTATTCCCTCTTTTTACACTTAACACCTATTATTGCACCCTGTCCCAAGGAAAAAGTAAGTTCTTAAAGGCAACAACTATTGATTTTTCTCATTGTATAAGATGTTCTGTGATCACATAAGTTAGTGGGATGGTTGATGAATACCTGAGGGGGCAAGCAGGGATGGATTTTGCCATGGTAACTATGAACCGGGGTTTACATACCTGAAGCTGATGTGATAGGCTTGATGTAATCTGGATGACAGATGAAAAGAATTGCATGGATGGGTCCACCCCACAGCAGAAAGATCTCCCTGAAAGTGGTCACAAATTTAATAACGTTCTTTATGCCTTCCTCATTGGGTGGGATCTGTAAATAAAGCAACAGAAAGAGTCAGCACATTAAGGAAATGCCAGACCTCTCATGGTCAGGTAAAAGCTGAAGATTCCCAAAGTGGTACAGATGTATGGGCTTTTCTGAAGGATATCTCCCTCACACAACCAGCATAACAGGATTTATGGCATCATAGAAACAGCCCAAGACTGGTACAGAGTCTCAGAATTGTAGGAACTCCAGAGGCTGTCTGATGTAACACACACCAAAATAAGAATCTATTGGACAACATCCTCAACAAGTAGCACTTGTGTCTCTTCTTGAAGGCCTCCAGTGAAGGGGAAGCTTCTACTTTCTCATGAAAGCACACCCTGTTTTGAAATAGCCATTACTGTTAGGAAGCTTTTCTTAACTTCAAGCCTAAGTAAGTCTCTTTATGCTTTCCTCCCATTATAGCTAGTTCTGCCCACTATGGTCAAGTGGGATGATTCTAATTTCTCTTCCATGATTTCATTCAACAATTGAAGACAGTTAAATCATAATTTGAAAAAAGTATCTTTGCATCCAGTTACTCAGATAAACATATGAAATGCAAGATTTATAAAGAATTGACACAAATATGTAGGAATAAGAGCCATTCTCCCAGTAAATAAGTGGTCAAAAGATACAAACAGTTTTAGAAAAAAATGAAGCTGATCAAGAAGCATATGATAAATTTTCCAGAATCACTAATAAGAGAAATGCAAGTATAAAGCTGTGGGGTTTCACCTATCTAGACGAAAAAGATAACAAATGCATTCAGAGCTGTGGGAAAGCAGAAACAGTGGTACACTGCTGTCAGAATTGTGAATTGATTCAGTCATTCTGAACAGGTTATAATAATCTAAGAAAAGTCCTAGCAGTACATACCCTTTGACCTAGTTATCCTGGTATAGATCTAGAAAGAGAGAGAGAGGTGGGGGGGTTAGGGAGGGAGAGAGAGGGAGAAGGAACCAAGAAAAGGATGAGGGAAAGAAGAAGAAAGGAGGGAAAGGAAGAAACAAGAAGAGAATGAAGGAAGGAAGGAGGTAGGAAGGAAGAAAAGAAAGAAGGAAACAGGTAAGGAAGGAAGGAAACAAGGAAGGAGGGAAGGAAGGAAGGAAGGAAGGAAGGAAGGAAGGAAGGAAGGAAGGAAGGAAGGAAGGAAGGGGCTATATGTGTGCAATCCTATTCCAGATATAATAGAGGTTACACAGAGCATGTGTTGAGGGTCACCACAACATGAGGAACTGTATTAAAGGGTCACGGCATTAGGGAGGTTTAGAACCACTGCTGTAGGGGAAGGTAGAGACCCTGGAAAACCTTAGCCTGGTCTTTGGAGCCACCTCTTTTGTATTTGTGCTCTTGTGACTCTTGTAGTCTTAGGTGAAAAAGCCTTAATACTGAAATGAATGTGTCCCACTCTATCCTAAGAAACTGCCTGTGAGTTCCAAAGGTTTGGAAGGTCTGAGTCACATAGTCAGAGTTGATTGGTGACTTGGGATGGGGTGGAGAGAAGGGAAAGGAAAGGGGAATCCCCAATAGGTACTACAGTGTTTCTTGGGGGAGAAGATCACTGTGAAGAGGATGAACCCAAATCACTGGCCTACCTTCCTTTTCACTTTCTCAGTGATTTCCCTGTCATTAAGGAAAATAAAATCCTTGAAACCTTCCAGACACTGGAGAGGAGAAGAGAAGCTAGAACATTACAGCCTGTAGTCTCCAAAAAGGGCCCACAAGGGTAGAACAGAAGAGCAAGAGTAGGTGGTGCCAATGGAATGGAGGAGTGGCCTTATCCCTAATATGCAGGGGAATAAAGCTAAGATGCCCTTCCAGAGACAAGAAGCCTTCCTAGCACCCAATACCAGCAAAACAAAAACATTCTGACAGGGATGAGGAAAGTGACATCCCCAGTCTCTTGAAAAGATTTAGTCACTGAGGAGGAATCCACAGAATTCTATAATGAGTCCTGTTTCCATTTAACGTGAAACTTAGGTACCAAGAACCTGTTGAGACATGTATGGCAACAAATACCATCCCACCCAACTTGGGGCTGCTGAGATGGATATTGAGTTTCTCTGAGAGTCCGCATCTTGGAACTGAGCAAAAAAGACACAAGGGTCCAGACTCCAACATAATATCAAATCCCATCATACATGCTTGATCAGGTTAAACCACAAGATAGTCATTCAATAAACTTTTACTAAGTACCTACTGTATTCCAGGTACTCTGTCAAGAACTAGGGCTACAAAAAAAAAGACAAAAGGGAATACCAGCTCTTGAGGAGCCCACAATTTAATGTGAAAGACAACATGCAAACAGTCATGTTTGCTATGCACAAGATAAATAGGACATTATTAATAGAGGAAAGGTGGTAGAACTAAGACGGTTTGGGAAAAATTTTCCCAAAATTTTTGACTTGAAAAGACTTGAAAAACAGGAACCTCCCAGCATCAGTGGGGGTGCCAAGAAATATAAAGTCTCTCAATGCTTTATTCCTAGTCTTACTGTTCCCTGTTACATTCGAAGCCCTCAAATACAACCAAAAGATATTGATCCAAGTCCCAGGAAAGAATCTTTTAAGTCATGCCTTAGATGTTATTTAAGAATGATTTTTACTATTAGAGAACAGCCTATACTAGAATGAGAAGTCCCCTATCATAGCGCAGTGACCAGGTAGAGCCACATCACACCAGGTAAACAAGGAGAAGGACAAAGACAGTACTCCAAGAATTATACCATGTAAAACCTAGAGGGGATATTTTATGAACCATTGGGTGACAACCTTCCTGATCCCTAGCGGCTTACTTAAATTTATATTTCTCTCTCTCTCTGCAAATTTCTTCAATGCCCATATCTGCCATCAGTTTATTTACTGATTAAATAGGAAATAACAATTCTAGGTGGTACAATGAGTAAGAGCCCTGGACTGGGTTCAAATCACATTTCAGACATTTATGAACTATATGACCCCAGGAAAGTCATTTAACCTTTCCCAGGCTTAGTTTCCTCATCTGCAAAATGGAGATTATACCAGCACCTACTTCATAGAGCTGTTGTGAGAATCCAATAAGATAATATATTCTCAGCAATTTGCATACTTTTAAAGCACTTGATAAGTGCTAGATGTTAGTATTACTATTAATCAGAAAGTCAAGATTTCAAAAGATCATACATTAGAATGCTGGGTTAAATCTAATAATTTATTTTATGGGAATAAATCATATGATTTATGATCATAGATTTGGGACTAGATAGGACCTTAGAAGAAATATAGAGGAAATATGAGATTATTTGTTGTTTTTCAGTCATTACAGGTATGCCCAGCACTTTGTGAACCCATTTGGAGTTTTCTTGGCAAAGATGATAGGATGGTTGCTATTTCTTTCTACAGTTCATTTTAGAGAACTCAGGAGAAATATTTTTCTTATGATAGCTGGATGACCAATGGTTGGATATACTGTGAAAAGAGTTGTTTTTCAAAAAAAATTATAAATGTTGGGTGGGGTGGAGGGAAATTGGGACACTGATGTACTCTTGGTGAAGTTGTGAACTGACCCAACCATCTTGGAGAACAATTTGGAACTATGTCCAAAGAGCTATAAAATATGTATAGCCTTTAACCCAGCAAAGTCACTACTAAGTACGTATACTAGAGAGATTAAAAAAGGAAAAGGGTCTTTTTATTTAAAAAAAATACTTATAGCAACTCCTTTTATGATGGTTAAGAACTGAAAATTGAGGGGATGCTTATCAGTTGGGGAATGGTTGAACAAGTTGGGAACTCTGTTATAAGAGGCAGACATAAGAGCATGAACCAGCCCCGGCCCCTGGGGCGAGAGGTGGCAGAGATGCAGTGGCAGCTGCTGCTGTGTGACCGCTTCCAGAGCTTCTGGCCTTCAGATCATAGGGGAAACAAGTGACCATTCAGAGGGTAATTGCTCTGGCTTTCACCTGCTTGTATCTAAATTGCAGTCTTAGGTGGTGGTCCTAGGGTATGTGGCTAGTGTTCCAGAGCTTGTGAGGACTGCAGTGAGGGTGCTTTCCTAATAGTGCCAGCAACTGTAAAAACCCCAGAAATTTGGATCAAAGCTCTCTCCATTCTGAAAGCAGAGTTCTACCATGGAAAAAAGCTCAAAAGACAAGTAATTGAATTGCAACATGAGCAAGCAGAGGAAATGCAATCTGACTATAGATTCCTTTTTGGGGGACAAAAAGGATCAAAGTATGGAATGAGAGGAAGACAATGAAGTCAGAACTCCTACATCAAAAGCTCTCAATAAAAGTATGGACTGGTTACAGGCCATGGAGGAGCAAAAGAAGGATTCTGAAAGTCAAGTAAGAGAAGTGGAGAAAAACTGGGAAGAAAAATGAGAAAGATGTAAGAAAATTGTAAAAAGCCTGTCAACAACCTGACTGAAGTAAATAAAACCTTAAAATATAGGCTACCTCAAATGGAAAAAGACTCCCAAAAACCCAGTGAGGAGACGAATGGCTTAAAAAGACAAATTTGCCAGGTGGAGAAGAAATTTCAAAAACTCACTGAAGAGAATAATTCCTTCAAAATTAGACTGGAGCAAATGGAAGTTAATGACTTTATGAGAAATCAAGATATTATAAAACAGATTCAAACAAATGGAAAAATAAAGACAATGTGAAATATTTCATTGGAAAAAAACCACTGACCTGGAAAATAGATCCCAGGAAAGATAATTTTAAAATTATTGGACTACTTGAAAGCCATGATCAAAAAAAGAGCCTAAACACCATCTTTCAAGAAATTATCAAGCAAAATTGCACTGATATTCTAGAACCAGAAGGCAAAATAGAAACTGAAAGAATTCACTGATCACCTCTTGAAAAAGATCCCAAAATGAAAACTCCTAGAAATATCATAACCAAATTTAAGAGTTCCCAGGTCAAGAAGAAAATACAGCAAGCAGTCAGGAAAAAACAATTTGAGTACTGTGGAAACACAATCAGGATAACATAAGACCTAGAAGCTTCTACATTAAGGGATCAAAGGGCTTACAATGTGATATTCTGGAAGTCAAAAGAGCTAGGATTAAAACCAAGAATCGCCTACCCAAAAAAACTGAGTATAATGCTTCAGGAAAAAATATGATCATTCAGTGAAATAGAGGATTTTCAAGCATTCCTGATGAAAAAAAAACAGAGCTGAACAGAAAACTTGAATTTCAGATAAAAGAAGCAAGAGAAGCATGAGAAGGTCAACAGGAAAAAGACATCATAAGGAAATTATTAAAATTGAACTATTTCATAGAAGAGACAGAAATGATGGTATTAAAATTAAGATGGCAAAAGCAACAGGGCTATAAGAAAAGATGATGAGACAGGCAGGTGATGAAGTGGATAGAGTTTTAGACTTGGAGTCAGGAAGATCTGAATTCAAATCTGGCCTCAAACACTTAGTAGCTATGCAACCCTAGGCAAATCACCTAACCTCTATTTACCTCAATTTCCTCATCTGTAAAATTGGGATGATAACAGCACCTACATCTCAGAGTTCTTGTGAAGATCAAGAGATTAAATATATAAAGTGTTTGGAAATCTTTAAGTGCTATATAAATTATAGTTATTATAATTATTATTGTTAAAATGCCCTCACACACATATAAACAAGAACCTAAATCTTTTCAGGGCTAGTGTTGGCTTACTCATTGGCAGCATCTGAATAGAACATGAAAGCAAAGGCAGAAAACAAAAAATGAATATGAAAGAATGCTAGAGACTGTAAGAGTAGTATCAGGAAATCAAGTTCAGAACAAGCTGAGGCTGTAGCTGGTAGTTAAGGCTAACAATATAAGAGTTGTAGTTTTGTCGGGAAGAAAGGGAAGACTAAAGAAGGAATAGCAAGTGGTAGTAGTGGAAGTGGTAGGAGGAGGAGGAGGAGAAGTAAGCATTTACATAGTGCCAACTATGTACCAGGCACTGTCTTAAGTACTATAACAAATAAATATTATTACCCCCATTTTAAAGTTGAGGAAACTGAGGCAAACAGAGGTTAAATGACTTGTCCAAGGTTATGCAGCCAGTAAGAGTATGAGGAAGGAATTGAAGCCAGGTCTTCCTGATTTCAAGCCCAGCCCTCCAGCCACTGCATGGCCTATCTGCACAGGATAGGACTGCTGCTCAGCAATAATGGTAACAAAGGACAGTGATAACAGATGACAGCAAGTTCTAACTACTCAACTTTATTTTGTGTTTTTTTTTTCCTAGAAGAATGAGCATTAGACAAGAAAAGACAGAAAAATAGCTAACAGGAGGGGTTGAACCCCAGGATAAGAAGGGAAATGCTAGGAGAATACCTAATGCTAGGTCATTGTCTAGCAAGATCAGGGGAGCTACACCTCCCAGGGTTGAAAGAATTAGAAGTGATTGCTAAACCATTGCTTTGAAGATCATGAAGGTGGGAGAAGTGCAACATGACTGAAGGAGAAAAAATTATAGCCATAATAATTCCAACAATAATAATTGCTAATATTTATAGACTAAAGTTTGCGAAATAGTTTACATATTCTTTTCTAATTTGTCACTCACAACAACCATTTCCAGTAGATGCTATTATTCTTCCTTTGCATATGAGGAAACTAAGATTGAGAGGGGTTCAATTATTTGTCCAGTGTCACAGAAATAAAGTCAAGAGACAGGATAAAGAACACGTTGCCCTCTCTTCATAATGCAGTAGCCAACTGCACCTATAGAATTTATTAGTTTGACCCAACTGTGTATTGACTAAAGCAGCAGTGTACTGGATCATACCTACCATATGTATCTTAGATTCATTCATATGTATAACCCTTAGCTCATTATATACATCCTGAATCCCTCATTAGCTCAGGATATACATATACTCCCAACATCCATCTTGTCGAATATGACATTGATGGGTGACAGCTTGCTCAGGCCTGACCATTAGCTGACTTAGTGATGTTTCATCTTCACCCTGCATTACCCCTAGTCCTCCCAGGCCTTCTTCCTACTCATAAGCTCAGACCCATTACCTACAATGAAGCCCAGAGCCTCCCTATCCTCTGAGCCCCCCACCCCTACCCTAGCTTTAACCCAGATGTCCCCACTTACCAGTCCTACATGGCCCTTAAACCAACTCTGTAAAGGGGGTCTAGGGAAGCATCGAAGCCGGTGGCTCTGGATATAGAGTTGATGAAAGAAGGTCAGGCCTTTGCTCAGGATCCAGGTGCTAAATGTCAGGAAGATCAGGACCAAGGCTAAAGAAACTCTCAGCTCTGGTCCTGGCAGACTCAGCTGCTGAGACAGCCACTCGGAACCAGGCAGCATCCTGGAGTGGGAGAAACAGGGTGGAACAGAGGGAGAAGAGGAATAATGGTGAGACACAAGATAAGAGGCACAGGGGATGCCACAGGCAGAGAAATAGGGGGAAATGTGGGGAAAGATGTAGGAAGGAAAAGGAAAAAGGGGGCAAATAAGGTGGCAGGGAGAAAAAGGGACATGAAGGAATGTGCTGTTATGGTCCCTTACCCTCTCTGGGTCTCCCTATCCTTCAAAGAACCACATTGGAGCCAGCATACTTCCCCCACATTCTTGGAGGCCGAAGTGAAGTAAAGAGTAGGAAGGGATTGTTTTGAATCCCCAGGAGCACTGACAGAGGAATGTGCTCCTGATTTCAGGTTCCTATCAGTCTCTTCCAGGCTCCCCTCTTAGGCTTGGAACTCAGAGTCCTTTGTCAGCAGCTCTAACAATGGGACTAGCTCATATTACCTTCCTATACCTCCTGCTCTGGAGGTTGGGCCTCTTGCTGGCCTGATTCCTAATCCCAGAATCTTACATTTCTAAAGGAAAAAAAGGGTGTAATCTCTCCTGGAACAAGGAATCCCTCTCCATCCCCTTTGCTAGCTAAGTAGCTGAATTGTGCAATGGCTAGAACACTGAACCTAGAATCAGGAAGATCTGAGTTCAAATCCAACCTAACTTATTAGCTGGGTGACCTTGGGCAAGTCACTTAACTAAGACACTCACCTTCTGTTTTCTTCAGTTTCCTTAGCTGTAAAGTAGGGATAGTAATAGCAACTATTTCAAAGAGCTAATATGAGATAAAATGTGTAAAGCATTTTAATACAGGGCCTGACACATGGCAGGTCCTTTCCCTCCCAAGTCAGCCCCCCTCCCCTCCCCAGCTTACAATGTTTGTAAAAGAAAAATCCTCCTCACAAAAAGGCATCTTGTAAAACCTGTTCCTAGATAATCCTGTCTCCCCCAGCCCCTTTCTGGCTTCAATCCTGCACACCCAATATCAGCCACAGTCAGACACATCTTCTCCATCTCTCCCCTCCTACCTGGATGCTTTCATGACCAGCCTCCTTTCTAGTGAAAGAAGAGATAGGCCCAGGAGAGCTCATTCTTTATGGGACAGTTTCATCTATGCTCCAGAAAGTAACATCCCCTTTCCCATGAACTAAGAAAGGAAAAAGAAAGGCTGGCAAAATTTCTGGCTGTGTAGAACTCATTTTCTGAAGGCCTTGCAGTGATAGAGGCTGAAGTTCTAACTAAAACCTAGCCTGGGTGGGGAGATAAGGGGGAGATATGTTCCCCAGGATGCAATGTTCCAAAAAGGTAGGCACTGAAATAATAGCAAGGAAGCCAATAGAAGGGACTGCTATTCTCTTGTTATCAATATGAGACAGAGTTGGTGAATTGAGTAAAGCCAAGAAAAGAATTTTTCCTGCCAGAAATGTCAAATGATCAAGTGCTGTAAAGCTACACATGAGCAGCTTTCCAGAAGAATGCTACTATGAATAGCTTTTCAAGGTTTTGGTTACATAGTATAAGTGAACACTCTATTTAATCAATAATAAGTCAAAGCAAAACATTCACAAAAATCAAGGTACCGCATTCAAAACGTTACAATACATCACAGAAAATCAAAATATAGCATTCACAACTTATCACTAAAATGACCACATTGTTTTCACCACAGTGGTCACATTTGAACAAAGTACAATCATTTAGTCAATCAATCACTTAGTAACAAAATCATCCTTATCATCCTTAAGGGTCACAAAATACAGTAGTCAAAGTTCTCCACTCATGAGGCACACTAAGTTACAAATCAGTCACTATTCAGGTATCATTCACTATTCAATCATCAGAAAATTCACAGGCCATCCACCCCTCAGCCACAGTAAATCATAATATCCTCAGTCAGCACACAGTATCCAGGTAAAGTCTTCTTTCAGCTTGACTCTGGGTAGGCTCTCAGATTTTCTGGATCCCTTCCATGGTCCCAGCTCCTACCTAGATTCACCAAACTGTCACCTGGGTTCAAAGGCAGACAGCTCCCAGCTCCCTGTCCAGCTCTCCATGCAGTTCCTCTTCCATTCTGAAGCTCACATTGTCCTGTCCACCTTAAATCCTCCACAGTCTCTGTCCCCAGGAAGTCAAGGCTTAACATAGCTACAGACAAAATACTGACACCACAAGTATGCTTCCTCAGTCTTATGCAGCTCTGGCTGGTCCTCAGAAATTCTTAGCATCTCTAGCTGGCCCTTGGACTCAGCAGAAGTTTCAGCAAGTTCCCAGAATCAAAATCACTTCATCCAGGTTCTCAAAATAAAAATCATTCTCTACAGCCTGGACATCTCTTCCTCAGCCTCCAGAACCTGGCTCCAAGAAGATCTGTCTGACCCATCAGGGGCTTTAGCTGGCATTAGCTCCTTCCTGTTTCAGCCTTTTCCTGTTTCCACCCCTTCCTGTTATGTCAGTAACAGGGGTTCATACTTTCTGTTTCTTTAACAGAGGTTTGATTAATTAGCAAGTACTAAGTACCTGTTAGTTTTGCCAATACAAAGGGATCAAATTACATTACTATTACAAGCGTCAAAGGGACAGGCTGCTCTTGAAGAGATGGATACATCTGCCTTGCAACAAGGTTGGGGCTCCCCAGAAGGGACAATAATTTCAACTACTCTCAGGGTGATAGGGTCCCCTCCTCTCCTTCCCATTAGCATATTGGCCAGGAGACTCAATTGACCTTTCACAAAGGCATTTACTTATGTAAACCAAGAATAATCATTACCTAACATTCCACTCATGGTGGTGACTGAGCTTGGGCTAAGGTGGCCTGGAATTGCAGCATAGCAGTGGCAGTAGCGGCAGAATCCTCCCAACCTTCTTTCCTTCTGCAACCCTCAGAGCACCCTCACCTCTTGTCATCATGCCATTCTCCAATAGCCACAACATGCTGAAGTCCCTCTTCCCCACCGAGGAGGAATATCCCAACCTCTCCTCACACAACCACATGGCTAAGGTGCTGACTCCTGAGCTCTATGAAAAATTCCATGATAAGGCTACACCAAACAACTTCACCCTGGATGATGTCATCCAGACCAGTGTGGACAATCCAGGGCACCCATTCATCATTACTGTTGGCTGTGTGGCTGGAGATGAAGAGAGTTACAATGTGTTCAAGGAACTGTTTGATCCTATCATTGAGGACCAAAATGGAGGCTACAAACCTTCAGATGAGCATAAGACTGATCTTAACCCTGAAAATCTGCAGGTTTGTGATGACCTGGATCCTAATTATGTGCTGAGTTCTCATGTTCGAACTGGCCAGAGCATCCAAGGATTCTGCCTGCCCCCACCATGTAGCTGTGGTTAGCAACGGGCCATAGAGAAGCTGTCTGTGGAAGCTCTAGCCAGCCTAGAAGGTGACCTGGATGGTAAGTACTATGCTTTGAAGAACATGACTGAGCAACAGCAGCTGATCAATGACCACTTCCTCTTCGATGAGCCTGTTTTATCACTCCTCTTGGTGTCTGGCATGGCCCCAGACTGGTCTGATGTCAGGGGCATTTCGTACAATGACAAGACCAATGACAAGACCATTCTGGTGTGGATCAATGAGGAAGATCACCTTAGGGTCATCTCCATGTTGAAGGAAGGTAATGTGAAGGAGATTTCTGCATGGGGCTCACCCAGATTGAAACCCTTTTTAAGACCAAAAACTAGGAGTTCATGTGGAATTCTCACCTAGGCTACATCCTGACATAACCCTCCAACCTGGGCACAGGCCTCCATGCACATGTTCACGTCAAGCTTCACCATCTGGGCAAGCACAATAAGTTTGGTGAGATGCTAAAAAAACTGAGGTTCCAGAAGAGGGAGACAGGGAGTGTGGACTCAGTAGCTATGGGTGCTGTCTTTGACATCTCCAATGCTGACTAACTAGGCTTCCGTGGCTGGTGCAGATGGTGGTGGATGGTGTGAAGTTGCTCATTGAGATGGAGAAGCATTTGGAGCAGGGCCAGTCCATCGATGATCTTATGCCGGCCCAGAAATGAGCAATGGGCCCCCAAATTCTGTGCTTCCTAATTTATTGGATGAATGAATAACCACCATCCTTCCTGCTTATGGTGCCCTGGGGAGCTCCTGATACAGCCTACCTAATCATGATGTAGAGAAGGCTTCCTTCCATCCTAGGTGTTAGAGTTTTATTTTTGATGGCTGAGATGTTGCTGAATACTGAAATAATAAACTATTGTTTTGGCCTGACCCAAGTCTGAGGGCAATTAGAAACAAGGCTCATGCTGAGGCATGTTCTCATTTTCTTTCTGACCCCTTAGAATCAAAGATTTCCAGAGAGGAAGGAGGGCCCTAGTGCACAGTAGGGGCTTGCCAGATATTAGTATCAACCATCTCAAGCCCTTCATCTCACCTACAGAAATCCCTTCCTCTCTTCCCCCCCATCCCATTTTGGGGCAACATTTAGTATTCTCCCTCTAATTTTTCTCTGCTTGGTAGTTATAGAAGGCTTTTGCCATAAAAGGCAAGTCATTATCAGCTAAGTGTTGATTAATCACTATGCCCAGAACAGTGCAAAGTTCAGCTAGATCAGACAGCCCCTGCTTTCACATACAACTGTAACTTATAGCCTCAAACCCTAAATAGTGTTCTTGGGAGGGGGAGGGAGGAGATGGGATTGGTGAGTTTGATAAAGGGTCTTAATTTAAGTTGCTTCATGTACAGCCACAAAACACGTTTATTCAGGAGATGAGAGAAGAGATTCAGGTGGGGGTGGGTCAGATTTGTCCCTGAAAGAACACACCTATATTTAAGCCTGATATTGGAAAGTTAGAACTAGGGATTTCTAAGGAGTGAAGGACCAGAGCCAGAAGCTGAAAGCCCTGGCCGGGAGGTTTATGAAAGGCTACGAAGCACAACTAGCAGATCCCACACAGGACACATTCCCAGGTCCCTCCCTGAGCCGTCAGTAGCACTGCTGGGTCCTGAGAGGCTGGATTTTCAGAGATTCTCCAGTAGAGTCACCTGAGAGCAACGGAAAGAAACTCAGCACTGGATCCACAGTGGTTTCATGCCATTAAAAAATGTCTTTACACATTGTACCCTAAGGTTTGCAGAGTACTGCACAAATATTATCTCTATCCTCACAAGTCTGGGAGTAGGCTGTTCTTATTACTCCATTTTTATAGATGAGGCAATTGAGTCACAAAGCAGCTGACTTGCCCAGAATCACAAAGTTACTGAGGATTTGAAGTCAGATTTGAACTCAGGACCCTATGTGTGTGTATATATATATATATAGTGCCACCTAGCTGCCCCTAGCAGAATGTAATCAAGGCCATTACCGGAGAACTACACAAATTTTTCAACTCCTGGAATGCTGTTTTGTTTTGGGGTGGTTTTTTTTTACTTTTTTGGAGGGCAGTTGGGGTTAAGTGACTTGCCCAAAGTCACGCAGCTAGTTTTTGTGTCAAATGTCTGAGGCCAAATTTGAGCTCATGTCATCCTGACTCCAGGGCCGGTGCTCCACTCACTGCACCACCTAGCCGCCCCTGCCACCTAGCGAGCCCAGAATGCTGATCATTCTTGAAAGACTGTCGTCTCTGAGATGAAGGAATTTAAGAAGTTCCTGAAAGATTTGCTAAGCAATATCATTTTTATTCAGCTTCCTAGTCTGAGTAAAAATTCCACTACCTAGTAGGTCTCAGGTCTTTCGGGTGCCTCTGAAAACAACATGTGGAATATTGAGCCTTGAACGAATAAACTAAGATGAATTAGAAGAGAGTACCCTAAGTTCCAGATGCTCATTAATAAATCATTCTAGAAATGGAAAGATGCCCTAGGTAACTAGGAGTTTAGTGTGCACCACGGACCAAGAAGAAGCTACACGAATGCAGGCATAGGAGCTGTTCCCCTTGAAATTTAAACAATTTTAATTAGGTGGAAAAGTCCCAAACATGGATATTACTGGGGAAAACCAACCTTCTGAGAAAGACGTTCCTCAGAGAAAAAGTACAGGGAGAGAGAGATTCAGACAGTTTTGAGAGGACCAGAGAGAAAAGAGCCCCTCAGAGAAAAGGTATTTATTAGAGGCAAAGATGGCCTAAGTCCCTTGTTTCCCCAAAGCTATTTTATACATAACTACTATTAGAATCTCAAAGAAGACATCTAGGAAATCTTGATACCTAAAATGTTATGGTAAAGGCAGAACAATTGAATATTGACTATCAAATCTCATGGAAATATGGATTCTACTTTCTTGCCTTAAGAGAAAGATGAGTCATGTCACACAAGGAATCTCTGCTTTGAAGCTCAAGTCAGTCAGGGACCAATAAAGCAGAGCAAGGTTTAAACAGAGAATAAGAAATTGAGATGGTGCCTTGATACTTGAAGAGAGTCAAGCTCAGCTGGGTGGAAGGTTCAAAACTGATACTTCATTATGGAAAGTAGCTAAACCTAGCTAAGTGGAAGGCTCATAGAAAATCAGCTGATCTAGGAGAATAACTTAGTGCCTGCTTTCTCCCCCATAGAGATGCCTTTTTAAAAAGGTTTTGTTCTGTTACTAAGAGCTGAACGCATTAGAGAAAGAAGAATCCTCTGCATACAAGCTATCTAGAGAAAAATAAACTGATATGCCTTTCCCTTTTTTGCCATCTCTGACTGAAGATGGAAAGGAACCTCAACAATAAGGCAGATTTGAATCGTCCTGTAGATCCCAAGCTTGTGGAAAAGAACTTTCGCCAAAAGAATATTATATTGCCTTAGAACCCAGGTAAGTGAATTAGTCATGAGTAAAGAAGCAGTGCTCAACATGTGACTTATGGGATGAACATACCCTAAGGAAACCAAAGCCATCAGGATCTACACTGAAGAATCGTGAGTTGTCCCAATGGCAAATGTGTTTCTCTACTCATGTTCCTCCTAGCTAACTTTTTGTAAGTTTGTGTCATTTTTCCAGATAGGCACTGTTTCTGTCATGGGAGAATGTGACCCAGATTTAGGCATAGCCTATAAAAATACAACTATTCTTGCTTTTGCTCTATATAGTAAATGTTCTGTGATTGAGGTAATAGTATCATCTTGACTAATTTGTTTAAATGGTAAGCCCACCAGTTGGGGCTCAGGAACTACTGTTGTGAGTAGTAGGCACATAGTTTTCCCACACAAAGGTTATCTAGAGAACATTGAGAGTAAGCCTTAGTAGTATGGACAATTCCTCTCTTGGAATCTCCCAGGCTGCCAGCATGAGGGTAACAAAATCAGCACAGAGAACCTACAGAGTAGGGATGCCTGCTTGTGTCCATACTACACCGATACCTTATCCCATAGGATTTGTGTATCAGAAGTCATATTGATATACATATAGGGGAAAGGTGATATGTGGTTCACAACAAACAGGGCCTCTGATTCAGGAAAACACTGCACAAAGACCAAGTCTTTGCTGAGAAAGTGAATCATCAAAGAAAGTAAAACTACAGAAGCCTGAGCCTATCCTCAGGCAGTTTGAATAAGAAAGCTAGACAATGAACTCATTTGCCAGATGATAACATACCTAATTAAGTAGACTTTAAACTGAAAAGGGCAGGGATGGAAAGAGAAAGGCCCACATCTTTCTTCAATTCCTGAAAATGTTGAGAGGAGCAAGTACGGCATGGAAAGAGTAATGGCTAGTGGGGACATGGGGAATTAATAGAAGATAAAGTGAGAAAGGAGGGAGCCATAAAAATCCATGGCCTCAGATAGAAAGGTACAAAGTCTGGGCAATGAATGGGGTGAAAAAAGAGATTTTTCTCAAAAATACAGATTTGATTGAACCTAGATGGGATTAAACTCAATATGGGAATATGTCTCCAGTAAGTTATATGTCAGTCAAAAGGAAGAGGTTTGTTTTGTTTTGTTTTTAATAGTATTATGTAAGGGCAGCTATGTGGTACCATGGATAGAGTGCCACGTCTGGAGGCAGGAAGAGTCATCTTCCTGAATTCAGCCTCAGACATTTATTAATTGTGCAACCCTGGAAAAGCCTCTTCACCATGCTTGCCTCAGTTTCCCCATTGTAATGGTAATCAATTTGTTGGATATTTAGGGCTAAGTGCATAGGATACTTAGGGCTAAGTAGATCAGATACTTAGGGCTAAGTAGATCAAATACTTAGGGCTAAGTAGCACCTAGTAACTTAGGGCTAAGCACAGAACTCTGTCCATTGGTGAAAAGATGTGAACTCCCCTGTTGACTTGGCAGAAGGTTATTGGCTGAAACACTCCCAGTTGACTTGGGAGAAGGCCAGTGCTTATAAGGAATAATTTCAGAGAGTCAAGACAGATTTTGGATTTGGCTCCTCAGTGAAGCTGACTGAAGACATGAACAGGATGGGACTTTGTT
>CM053594.1:52075238-52090252 GCA_028646575.1 Pseudocheirus occidentalis
CTCCTCCTCCTCCTCCTCCTCCTTCTCCTTCTCCTTCTCCTTCTCCTTCTCCTTCTCCTTCTCCTTCTCCTTCTCCTTCTCCTCCTCCTCCTCCTCCTCCTCCTTTTTCTTCTTCAGCCCAGATGGTTGCAACATGGTATTATTTCAGCTCCATGAAGAATCTAAATTTCTATTGGTTCTTCCCCAAGGAAACATCAAATCTATTGTTGTGGTCTATTGATTTCACCTTTGTAACAACTCTCACATATACCCCATTCTATCCTCTGACACCTCTGCCACCTCAACAGTGATAGCAAAGATTGAAATGGGAGAGAATTTTGCCCAAATAGAGAGGCCTGATCATGGAGGTGCAAGCTAGCACCCAGAACAGTTGGGTTTGTATCCAGAAATTTCCAGATGGGGAAGTTTTCTTCCTCACATAAACTCAGTCCCATCCTGGAGATTGTTGTGACAATTAAAAAGAGTTCCCCTGGATCTGGGGGCTGCTTTTTCAACTCTTCAATTGGAAAAGGGAAGAAAAGGGAGGAGATGATAGAGAAGAGATGGAGAAGAAAAAAGAAAGAAGAGAGGTAAGGAAGAGGAGGGAGAGGGAGAGATCAAAAGAGATAGTAGGATGGCTTAGGCTGAGAGGTGAGTTAAGGGACACAAGGCTTTCCAGACCCAATGTAGTTGGTAGAGGACTGAGTGGGAGAAAAGGGAGCTAGAGCTGGGAGGGAGACCTAGAATTTATTGGGGGAAGTTAGCTAAGGAACCCTGGTTCTTATCTGTCTTGCCTTTTGCCTTAATAATGCCCAACCTTTGCTCTCACCATAATGACTTCATCTCTTCTGCCACATGTCTCCAGCCCTGCCACACACCCAGGTTCCACTCAGATTTCACTCCACCCCTGTAGCCCTCTCTAAGTCTCTTTCCTCTGGAAGTGGTGCCTGGGGTGAGGTACAGAAGAGGAGATTCTTTCTGCCTGACTTGGGATGACTGTGAAGAACCTGGACTTTATCTCCTCTGCCCTCCTTCCTCTTTTGAAAGTCTTTCTGCCCCTTTCCCATTCTCTGAGGTGTTTCAAAGCCTCACTGATGAGGAGCTTACCAGTCAGTCGCATCTCCCAGTATATAAAGCATCCTCTGATATATTTCCAAACATATTGTGACCCAATGGATAGAGTGATAGGTCTGGAGCTAGGAAAACCTCTGCCTCAGTTCCTCAACTTTAAAATGGAGATGATGAATGATAGTACCTGACACACAGAGTTGTGGTGAGGGTCAAATGAGATAATATTTGTGAAGTGTGGGCATGGTGTCTGGCACGGAGCAGGTGCTTATTTAATTCTTACTTCCTTTCTTTCTTCCAAGTTCCTCCTGACTCGGTGCCCTCAACTTATTGAGGACAGGTAGATGATTTCTGGATGGCTTTTACATTCCTCTTGGGTTTCTATTCTTTGATAATTATTTTTAATTTTTTCCTTCTCAGACCAAAGATCCTTCTCCTTGAGAAAGAATGCAGTTCATCCTCTACCTCATTATGGGGGAGCTGTGAATATTTCACCCATAGTTCTAGGTGATCTTGTGATTCCTCTTCCTTCCTTCCCTCCAAACCCCTCCTCCCACTGCATTTCTTGTCCCCAGCTGGTAGTGTCCAGGAGGAAAGTACAGGTCTGGCAAATTAGAAGCCTGGTCTTCGCAGGTGCTCCACTAGGCAGATGGCAAGGCCAGTTAGAAGTTTGCTGTGACTTCCCAAGAGAGAAGTGTTATAAATCTCAGCAAAGGTGAAAGTTAGGCAATGAAAATAATGGGGTAGATGTAGATGGGAAATGAACAGAATTTGGTGATTCTGGATACTGACAAAATGGGCAGAAGGAGGTTAGTTAATGGCAGAGGCAGCTGGGTGCCAGGAATCCCCCAAACTGTAAGTCTGTCGCTCTTTGGCTATTTCCTGGGGTTGTTTTTCTTTCTCTTTTTTTAATTTGGGGAAAATTGGAAAGGGACAGGAAAGGGATAAACTAGTATAATAATAAGTAGCATTTATATAAGGCTTTAAAGTTTGTAAAGTTCTGTATGAATCCAATCTCCTTTGATCCTCACAACAACTCTGGGAGCTTAGTGCTGTCATCATTCTTCCCATCTTACAGACTAGGAAAGTGAAGTATGCAGAAATTAAAAGATTTCCTCAGGCTCAAATATCTTGTCAACATCTGAAGCTGGATTTGAGCTCAGATATTCTTGATTCCAGGTCCAGCTCTCTATCCCTTGCACCAGCTAGAAGAAAGGAGTGAAAAGGAGATGAGAGGAGCGGAAAGGGAATGTGAAACCGGGAGGACCATACTGGGACAGTTGGGGTGAAGGACCTTGACTTTGGGAAAAGGGCTGCATTTATCTCTAACCAGGACATGGTGGTTGGGAAAGGGAAGAGAAGGGGAGGAGCAGGAAGGTAGCTCTTAGTGTAGGGAATGACCTTAGGACCCTGGCTTCTAATCTCTCCTGTCCTTAAACATACTAATATTTTGTGCTCACAGAACTAGGACAAAGGTCTTTTCTGCCCTGTATCTTTAGCTCCCCTCCCTACCTTAGTTTCTGCACTGATTCCAGTCTGATTCAGTGATCCTTACCTTTGCCTGTGGGGGTGGAGTCTGAGGTGTGATTTAGAGATTCTGTAGATCTGGCTTTGGATAAAAATGAGGAACAGGTGTCATCTAGACAACAGAAAGTGTTCTTGGTTTTCCAGAGCTACAGAGAACAGAAATAGAGAACAGGTACTTTTTTTAAAGGCTGATATCAAAGCCCTTAAGCTACAGAGGGTGCTGCTCTGTCCTGTAGAGGGCAAGATATGGGTAGTGGAAACTGGGATGAGGAGAAGATAGAGGTAAGCCTAGAAAGACTGGAGAGGCAGCTGGGGAAAAACTGGAATTAGAGGGAACTTGGACATTGGACAGAACTTGCCACAGGGAATTTTCACTGCAAACAGAATAGAGTGGGAATTGGGCTGGTTGAATTGTCCTGAATTTTCTTGCCTTTGTGTGTTCTCTTCTCTCATTGACATTGTTTGGCTCTGCTGAAAGAGACCAGTAGACAGTTCTTTAGGGAGATACCCTGTCCTTTTTTAGAAGAAAAATAGCCTGGTGTAGGGAGGGAATAACATACATGCTCATTTGGTTGTCATACCCTTCAGGAAAGTAGAAGGGAAGGGTATAAGAGAGGGGATGATAGAAAGGAGGGAAGATTGGGGGAGAGGGTAGTTAGAAGAAAACACTTTTGTAAAGGAACAGGGTCAAAGTAGAGAACAGAATAAATGGGGGACAGGATAGGAGGGAGGGAAATATAGCTAGTCTTTCACAATATGACTACTATAGAAAAGTTTTTGCACAACTACACATGTATTACCTATATTGAATTGCTTGTCTTCCCAGGGAGGGGAGGAGGAAGAGAATGAATCTGGAACTCAAAGTTTTAAAAACAAATGTTAAAACATTGTTGTTACATGCTACCAGGAGATAAGATATACAGGAAATGGGTAGTAGAAATCCATCACGCCCAAGAAGAAAGTAAGGGGGCAGGGGAGAAGGGGAGGTACAGAGGGGGATCTAAGAGAGGTCAGACTGGGGGAAGGAGTAATCAATATGTTTGTCATCTTGGAGTGGGGGGTAAGGGAGAGATGGGAAGAAAATTTGGACCTCAATATCTTGTGGAAATGAATGTGGAAAACTAAAAATACATAAATAATTTTTTTGGGGAAAAATAAAGCTGACATTAGCTAGAGAAAAAATAACTCTGCCAGGGCTAGTATTTCTGGGCTGTTATTGCTAATGGTTAGGTCCTTCTGTAACATTGGTTCACTTTCAGGTCACGTTGGCTGGAAAACTGAGTAGCAGCTCCATGCTATTTGCAGAACTCTGGAGACAGTGAATGTGAGGTAGAGAGATAAGCTTAGGGAATGGATGTTGGAATTGGGTATAGAAAATAGAAATATGGAAACAGGCAGATTTGGGCCCTGGAGGATGTCCACTGGAAGTCAAGATGGCAGACAGAGAGAAGAATAATAGTCATTGGGGGAAGCAGGGAAAATAGCCCTGGGAATCAGTCCAAAGAGGAGACCTGGAGGCCCAAGGCCGTTTGGGGACTCTAAACAAAGAGGAAGAAATTGAAGTTAGTCAGCCTTCAAACCCCAATTTAGTTTTGGCATGCTTTCTTTTTTGTATTCTATTCTATTGCCGTGTTGAACATTTTGTTGCCTCCAAATTCTTGCTCTTTCCTATTACCACAAGCATATGACCAGCTCTTTTAAACTGAAAATTTTTTTAATAGAATTAAATTCTAGGTCTTGTGAAAGTAAGAGGTGAGCCTCTAGGAATGTGACAGAGGAAGGGCCTTTTCCTGGATGAAGAATGTAGAACCCCTTCTTTGGGTCATGGCCCTGGCAAACATCCAAACTGCCTGACTGACAATAGTGTCTAAATTCACTGGCATTTCAGTCCTTTCTGAATGCTTCACCACCCTTTAACAGAGAGAAGAATGTGAGCATCAAAGATTACAAATTACCAATCATGCCTAGAATTTTTTTTGGAAAAAAATAGTTCATTTATTTTAACTTTAATAGTATTTCATCCCCCCCCATTTTTATGAAAAGAAAATTTTTTAGCATTTATTTTTTTACAAGATTTTAAGTTTCAAATTTTCTCCCTTCCTCCTTTCCTCCCCTTCTTTGAAAATGATAGACAGTTTAATATTGTTTTTATATATGGTATCACATAAAAATATTTCAAGAAATAAATTTTTAAAAAACCATGAGAAGGAATAAAGTAAGTTTAAAAATGCTTTGATCTGTATTCAGAGTCCACCAGTTCTTTATGTGGATATAGATGACATTTTCTTTGATGAGTCCTTTGTCCTTGTCTTGTATCATTGTGTTGCTGACAAGAGCTGAGTCATTCATGTCTGATCATCACACAATGTTGCAATACTGTGTATAGTGTTTTCTTGGATCTGTTTATTTCACTTTGCATCAGTTTTCAAGGTCTTTCAAGAACTGTTCATTGATTCTTATTGCACAATAGCATTCCATTGCATTCACTTACCACAACTTGTTTAGCTCTTCCCCAACTGATGGGCATCCCCTCAATTTCCAATATTTTGCCACCACGAAAAGAGCTGCTATGAATATTTTTGCACATGTAGGTCCTTTACCTTTTTAAATTGTCTGTTTGGGACAGACCTAATAGTGGTATTGCTGGATAAAAGAGTATATATAGTTTGGTTGCCTTTTCGGCATAATTCCAAATCGCTCTCCAGAATGGTTGGATCAGTTCACAACTCCACCAACTTTCCTATATCCTCTCCAGCATTCATCATTTTCCTTTTTTTCATATTAGCCAATCTGACAGATATGAGGTAGTATCTCAGACTTGTTTTAATTTGCATTTCTTGAATCAAAAGTGATTTAGATCACTTCTTTATATGCCTTTAGATAGCTTTGATTTCTTCATTTGAAAACTGCCTGTTCACATCCTTTGAAAATTTTTCAATTGGAAAATAGCATGCCTGGTTATGAGAACAGTGCCCTTTCCTCTGAACCCCTGAAGGAATCCTTGCTGGTTGATGAATTATCCAGACAATGTGGTACTAATACTTCTTACTACCCTTAAGAAGCTAGTTTCTGAATGAAAAGTCCTGTTTTATCAGTTTACTCCTTTGATATATCTGAGGTACATTCTCTCTCTATTCTGAAGCTGAGGGAAGAAAGCCTATAAAAAATAAGGTCTTTGTTTTGACATCAAATAACTCAGTCTGATGATCCATTTAAGGTTTACATGTCAGGGAAGGCCATAGAATGTTTCATTCTTGGGTCTCATTTTGGGGAAGTTAAGGGATTTCTCAAGCACTAGATTGATCCCAAATGCTATTGCTACTGAACAGGCCATTAGAGAAGACAAAGACTCAACTCCTTTGATGTATCTGAGACAAACATTTTTTTTATGAACAATCAAGGTCACCTTGCTTGACAGCCAAGGTTCAGGCAAGAGTTAAGAATTAGCAAAGAAGTGAAGATAGCAACACCAACAAATTGTTGCCCTCTGCATGTCAATCAAGGAGTGACCTTGTCCAAGTTGAATTCTGCATTGGGTATTGATGCTTCTAAATTTTATTTTTTCTCAGTCAAATAAAATCTATCTTCTCGTTCACCTTCCCCCAAGTGAAAAAGGAACAAAAACCCCCTTTAAAATAAAAATAATAGTTAAGCAAAACAAATTTCTGAATATATACACAGATTGACATGAAGAACTTTTGTTAAGCAGAAGTAGTTACATCATTCTTACTTAATGGGATCATATGGTCTCACACCTACTGTAGCACAGAATTCTATATAGAATCTAGATTGATGATGGAGTCAGTCCTCAATCTCTGCCATTCTCTTAAGGGCATCAGCTGGATCATTTAATTCAACAGAAGGTACCCCATCTCTCATGGAAACTGATATGCCCAATAAACAACTGTACTGCAGTAGGAGGCAGCAATAAAATTCTTACACGGGTCCCAACATTAAAAAAGAGCACCTTGAATTGTCTAATGCTGTTCTCTCCACATCCCAGAGAACTTAACCAGACTCTAGTCACCACTTAGGAATCAGTATAAAATACAAATCTTGTCTTTTCCATTCCATCTCTCACTTACTGGCCATACAGCTTGAAGCTTGATCCACCGGGAGGACCTGCCAGAATCTCTCTGCCTTTCTGTCAACAGCATTGGTTCACTTGTGCATACTTCTCTCATAAAAGGTAGAACCATCAATGAGTCAGGTAAAATGGCACTCTCCAAAGCTTAAGTCCTCATTGGTGGAGGCACATTCGGCTGGTGGAGGAGGAAAAGTGGTGAAACTGGAACTGGAGGTCTTAGCCTATGTACTTGTTATTTGTGAAGGGCCTAATACCAGAGAATCCTGGGCAAACACAATCTTGAATGTACCATTTCCAACGAAAGACAGAAGCCTCCCATGACTTACTCATCTTGTCTGAGGAGTCATCTTGCATCACTCAACTCATAATAAGCAACTTTGAATGGAGGGCAAAGCTACGGTCATTTAGTAACAACAAGGGTCCCATAACAAGCAAGTAATTCTTTTTTCCAGGGTGGAATAGAGAGGCTGTTTTGGGAACTTGTGAATCATGAGACTGTTTAATATGACCAAACCTTGGGGATCTACAAAAGGTTTCCTCTTGGTCTGATCCTTATGTACAGAGACATACAAGATCATAGGCCCTGTAGAATTGATCAAGAGGAAACACTGCTGAGTAGCTGACTTTTGGTCTCTTAAAGCTATAAACAAAGCTCAGTTAAACAAACTCCAAATAGTCACCCAAGTGACTGTTTCTTCTCAGGACAATGCAGTTGAGGAACAGAAATTGTATTTCCTCCAGTGATTATACTACATTATCAGGCCTCTGAAGTGAACGAGTTTATGTACACCAGTGACCTATGCCATACTATAATTCATTTCACTTGAGGAAAAATAACTGATTAAATGATTAACTCGGTAATTTCCTCAATGAAACACCACTTAAAAGAAGAGGTTGGTGAGTGGCTTGGTAAATAGGGACCATCAAAATGCTCATGCGGGAATATTGGTTTTCTAGAGTGTAAGGAGTCCAATGAGCCTCTAAGCTTCCTTATTTGACTTTAGGTCACTATAGACTACATCCAGAATCAGCCAGGTTATTATCATCTTCTGCATTCCATTTTGTATCTCTTGCTTTATTTCTTTCAAATTCTTCTGTAGTGTTTGCTACCAAGGCATTTTCTTTCCCAGGGTTCTGATTTTAGTTGTTGTGGAGTCATTCTTTCATTTTAGTTGTTGTGGAGTCATTCTTTCATTCTGCCTTTTCCTCTTGGATCCTTCTTGATCCATATTAATTATTCTCAGTGTTCAGAATCTACTTTTTATTCAACAGAACAATTTTTGATTCAGGACCTAGTACTAGGGCCAGACTCAAACCTCCACCATGTTCTTGGATGAGGTGGCTGGTCCTATTTGATTCTGGTTTCTATTCCCTGGATTCCTTTCTCTGGGTGTGGTTCCCCATTCTTCACTCAGAGGGCTGACAGATTTCAGTGTCCTGGGTCAGACAACTGCAGGTGTCTCCCTGAACAGGGTCCTGGATAAAGTCTCCTGAATCCATTCTGAATCTTCTTTTACCAGCACACAATGTGTCTTTGGTGTCCTTTGGTGTCCTTTTGGTGTCCTTTTCATTCTCCAGCTGGGATTTCTTGCTCAGTCATTTCCACTTATATCTTTCTCTTCCTGAGGCTTCTCCTATCAGGAACTTGGGTGGTCTTCCAGTTAACTCCCCCCCCCCATGCCCCCGGATTTTGTTCAGGGGTAAATTCCTTGGCAAAATAGAAGATGCTTGATCCAAGTGATTGTGCCTAACTTAAAGGAACATTAACCCACAGTTTAAAAAACCAAACAAACCCCAAATAGTTACCTAAGTGACTATTTCCTCTTAGGACAACCCAATTGAGGAACAGAAATTGTATTTCCTCCAGTGATCATACTACATTATCAGGCCTCTGCACTGAATGAGTTTATGTACACCAGTGACCTATGCCATAATATAATTCGTTTCACTTGAGGAAAAATAACTGACTAAATTATAAGCTTGGTAATTTACTCAATGTTTGATGTTCTAAAGGTCAGACTTTGCAAGTTTAATTTATAGAGGCAGATAGATGGGGACAGTGGCTTGATTGTTGGGTCTGGAGTCAGGAAGATCCAACTTCATTATCTGGTCTCAGACATTTAACTAGCTGTTGAACCCTGGGAAAGCCACTTAATCTTGATCATCCTCAGTTTCCTAATCTGTGAAATAGGGATAATAAGAGCATCTGCCTCCAGGTATGAGGACAAAAGGATATGGAATATTTAAGTGCTTTGTCAACCTTAAGGCATTATCTAAATGTCAACTACAATGATGATGATGATGATGATGCCAAAGTCAAAGTACTCTTTCTACATTTTACATTTGAAAGTATAATTTTGCAAAAGACTGTAATCAGAGAATTAGAAAACAAATGTGAGTTCATGGCAACTTTAGATGGAGGTTTCACTTGACTGATGTGATTGGAAACCAGATCCACAAAGAGTTTAGAAGAGAGCGAGAGCAGAGGAAGTGGAGGCAGAGAGTGTAGACAGCTTATACAAAGAATTTGGCTAAGGAAGGGAGACCAGAGAAAGGACAATAGCTTGTGAGAAAGGTAAGTAGGGTCCGTTAAAGTTTGCTTTTTTTTTGCCATAGGATATGTTGCAGTTGTGTTTGGGGACAGCAGGAAAAAACCAGTAGAGAGGGAAAGATTAAAGATGAATGAGGGAGAGGATGAATCGAAGTCAAAGTCACTTCCCTAGAGTCTGCCATCTCCTTTCATCCTTCAGAAACCAGGCCCTTCAACTCCCCTTCCTTTCCTCCAGAGCGTTCATTCAAAGGGTCGCTAGAGCTGCGTAGTGCTTTCATCTCCCAGGTCTTTCAGTGTGCTGGGGAGCTTTGCTCAGGTCTGGAGACTGGAATCTATTGAGCGAAGTTGGATGGTCCTTTATTCTCCCTCTGTCCTTCTGTTTCTCTCTTCCTCTGGCTCCTCTTCACCAGATTTCCGTTTCTGGCTCATCGTTTTTTGGTCTGTCGTGCTCAGTTCAAAGACAGCAGAAGCAAAATGAGGCTTGCAGAATTCATCCCATTCACCATCATACATCACTGTCCTCCCTCCTTCCCTGAGTAGTGGCTTCATCTCCCCTTTGATCCTCCTTTTGCCTTTAACACAGTCCCTAAGTCTCCCATTTATTATCCTCCATCTATCAACAGCTTTGGTTCATTCTAGCCTTTAGTATTATACCACTGGCACTGTTTTGAAAGTCTTGCATCATACTTTCATAGGTACCTACGGTTACTTATTCTTGCATCTACTTTCTCTTAAGCTTTTGAAAAATTGGATTTGGTAGATGTGCAGCCACATTGGTCATCTTATGCAGTTACCATTTTCCTTTTAAGAATAATCTCTGTGTAGAGCACCGACCCTGGGGTCAGGAGGACCTGAGTTCAAATCCGAACTCCCGCACTTGACACACTTCCTAGTTTTGTGACATTGGGTTGTTACTTAACCCCAATTGCCTTGCCTTCCACCCTCTAAACAATAATAAAAAAGAGTCATCTCTGCCTGTGTTTTAATTTCCTTAGTTCTCAGTTAGTTCTCTGCATTCCAATCGATTCTCCATTCAGTCACTAAAATGATTTTCTTTTCTGAATCTATCTCCTTATCTTCCTAAAATAGGCATTTTTTGGTAAATAATACCCCCAAAATCAGTTCAGTATACCTAATACATCAACATCCTCTGATAGAAAAAGGGAAGGGAGAAAGTATTTATATAGCACTTACTACATCCTAATCATTATGCTAATAAAGTGCTTCTTACAAATATCTCATGTGATTCTCACAACACTTGGAGATAGATGCTTTTGTCCCTATTTTTTCAGTGGAGGAAACTGAGGCAATCATAGGGTAGGTGACTTGCCCTTGATCACACAGCTAGTGAGTGCCTGACACCAGGCCTGGTACTATAGCCTCTGTACTATAAGCTGTCTCATGACAGTCTATACAATGTCCATACTCATTGTCCCCATGTCTGCAAAGAAGGGAAGGTAATATCTCTTCCTTTCCCTTGACAATGATGCCTGTTTTAATGTGGTCCAGGTTTGCCTTGGTTGCCATATAACTCTTTATGTTGAATCATACTTTATACATACAACATGCTCACTCATATAAAACTTCTCCCTCCAAAACTTTCTTGTGCCTAACCATGCTGCCCTCATCCTGCATTTGTGAAGCTGATTTTTAGTTCAAGAGTGGGTGTGTATATTATTCATATAACTTATGCACATCCATATGGTTACCTAAATGTGGCTCATCAGGAAAGACTTTGGTTCCTGCTTAACTCTTAGAGAAGGGGAAAGACTAGAATGATATCTATCTTCTCTCCTTTGCCCTGAAATTGATCATTTAAAGGTACAATCTTTTAAACAACAAACTTCCTAAAACTCCACAAAAAACTACTAAGTTCCCTGGGTGCTCTTCCTTAAAAAGGGAGGAACTCCAAGCTTATACTTAGAAACTTGACTCCTTCTCACCAAATTTTCACACAAAAGACCATCTCACATAATCAATGGTGAGTGAACCTGTTTATCCAAGTAGATTTCAAACAAGAACTGGAGAAATTTTACAGATTACAATATCCCAGCAAATGCATGAGCTTTCCACCAGAAGAGAGGCCTGGATCTCATGCAAGGAGAAGTTCCTTAAAGTATTTAGGGAGATAAGTTACCTGGAAATCAGGACTGCCTTTCCCCTGCATGGCTACCTTCCATAGATTGTCTTCTTCTTGGAGCCAGGATGAAGAATGTCTCCTCCTTAAAGTTATCATGTAAATTCTACCCTTTATTCAGCTACTTCAGGTCACTTGAGAATTTCTTTCCCCAATTCAGAATCCTGCCTAAGCAGTAGCATCTAATCATTCTAAAACTTGCGTATGCAAGCATTAGATTTTATGCTTCTATTTATCCCTATTGAAGTTAATCTTATTAGATTCAGCATAGCATCTAGTATTTACAAATTGGATGAGTGTAATGCCACACATGAGCAGCTTTCCGGAAGAATGCTGCTGTGAATAGCTTTTAAGGTTCTGATTAAACAGTATAGTGAAAACTGTATTCCATAGCAAATCAAAGCAAAACATTCACAGAAGTCAAGGTACAGCATTCACAATGTTACAACTTATCACAGATAGTCAAAATACAACATTCACAACAACTTACCACAGAAAATGGCCACATAGTTTCCACTACAGTGGTCACAAAGTTTTCAACAAAGAACAGTCATTTAGTAACTCAAGCATTCACAAAACACTTAATTCAATCACAAAGTACAATAGTGAAAGATTTCCACTCATGGGGCATACTAGGTTACAAGTAAATTACTTATTCAGTCATCAATCACTAAGTACAATCATTCAGTTGATCAATAATCCTTCATTATTCACTATTCAATCATCAGAAAATCCATCCCTAGGTCACTATTAAATTTAATCTTCTCAGTCAGTACATAGTATCCAAGTAAAGTCTTCTTACAGCTTGACTAGGGGTGGTCCCTCAGATTCCCTGGATCCCCTTCCATGGTTCCAGATCCTACCTGAATTCACCAAACTGTCACCTGGGTTTAAAGGCAGATGCTCTCAGGTCCTTTCCTAGTTCTCCAAGCAATTCCTGCTCTGTTTTGGAGCTCACAGTGTCCCATCCATCTTAAATCCTTCACAGCCTCTGCTCCCAGGAAGTCAAGGCCCAACAAAGCCACAAGCAGAGAAAGTCTTAGCATCACAGTCATACTTCCTCAGTTCCTTTGCAGCTCTAGCTGGTCCTTAGACCCAGAAGAAGTCTCATCTGGATCCCATAATCAAAAATCACACCATCCAGGTTTTAAAAATCAAAACTATTCTCTTCAGCCGGGAGGAGGGCGGGGGAGACAAGGGGAGGGTGCAGTGGGGCTTTCCTCTTCAGACTCCTTCTGTCAGCTGCTTCTGCCTCCATGGTGCTCCAAGAAATTCTGACTCAACCAAAGAAGTGTTGGAGAGCATTATAAAATGCAAAATGGATAATCTCGATTACATTAAATTGAAAATTTTCTGTACAAAGCCAATGTAACCAAGATTAAGAGGGAAGTGGAAAATTGGGAAAGAATATTTACAACCAGTGTCTCTGATAAAGGCCTCATTTTGAAAATATACAGGGAATTAAGTAAAATTCATAAGAATACACGTCATTCCCCAACTGATAAATGGGCAAAGGATATGAACAGGCAATTTTCAGAGGCAGAAATTAAAGACATCTTTAAACATATGGAAAAATGCTCTAAATCACTATTGATTCGAGAAATGCAAATCAAGACAACTTTGAGGTACCACATCTCACCAGTCAGATTGGGTAAGATGACAAAACAGGAAAATGACAAGTGCTGGAGAGGATGTGGAAAAATTGGAACTCTAATGTGTTGTTGGTGGAGCTGTGAATTGATACAAACATTCTGGAGGGCAATCTGGAACGATGCCCAAAGGGCTATAAATAATTGCATGCCTTTTGACCCAGTAATACCACTTTGGGGTTGTTTCCCAAAGAGATCATAGAACTGGGAAAAGGACCCATATGTACAAAAATATTTATTGCAGCTCTCTTTGTGGGGGCAAAAAACCTGGAAATTTAGGGGATGCCCATCAATTGAGGAATGGCCGAACAAGTTATGGTATGTGAATATAATGGAATACTATTGTGCTATAAGAAATGGGAAAGGGATGGACTTCATAATTACCTGGAGAGGCTTATATGAATTGATGCTAAGTGAGAAGAGCAGAATCAGGAAAAATTTGTACACAGTCATAGATACATCATATGTGTGACAACCAGCCTTGATAAATTGGACTCTTCTCAGCAATGCACAGTTAAAAGATAACTCTATAAGTCTTAGGATGGAAGACATCTACATTCAGAGAAAGATCTAGAAAGACCAGAGTTTAAATGGAGACTGAAGCAATACATGCTATCATTCTTTTCTATATTTGGCTTTGTTTCTTTTTTTCCATTGTTCACTCCATTGGTTACAACACTTCTATGCAACCAGACTATTGTACGAAGTCAAAGAGTTTGCAGATCCTATACATGATTGTATGCCAGCATGTGAGGGGTCTGGGGGGAGGAAGGAGAGAAAATCTGAAACTCAAGTGATTCTGGAATTGAATCCTGTAAACTAAAAGTAAACAAACGAGTCAATAAAAATAAATAAATTTAAAAAAATAAAGGGATTCAAAAATTAAATCACCCCCCCAAAGAAATTTTGACTCAGTTCTCAGTTTTCATTTCTTTTCTCAATTCTTAGTCCAGCAGTAGCAGTCCAGCCTCCAGATGCTACTGAGAGAAATTCTCTCTCTCTCTAGCAGTACAGCTTTTGCCACCAGATTCTTGTCCCAAGAAATTCTGACCCTCCCTCTCTGAGGCTTTTCCTTGTATACACACAGCATCAGCTGCTTCCTCTTTCAGCCAATTGCTTTTTGTTATGTCAGTAGCAGAAGACAGGGGTTCATACCTTCTGTTTCTTTCACAGAGGCTTGATTAATTACTAATTACTAAGTACCTGCTTATATGCCAATACAAAGGGGCCTTGGAATTCAAATTATATTACCATTACAATGAGCAAACTTTCTCTGCCTTCATCTAAATCACTGATAAACTCATTGCTAAAGTCTTTCATTCATAAATAGCACAGACCAAGCCTGGTACCTAGGGCACTTCACTGGATACCTCCTGACAAGCTGACATCAAAGCAGTGATGCCTTCTCTTTGAGGACAGCCGTGCAATCCATTTCCTGTTGTCGAGACCATCTCACCATCTTCTTCTTCCATAGTAGTATGAAACACTTTATCAAATGTTTTGCTAAAGTCTAGGTACACAAACTATGTACCTTTTCACTCAACTGTCCCACTAGTAAGTCTGTAACTGCAAAAAATTGAAGAAAAGAGTAAAAAGTATTTTAGCAAATATTTAATTTAATATAATATTTAATATATTTAGAAAAAATATTTATAGCATGGCTTTTTATGATAGCCCCAAACTGGAAGCTAAGGGGTGTTCTCTTTTGGGTAATGGTTAAAGAAACAGTGGTATATGAATGTAAAGGCTAATTATTGTCCCATATGAATTGTTGAAATGGACCGTTTCAGAGAAAACTGGGAAGATGTCTATGGACTAATATAGACCGAAGTGCACAGAAACAGACAGGACAATCCATAAAATCCATAAAAAATCATAAAGTAAAGCCACATTGAGAGACTTTAGATCTCTGATCAAAGGAATAACAAACCATGAATCCAAAAGAATAAAGATAAACATGTCACTAATTAAACTTAGAATGAATTGTCTGGGTGAATGGGAGAGGTGCTGTAGGAA
>CM053594.1:52090752-52111197 GCA_028646575.1 Pseudocheirus occidentalis
ACTTTGACTGACCTGGATTGAATTGAGAACTTATTTGTGAAATGTATGAGATATACTGTATTTTGACTTTCTATGTTCTGTGAATATTTGCTGAATAAACAGGGTTTGCTATGCTGGTAATCCAAACGTTGAAAAGAAAAAAAAATGCAGCCCTCATCAAACCCTTGTACCAATACTTATTGGATAACAAACCAGATAAAATAAGATGGGGGTAAAAGGAGAGGAAGGGTTTTCCAAATTGAAGGAAGCATTAACTCCATCCCCTGTTCTGGCACACCACTCTCTGGAGAGACCTTTCCACCTGTTTGTGAATGTGGATAAAGGGGGCGGCATTAAGAGTTCTGGCACAGATAAGAGGAGGGTAAAGAAGACCTTCCTATAAAAGATCCTGGGCCCTGTGGCTTGGGAATGACCAACCTGTATCCAGGCAGTGGCAACTACTACCATACTGGTGGAAGAAATTGACCTTTGTAGGAAGTTTTATTGAGAGTGTTCCCCACCATCCTATGGAAAGGAGCTGGCACATACTACTCTAATTACTCAGGTCTTAGAGAATTTCTTGTTACCTGAAGCCATAGCCATAATATGTGTTAATGGTCATCAAGCTGGGCAATCTTTTGAGTCTAGGGGGACTCACTTCACAGAAGAGGAAGCAAAGAGGTCAGGGACAGCAGAATCTGAGTTGCCAGACCACATGTTGGTCTTTATCCCCTCTTTTCCCCTGAATCTCCCTCCTCCCTTCTTTACTGAAGAAGAAAAGCAGAAGGCACAGGCCTTGGGGTCTCAAGAGCAAGACAGGCATTGGCTCCTCCATGATGGAAGAGAGGTACTGACCAAAGCAGGTATGAGACAAGTCCTTCAATACTCACATCAAGGCAGTCACTGGAAAAAAAATGGAAAATAATATGGCAGAAACTATGCATAGTCCAACATCTTACACCCTATCCCAAGATAAAGTCAGAATGGGTACATTATTTAGATTTAATTACTGATACTATAAGCAATCTAGGAATTCTTCAAGTGTCTTGGAAGCATTTGGTGTGGGAGTTCTGACTGGGTTGTCTTCCTCCCGTTCCGTGCTTTGATCCTTTTTGTCCACAAAAAAAGGATTCTAGAGTTTTATTGCTGTTCTTATTTTGCTTCCTTCTCCTCATGTTGGCCAGTCAATTAATTGGTTGGGTTTTTTTTTAGCTCTGTGAAACTCTGCTTCCAGGGGGGAAAGCTCTGTTCCAAATTGCTGGTGTTTTCCCAGCTGCTGGAGCTATTAACCGGGTGTTGCAAGTTCTATCAGCAAATAGCACAAAAATGCAGGATGTTATATACAGTCCACATTAATTGTTTTGCTAACTAACGTAATTTACCACTAAATTAATTATTATTCAGGTACAAGCATGGGGGGAGTTTGTGAGGTGGGAGTTGATGGATAGAAGGAGGGGCACAGGAAAAGATGACCCAGGCCCATAAGACAAATTACCTAGATGGGTTCCCACACGCCAGGCCAGCCCATAGGCCAGTTCACTGACTTCTAGCTCAAGTTCATCTCAAGTTCATAAGGCTTTTTTACTTGTATTTCTAATTTCACAAAGTATCACTTAACTGTTTTCTGGCCAGTTTCTTGACTCCTATCTTGATTCCATGAGATTTCTACTTAACTAGTTCCTGGCCACTTCAGTTAGAACAGGCCTTGTAAATAGTAACAATTGTAAATAAAATAAAATAACTATAATAAATATTCAAATTAACTGCAAGGGGTATATGAAGGAAAACAATATCTGTACTCAGAGAAAGTACTGATAAATAGATGTATAGAATAATTTTACACATACACACACACATACCAACATACACACACACACACACACACATATATATATATACATACACACATACATATGTACACATATATATGCATATTTGTGTCTAATGGTAGCCATTTGGGAGGAAGCAAAGAAAAAAAACATACATGAATACCTTCATTATATATTTAAAAGGAATAGAATGCTGTATACAGTAGATTTGCAGTTTCATGTGCAATCATCTTTTTTAAAATTATACTGTTGTAGGGGCGGCTAGGTGGTGCAGTGAGTAGAGCACCGGCCCTGGAGTCAGGAGTACCTGAGTTCAAATCCGGCCTCAAACACTTAACACAAAAACTAGCTGTGTGACCTTGGGCAAGTCACTTAACCCCAACTGCCCTCCAAAAAAAAATAAGCAAAAAAATTATACTGTTATAGAAATGCTTGCTTTATTCCACGAATTAAAAATTAAATAAAATTGTTATTATACTATGTTATAAGGATGCTTGCTTTATTCATAAAGCAATGGAAACAAAGGAAGCACAGCCATCAAACCTTAGATTCATTTTGGGGGGATAAAAATGATCAAAGCATGGAACAAGAGGTAGAAAACACAGTCAGAACTCCTACATCAAAAGCTTCCGAGAAAAATGTAGACTGCTTACAGGCCATGGAGGAGCTCAAAAAAGACTTTGAAAATCAAGTAATAGAAGTGGAAGAAAAATTGGGAAGAGAAATGAGAATGATGCAAGAAAATCATGAAAAGAGAGTTAACAACTTGACTGAAGAAAATAACACCTTTAAAAACAGACTAACTCAAAAAGCCAATGAGGAGAAGAATGCCTTAAAAAGCCAATTTTTGCCAGATGGAAAAAGAATTTCAAAATCTCACTGAAGTGAATAATTCCTTCAGAATTAGATTGGAGCAAATGGAAGCTAATGATTTTATGAGAAATCAAGATACTATGAAACATTTAGATCCAAACAAATGAAAACATAGAAGGCAATGTGAAATATCTCATTGGAAAAAACACTGATCTGGAAAATACATCCAGGACAGATAATTAAAAAATTATTGTACTACCTGAAACCCATGATAAAAATAAACAATCTAGAAATCATCCATCAAGAAATTCTCAAGGAAAAATTGCCCTGATATTTTAGAACCAGAGGGAAAAATAGAAGTTGAAAGAATTCACCAATCACTTCTTGGAAAAGATTCCCAAAAGAAAACTTCTAGGAATATTATAGCCAGGTTCCAAAGTTCCCAGATCAAGGAAAAAACATTACAAGCAGCCAAGAAGAAACAATTTGAATATTGTGAAAACATAACCAGGATAACACAAGATCTAGCAGCTTCTACAGTAAGGTATCGAAGGGCTTGGAATATGATATATTCTGGAGGTCAAAGGAGCTAGGATTAAAACCAAGAATCACCTATCCAACAAAACTGAGTATAATATCTCAGGGGGGCTAGGGTCATTCAATGAAATAGAGAACTTTCAAACATTCTTGATGAAAAAAAAACAGAGTTGAATAGAAAATTTGATGTTCAAATACAAGAAGCATGAGAAGATAAACAAGGAAAAGAAATCATAAGGAACTTATCAAAGTTGAACTATTTACAGGCCTACATGGAAAAACAATAATTGTAACTTATGAAACTTTTCTCAGTATGGGGACAGTTGAAGGGAATATAAATAGATATAGATATGGATATATGTACACATACATATATATGTCTATATAAGAGGGTATATGTGCATATAAATACATAGAGTATGTGTGTATATATGTGTACAGGTATTCATAGACAGAGGGCACAGGATCAATTGAATAGGATGGGATGATATTTTTAAAACAAATTAAAAGGTGAGAGAGGAATATAATGAGAGGAAATAAGGAGAGACAAAATAGGGTAAATTATTTTATTTAAAAGAGGCAAGGGAAAACTGTTACAATGGATGGGCAGAACAGGAAGGCAAAAGGGAATAGGTCAACCTTACTCTCATTGAATTTGGCTTAAGGAGGGGATAACATACACACTAAATTAGGTATCTTACCCTACAGGAAATTAGGGAGGAAAGGAATGAGAGGGAGGATGATAGAAGGGATGGCAGATTTGAGGAGGGTAGTTAGAAGCACACACTTTTGAAAAGGGACAGGATCAAAGTAGAAAATAGAACAAGTGGGGGGAATAGTATGGAGGGAAATATAGTCAGTCTTTCACAATATATCCACTATGGAAATGTTTTGTGTAGCTACAAATGTACGACCCATATTGAACTGCTTATCTTCCCAGTAAGGGTGGGTGATGAGGGAAGAAGAGAAAGAATCCAAATTCAAAGTTTTAAATTCAAATGTTTCTTTTAAATTATTATTATTATTATTACACACAACTGGGAAATAAGATATACAGGGACAGGGGTATCGAGATCCATTATGCCCTATCTGAAAGTCAGAAGGGGGTGGGGGAGGATATAGGAGAGAGCAGATTGGGGGAGGGGGTATTCAGTAGGATCTCTTTTTTGGGGGTGAGGATAGGGGAAAGACAGGGAGAAAATTTGTAACTCAAAATCTTGTGGAAAGGAATGTTACAAACTAAAAATAAACATAAAATTTAATTTAAAAAAAATTGTTGTGAGGAACAGAATGGGCTTCCTGGCATGATAGTGAGCTCTCTATCAGTGAAGGTCTTCAAGCAAAGATTCAATGCCTGTTTATCATGTGTGTTCTATCTGCTGCAGTCTAGGAGTTGTGAGAACCCCAAAAATTCAAAGGCAAAAGGTATGGGTCCTGCCTTGAAAAAATTTGACTCAAGCCTTCTTTCAGTCAGAGACAAGTGACTGGACTCTGTGGGAAAGTCCAGGATCTTTTCCTTTTTGGGGTCCAGATCCCAAAGACATGATCTTTTCCTTTTAGGGGTTCAGATCCCATCCCCATCACTATCAGCCAACCAATCAATAAAAATAAATAAACATATATTTAACACATTTTTCTTTTTCTTCCTTCCTTTCCCTCTTTTCTGGATTCTTGTTCACTTAAGACAAGGAAAGAAAAAAACACAAGAAGGTCAAAGAGAGTCAAGGATCTTGCAAGGTTGCCTAGTTAAGGCAAATTTTTTGTAGCCATATGGAGGCTGGAGGGAAGATAAGAGAAATCACTCTCTAATCAGTCAGTCAACAAGCAATTACTAAGTATTTACAATGTGCCAAGGACTGTGCTGGAAAACAGCTCACAAGTTTCCCTGACAGAAAGGAAGAGAGAAGAGGAGGGATTGTCCATAACTTGTGTGCATACATTTATTTATCAGTTCTAGCTCAAACAGTCATTAGGCGGCTTCATCATCAACCCAGCTACTTAGCTAGCAAAGGGGATGGTAATGGATTCCTTGTCCAAGGAGAAATAAGTCTGTGAGAAACACGGCTGTAGTGATCCCAGGACTTTTCAGGCAGGGTCAGGGAATTAGCCTGGACAAGTTTCCACAATCTGCTACTTCTATAATAGTATACCTTTAGGAAAATCCTCAGTATATACCCCTTAATAAGGCTGTGGAAGAAAATTCACATGATAAACCCCTTTTCACTGAAAGAACTCAGAAACAGAGTGAGGTGTGGTGCTCACTAGGAACAACTGCACCAAAAAAGATGCAAGAGCCAGGGTAACTAGTTCTGCCATTCCTATCAGAGTTAGGGTTGTTTACATTCTTCATTACCCTACATTCCCTTCTGTACGTTATGCAGATTATGTAGGCATGGTAGTGAGGATCCTTGTGACCTGGGCATGACCCCTCAGGCTTGAACAGGTTTTTCTAGCCTAACCTCTCTCACCCCTTTGGAGCCAGAATGGACGCTGTCTTAGTAAAATAAGATAAGCGATTATCTCCCAATAAATTTTGTGGTAGCAAGACAAGATATCATTATATCCTTTCTTACATATCCATTTTTTCCTTTAGAAAATTGGGATTCTGGGATTAGGAATCAGGCCAGGAAGAGGCCCAACCTCAAGAGAGGGAAGTCTTTAGGGAGGTAACATGAGCTTGGACTATTGTTATAGCTGTTCACAAAGGACTCTGAGTCCCAGGCCCAAGAGGAGAGCCTGGAAGAGACTGACAGGAACTTGAAATTAGGGGCACATTCCTCTGGTAGTTCTCCTGGGGACTCAAAACAATCCCTTCTTACTTTTTACATCACTTCATCCTCCAAGAATATGAAGGAAGAATGTTTGCTCCAGTGTGGTTCTTTGAAGGACAGGGAGACCCAGAGAGGGTAAGGGACCATCATAGCAAACAGACACTGGTTTTCCTCATTCCTTCATGTCACTTTGCTCCCTGCCACCTTTTCCCTGTCTCCTCCCTTTCCTTTCTTGGTTTTCCCAACCTTGTCACTTTTCCCTCTGATCTCAAAACCCTATTCTCTCCTCCCCTCCCTCCACATCATCTCCCTTCTTGTATCCCTCCCTTCTCATTTGCCCCATTTTTACTTTTCCCTCCTGTATCTCTCCCTACTTTTCCCCCTATTTCTCTGCCCCGTGGCTTCCCCCATACCCTGTGTCTCACCATTATCCCTCCTCTCCTTCTGCTCCACCATATTTCTCCCACTAAAGGATGCTGCCTAACTCTGAGTGGCTGTCTCACCAGCTGGGGCTCCCAGGACTGGAGTTAAGAGTTTCTTCAGACTTGGTCCTGATCTTCCTGACATTTAGTACCTGGATCCTGGGCAAAGGCCTGATTTTCTTTCACCAACTTTATATCAGAAGTCACCAGCTTCAATATTTCCCTGAATCCCCCTTACAGAGCTGGTTTAAGGGCCATGCAGGATTGGTGAGTGGGGACTTCTGGGTTAAGGGTTAGGGTAGGGGTGGGAGGCTCAGAGGATAGAGAGGCTGTGGGCTTCAGTGTGGGTAGTGGGTCTGAGCTTATGAGTGGGAAGAAGGCCTGGGAGGACTAGGGGCACACAGCATCTGAGGGCACTAAAGGGTCAAGAACCTGAGGGGATGAAAGGAACTGAACATTTGAGCCTAGAATAGGGGACCGAGAGCCTGAGGAGCTGAGCAGGCCTTCTTTGGGGAAGGGCGAAGTGGGGGCTCTGTTTCTCTGACGTCCTTGACGGCACTAATAGAGCAAGAGTCCCCCTGTAGTTATTCCCTAGAGTTATTCTTTATCAGAGGGGATGGAAAAAGGCTTTGCTTTTTCAGTGGGATGTGGTGATAAGAGGAAGGTAAAACATCCAGGTGGAATTTGGGAGCCACCACAAGATGGGAGGGAGTTCAACTTGGACTTTATCAGAGGCATAAGTCCCTCAAAGACTGTTTGAGGTGATCTCTCCTGTTCCTCCACCCTAGGCTCCCCTCTTATTGGGTCCCTGCGCAAGACATAGCCTCTGTCTCCCTGCCCACTTAGTCCCCTGTGCCCAAGACAGCAGGTATTTTACAATGTGGTTGGACCTTCCATGGGCAGAAAGAAGTCTTCCCCTTTCCTTCACTTGAGCTCTTTTCTCTCCTTACTTCCCCTTCCTCCTTCCTGGACCCTTGGTGGCTGACATGAAACTACTGTGTTGTTGAACAAAATTTAACATTCTTTTTTTTTATTTTGCATCCCAAATTCCCTCCCTCACTTCCTCCACTTCCTGCTCCCTGAGATGATAAACTATTTGATACAGGCCATACATGTGCAATAATGCAAAACATATTTCCATATTGTTCATATTGTGAATAAAAATAGACCAAAAAAATAAAGTAAGAAATAGTAGGATTCAGTCTGCATTCCGACTATCAGTTCCTTCTCTAGAGGTAAATAGCATTTTCCATCATGAATCCTTTGGAATTTTCTTAGAACATTGTATTGCTGAAAAGAGCTCAGTCATTCCTGTTAATCATCATACAAAATTGTTCTTTCTGTGTCCAATGTTCTCCTGATTCTGTTCACTTCACTTCGCATCAGTTCATCTAAGTCTTTCAAGGTTTTTCTGAAATCATCCTGTTCGTTATTTCTTATAACACAATAGCATTCCATTAAAATCACATGCCATGACTTGTTCAACCATTCCCCAACTGATGACCATCCCCTCAATTCCCAGTTCCTAGCCATCATAAGAAGAGTTTCTATCCATATTTTTGTACAAAAAGATACTTTTCCCTCTTTTAAACTCTTTGGGATATAGACCTAGTAGTGACATTGCTTTGTCAAAGGGTATACACATTTTGTAGCCCTTTGAACATAGTTCCAAATTGCTCTCCAGGATGGTTAAATCAGTTCACAACTCTACCAACAGTGCATCAGTGTCCAAATTTCCCTGTGTTCCCTCCAACAATTATCATTTTTCTGAAAAAGAACTCTTTGCACAGCATATTCAACCTATGGTTATCTAGTTGTCATGGGGAAAATATTCCCACTGAGTTCTGTAAAATGAACCGGAGAAGGAAATAGCAAAGTACTCTATCATCTTTGCCAAGAAAATGTCAAATGGAGTCACAAAGAGTTGGACACAATTGAAATGACTAAATAACAACAAATAATTGCTTATTTCCTCCATATTTCTCCTAAGGTCCCTTGTAGATCCAAATCTATGATCATAAATATAGGATTTATTCCCATTAAATACATTATTAGATTCAGTCCAACATTCTAATCTATGATTTTTTTGAAATCTTGAGTTTCTAATAATAGCTAGAATTAATAGAATACTTTAAAGGTATGCAAATTGCTATCCATATATTAGGTCACTGGATCCTCACAATAGCCCTGTGAAGTAAGTACTGTTATAATCTCCATTTTAAAGATGAGGAAACAAAGGGAAAGTTTTAGTGACTCTCCTGGGGTAATATAGTTTGTAAATGTCTGAAATGGGATTTGAACTTGGTCCAGGGCTCTTATTCATTGCACCACCTACAATTGTTGCTATTTCCTAAAATAATTAAACTGATTGCAAATATGGACACTGAGGAAATTTGCAGAGAGAGAGGGAGAGAGAGAGAGAGAGAGGGAGAGAGAGAGGAGAGAGAGAGAGAGAGAGAGAGGGAGAGAGAGTCTTAAGTAAGTCGTTAGGGATCAAGATGGTTGTCATTATACTGTTTGCAAAAATTTCCCTCTCGGTGTCTTTCCTGGTATGATTCTTGGAGTAGTGTGCTTGTCGTTCCTCTTGTTTACCTTGTGTAATGTGGATCCACTGGTCGTTCCTCTGTGGTTAGAGACTTCTCATTCTAGTACAGACTATTCTCTAATATTAAAGAGGGTTCTTAAACAGCATCTAAAGCATCTCTGAAAGGATAATTCCCTGAGACTTGGATCAGTACCTTCTGGTTGTGTTTGAGAGTTTCAAACATGATAGGGAACAGTAAGAGCATGAAGAAATCATTGAGGGACTCTCTATTTCTTAGCACCCCCACAAATTCTTGGAGGTCCCTGTTTTTTAAGTCTCAGTTAAAATCCCAACTTCTACAGGAAGACTTTCCAATCCCTCTTAGCTCTAGTGCCGTTCCTCTACTGATTATGTCCTATTGATCTTGTGTATAGCATATCTCTTCATGTTTGTATGTTGTCTACCCGCATTAGATTGTGGGCTCCTTGAGAGCTGGTACTGTCTTTTATCTTGCTCTGTATCCCTGGTCCTTAGCACCGTGCCTGGAAGATAGGGGGTACTTAGTAAGTGCTTACTGAATGACTATTTTATGTTTTAACTTAGCCTAGCCTAATCTTAGAGCCTGGATCTTTGTTTCTTTTCCTCACTTCCAAGGTGTGGCCTCTCAGAGAAGCTCAGTGTTCATCTCAGCAGCTACAGGTTAGGTGGGATGGTGTTAGCTGCCACATGTCTCAAGAGGTCCTTGGTGCCTAAGCCTCAGGTTAAATGGAAACAGGACTCATTATGGAACTCTGTGGCTTCCTCTTCAGTGCTAAATCTTTTCAAGAGACTGGGTATGCCACATATTCCCCATCAGAATGTTGGTATTTTGCAGGTGTTGGTTCCTGGAGAAGGTTCTTGGCCTTGGAAGGGCATTTTAGCTTTATTCTTAAGCATATAGGAGATAAGGCCACTCCTCCATTGATTGGCACCACCTACCCTTACCCTTCCATTCTACCTTTGTGGGACCTTGTTGTATACTACAGGCTATAATGTTCTAGTTCTTCTTCTCCTCTCCAGTGTCTGGAAGGTTTTAAGGACTTTATTTTCCTTAATTACAGAGAAAGCTGAAAGGAAGGTAGGTCAGAGATTTGACTTCATGGTGATCTTCTCCCCAAAAAAACACTGTAGTACCTGTTGGAGATTCCCCTTTCCTTTCCCCTCTCTCTACCCCATCTCATGCCACCAATCAGTTCTGACCAAGTGACTCAGACCTTCTAAATGTCTGGAACTCACTGGTAGTTTCTTAGGATAAAGTGGGGCACATTCATTTGGGTACTGATGCTTGTTCACCTAAGACCACAAGAGCCACAAGAGCACAACTACAAAAGAGGTGGCTCCAAAGTCCAGATTCAGCCTTGCCCAAGGTCTCCACCTTCTCCTGTCCAATGAGACTTCCAACTGAGGGTGACTGGACAGAACATGTACTTTAACCACCATGATCTGTTGTCCCATGGTGGCCAAGGGGTTGAAGAGGGAGATGCTATTCCACCTACCCTCTTCACAGCAAGTCCCAGAGCTGCATGATACCAGTTCAAGGGTTACAGGAAGACAGCTCAAGGGAGGCAAAGTCTTTGTCATTTCCAATATTTATTATTCTATACACTCTTCTGGCTCAGTGGCCAATGTCAGTCCTCTTCAGCACCAAGTCACTCACATGTTAGTAAGTGACAGAAACAGAACGTGAATTTTTGCACACGCGCTGTGTAACTTCCATTATATATGAAATAGGATCACACACATATAAGGCCTTCCTTCCTTCTTTGATTCTTTCTTTTCTTTCTTCCTCCACACCACTCTTCTTCTTCTTCTTCTTCTTCTTCTTCTTCTTCTCCTCCTCCTCCTCCTCCTCCTCCTCCTCCTCCTCTCTCTCTCTCTCTCTCTCTCTCTCTCTCTCTCTCTCTCTCTCACTCTCTCTCTCTGTCTCTCTGCTTCCCTCCCTCACTCCCTCCTTCTCTTTTCCTGGGTCTTTGGCAGGATAACTAATTCCAACACTATGTGTACCAGTTAATGATGTAATGACTTTTCTTAGATAATTATAAACTATTTAGAATGGTTGAATCAATTTGCAATTCTGCCAACAGTGTATCATTGTTCCTGTCTTCCCACAGTATCAATTGCATTTATTATCATATTTTCCATGCTGATAAGTGAAACTCCAAAGTTTTGGACTTGTGTTTCTCTTATTGGTGATTTTGGAGACTTTTTCATAGATTTGCTGATTATTTCTTCTAAAAACTTTTGGTATCTTTCGACCACTTATTTACTGGGGGAATGGCTCTTGGTCCTACATATTTGTGTCAATTCTTTATATATCGTGGATATCATATGTTTATATGAGGAACTGGATGTAAAGATTTTTTTAATCTAGGAAGTACTATCTTCAATTATTGAATGAAATCATGGAAAAGAAATTGGAATTGTCCCACTTCACCACAGTGGGCAGAAATAGGAGTAATGGATAGAAAGTATAGAGAGACTTATTTAGGCTTGAAGTTAGGAAAAGCTTCCTAACGATAATGGCCATTTCTAAATGGGGTGAACACTCATGAGAAAGTAGAAACTTTCCCCTCACTGGAGGTCTTCAAGAAGAAACACATGGGCTACTTGTTGAGGATGTTGTCCAGCAGATTCTTATTTGGGTGGGTGTTAGATCAGATGACTTCTGGAGCCCCTATAATTCTGAGACTCTGTACCAGGCTTGGACTGTTTCTGTGATGTCATACACCCTGACATTCTTGTTGCATGAGGGAGATGTCCTTCAGAAAAGTGCATACATCTATAACCCTTTGGGAATCTTCAGCTTTTTCCTGACAATGAGAGGTTTGGCATTTTCTTAATGTGGTGACTCTTTCTGTTTCCTTATTTACAGATCACACCCACTGAGGAAGGCATAAAGACTAATATTAAATTTGTGGCAACTTTCAGGAATGTCTTTCTGTTGTGGAGTGGACTCATCTGTCCATCTGTTTTCATCTGTCACCTGGACTACATTAAGCCAACCACATCAATTTCAGGTATGTAAACTCCAAGGGTCATGGTTACCATGGCAACATCTATCACTGCCTGACCTCTCAGCTATTCATCACCCTCCCACTAATATATGTGATCATGGAACATCTATTGTTGCCCTCAAGAACTTACCTTCGCCTTGGAACAGGGTGCAATAAAGCTGCTAAATGTAAACATAAGGAACAGGGGAGGATAGAAGAATGGAAATATGATGGAAGGAGAAGAATAGGAAGATAGTGGTAGGAGAAATAAAAAAGGAAAAACAAAGAAGGAGGGAGTGGACAGAGGAGAAAGAAACTAGAAGTGAGACAGAAGTAGAAAGGAGGAAAGAAAACAGTGATGAGGGATTCAGTGTTAGGAAGTTCCATCCAATTCCCAGTGTCCAGAATGGAGAGAAATGGTACCAGCACCGATGCCTGCTGAACCCAGATTTTCACTTTGACATGCTCAAACCCTACATAAAGATCTTCAACAAGTCCACAGACACCATGCATGTAAGACTGTAAAAGCTGCGGGTAGATGGTAGTTGACCCCAAAGAGGCCAAGAGCCTACATGGAGTGAATTCCCTGTTAGACCATATTGTATTGCAACAAGTGTGATGTTGGCCATTACTACAGCAAGGTGACCAAATTTTTCACCTAGGGAAAAAAACAATTAGAAATTGCTGCACTGCTTCAGTGTGGAATAAACAGAGTTTAGGATCTGGCTAGTAAGAATAATTGGGTAAAGGAGGAAAACAACAAAGGTAGACTTCAGTAAGGTCTGACTGTGCCCTGTTCTGTGTCCTCACTCCCAAATTGCACCTTAGTCTTACATGGGTGTCTCTCCTGAACCCTAAATGATGGTACATTCAGTCTACCTTGCCTCAGCCATCATTTGTGGTTGGTATTGCTGGCCCCAAAGTGCCTAGTTATGTCTCTCAGCTGTTCCACCAGTCTCTTTCCCTGAATTTAGCCTGAGATGTTGAAGTGGTGGAGCAGAGCCCATGGTCACCATCACATGTGAGCCTTGTCTGGTTCTTGCCCTTTCAGCTCAGTTTTCTGTCCATGACTAATCTCCTCTCAGCATCCTATGAGGCAGAGAGGTCAGTGTTAATCATCCCAATTTTTACAGATGAAGAAGGAAGTTGAGGCCCAGAGAAATAAAATGACTTGCTAAGGTTACACAATGTAATTCAAACAGTAACAGCTCAGATTGGATCTCAGTTCTACTGACTTCTAGCCAATGACTCCCTCTAACCCTAAGGAGTGCTCTGACTGTGATCTGTAGCCCCCACTTGGGTCTCCATGATAAGAGAAGTCCTTTTCTTGCCTTCTCTGGCATTTTTCAGGGAATCAGGACAAAGGTTCAGCTCCCTGGAGGAGTCCAGACTCACACTTATGATTTCTTTCTTGGGCAGATGAAATGGCAGCATCTGTGTGTTGGGGACAGCGTCCGTCTGAACATGTTTGAACACATCAGTCTCATGATGCTGGACAGCTTGCAGAAATGTGCCTTCGGCCATGATCGCCAATGTCAGGAGTGAGTCCTAATCCAGATCTTACTCTGAGGCCTCAGGAACTAGAAGCAATATAGCCACAGTGTGCAGGGGAAGGGGGATTCTATTGAAGGGGAATTTTACTGTTAGGGATGAGATCTAGGATGGTGGAAGAAGAGGGATAGATCAAAATATAACATGGAAACTGGAGGCCCTAGTGTTGACTAGCCATTTGTGGTGCTTAGTATTCTAAACCCCACCGTTCCCATCCCTGGTCTACTTCCTTAGATGGAGGTACAATTCCTTGAGCATCTCCCTGGACTAGTCTTTGTAAGCCATCAATGACTATTTCATCATCAACCATTTACAAATATGGCCATTCCAGTGTAATAGGAACTTACTGCATTTATTATGTTTCTACAGAGTGCCCAGTGCTGTGCTAAGTACTGACGTATTTAAAGATATCAATGAGGATATTGAGTCCCTACACTCAAGTAGATTATGTTGTAGGGAGAGACAACAAGTACATGAAAAAATCTGTGACTGGGAGTGGAGTTCAGTCCTGTGTGGGCCATGCAAGCACAGATCAGCAGCAGAAACCAAGTCAGAGCAGACATCAGGGATCTGAATCACTGGCAGCTGTGGCGGTTTCCAGATTTCTCAACCCATAAACACCAAAGAGAAAGTAAAAAGGTTATTGGGATAACTCTGTTGGACCTGAGTGAGAGAAGACCATGGAACAGCTCCTGCCCCTACTATGGTGAAGTGGGTGGCAGCTGGGGTAACAGCAGCAGAAGCAGCAATGGCAATGGTGGCAACAGCAACAGCTGCTTCTGGGACTCCAGGCCCACAGAGAGTGGGGGGACAAAGTGACTGACCAGAGAGCAATCGCAGGAATCTCTTTGCTGGTACTGAGGCTAAATTCTTTTGCTTTTCCCTGCTTGGATCTGTGTTGCAGTGTTGGGTGGCAGTCCTGGGGTGAGGAGGAACACTGGTGAGGCAGAGCACTGGTGAGGCAGATCTTGTGACAACTGTGAAGAGGGCATCCTCCTCACAATTCAGAGGGAGGTGCCTTGAAGAAACTCTAACAACAACTGAGCAAAATCCCAGAAATTTGGGACACAGCACTCTTCACTCTGGAAGCAAAGTTCTACTGAGGCAAAGAACTCAAAAGTAAAGTAACTGGCTGGCAAGGTGAGCAAAAAGGGGAAGAGAAATCAGACTATAGAATCATTCTCTGGTGACAAAGATGATCAAAATATAGAACCAGAAGAAGACAACAAAGTCAAAGTCAAAACTACTGTATGAAAAGCCTCCAAGAAAAATATGAAATGATCACAGGTCATAAAGGAGCTCAAGAAGGATTTTGAAAATCAAGTAATAGAAGAAGAGGAAACTTGGAAAGATAAGTGAGAGTGATGCAAAAAAAAATCATGAAAAACTAAATCAACATCTTGCTAAAGGAGACCCCAAAAAATACTGAAGAAAATAACATCTTGGAAAATAGACTAACTCAAATGGCAAAAGGGATCCAAAAAGCCAATGAAGAGAAGAATACCTTAAAAAGCAGAATTGGTCAGATGGATATGGAACTTCAAAAGCACACTGAATAAAATAATTCCTTCAAAATCAAATTGGAGCAAATGGAAACTAATGACTTTATAAGAAATCAAGATATTATAAAACAGATCCAAAAAGAATGAAAAATAGAAGGCAATGTGAAATATCTCATTGGAAAAACCACTAACCTGGAAAATAGATCCAGGAGAGATAATTTTAAAATTATTGTACTACCTAAAAACAATTGTCAAAAAAAGAGCCTAGACATCATCTTTCAAGAAATTACCAAGGAAAACTGCCCTCATATTCTAGAATCAAAAGGTAAAATAGAAATTGAAAGAATTCACTAATTGCCTCTTTAAAAAGATTCCAAAAAGAAAACTCCCAGGAATCATAGCCAAATTCCAGAGTTCTTACATCAAGGAGAAAATATTACAAGCAGTCAGGAAGAAATAATTTTAATAATGTGGAAATGCAATCAGGATAACATAAGATCTAGCAGCTTCTACATTAAGGGACTGAAGGGTTTGCAATATGATATTCCAGAGGTCAAAGGATTTAGGATTAAAACCAAGAGTCACCTACCCAGCAGAACTGAGTACAATACTTCAGGGGAAAATATGGACATTCAATAAAAGAGCATTTTCAAACATTCTTGATGAAAAAATTAGACCTGAAAAGAAAATTTGAATTTCAAATACAAGAATCAAGAGAAACACAAAGGTAAACAGGAAAGAGAAATCATAAGGAAGGTATTAAAATTGAACTGTTTACATTCCCACATGGAAATACAATATTTGTAACTCATTATACTTTTCTCAGTATTAAATTAGTTGGAGGGAATATGTATGTGTATACATACACATACATATACATATACAAATACATCATATGCATATACATATACGTGTACATGTAAGTATAGGTAGTTGTAAGTGAAAGCATATATCTGTGTCTGTGTGTATGTGTGTGTGTGTACATAGACAGAGGGCATAGGGTAATTTGAATATGAAGGCCTGATACCTAAATCATAAAATTAAGAGGTGAGAGACAAATATATCATGCCAAAGAGAAAGGAAGAGATGTAATAGGGTGAATTATCTCACATAAAAGAGGAAGAGAAAGCTAATGGAGGGGAGGAGTGGGAATGTGAAAGGGAATGAGTCAAACTTAACTCATTGGATTTGGCTTAAAGAGAAATAACATGCGCACTCAATTGGGTAGTTTACCCTAGAGGAAAGTAGGTGGGAAGGGGATAAGGGGGAGGGATAATAGAAAAGAAGGCAGATTGGGGGAGGAGGTAGTCAGAAGCAAACACTTCTGAAAAGGGACAGGGTCAAAGGAGAAAATAGAAGACATGTGGGGCAAGAGAGGATGGAAGGAAATATAGTTAGTATTTCACAATATGACTACTTTGCAGATGTTCTATATAACTACACATGTATTACCTATATTGAATTGCTTGTCTTCACGGTGGGAATAGGTGAGGAGGGAAGAAAGGGGAGAAGCTGGAACTCAAAGTTTTAAAAATGAATGTTAGAAAATTGTTGTTTCATACAATCAGGCAATAAGGTAAACAGGCAATGAGATATAGAAATCCATTTTGCTCTACAAGAAAGTAAGGGGAAAGGGTAAGGGCAAGAGTAAGGGGGAATATAAGAGAGGGCACACTGGAGGAAGGGGTAATCAGCATCCTTGCTATCTTGGGGTGGGGTGATAGGGGAGATATGGGGAGAAAAGAGGCATGGTTTCCATCACTGGAGATCTTCAAGTAGATTCTGGGACCCATTAAGGATACTATAGAGGGAATTTTTGTTCAGGTCCAGATTGGACTACCTGACCTCTGAGGTTTTTTCTTTCTGAGATTCTGTGATTACTGTGTTTGCCCTTCATTCTCTAATAGGATGATGACATCAGGGAATAATGACATAACTTGGAGAAGACTTTGATTTGAGTGAGGGAAGGTTGTGCAAGGTCAATATACTATATAGGAAGAAGAGATGGGATTTGTGGCCAAGAGAGGTTTTGAGTCTGGGTGACAGACTGGGAAGAGGTCATGTCAGTGACTAGGGCAAGCAAGTTTGGAAGGGGCTATTTTGGAAGGACATTAAAGACCTTAGTCTGAGCTAAGTGGAGTCTGAAGGAATAAGGTTTTCTCAGGATTTTCATTTCTCGTGACCTGTGACCCTGGCCCCCATACTTTGCATAGGAAGGCAAGTTCTTACATCTCTGCCATCTTGGAATTAAGTGCCCTTGTGTCAAAATGAAACCTGGAGCCCCTCCTATACTGGGATTGTCTATACTCCCTCACCAGCCAGGGGAAGCAGTTCTCTAGGGCTTGCCACATGGTATATAGCTTTACAGATGCCGTCATGCAGACCTGGCACTGAGTCCTTGCTGAACAAGGTGCTGAGGCTTTCCTTAGGAACAAGATCAAAGGAAAGACCATGGACTTCATTGATGCTCTGCTACTGGTCAAGGTGAACATCAGAGCTACACAGAGAAATAGGAAGACAGGGAGTCTTCCAGAAGTTCCAAGGGACCGTGGGGAGGTGGGGGAGGATAACCAGGATAACCACCAGAAGATGAAGGCCATGGTTGACAAAGGTAAATTCATGGTTCCCTAATATGCTCAGAACTGTGTTGTACAGAACAGTGTTTATTGGGAAAGCATCCCTTTACTAACATCCCATGGGTAGGGTGAAATAGCTACCCTTAGCCTTTTTCAGGTACGTAAAAGGAGCAATCTGGGTTCAAAGTATGGCTAGATATATCCTAGACAGAATATGCCTGGAATCCTATTAACTGCCCTAATATAATTAGAAATAACCTCAAAGAATATCCCCTGAGGTTATTTCCAGGAATACCAGGATACTTAATAGAATTTGAGTCTTCTTCACAACTATTTCTGTAGTTCTGGTATATCAAGGGCAATTTCCTACATAACAGATTAATATAAGAGTACCATTAAGACTGCTTCTAGCTATATCAAAGGAGAGTCTAGGGTATGCTGGAAATATCTAGAATTTCTAGGGTAAAAATATTCATGGGAGTGAGAGTATTAAGGAGGAAGGGACAAGACTTATTAGAGGTGAGAGCGTCTATCAAAGAATCCTCATGCCCCCAGGGCATGTCTTTGGCTTCAGAAGGAATTCATGCTTTGGGGAAGAGTCTTTTCTAAATCAAAGTATCTATTATTCTAGTTGTGTCTTCCAGTAGTATCTGATTCTGGGTAGTCCTCAGTGTAGTTTCTGAAGGTTTTTAATGTATCAGGTGATTTACATGGTGTGGGTCATTAAGTGCAGTAGTAATCAAGAGGACAATTTCAGTTGCTTTAGAAGGCTGTGGGGGTATGAGTTATGCTAAGCATTTGGGCTAGGTCTCAAGGATTCTAGGTATGATACCTGATACTATTAGTAGTGCCTAGGGATAGTGAGATGCTGAGGAGGGAATCCCATGCAGAGCTTCTCATGGGAAGAAAGGAAGCCAAGAACCTACAGATATGTACTATTCCACGATGAAGATGGGAAGGCTTTGTCAGACGAGGACATTCAGGGAGAGGCTGACACCTTCATGTTTGAGGGTAAGGGGGAAATGGAGTTGGAGGGTCTGGGGCTAAGGCTGTTGGGAATTTAGAGGAGATTTCCCCTTAAGAAGCCCATTCCTAATACTATTGTGCTATAAGAAATGGGAAGGAGATGGACTTCATATTTACCTGGAGAGGCTTATACAAATTACTGCTAAGTGAGAAGAGCAGAACTAGGAAAAATTTGTATATAGTCCCAGATACATCATATGTATGATGACCAACCTTGATAAACTGGACTCTTCTCAGCAACACACACTTAAAAGACAACTCTACAAGTCTCAGAATGGAAGGAGATACCTACACTCAGAGAAATATCTAGAAAGACCAGAGTTTAAATGGAGACTGAAGCAACATATGCTATTGTTCTTTTCCATGTTGGGTTTTGTTTCTTTTTTTCTTTCTTTTCACATTATTTGCTCCATTTGTTACCATGCTTCTATACAGCAAGACTAGTGTACCATGTGAATGTGTTTGCAGATCCCATACATGACTGTACACCACCATGTATGGGGGTGGGGGAAAGAAGGGAGGGGAGAAAATCTGAAACTCAAGTGATTCTGTAAATGAATCTTGTAAACCAAAAGTAAATAAACAAATCAATACATTAAAAAACAAAAGAAGCCCATTCCTGGTGAAGCCAAGATGCTGGCATAGAAGCATCAGTTTCACAGCTCCCACACAGCCACCTTAAATACTTATAAAATATGACTCTAAATGAATATTACGGCCCCAAAACTCACAAAAAATACAGAAAACACATCTCTTGCTGAAGGCAACTTGGCAGGTGGAGCTCATCACAACAGGCTGGGAGCTAAAACCAGCCTCGCCTTAAACCATGGCATGACTCCAGGGCAGTCAGGAGGAGCAGCAGCTGGAGTCCACAGGAGGGTGGATTGGTGGCAGCTGGGGCAGTTTCCAGATTTATCAAGCCAGGAGAAGTAAGGCTAAGAGAAAGGTCAGTGGAATTTAGATAAATTTGGGGGAGAAAAGCGGTCCAGCCAGACTGCCCCCAGAGCAAGGAAACAGCAGAAGCAGCAGTAGTAGCAGGAATGGCTGCAAGTGGCAATTGCCTCCACTGGGCTGCTTCAGAGCTCCTGGCCTGCAGATTGCAGGTGGACCAAGGTGATTGAAAAGAGGTTAAGTGATCTTGGACTTGCCACATGGTATATAGCTTTACAGATGCCGTCATGCAGACCTGGCACTGAGTCCTTGCTGAACAAGGTGCTGAGGCTTTCCTTAGGAACAAGATCAAAGGAAAGACCATGGACTTCATTGATGCTCTGCTACTGGTCAAGGTGAACATCAGAGCTACACAGAGAAATAGGAAGACAGGGAGTCTTCCAGCCTGGAAGCTGCCTGGATCCAGATAGTGGTCTTGGGTGGTGGTCCTGGGGTGTACTTTCAATGAGCCAAAGCTGGTGGGGGATACAGCAGCCCCCTAATAGCTCCAGTAGCTGTGAAAACCCCAGCAATTTGGGACTGAATTTTTCCCCCTGGATGCAGAGCTCCACAGAGCTAAAAAAAAAAAATCAAGCAATTAACTGACTGGCCAAAATGAGCAGGAAAAGGAAACAAAGTAAGAACAGCAATCAAACTCTAGAATCCTTTTGGGGGGACAAAAAGGATCAAAGCATGGAACAGAAGGAAGACAACACAGTCAGAACTCCCACACTAAGTGCTTCAAAGAAACATGAAGATTGCCTATAAGCCATAGATCAACTTAAAAAGGATTTTGTAAACCAAATAAGAGAAATGGAGGAAAAATTGGGAAGAGAAATGAGAATGATGTGAGAAAATCATGAAAAGAGAGTCAACAACCTGACTGAAGAAAATAACATCTTAAAGAACAAATTAACTCAAAAGGCAAAAGAGGCCCAAAAAGCCAATGAGGA
>CM053594.1:52111697-52149047 GCA_028646575.1 Pseudocheirus occidentalis
GTTGCTGGAAGCACACACTTCAGTAAGGGGACAGGGACAGGGTAGAGAATAGAACAAGGCGGGGCAGGATAGAAAGGAGGGACATATAATCAGCCTCTCACAATATGTCCACTGTGGAGATGTCCTGCGTAATTACACATGTACAGCCTGTATTGAATTGCTTGTCCTTCCAGTGGGGGTGGATGACAAGGAAGGAATTGAAAGAATCTAGAATTTAAAGCTCTACAATCAAATATTAAAATTATATATATGCATATATATATTATTATTATCATTATTATTAACTACATGCAACTGGGAATTAAGATATACAGGTACTGGGGTAGGGTGACTCTCCCTGCCCTACCAGAAAGTTAGAGGTGAGTTGGAGGAGGACATAAAAGACAGCAGATTGGGGGAGGGGTTTTACAGTGGGATTGCTGTTTTGGGATTGGGGGTAGGGGAAAGATGGGGAGAAAATTTGTACCTCAAAATCTCGTGGAAATGAATGATGAAAACAAGAAAATAAATTTTAAAAAAAGAAGCCCATTCCTATCTTATTCCTGATGTTAGCCTCAGTGATTCCTGCTTTGATCAGGGCTACCCTTAAAGGAGCTGCCCCTCAGAGCCTGTACTGATTTCAGTGTGATCATGTTGTTCCTTCTCACTCCACAGTTCACTGATAAGTACCCTCTCACCACCATACCAATTCTCTGAATCTTCTCCTTTCCTTTCAGGCCATGACACAACAGCTAACGTCTTCTCCTGGGCCCTCTATAACTGGCCAGACACCAGAATACCAGGACTGCTGTTGTCAGGAAATAGAGGAGCTCTTGAGGGGTTATCAGTCAGAGGAGATTGAATGGTCAGTGTGGAATGATACTGGGAGGATTCCTATAGGAGAAGTGATTAGGAGCTCATCCCTTAGACCATCCTACTCACAGCTGAGGACCCTCCCCAAAAGAAATATCCCCAAGGCCCACACTAATGTGACTGGAGCTATACCTCTGTAGATGACAGGCCTTGACTGTCAAAAACAACTCTTCCCTAGCAGGGAGGAGGGATTCTTGACCTTATGATGGTTTTCTGGATAACTCTCCACAGATACAACCCAGGGCTACAACATATGGAGATTTCTGTGCCGAACACTCCATCTCACATCCTGACCTTTCTTATTCTCTCTTCTTCAGTCACGTGTCTGTGAGGGCACCCAACTTTCTCTCCCCCAACTACACCCCAACTCTGGAGATCCTAGACCAAAATGTCATGATCCTGGCATATTGCCTTCTCTCTGTGTGGGACTGGATGTCTAAGTTCCCCTCCCCCAGAATGACATGTCTGCTTTCTGCAGGGATGACCTGTCCCCAATGCCTTTCTTGACCCAGTCCATCAAGAGGAGCCTGAGGCTGTATCCACTAGTTGTTGCCATTGCTCAGCAATGCACTGAGGACATCCAGGTGCCTGATAGGTGCATCATTCCCAAAGGTAGGCTTTACCCAGGTGTGCATGGTATAGGAAGGGGAAGGCAAGATATGACAGGGGATGCACCTAGGGGTGCCATGTGGGAGAAGGTAAAGAGCAGGTATCAGATTTTCTTCAGGAAGTGGCCAAGTTATAATACTTAGAAAGTTGGTTGGAGTGAAGTGGGGTTGGGGTGGATTAACCAATGAATGTATGGAATTTGCATGGAATTCCTTCTTACAGGGCACACTTGTTCAATTAGCATTTTTGGAACCCACCACAATCCATCTGTGTGGCCTGACCCTGAGGTACCCTACTCCAATTCCCCTCATGTTATCTGGACAGACCTAGGGGTCAGGGACAGTCATGGAAAAGGTTTTAACCCCTACCTAGAATGAATATAAGAGAAGTCCAGATATGCCTCTAGGGAGCAGAGCCAGGAAAGCAAGAGACTACAACACTGACCTTCTTGCAAGGGATAGTCCGCTACCTTAAAAATGGTTTCCTCGCCTCCCTGGTAGATGTCTGCCTGCTTAGTATGACCTAGGTCATCCCCACCATCTGCCCCTCTCCCTCAGGTCTATGATCCACACCGCTTTGACCTCAACAAAGCCCAGAAGATGTCACCCCTGTCATTTATGCCATTCTCATAAGGACCCAGGTAAGGCCATGGCACATGCTTTCCCATTTGCCTCCCTGAAGTCCTGGGGAAATGTTCTCCTTCTTGGGTCACCGTGGTCATCTCCAAACCCTCAAGAAAAACAAGCCCTAACCCTAGAAGATATAAAGGCCCTATCCTCTGTGTATATATAGATGTATGTGTGTATGTGCATTTCCATGCAATTGTGCATGTGTATGAACACATGAATGGTGGTGGGAAGACAGAGTAAGGTTGAGGTTAAGGCCTGGAGATTAGCAGATCCTCCCTTTGAATAGGAACTGCATTGGCCAGAACTTTGCCACGTATGAGATGAAGGTTGTGCTGGCCCTCACCCTCCTGTGAATCCAAATCCTCCCAGATGAATGCCCAGTCTAAAGGAAGCCAGAAGTTATCCTCAGGGCAGAAGATGGGCTGTGACTTACAGGGAAGCCACTGCAATATCCTTCCTTCCCTGAGACATGCCTCCCAAAAGCGCCCCAGAATTGATGAATGGGAATTTCCTCTGGCTTGTGTCATTGAGGTGAGTCTGGAGATTGAGAAGTTCTTCAGTTACCCTTTCAGTTGTAAATCTTCTGAATAAAAGAAATTTAACTGGCAAATTGGTTTTCCTTCTTGCCTTTATACTATGTGGTAGAAGCTGTTAAGATAAGATAGGAGTCCCTATTTCTCAGTTCCAGGAAGAAATGTTATGAGCATGGGAGTGTTGGAGAGAGGGTGGGAATGAGAACCACAATTGTCTAGAAACATCGTTAGACTGATATCCCATCTACCTGATAGCCTAGTAGTAGAAAGTCCCCAACCAATACTGAAGGAGAAATAAGCTATAACAAACTGCACAAGAACATGGTAAAGTGGTTGATCTCATGCACTGATATATTTGGATAAGGGATGAATAGTCAAAGTATTAATCATGCTTCTTACAGCTTTCAAAGTTGTTTATTTTTATAGTGGTGTGGAAAGCACACTGTCTTTGCTGCTGGCAATATAATGTTGAAAAGGCACATAGGCCTCAAAGAACTTAGCAGGGATGGGGAACCTGTGACCTCAAGGCCTCATGTAGCCCTCTAGATAATCAAATGTGGCCTTTTGACTGAATCCAAATTTCACAGAACAAATCCCCTTAATAAAAAACAAATCTCTTCCATAACATGTAGAATGAGTCAAAAGGCCGCACACAAGGATCTAAAAGATCATATTTGGTCTCAAGGTCCCAGGTTCCCCACCCCTGGATTAGAGTTTAGTGGAGTGCAATTGGGTATGGTACATGTACACAAATCATTATAATACCAAGCACAATGTAATAGGAGAAAACAAATAAGAATCAGAAAGATGAGGGAACAGGGAATCACCTCAAACCGCAGGAACAAGAAAAGCTTCATGCAGGAAATGATACATAGCTGTGCCTTGAAGAAAGGGTTTCATCAGATAGAAATGGAAAGCTTGGGAAGTCAAAGATGGGGTCATTCTAATGGGGTTTGGAATGCTTTTGTCTATAACCTTAATTTGTAAAATCATATTTTTGTGTTCGGGTATGTCTGTTACATCAGTTTGTAATAAGCCAAGTTGTAAAGTCACACTTCCTCCAGCCATAAAAGCATTAACTCTGCCTCTCTCCTGCCCCCAGCCTAAAAGTCTTTTCCCTGAGCCAGAACTCTGCCTAGCTACAGTAGCCATACCTATGAATACATCACCCAAGCATTCAAACAAACCCTTTAGTTTAGAGAAATGCATAGTCCCTTTGTTCTACAACTGTACCCAAAATCCTTGAATATGCTATCAGAGAGATAACTCCCTTCAAAGCTGGCACCTCCTGAAGCCCCAATCAGTCTAGCTTCCAAACTTGGCATCTCCTGAAACAATCAAGCCTACCCTCCCAACATTCATACTATAACAGACTGGACATATCTCAGTCATCCCTGACCACAGGAGACCTAGTGACATGTCAAGGCAAAAACTACACCTCCTGATAGCCCCACCATGGGCTATCTCCTAGTGAATTATGGGCAATACACCTGCACAGTTACCACAAAAAGTGCATGTCCCTTTAAGCACTGGCTACTCCTAAACTCCTCCCTAATCCCACCCTTACTCACCTAGTTAGCATAATCAACCTCTGAAGGACAGCTATATGGCTTTATAATGAATGCTCCAGATTCCTGCAATCTTGCAGGTCATCCTTAACCTTTTCCTGCATGCTGCAAAGCATAATAATAAACTTTTATAACTGCCAAAAAATTTCTTGAGTCTGGTAATTCATTTCAGATTAAAAGAACCCTCAAATGATTTCCTAGAAATCCAAGAGAAACATCTTCTCCCTCATCATTTTCAGGTCAGAACATGTAGGAAAAGATCTAGTAATCTAGTTTGGCTCAACATAGAGTATGTGAAGAGGAGAAGTGGAAAATCAGGTTGGAAAGGTAAGTGGAAGGTGAGCTGTGGAGACTCATGAATTCCAGGCTAAGGGTTTTCCATTTTGTTCTCTAAGCAATAAAGGGCCACTTAGAAGTTTAGGGGTATTATGGGGTGTTATGGCTAGATCTGTGTATATGAAAAATTACTTTCTTAGCATGTGATGTAGGAATTAGAGACAAAGCCTTGAAGGACTGAGAACAGTTGAGAGGCTATTGCCATAGTCCTATTTTCTAGAACACATATGACCAGGCTTTAACTGGGATGTTGTCACTGTGATCAGAGGGAAGGGGGCAGATATGAGAGACCCAGAGACTGAATCTAAAGGGGTTAGCAACTAATTTAATGTTCACAGTGGGTGAGTGGGAAGGGAAATCTAAGATTACTTTGAGATTTCAAGCCCAGCTGTCTTAAGAGTACACACATTTGGAAGGAGGGACAGATTTGGAGACATATGTATTAGAAGCACAGTTCAGTTTTGCAGTTTTGGCAAAGAAGAGAGATACTTCCTATTAAATGAGGCTGAAGGGCTATGGTGAACAATATACTATGTAAACTGAATGATAGAAACATCAGGTGTTTATAAAAAATGATCCTCTAGTCAATGGAAACTTACTGTCATTCCCAGCTTGGGACTATGGCAAAGAATCATTTCTGAGGATGAATTGTTATCAGGATCTTTGCAGGATAAACTGGAGAAAGGGAATAAACTAAGAAGTGATTGACACAGTCTAGTAATGAGGTAGTGAGTGGTTGGATGAATAGTTTGAAAAGGTGTGACACAAATTTTCTCTAGATGTGCAACAGATTGTAACTACTGTAATTTTGTGTCCTTTCACAAATCTCCTGTGGTGTGCCATGTTTCTTCATGGCAAGGAATGATATTGTGCTGTGAGCAAAGAAAGTGTGGCCCAGGTATTAGTGCAGTCATCTGAAGTGGTTGTTGGACCTGTTGAGTAGGAAGGCAGCTGCTGCTGCCAATAATCTAATGAATAAGCCATGGCTCAACCACATTTAGAAGTCTGGGATTTTTTCTAAATTCAGTGGAATTTTACAGAGCTGAATGTGTTGACTTGAGATCTAGGAAACCTGGTGAAATCTGTGTGTGAGGAAAGAACAGCAGTGGGAGGGACCAGCTTACCTGAGTGGTTTTCATTGTGTATCTGGGCTTACATTTCCTTGTATTATATCTGATACTGAAGAATGTCTAATATGGCCTTATATGTTCTCCACATTCACAGAGAAGTAATAACATGAAATACACAAATGGATGAGGAGAAATGACAGTGTCACATAGTGAAAGACAGCTGATCCAACAAAAATGCTTGTTGAGCTATTCTCAGTTTTCTTGGGCATGTTTGTTGCAGAGGTAACAGGACAAGAGTATTTAGAGACCACAGGTCCCTTATACTGGATTAGGACAACAGCTTTGAGGCAACACATATGACCCTGGCGTAATGGGAATAGGAATTTGAAGATCTTCCCTGTCCCTTAACAGACCTAGGGGGGAGTTCAAAGACCTCACCAGCTTTGAAAATAAACTCTGCCCCCTAATAGGCTGCATGTAATCATATGGAACCTGTGATGGAGGGAATTTGCTGAAGGGTTCAGCAGAGCCCACAGGAAGCTTCCCTGTTGTGAAGACAAGTTCTGTCCCCTGATAGGCTGAAAGTAGTCACATGTAGTCGGAGGTGGGAGGAGTTTTGCTGAAGGGAAGCAAAGCCCACAGGAAGCTGGTAGTCAGAGCTATCCAGAGGGTGGAGGACAGAGGAGCTCTGGCAAGGAGATAGAGTTTTGAAAGTAAATATTGATCTCATATTGGTTTATGGGAAGGCTGAAGGATGCTGTGGCTCTCAGCATTATTATGGCTTCTGAATATCTTTGGTACTATGATGGAATCATCTTACTGGTTTGGGGATTTGGTTTTCTGGTTTCTAAATAAATGCTTTGGTTCTGTTCTCTACATGGAGAATCCAGGATATTTTACAATCGAACTTCATGCAATACTTATAGTCACGGTCTTTATCATGATCATCAGTGCTGTAAATATTGCATTGGAACTACATCTGGAAAGAAAATTCAGGGAATATTGTATCCACGTTTGAATGGCACATTTTAGGAAGAATTTGACCTAGCTTAGCATTGGTGTGGGGATTCATGATGTTACTTTGACCTGCTGCCACCCAAGATAACTAGCCTCTTATGAGTATACTCTTTCAATTAACCTAATTAGCTGAAATAAAAATCTATTAGTAACCAAACAACCAAACCCTCTTTCTCTGGTATCTCAGAATTCTCTTCAAGGGTATGCTCCCCTACAATTAGCATACTGTGATGTTTAAAAATGTTCAAAAGGCATAATTACTGGGTAATTAATATTTCTATTAATAATGACAGCATTTTATTAATGAAAAAAAATGATCATTTGACCATATCTCTCTTGGACCAAAGATGAATCATGGTTGGCGGTGGGCTCACAGTTTTTATGCCCTTGGAAGAGTGGAGGTTCCTGAGGGTGGCAATCAACTCTGATTGGTTAACAATTAATGAAGGGTGGACTTTATGAAGAGGATCCTCTCCAATAAGGGACTGGGAGAGGGACATCATGTCTTCCTTTGACAAAGAGACTATCTCTACTACCAGACCACACCTAGCCTTGGGCAATCTAGACAGAGGGTCTACCTCTACCCAAAGTTGTTTGAGTGGAACATAATGGGGTCTAACCACAGCTAAGGAGAAAGTTCAACCTTTAGAGATGGGGCTTTGAAATGAGAACTGTAGAAAAAATAGGGAACTCTAGGGAACTCCAAATCATTGTTTATTAATAATTATTTCTCTCAATAATTAGGGAATAATAGATCTGCCCCCTTACATATGCCCCATTGGTACCTGGTTACCTCTTGGAATAATGAGTTTGGCTGAAGAAATATATTCTCAAGATGTGCTCTTGTGGAAGGAATTATCCATTTTTTCTAGTCTAAAATAGGGCAATAACAAACTTTTTGTTCATCTTTATCTTTATTTCCAGGGAGATTCTGAGAGCAAAAGAGGTGGTAGCAATGGTGGTAACAATAGTGGTGATAGAAATGAGGAATCAGTGGCAGGGATGAGATTGGGATGTCTTGTCTCCAGCAACTTTTAATGCCTGTCTTGGGGAAGAAGAACCTTGCAGAGTCACTCCCACAAACCTGATAAGAGATATCCTAGATATATATTATATACATGACCACAGCCTCAACATGGTAGTGGGAATTTCCTGGGCAGTGCTCGCTTCTGGGATTTCCTTGAAAGTAAATTTTAGAGTTTTGAGGATTTGGCTTTCCATTGAAAAGGGGGGCATTTCCTGAGTATTGTGCTTTTTAGTTTCCTGGTGCTGAAAAGAACAGAAGCAAAGGAATAAATGCCAGGATATAGAAGAATAAAGGACATAGACTTGGCACACACTATTAGAGTGAGTTATTTAAATGGCAAAACTCTGACTAGAAGGGGAATTATTTGTCTAGCATGCTGTATGTGCAAATCCCTTTCAGGGGAGACTATGCCCTTCAGAAATGTACCACAAAACTGAATATCTATTAGACTGTTTATGAAATGCAAGAACTTGCTAGACTATTGCACTGTGGTCTACTGGTCCTAAATTCATTTTCTTTTGGAGGTGATTCCAAACCACAGGGTGGCACTATGACTGTAGGAATTTGATGGAGTCTTTATGGAAAGGGGGTGGCACTGAGGCTAGAGAACTTGCTTAAAGAAGGATTCACTGGAGAAAAGAGAATTGCATTTTTTCTTTATGGGTTACTGTTAATCTTTTATATGTTTTCTTTGTTTGTTTATGCCAGTGGTAACAAACAGGCAACTTCTGAGCAGCATTAGACCCACAACATTCTAGAGTGCCGCCTGAACTGGATTAAAATGTAATGTAAAAAATATGAAAAACATAAAACTAAAACAAAATATACATGATGTCAATATGTGGTTTTTTAGTCAATATATGGCCCAAAGGGATCCTTATGTGAGCACCTATTTTTATTTGGGGCAGAATAAATATATGTATGTATGTGTATATATATAGATATAGATATAGATATATGTATATATATGTGTGTGTGTCTGTGTGTCTGTGTGTCTGTGTGTCTGTATGCCTGTGTGTGTATAATATAAATAAAATAAATATAGAATATTTGAGCTCAGAAAAATAAGTGAAAAATTAACAAGAGAAAAATGGATGCAGCCCTTAACATACAGGACCTGATTGGGACCCAGACATCTAGTAAGAAGACATGTGAGAGAAAAATGAAACAAAAATCAGATGCAGAGATTTCTAGGAATGCAGACGCTAGTCCAATCCTATTAAGGAAGCAGGATAACTGGGGGGCCGCACAGTGTTTAAGGAAGTAACTGAGGATTTTACTTAGCAAGAGGTCATAGATATTTTAAGTCAGTTCACCCAAAAAAGGGGAGAGTCACTTGAATCTTGGACGGTGAGAATCAGTGACAAAGAGATTGGAGGAGTATGGATACATAATATAGACTGTTTGGAATGCATAGATATTAGTCAGAATCCCTTTAAACAGCAAGATTTTAGAGATTACCATATTCAAGAAGGTAACAATGGAACTAATTTGTCGGCTTTAGCTGCCAAAGGATGCAATAAACAGCATCCCACTGACTCTGTGTGGCCCAATGGAGATAGACCCTGGGATTTGCTTAGAGACTATATGAGAAAGTTAGAGGAAGAGGTCATGAAAACTGCTGTCATGGTGGGAGATGTAAATGGGTATCATAGCACTCCCTTGATGGTTCCTCATAGAAATATAATGGCAAATACTGCTCCTTCTGCTTATAAACAAATAATTCTGAAGTCTAATTGGGGAAATAAAGCACTCTCTTTTAGGGTGCTAAATACCATTTCACAGTTAGGTGACCAAAGGGAATGGGGAAGAGATAAATTTCATCAAAAGAGAAAAGAAAATAACCAATAGGTTCAAAGTCAGAATAAATTAACAAGGAGAGAACTGTTTACAGCTGTATTGAGAGCAGAGACAGATTATGGAAGAATAGATGGTATTCCAACTAATGAACTATAGAAGATATACTGGGAAAAGGAACTTAATATTATACAGAATAGGGAAGTAAGAACTGCCCCTCCAAATCCTCCTGAATCATTGCATCCAGGTTTGACATACCTGTAAGGAGAATAGGAATTTGACCAATCCTCAGTTCAGATTAGAGAAGTACACAGATGGGATTACAGACCCCATATCAGTTTAATCATATACTGGAAAAATGGATCAACCACTCTAACTAGGAATTAATAGATACTGGGACAGAGGCCTCTCTTATATTTGGAAACCCTGAAAAATTTAAACATGGAACTCCTATTATCGGACTGGGAGGGGCTGAAATACCAGTCAGACAGGTTGAACTAATGATGAAAACTGAGCAATTGCCTAAGAAAGACTATACGGTGGTAATTATACCTGTTCCTGAATATATTGTTGGCATAGATGTATTGAGAGATATGACTTTAAATTTACCTGAAGGGAGATACCAATTTGAAGTAAGGAAAATAGGAATTAATGCAGTTCTAGTAGGTAAAATAAAAATGGACCCAATCACTTTACCTAAACTTTCTGAAGTAATTACTTTAAAGCAATATCATGTGCCAGGTGGACAAGATGAAATTACCGATACTATAAAGGAATACGTTGAGGTGGAAGTGTTAGTCCCTACAAGCACTCAGTGGAATAATCCTATCTGGCCAGTATGAAAGTCAGATGGGATATGGAGAATGACAGTGGATTATAGACAACTGAATAAGGTGACTTCCCCCCTTGGAGGCTGTTGTTCCAGATACCATTAGCTTAATACAAGGAATCCAGAAATAAGGTGGGACTTGGTATGCAGTTATTGATTTAATCAATGCTTTCTTTACTATCCCAATATATTCTAAGCAATGGAACCAGTTTGCTTTCACTTGGCAGGGCAGACAATATACTTTCACCAGCTTGCCTCAAGGATATCTACATAGCCCTACTATTTGTCACAGGGTTATGACTGAGCATTTGAATGAATTAGAACTGCCAAGTATACAGTTTATCTACATAGATGATATTATGATGTCGGGGGAAAATGTAGAAGAAGCATATGAGCATATGAAAAGCAAAGGGTGGGAAGTTAACCCTGCAAAGGTTCAAGGACCAGCTCAAACAGTAAAATTCCTAAGCATACAATGGAATATGGGGCTTCAAGAGATTCTCCCACAAGTCTGACAAAAGATTCAGGATTTTCCTATCTCGACCAATAAGAAAGAGGGCCAAAATTTTTTAGGATTATTTAGATGTTGGCGACATCACAAACCACATTTAGGGCAGATTCTAAAACCCTTATATAAGGTTACTAGTTAGAAATATGAATTTGATTGGAAACCTGAACAGAGTAAAGCTTTTGAAGAAGCCAGGGTTGCTATACAGTTGACCCTAGATTTATGGCCTATGCAAAGTGGCCCAGTGGAATTACAAGTGACTGTACAAAATGAATATGCAGTGTAGAGTTTATGATTAAAACAGCAAAGCCAAAATGTATCCTTAAGATTTTGGTCTAGGAAACTCCCTTCATCTGGAGTTCTATATACCCTTTTTGATCAGCAGTTGTTAGCTTTTCAAATACTGGGCCTTGGTAGAGACCAAACAATTGACTCTGAGCCATGAAGCAATATTAAGGCCTGGAATCCCAATTATGACCTGGATAATGAGCATTACCGCTTCCCATAAAATTTGGAATGCACAAGAAGTTAGCATAATTAAATGGAAATGGTACATTCAAAAGAGATCTAAAACAGGCAAAAGTGGAGTTTCTGCTTTTACATGAATCTATAGCACACATAGATACTGAGGGAAATGATACATTCCCTGAGCCAAAAAAAGCAGTTGTCATAATCCTTGGTAAAATGGAACGAGGGATGTGAAAGATTAACTAAAGAACAAAAGAAACATGCATGGTTGACTGATGCGAAAACAACATAGTTAGGCCATAAAAGACACTGAAAAGTGGTAGCCTATTACCCATGTACTAGGCAGACTTTGGAAAGTACAGGGACAGGTGGAAATAGTCAATATGCTTATGGCAGTCCATCAAGCTATTAAAACAGAACAATGATAACAGTGGCATATAGTTGCTGATTCATGGGCTGTGGCTAATGAGTTAGCTACATGGATGCCCATGTAGAAAAATCAAAATCGGGAATTTCATGGTAAACCAGTATCAGGCAAAGAATTATGGGAAGATATGTGGGATATGCCTTTCATTACTAATTTGTCAGTTTTTCATATAGATGCTCATCTCACACTCACCATACCAGAATGTGAGTACAATGTACATGTTGATTAACCAGCAAAGATTGCTGATCAACATATTATCTCTACCCTGAAACCAACTGACTATCCAATACTAGAAAAATGGGTCCATCAAATGGCCATTCATTTAGGGGTCGCCACATACTGTCTGGCACAAGATCAAGGTATTACTATCTTACATTCGTTGTTAAAAACAGATAGCGGGGGCAGCTAGGTGGTAGAGTGAATAGAGCACCACCATCCCTGAAGTCAGGAGGACCTGAGTTCAAATGTGGCCTCAGACATTTGACACACGTACTAGCCATGTGATTTTGGGCAAGTCACTTAACCTCAACTGCTCTCCAAAAAGCAAAAAAAAAATGGGGGCAGCTAGATGGTGCAGTGAATAGAGCGCTGACCTGGAGTCAGGAGGACTTGATTTCAAATCCAGCCTCAGACATTTAACACTTACTAGCCATGTGACCTTGGGCAAGTCATTTCACCCCAATTGCCCTGCCTTCCCCCCTCCAAAAAAAAAGCAAAAACAATCCAGATAGCAAAGAAATGTCATATATGTCAACTGGAAAAGAAATGAACTGTTCCTTGGGTAGTAACTGGAGAGACAGAAAGGGGAAAAGTCCCAGCCCATATTTGGCAAATAGATTATGTTGGAACCTCTATCCCAAGATAGAGGATGCAAATTTATATGTATTTGTGTTGACACCTATTCAGGTACACTAGTGGCTTGTCCCTATAAGAATGCAACCCAGAAAAATACCTGTAGAACTCTAGATATCGTAAGTCTATATTATGGAACCCCAATGCAGATTCAAAATGACAATGGGTCACATTTTAAAGATAATGAAATGAAGAGATATTGTATGTTAAATGATATTGAATGAATATATCATATTCCATATTTTCCACAAGCATCTGGATTAATTGGAAGAATGGATAGATTATTGAAAGAACAGTCAAGGAAGTTAACTTCTACTAATTCTTATCAACACTGGAAAAAATAATTTGTTCACTGCTTTATGTAATTTGAATAATAGAATATTAGGAGAAAGAATACCACTAGCCAGAATGATGATCCTCAAATCTTCAAATTAGAAAATGGCAAACACATAAGATCCCAAATGTTGAGTATTGGACTATAAGCCAAGATGTTCCAGAACCATATCCAGGAACACCTGGTTCAAAAGGGTATGATTTACATTGTTTGCAAGGCTTTTTGTTGGATAGGAAAGAAATAAGGAAAATCCCTACTGGAATACATAGGAGAATCCCTAAAAATCATTTTGGAGAGATATTTCCTAAATCAAGATTAGGAACTCAAGGAATACATGTATTGGCTAGAGAAACAGGTTCTAATTATCAAGGAGAAATTATTGTGGTATTCCAAAATTTAGGTGAAAACCCTATACAGTTTTGTAAAAGTGATAGAATAGTTCAAGCGATCATTATTCCTTGTGAAATAATACCCCTCCTAAAAACTGTCCCTCCCTGTGAAATAATTATCAGAGACACTGAAGGGTTTAGTTCTACTAACAGAAGAAAATTGTGAGCCAAAGTATTGGTGAAAACAGAAGCCAGATGATGTTCCAAAGGCTACAGAGATTATAGCATACAGAAGAAATAATATTGTAACTATTCTTCATTCAGGAAAATATGATTACCAGATTGCGCCCTTCACTCATGTATTTTACTGTGAATAAGGCTTTAATAGTGGGTTCATAGACTCCAGAAGCACAGCTGACACTATATTTACCCTGCTTCTGGTTTTTGTCTCCTTATTCTTTTTGGCTTTTGTTTATATGTTTAACCTGTTTGCTAGATTTGTCACCTACAGGCTTAGTGCTCTCCACCTGTAGACAACTGAATGCTTAAGTTGGATGTCACCCTCTATCAAAGACTATGATACTTCACCCCTGAACCTGGCATTGACTAAGCTCCAGATACTGGCGAAGGAACTGACCCCTCGAATGGGATCTCTCAAGGCAGGTACAGCTCTTTGTCCAATCTCAGCAGGCAGTAGTTTCAGAAGATGAGACCTTTACCCCTTACCCTAATGGATTTGAGGTCCCATTCATTTGAGGGTGGAATCATGGGGTGCCCCCACCCTAGGATATTGTTTTATGTGTTTATTTTGTGCTATCCCTTTTATATTGTTCTGGAAGTTATGTTGATACAAGTTACCCCTAAAGTCCCCTCATCCTATGTAATGGACATGAAAGATCTTGGAGCCAAATGTAATATTAATGAAATAGGAAGATCTTCCCCACCCATTAATAGGTCTATATGACCTGGAGCCTGAGTCACATGGAGCTCAGTGTGGGAGGAGTTTGCCTAAGAGAGCAAAGAGAAGCATCTTGCGTAAGCAGAGGGAGAAATTTTGCCTGGAGGAAACTGTGGGGAGGCCTAACAGAAAGAAGGCTTATCATGTCAGCACTTCCTGGATTAGTCATGAGTACTTCTTAAATCTTACCTCCTGATATCCTAATGATGTTCCAGATAAATATTTTGGTTTTGCCTTTGAGGAAGAGAGTTTATTATATCTTGTGAATTTGCCCTGGAAATATGCATGCATATTCACAATGACTGCTATGGGTATCACACCGGCATTACAGTATGCAATTCTAATCCTTCATAAAACACCTAGCCCCTGTGCTCTGGGTCCTATATTCAGGGAATCCCCATTTTAGACCTACCTCATCCTTAATGCGGGAGGATCCTTGAATTGGGATTTGTTCAAGGTCTGGGGATGGGAAGAGATCTTCATCATCTTACTTCCATTGAACAGGAACTGTACCGGCCAGAATTTTGCCATGTCAGAGATGAAGGTTATGCTTGCCCTCACCCTATTACAGTTTCAGGTCTTCTCAGATGAATACCTATTCAAAAGGAAAGCAGAACTGATCTTCAAGGCAGAGGATTACTATGTCTGAGAGTTGAGTCAATTCTGGGTTCTTCCAACCCTGCACCCACAGATGCCAGAATTTCCATAGGAATGATGGAAAGGAATTTTTCCCACTTGGGACATAGAATCCTGCCTACTCCCCAAACCAGAGCCATTTTGGTTGTGATTCTCCTGAATAAGAATGTACATTGTACATTGACTTTTGTTTTGTGTCTTTGTGCTAAAAAGTCTAGGGATAGAAACTAAACATGTGTTCCTAGCCTCAATAGCTAGGAAGAAACAAGAGGCTTCTTAAGAAGTACGTTCATCTCAGCTTCTACCAAGTCCCCGAGGTCCTTATCCCTAACCCAAAGACTAACCAACCACAATATTGAATCTAAGGACCGAAACTAGGGCATTGGAATAAATGGTCTCTAATGTCCTTCCCAATCTTGGATTACTAAATTCTCTAACCAACCCCATCTACTGACCAGGGACATTGACAAAAATCAGATTCACAGAATCCCAAAATGACAAGGGTTCAAGTTAAGCCTCTTCCTGAACAAGAATATCTTCTGCCGTCCTGACAAGTGGTTGTTGAATTGTTCTTGAAGACTTTTCAATGACTTCTGGGGATACTTTGCATTCCACCTTCCAAAATTGACTTTTGTTGCCTTTTCAATCTATCTTTGTCCCTCATTATTCAGTCAATAAACATTGTGGAGCACCCACCATGTGCCAGGCACTGTGCTAAGTATGGCAAAAGATACAAAAGATAATCCCCTGCCATAAAGGGGCTTATGGTTGAATAGGAGAGAGAACAAACAAGTGCTTATAATTCAGAGAAGGAAGTCACTAAAATTAAGAGGTTGAGAAAGGCTTCCTGTAGTAGATGAGATTTTAGTTGGGACCTAAGGTAATTCAGGAAAGGCAGTAGACAGACATGAGGAGGGAGAGAATTCCAGATGTGGAGGACAACCAGAGAAAATGCCCAGAGCTGAGAGATGGAGTATCTTGTTCATGGAATTCACAAGGAGGTCAGTGTTGCTAGATCAAGGAGTATGGTGGACAGTAAGAAAACTAGAAAGCTACTCCTTGATGACTTAGATCCTGCATCAGGTTCAGGCTTGGGAAATTGTGTGGCTCATGAGCTATGAAGTCAACCACCCTTACCATTCACATGGGCTCTCTGACAATACTTCAGCCCTTGCCCGTTTTTGCTCTTCTGTGTGTCCATATGTCCATTTCTATGTGTAATGATACCATTGCTGACAATAGACTCTAAAAACCAGATCCCAAGATAAACAAGTTCCTATTACTAAAGGATGAATTAGTTCAATCACATCTTCCTTTTGAAGTGAAGGTACATTAAATTGCCAGATATACTCATATCTAAGTGAATGTCTTCATAATGTTTCCACTGACCCAAACTCTGTTCTCCAGGACCAATAAAAACAAATTTCATTCTCATTTCACAGGAAAGTTATAGTGTTTCAGATTCCTGATAATAATAATAATGGATGGCAATTGAACTGATAGGTTCAGAGTACATAGTAGAAGACAGTTCAGAGCCAAAGTTCAGAATTCAACAGTTAGTAGAAGGTTCAGGGGGAAAATGAAACTATTGAGTTCAAAGGTAGAATTGATCTTAGATTATATCTTCTGGTACAAAATGGCTAAATGGAGCTGCATAGATATTAGCTGAGAATGCTTACTGAAAAAGCTGAAGAAAGTTTCAGATCTATTGGTCAAGCTCAGTTGATCTGAGGATAACCATAGCCTTGCCTACAAGGGAGATGCTTATTAATCATAACACCTCCAGTACATATAATATTAAGTTGCAAGAGCTTCTAAAGATGGCACTTCAGCTGAGGACATATATATTTATCATAGAAGTTTGCGCTGGCATTCTATATATCTGTAACGAAATATGATCGAGGCATAGAAAACTGCAAGATTAGGCTGGAGAACACAGAAAGAAATTTAGCTCACTTTTACTAGATACCCTGACTGACAAGCTATTCCCCAAAATGGACATATCTTTGAGGTAATCAGGTCCACCTTATGTCTAAAGAGTCAATTTTCTCAAGTCTAATTCTGGGAATTCATTTTCTGGCAGAACAGGTTGGCGTTTTTGTCTCAAGCTTGAGCCATATGTCCATCCAGGACTGAGGCGTGCCACAGGATACTTCTGCATCTTCAGCTGAGTGTTGTTAGTGATCTTACATCAGGTTCCAGCGACCTCCGTTTGCCTGATATTATCTCTTGCCAGGTGCAATGGCTATATTTTTCCACCCATCTCTCAAGAGCTTTTCTATAGACTTTCTGCTTTTGAGTCTATGTGACCAATAGAACTTTTGTGCTTTGCTTCTTTAAAAAGCATGAGATTATCTGGGATAAGAGGAAATTGAAGCTTCCTAAGTTCAACCAATCTTGCATATGTTGTCTAGTCTTCAAAGTTTTCTTTTACTTTAACAATAGATTAAAAATCACAAGCTTAGTATGGTTAACACCAAGCACCAGGTGTTAATAAAGGGAGATGCTTAATAAAGAACAGAGAACTCCTCCTGTAGTCTCCCTTTATAGATCTCGAACTCCCAGTCATCTCTTCATTTGTCACTAGTTATTCTGCTTAGTTTCTTCTTCTTCCTTGTCATCTTCTTCATCGTCTTCATCTTCATCTCCTCCTCCTCCTCCTCCTCCTCCTCTTCCTTTTTCTTGTTTCCCACTGCCCAAGATAAACTCATTACCATGAAATTCCTCATGGAAATTGTTTCAGCTTGGCTACTTCTGGTAATTGCACTCAGTTTTCTAACCCTGTGGTTAGAGGACTAGAGAACCAATGATTTCCTCCTATAGCCTCCCTTTGTAGAAGGCTCATACTCCTAGGTATCTTGTCATTTGCCACCAGTTGCTGAATTTGTGCCAACAGGGTGACTGTTACTCTTTATTGACGTATATTGTTGGAAACTACGTGAAGTTGCATATGTGGCATGTAACGAACAGCTCCCTTGTACCTGTATGACTGTTTTTTTGTCATTTATATTCTTGGAGAGACACGTGGTTTTAGACTCTTTGGGGAGAGACCTTGGAGACAGAGAAAAGAGGTTAGGAAATAGCAGACTTGTAGAGCAGTCAATGCTTCAACAAGATCTTGATTTCCAGCTTGCCCAGATTGGATCTTGAAAGTTTTGATTTTCTGAGGAATGTAGAGAGTAGAGAGGGATTAGCTAAATACAAGGGTTACGAACTAGAGAATAGGATTTAGAGTAGAAGCAAAAAGAGGATGGATAATGGGAAGACAGTAAAGAAGAAAAAGCTTCTCTGGAAAGAGATGGGAAAATGCAATAAAAAATACCTAGTGAGTAGAACAAGCTGAAGAGGAGAAGAGGAAGAAGGATTCTACTTAACTATTAAAAAGAAAAAGGAGAGGAAGAATTAAAGAACTAGATGAGAGCAGGAAGGAAAAGTAACTATTAAGCAAAACTCCAAAAGGAAAAGAGTAAGAAGCAGGAGGGGGATCAGGAGCAAGGAGAAGAGAAGCAGTGGGCACAGGGTCACCCTATTAAAGATGAACCTTAGTACAGTGCCTAGCACAGAGTAGATGCTTACTTTTTTTGACTGATTAATAACTGAAGAGATATCTCTCAGGGTTTTCTGAACCTATATGGCCTGTGGTATGGTGAAGTAATTAATCTACATTATTTGCTCCTGAGGTATAGGTTCAATTATTGTAGTGTGTTATAAATAAGTACCTGACCCTCAAATCTGATGACCCTTGGCAAACAGGATTTTTTTTTCTGTAGTATGTATCAGCCATGCCTCCAGGGAATGCAGAGATTCCTTTTCTTTCCCTCTATCATCATTTGTCACTAATGAACTAGGTAAGAGCTCAACTGGTGTCACTGCTCACAACCACTGTCTCAATTAGCTCAGAATGAGTAAACATATCCTCTGTGGATGGCTTGTCATCAGAGAAAGACAACCTCTCTCCAGAGGGCCTGGAGTTTCTTAATGGCTAAGTGGGTCAGAGAATGTCACAGCCCTCTTGACCCACTGCCCAATCACAAAGCAACAAGATGCGGGCATTCCCAAAAAAAACAAGCCTCCCACCACAGGCTCCACATGACCACATTCAGCCTGTTAGGGGGCAGAGTATACTTTCAAATCAGGGAAGACTCTCAGAGCCACTTAAGTCACTTAAGCAAAAGGTCTAGGGGCAGGGAAGATCTTCAGATTCCCATCACAGCTGTATAGGTCATAAACTCTCCTCCCACAATTCTCATCTCTCTTTTAAAATACTCAGAAATTTCATGTTATAATTCCAAGCTTTCCTCTAAATCCACAGCATTCTCCACCTCCTCAGGTGAATTCAGCCGTTTTACTTTGTTCTACAGTATTTATTTGTAGATGCCTGAACTCACTTCCTAGATCTGGAGGTCACATTTCCCTCTGCTGTTAGTATCTTCCCTATTGAAATATTTGTGCATCTTCAAGTTCTTTGACTTTTCTTCTTCCAGAGGCCTTAGCTAATTTCACTCTTTACTTTCTTTATTTACCTCTGTTGCTCACTTTCTGATTCCCTTCCTTCTGATGGTGTTCCTGAGGGCTAGATCTCAAAACTCCTAGCTTCCTCCCATGCTGAACAATTCATACTTCACTACCTTAGGTCTCATCCACAAATGACTTTTGGAAGGAGAGAATTGGCCCAAACTGAATGGTGTGCTCTTTTCCTCAGCTTTATAATGGAGTGCCACATAGCCACTATCCTACCCTGTTCCAGATCTCTGTGGCCCAATAACATAGAGCACTGTCGTTCTGTTGCTGTGGCAGCCTGAGCAAATTTCTGACATTTGGACCTTGGACTTGCAAAACACTGGGAAGAGGTGGGAGTGAAGACTTAGAGTTAGGTTCTGTTACAAGTCCCTGCCCTATTCCCTCTGTTCCTCCACTCTCGTGCAGGGCTATGTTGCAGCAGAGAATGCTTCCAAGGCACTTTCTAGGAAGGCCATAGTAAAGTTTCTGCAATTTGGAGTTTGGATCTCTGGAGCACTAGAAGAAAGAGGGTGTTAGGGTGAAATGCCATGTTTTGTTGCAAGCCTACAGATAAGATCAGTTAGCACAACCTCTCCGCAGAAACTGATGGGCAGTGTGGAAAGAGGTATGGAGTGAGAATGAGAATGGCATTAGTTCATGAAGTTTTTAACCATCTTTGGGTTCTTGATGTCCTAGACATAGGAACAAATGAGAATGTCTTATCTCTGGCACATCACTCTTTTGAAGAGGTTTCAGAGGTTTTAAAGATCAGAGAAAATGTCTCCTTTGTATTGGTCATGTCAAATAAAATGACCTCCTAGTCACCTATATATGTATGCATGTATGTATGTATGTATGTGTGTATGTGTATGTGTATGTGTGTGTGTATGTATGTATGGTGTGTGTATATATATAAAAATCTGTGTTCTTATTACTTCCATAAACAGTCCTAATACTACTCTGCAACTACAAGAAAAAGAAGTATTATTTGCCCTTCTGCTTTATTGCTTTTTAACACCCTAATAATATCACTAATAGGTAAGAGCTGAACTGAGAGACTCAAGGAAGAGAGGACAGGGAAGTTCAGACACAAAGTTCAGAGTTTAGCAGATAATAAAAGACAAAAATAAATTGACAGGATCTCTAAGAAAAATTCAAAGGAGAGATTATTTCAGCCTGGACTCTTGAACTCTCTGGTATATCCTAACTAAAGAGAACTTCATGCCTATTGACTGACAATGAGAATTTGAAGATAATGTTTGCCTTCCCTACAAGGAAGAAGGTGATTGACTACCACAACTTTAGGAGATTTGGGGGGGGGTGGCGGGAAGGGAACAAGAATTTTATTAAATACCTACCATGTGCTGTGCGTCTTACAAATATTGTCTCATTTGGTTCTCACAACAATGCTGTGAGGTAGATGCTTTTGTTATCCCCATTTGACAGTTGAAGTAACTGAAGCAAAGAGGTTAAATGACTTGCCCAGCGTAGATTTGAACTCAGATGGAGAACTGAATGGCACAAGGTTCTGAATATAACCATATGCTCTACTATTGTTGCCACACTTCTTCCCACCCTGACCAGCACCCTTTACTCTGGACCTCTAGAGTCCACAGTCCGTTGATGGGGACATTAATACGTTCTACTTTGGAACTGGAAACTTGAGGCTGAGCAGTCTTCTTTGATGCCCAGAGGAGCACAGATAAGCTTAGTGCATTCTCTCTGCCTGGCTCCTAGGCCATGCTTCATAAACCATCCAGTCATCCCACTGTCACTGATCATCTTGTCATCTGCCCTCTCATCATTGTGCATACTCTTTCCTTTCCCCTTGCTTTCCTCCTCTTGCTCTAAGGATCAAGTCGACACTGCCATTTCCTCCAGAAAGGGCCCCTCATTTGTTTGCCTAATGGATTGGTTGTCACTAACTTAACCAAAAAGGCCCTTGGCCACCGCTGCGTTGTCTTTATTAAAATGTAAGCTTTGGGAGAGCAAGTACTTTGACCTTTTATATTTTTATCTCCAGAATTTTGTCTGACACATAGTAAGTATGTGATGTTTCTTTATTCATTCACCCAAACTGAGGCACCAAAGGGTTTTTAATAGTATTTTATTTTTCCCAACTACATGTACAAAGAATTTTTTCATATTTGTTGTTTTTCAGGGAAATGATAAATGTTGGAGAAGATGTGGAGAAATTGGAACACTAATGCATTGTTGGTGGAGTTGTCAACTGATCCATTCTGGAGAGCAATTTGGAACGAGGGCTACCAAACTGTGCATATCTTTTGACACAGCAATACTCCCTTCTATGTCTGTATCCCAAAGAGATCATAAAAAATAGGGGGAAAACCCACATGTACAAAAATATTTATAGTAACTCTTTTTGTGGTGGCAAAAAAATGGACATTGAGAGGATGTTCATCAACTTGGGAATGACTTAACAAATTGTGGTATATGAACGTAGTAGAATATTATTGTGCTAAAAGAAATGATGAGTGGGCAGACTTCATAAAAACCTGGAAAGACTTATATGAACTGATGCTGAGTGAAGTCAGTAGAACCAGAACACTGTACACAATAATAGCAATGTTGTGGGATGACCAACTTTGATAGATTTAGCTCTTCTCAGCAATGCAAGGACCTAAAACAACTCCAAAATACCCATGATGGAAAATGCCATCCACATTCAGAGAAAGAAGTGAGGAGTCAGAATGCAGATTGAAACGCACTATTTGTTCTCTTTTTTTGTTTCTTTCTTGTGGTTCTTCCCATTGGTTCTAATTCTTCTTTACAACATAATTAATGCAGAAGTATATTTAATATGAATACATAAGTAGAGTGTACATCAGTCTGCATACTGCCTTGGGGAAGGGAGAGGGGAAGTGGTGGGAGAAAATTTAGAACTCAAAATCTTATAAAAGTGAATGCTAAAAAGAAAAAAATTAATGAAAATTTTTAAAATAAATAATTTGTTGTTTTTCTTTAAATTTTGAATTCCAAATTCTATCCCTCCCCACCGTTCTCCCTGAAACAGTAAGCAATCTGATAGACTTTACACAAGTGTAATCATAGAAAATGTTTCCTTATTAGTCATTTTGTGCATTAAGACTTTACAAAAAAATAAAAGGAAGGGGGGAGTGGAAAATGGTATGCTTCAGCCTGTATTCAGACAACTTCAGTTCTTTCTCTGGGGACAGAGAGCGTTTTTCATCATCAGGCATATGGGATTGTCTTGGATCATTGTATTGCTGAGAATAGCTAAAGTCTCTTCAAGAGATTCACATTTGATCATCCTACAATATTACTGCTACTATGCATGATGTTCTCCTGGGTCTGCTCACTTTACTTTCAGTTCATGTAGGGCCCAAAAAAAGATTTAAAGAAAACTGCAAGCAGAAAAGACTATCGCCTCTGCTCCCCAGAAGGAACACCCCTCTCAGTGCATAGTGCAAATAACTAAAAGATCTGGAACCACAGTACTCCTCATGTGCATGGTCACCAGGTATTAGACCTTTTCCAGGATCAATAAACCACAGGGAACACTAGAGAGCAATGCTTAGTGGAGAGCTGAAGAAAATGTCCCCTGGTATGTGCTGGGAGACAGCAAAGGAGATAGGAAGAAGGATGAAACTGAGAGAAGTTAAGGGTCAGTGCCCAGAGGACCTTCCTCTCCCCCTGCTCAGCTGGCACAGAACTGAGTGAGAGAGAAGGGAAGAAGAGCTGAAAGGGAGTACAAGAAGTTAGTGAGGGAATTAACTTAGAAGTCTAGACTCTTTTCTCTCTGATCCCTTTGCATAATCACACTCAATCCGTGGTCTCATCAAATAGACTAGACCTCTTTTGGCTCCTGCATCCAGTCACCTCCCTCTCCTCTCCCAGCCTCCATTAAGGCTATACTTCTTCCCTATGACCCTCCCTTTGTCACTCTTCTGTCAAGGTGGAGTCTGGGGTAAGGTATAAAAGAACAGTAGAGCCTTCTCTCTGACTTTAGATGGCAGTGAAGAGCAAAAAGAATCCCAGGACAGCAGGAGAAGTGTGACCCTGAGCTCCTAGAGCTGCCTTTCTCAGAGACCAAGAAAGACAAAAACTCAGAGACACAAGGTATTGCCTAAAAAGAAAAGGTTCAGACAAGAGAATGGAACTGGAAAAAGAGTCTCTCTAAGCTGTAGGAGGCAAGATGAGGAAGGGATTGGGGATGAGGGTAGATCCAAGAATCTGAAACAAATTGTGGCAGAGGAGAGAATAAAAGTTGGGGGGACTTGGGAGGCAGTAGACAATGAGGGGATACAGTTGCAGAGAGAATGGAGGTTGGGGACAATTTAATGTAAGATGGGAGCACAAGTAATTCTCCCTGTAAACACCTTGCTGTGAGCTGGGTACAGAGTCCATCCGAGAGAGACAGAGGCTGTTCAGGCTGGAGCTATGGGGATTGCCAGTGAGGACAGCAATCAGCAGTAAGAAAGGAGAGGCGTCATACAGAGGAGGCATGGATCACAGCCCTGCTGGTAATGATGCAGGAGGAGGCTTGGAGATTCAAGGAGGGATTCTGTGAGAAAAAAGGAAGAAACTGAGGTTAGTCAGTCTCCAAATCTTACCAGGGTTAGGCATGCTCCCTCCTTTCTATCATACTTTTAACTTATCATTGGCTCACCCCCAAATTCCAATTCTTTATTCTCTGCCTTCTCTTGTACCTTTTGTCTCATCTCTCCATACCTGTACCCAGGTCTCTGGGGTAATATTTAGCATTTATTGTTTATGGCAAGTGTTTAGCAAGCCACAAAATTTTATCGCTGATGGCCATTATTACTTTTTAATTTTAATCAAAGAAAAGTTTTATTCTTAAAAAAGGAAAAAAATAAAACTGAAATATATGAATCGCAGTCATTAGTGACAAAAGGAGATGTAAATCCCTAGAGTCATGCAGGATCTTGAGTGCAAGGGCCTCTCAGGCAAAGGTTCTACTCCACAAGTTCTGTCTTGAACCACTGCTCTTCCCAGGCTGCTCCTTAACAATCAAAAGACACGCCATTTATTCCTATGTCCCAGTCAGTCATAAAACTGACTTGAACCAGAAAAGGACAAAGGACAGATCTCTCAGTACTTCCTTAGATATTTCCTTCAAGGTTTCCATGGAACTCTTAGCAACTATTTTTCAGATCCAATCATTCAACCAGTTCGGAATCAAGCCAACTGCTGTCTTGTCACCAATAGCTCTCCATCCAAATACTGTGAGATACTTTGTCAAATGTTTTGCTGAATCCAGTTCTATCAGGTTTATGGAATTCTTCTGACTTGCAATTCTAGTTATTCTGTGATAAATGAAGATGAGATTAGTCTGCCGTGATCTATGCTTCATGAAGCCATGCTGGCTTTAAAGATTTCTGCTTTTCAGTTCTTTTTGTGATGGTATAGAAATTGGAAATTGCAGGGATGCTCATCAAGTGAGGAATGACAGGACAAGTTGTGGTTTATGATAGTGATGGAACACTATTGTGGTGTAAGAAATGATGAGCAGGTGAACTTCAGAAAAACCTGGACTTACATATAATGATGCAAAGCAAAATGAGCAGAACCATGAGAACACCGAACACAGTAAGAGCAATATTACGGGATGATCAACCATGAATGACTTAGCTATTCTCAACAATACAATGATGCAAGAAGTTCCAAAGGACTCATGATAAAAAATGAGTCCAGAGTCCAGAGTGTTTTCACATCCAGAGAAAGAACTGATGGAATCTGAAAGCATAATGAAGCATTCTGTTTTTTACTTTTATTTTCCGTAGTTTTTTTTCCTTTTGGTCTGTTTTTTTCCTTTCACAACATGACTAATATGGAAATACCTTTTACATAATTGTACATATATAAGCTATACCACATTGCTTACCATCTTATAGGTGAGGACAGGAGGAAGAAAATTTGGAACTCAAAAAATTTATTTAAAATGAGTATTAAATGTTGTCTTTACAGGTAATTGGTTTAAAAAATTAATAGGATTGCCATCATAAGCCTTGGTTCATTTTGGGATTTATTACTCCTGATGGCATTTTTTTTAGTTCTGTGTTACACTTTCATAATCAAACTCAGTGACTTAACCTTGATTCCTTTTTCTACCTAAGGCTTTTAAAAATCTGAGTTGGTTGACAAGGTCTCTAGAGAGTTTCCCATTTTCTTTCTCATCAGAGTAATTTCTGTTTGTGTCTTCAGAATGTGAGTATCAAGAACTTTCCTTTACGCCTTGTAAATCAATTCTATTCCAGAATATTAGGTAATTGGATCTTACTGATGCTTTCTCCAAATCCTTTATAATTCACTCTATCAAAGTCTAGATTATGTAGTGGACTCTTCCTACCTTACCTTTCCTTCCATGATGGCCCGGTCAGTTTCCCCCAAGGTTCCCATTATTTCTACTTCAGCAACCACATCTTCCCCATTGACCAAAATAAGACCCAGATAAGAAATTTTTCTTGTCATTACCTCTGCCTTTTGAGGGATGAAATGATCATTAAGATAAAAATAATAGCTAGTATATACAAATATCCATATGTATACATATATGCAAATATACATATATACAAATATGCATATATACATATATACAAACATACACATATATACAAATATACATATGTACATGTATATACAAATATGCATATATACATATATATATATATATATACACACATATACATATCTTGGTCTTTAGTCCTTCCAACTCTTATGTGAAACCATGAACCTTGTTCATGGGGTTTTCTTGGCAAAGATATTGGAGTGGTTTATCATTTCCTTCTCCAATGTCCCCTTTTTACTGAGGCAAATAGGGGTTAATCAGCTAGCTCTGCAACTCTTTCCTCTGAGTGTGCATTTAATAGGGACTCAAGGAAGCACCTGCCCCAAACCTTTCTTCACTTACCTCTTTGGGAGCACAGGGGCAGGGACCTGGAGGACAATGAGGGCGAGAGAGGGTAAGAACTGGTCTTAGCACATGCATCCTGGAAACTGAGCATCCCTATTTCTCCACAACTGTCTTCTTACTCCTTCTCTTCCCTTTCCTTGTGACTTTTACAGCCCTGATAGCCTTCCTCCCTTTTCAAATCCTGTTGCCCCTATTGCTCCCCCCTTCCTATAAGTCTCTCTTCTATATTCCAACTTCCATCTGTTCCTCTTGTGCCTCTTCCCCCACACCCCCCCCTCATATTTCTTCTCCTTTGCCTTCCTTCATGGCTTTCACCTTATGTCAGTTATATCAGGGATGTGCTGGTAAATGTTTTACAGCTGGCTTTCAAGGAGGGGAGTACACATGACATACATTAAATTTAATCTCCAGCCATGCAGCAATGAGTTCCCCAGCTTTCAGCCCTCTCTCACAGGCTTTCTTTCTCCACCTCCAACACCTTCGCCCTCTGTAACCATGATGGAACAGGCCAGCTCCTTCACCAAGGACTTCCCAGCCAGTAGCATCACCACCACTATCTCCAAGACCACAGTGGCGCCCATTGAGAGAGCTAAGCTACTATCACAGATCCAGCATGCAAGTAAACAAATTGTTGCAGATAAGCAGTTCAAAGGCATAATGAATTGTACAGTGTGAATTCCAAAGGAACAAGGGGTGTTTTCCTTCTGGCAGGGTAACCTAGCAAATATTATCAGATATTTCCCCACCTAAGCCCTTAACTTTGCCTTTAAGGATAAGTTTAAGTAGGTGTTTTGGGGAGGAGTAGACATGCACACACAGTTTTGGAGGTATTTTGCTGGCAATCTTGCCTCTGGTGGTGCAGCTGGAGCCACTTCTCTCTGCTTTGTCTACCCTTTGGATTTTGCAAGAACTTGCTTGGCAGCTGATGTTGGAAAATCTGGCACTGAGAGAGAATTCAAATGCCTGGGAGACAGCCTTGTGAAAATCACCAAGTCTGATGGAATTTGGGGCTTCTATCAAGGTTTCAATGCCTCAGGGCAGAGTATCGTTTTCTATTAGAGCAGTTTACTTTAGAATCTATGATACAGCAAAAGGTATGCTCCCAGATCCGAAGAGCACTCATGTTGTGATAAGCTGGATGATTGCACAATCAGTAACTACTGTAGCAGGTGTGGTCTCCTATCCCTTTGACACAGTAAGACAGCAAATGATGATGCAGTCTGGGTGCAAAGGAGCTGATATCATGTACACTGGGACAATTGACTGCTGGAAAGAAGATTGCTGAAGATGAGAGCAGCAAAGCTTTCTTCAAGGGTGCCTGGTCCAATGTTCTTAGAGGCATGGATGGAGCTTTCATGCTTGTCCTGTATGATGAATTGAAGAAAGTAATCTAAGTACATCCTAACTAAAAAAGAAACCAGTGGATATAGATCATGTTGAATATTTAACCATACTTAGCTTTTTGGACCATTGATCTTCAAGAAATTCCTGTTGTCTTTTTTTCCAGGCCAGATCATGTGTGTAGAGGAGCCAGGAAAAGCTCTTAGAAAAAGAGACTCATTTATTGTGATCCATTATTCATACAGTGGAAGTGATGTTGATTCAGTATATTGATTCTATTGGTTTGGGGGAAAATAACAGTTACTGTGGGTCCAAGGAGGCAGATCAACTTACACCATCTAGTTTAAATGCTCTTTTGTAGGACCATAAATTTGTGTTTAAGTATTTATTTTTTAAAATCTTGTCTCCCATTTGTACTTAAGCACTATATATACTATTTTTCACAGCTGACTATGTGGCAGTTATGATGATCTGTGTTGGGCATTCTTCTGTAAAACAATAAATACATAGAAGACTCTAAAAAAATTTAATCTACATCATTAACATTTTTCCATCATGGGGTGGCTAGGTGGTGCAGTGAATAGAACACCAGCCCTGGAGTCAGGAGGACCTGAGTTCAAATCCGGCCTCAGACACTCGATACACTTACTAGCCTTGTGACTTTGGGCAAGTCACTTAACCCCAGTTGCCCTCCGAAAAAAAAAAAAACCTTTTTCCATCACTTTCTTAAGTAAGACAACAAACAAAATAATAAATCAAGTCCTGATCTGTCTAGTTTGACGATTTCCCAGATGTAACTGCTCACTCTGAAAATTTAGCGATTGACTCAAGAGCTATTTCAGCTGACTCCAACACAGCTGGCTTCCCCTCTTGTTTCTCACCACTAAGTCCTCATTTTTGGTCTCTCTTTGCAGGATGTTGCCTGGATCTCAGTGGTTGTCTCACCAGCTGGGCCTGGAAGGGCTGAGCCCTGGAATTTCCTCGGGTCTGCTCCTGTGTTTCTTGACATTCAGCACATGGATTTTGGCCCAAATCTTATCCTCTGTCTATAGATACTACACCATCTGCCAGTATTTTCGATGCTTCCCCCAGCCACCCCTTCAGAACTGGTTCATAGGTCACCTGGGAATGGTAAGTGGGGAATCTTGGGCCAAGAATTGGGGAGTTCAGTGGATAGATGAACTAGGGAACTGAATGGAATAAATATTTGAGTGGACTGAGGGAGGCTAAAGAGCATCCTGTGTTCCAAAAGTCCTGTTTGATGAAAATAGAGAAGCCCCCTGGAAGTTATTCATGATGAGAAAATTCTTAAGAGGGAGAAAAAGACCAGGGTTAATTTCTCAGTGTAATGTGGAGACACAAGGAAGGTGAGAGCTCAGGTCTAATAAGTGTCCAGACCTGAACACAACACTCTGGGCTCCAAATGTGCTTCCCTGTACCACCCTAGGGGGCAAAGGACAACAGGGTTCTCTCTTTTCCCTTGCTGGGGATAACATGTGTCTATTTATGTCACCTAAGTTGACACTGACTTTCTTGGGCACTGTGGTATAATGCTGACTCCTGGTGAGTGCGAGTCCCATAAAATCCTCAGATCTTTCTCAGACAAAGAAGTTCCAAATGCATTTTACTATACAATGATCTAGTCTATAAAATCCAGAAGAGAGGTGTCAAACATGCAATTAGCATTCTTGAATGCAGTTGGCATCAGACTAAAATGCAATTGGGGAATACTTAGCAATATTGGTGGATATACAATAGAAAACATATGATGTTAATCTGTAGCTTTCTAGGTCAATAAGATACCCAAAGGGATCCCTATGTACACCACTCGGCCAGAGGATTTAGTGTTGGAAGAGACTTTAGAAATTACCCATCCAAACTTCTAATCATTACACACATAATGTGTGTGTATGTGTGTGTGTGTGTGTGTGTGTGAACCTGATAAAACTAAGGCCTGGAGAGGTCAAATAACATTTCCAAGTTCATGGAGAAGCTGATGCTCAAACTTCAAATATAATATTTTTACTCTAGAGCACATTTCCCCAAAGATATCATAAAAGTCCTTGACTAACACCTCATTGAAATCCAGGTATATCATAGACTAATTATAGCATTATATCACAAAGATCAAATACTATGACCAAGTGGAATTTATACCAGGAATGCAAGGCTAGTGGGTGGCAGAGTCAAGATGGAGACATAGAAACAGGAGAAATCTGTGAGCTCCCCCAATAACCACCTCAAATACCTATGAAATATGAATCTAAACAAATTTTAGAGCTCCAGAACCCACAAAATGACAAATCTCCCACTGAAGGCAGCCTGGCAGGCAAACAGGAAGGGTTCATCACAGCATACTGGAAACCAAGGCCAGACCAGCCATGGTTTTAGCCCTAGGGCAGGCAGTACCAGTACCAGCCATGGCTGGAGCATTCAGGAGAGTAGATCACCGGCAGCTGTGCTGGTTTTCAGGATTATCAACCCATGAATGCCAAAGACAAAGTGAAAGGTCAGTGGAATTTGGCTGAATCTGGGGGGGGGGGGACTGAGGAGCGGGTCTGACCCTCTGCCCCCAGAGCCAGAAGTCGCAGGAGTGGCTGCTCTGCCCCACCTCCACATGGCTGCTTCAGAGTTCCTGGCCTGAAAAACTTGAAGCCTTCCCACTTAGATCATGAGTGAAACAAGCATGTCCATTACCAACTTAATTATTCAATATTGTACTAGACATGCTAGCTGTAGCAATAAGACAAGAAAAAGAAATTGAAAGAATAAAAATAGGCAATGAGGAAACAAAACAATCACTTTGCAGATGATATGATGATATATTTAGAGAACCAACTAAAAAATAATTGAAGCAATTAGCAACTTCAGCAAAGTTGCAGGCTATAAATAAACCCATGAAAATTATCAGCATTTCTATATACTACCAATAAAACCCTGCAGAAAGAGATTCCATTTAATATAATTTCAGATAATATATAATATGTGGGAGTCTACCTGCAAGAACAAGACCAGGGATTATGTGAACATAATTACAAAGCACTTTCCACACAAATAAAGAGAAATCTAAGCAATTAGAGAAATATTAATTCCTCATGGGTAGAACAAACCACGGGGGCTGGTAAGTGGTATAGTAGATAGAACACCAATCCTGGAAACAAAAAGATCTGAGTTCAAATCTAGCCCCCACCATTCATTACCTGTGTGATCCTCAACAAGTCACTTAATCCAAATTTACCTCACTTCCTCTTCTGTAAAGTGGGGACACACTGGAGGAGGAAATGGCAACTCATTTCAGTATCTTTGCCAAGAAAACACCATGAACAAAGTCCATGGGATCACATAGAGTTGGATATGACTGAGCAACTTAATGGCTACAGGCCATGCTGCTATAATGAAAATTAAAACTAAGTTAATTTGCTGATTAATAGTGCCATAGCAATCAAAATATGAAAGCATTATTTTATAGACCTGGAAAAAACAGTAACAAAATTCATCTGAAAAAACAAAATGACAAGAATTTCAAGGGAACCAATGGAAAAAATGTTAAGGAAGACAGCCTTATAGTTCTGGATTTCAAACTATATTTACAAAGTAATGATCATCAAAACAATCTGTTACTAAGAATTAGGATGGTGGATCAGCGGGATAGATTAGGTACAGTGGTGAATGGCCATAGTAGTATAGTGTTTGATAAACCCAAAGATCCAAGCTTTTGGGGTTAAAACTCAACATTTGTTAAAAGAAATTCTGGGAAAACTTGAAAGCAGTTTGGCAGAAAGTAGGCATAGACCAACATCTCACATAATATACCAAGAAAATGTCAAAATGGAAAAACGATTTAGACTAAAGGAAGCTATCATAAATAAATTAGGGGAACATAGAAAAATGCATGTGTCAAATCTATGGGTAATAGAAACATTTATGACCACACAAGAGATAAAAAGGATTATGGGAATTATAAATGATAATTTTGATTACATGACATTAAAAAGCTTTTGCACAAGCAAAACTACTATGGCCAAAATTAGAGGCAAAATAGGAAAAAGGGGAGAAATGACAGCAAACTTCCTTACTAAAGGCCTCATTTCTCAAATATATAGGGAATTGAGCCAAATTTATAAATATAAGAGCCATTCCCCAATTTATAAATGGTCAAAGGACACAAGCAGGTAGTATTCAGAGGAAGAAATCAAAACTATCAATAATCACATAAAAAAAGTCTAAGTCACTACTGATTAGAGAAATGCATATTAAAACAACTCTGAGAGACTACCTCACACCTATAAGATTGGCTAGTATAATGGAAAGGAAAATGATAAATTCTAGAGGAGATATGGAAAAGTTGGAACCCTAATGTACTGCTGGGTGGAGGTGTGAACTACTCCAACCATTCTGAAGAACAATTTGAACCAAGCCCAAAGAGCTATAAAACTGTACAAAATTTTGATGCAGCAATGCCATTTCTTTAGTCTATATCCCAAAGAGATCAAAGAAAGGGAAAAGGATATATTTCTACCAAATATTTATAGCAAATTGTTTTGTGATGGCAAAGAATTAGAAATTGAGGTGCTACTCTACAGAGAGAATTAATGAACTTTGAATTCAGATTTAAGTATATTTTTTAAATTTTTTTAATTTTTGATTTGTTTATATTTTCTTTTACTACATGGCTAACGGAAATGTGCCTTGCATGAATTCAAATGGACATTTGATAACAAATTGCTTACCTTCTCAAAGAGTAAAAGGTAGAAAGGAGGGAGAGAATTTGGAATTGAATTTTTTAAATGATTGTTAAAACCCAGTACCTATATGAACACAACTACAAAACACTTTTCACACAAATAAAATCAGATCTAGCTAATTGGAAAAGCATTAATTGCTCGTGGCTGGGTCAAGCTAATACAATAAAAATGACAATTTTACCTAAATTAAATTACATATTTAGTGCCATACCAAGCATTCTACCAAAAAATTACTTTATAGAGCTAGAAAAAAGTGACAAAATTCATGTGGAAGAACAAAAGGTGCAGAATATCAAGGCAAATGATGAAAAGAAATGCTAGGGAAGGTAGCCTAGCCATATCAGATTTTAATCTCCATTATAAAGCAGCAGTCATCAAAACTACTTGGTACTGGCTGAGGAATAAAGTAGTGGCTCAGTGGAATAGTTGGGTACAAAAGACTCAGTAGTCAACAATTATAGTAATAATACTGTTTGATAAACCCAAAGACCCCAATTTGTGAGATAAGAACTCACTATTTGACAAAAACTGATGGGAAAACTGGAATACAGTATGGCAGAAACTGGGCATAGACCATCATCTAATTCTGTACACCAAAGTCAAGTCTAAACGGGCGCATGATCTAGGTATAAAGTCTGATACTGTAAGTAATCTGGGGAAGCAAGGAATAGTTTACCTGTCATATTTATGGAGTAGGGAAGACTTTATGATCGAAGAAGAGTTAGAGAGCATTATAAAATTCAAAATGGATAATCTTGATTACATTAAATCGAAAAGTTTCTGTACAAACAAAGCCAATGTAACTGAGATTAAGAGGGAAGTGGGAAACTAGGAAAGAATTTTACAACCAGTGTCTCTGATAAAAGCCTCATTTCTAAAATATGCAGGAAATTAAGTAAAATCTATAAGAACACAAGTCATTCCCCAATTGATAAATGGGCAAAGGATGTGAACAGGCAAGTTTCAGAAGTAGAAATTAAAGATATCTGTAAGCATATGAAAAAATGCTCTAAATCACTATCGATTCAAGAAATGCAAATCAAAACAACCTTGAGGTACCACATTTCACCAGTCATATTGGCTAAGATGACAAAACAGGAAAATGACAAATGCTGGAGAGGATGTGGAAAAATTGGAACACTAATGCATTGTTGATGGAGCTGTGAACTGATACAACCATTCTGGAGGGCAATCTGGAACTATGCTCAAATGGCTATAAATAAGTGCATACCCTTTGACCAAGTAATACCACTTCTGTGGTTGTATCCCAAAGAGATCATAGAAGTAGGAGGAAGACCCATATGTACAAAAATATTTATTTCAGCTCTCTTTGTGGTTACAAAAAACTGGAAATTAAGGGGATGCCCATCAATTGGGGAATGGCTAAACAAGTTGTGCTATATGCATGTAATAGAATACTATTGTGCTATAAGAAATGGGGAGGAGATAGACTTCATAATTACCTGGAGAGGCTTATATGAATTGATGCTAAGTGAGAAGAGCAGAACCAGGAAAAATTTGTACACAATCACAGACACACTGTATGTGTGACGACCAACTTTGATAAACTGGACTCTTCTCAGCAACACACAGTTATAAGACAGCTCTACAAGTCCCAGGATGGAAGGAGATATCTACATTCAGAGAAAGATCTAGAAAGAACAAAGTTTGAATGGAGACTAAAGCAAACTACATGCTCTCTTTCTTTTCCATGTTTGGTTTTGTTTCTTCATTCCCATTGTTCCCTCCATTGGTTTCAACCCTTCTATACAACCAGAATAATGTCCAATGTGAAAGTATTTGCAGATCCTATACTTGATTGCATGGGGGGGAAGGAAAGGGAGGGGACAAAATTTGAAACTCAAGGAATTCTGGAACTGAATCTTGTAAACTAAAAGTAAATAAACAAATCAATTTTTTTTAATCTGTTAATTTTTGCATGTGATTGGGAAATATTAAATAAAATAAATAAAAAGAACTAAAATGAAAAAAATTAAAACTCTCAATACTGTCCTTAGTATGGTATGTCCATCACACCTTGCAACCCTTTCCATAGAAAAAATGAAATGTTTGGCATGACACAAGCCTTGTGAAGCCTTGCTAACTTTTAATGATCATTGCTCCCCTCTCTCAATGCATATAAACCTTCACTTTAATCATGTAATAGATAATTTTGCCAGGAACAGATGTCAGGATCCCTGGTCTTTGGTTGGAAATATCTACTTATTTCCCATTTTGGAAGATCATATTATTTCCAGTTATATGCTATATATGCCGTTCTCCAAGACTTTTCACATCTGCCAGCTCTTGTTAGTGTCCTGGGGCCTGTAGTTATTTTAGGACTGGTGACTTTGGATTTCAGCTCCCCAGTCACCACCTTCATTCATCCTTCTGAGTCTAAATATCATTCTCCCTAAAAAGAAAGCAGGAATTAACAAGACCTCAGCAGCTCTACATCTGTCTTTTATCTATATCATCATCCCAACCAGAGTAAGTAGAAGGTTTTTATTTCCAGAAGTTTGATGAGAGGTAATGCGGTATTGCTAAAAGCGTGCTTAATTTCTTAATGAGAGGAAGTCAGAGGAATCCTGTTCAAATTTATGCTTTACTACTTACTACAGGTAGGACCATGAGTAGGTCACATCAGTTCTCTCAGATTTGGTTTCTGCTGCATAATAAGGTATTTGGAATAAATAAATCATTAAATGAAATAGCATCTATAGAGCATTTACTATGTGCCTAACACTGTGCTAAGGGCTGGACATGCAAATATAAACAAGGAAAACCATCCTTGTCTTCAGGGATCTTACATTCTCACAGGGAAAGACAACGCCTTGAAGGGAATGGTAGCCAGGGAAGAGTGTTTCAGACAGGAAATTCAGATAGATGGTGGGGTGGAGTCCTACAAAAAATAATCAACAGATCTTTTCCAGGAATGGTAGTGTTGGTCTGATTACAGTTACTGTAATAGATAATTCCCAAAGACCTTTCACATCTAAATTTCAGATCCTCTGATTCCATCTCCTTTTTCCTTTCTTCATTGTATGTAAATGCATAGATGTACAAAACTAGGTCAGAGGCAATTTTATGACTCATAATCCATCAATGAAATAACCAATTCAAATTAATTTTAAATACTGTCAATGTTCAAACTTATTTCCTAAACTACTTTTGTTGTTCAGTCCTGTCCAACTTTCTGTGACCCCGTTTGGGGTTTTCTTGGCAAAGGTATTAGAGATGTTTGCCATTTCCTTCTCCAGCTCAGTTTCCCCACCCATTTAATGGTGTTTTTCCCCAATTACATGTAAAAATAGTTTTCTACATTTGCTTTTATAAGGTTTTGAGTTCCATTTTTTTCCTCTCTTCCTCCCCTCCAACTACCCCAAGAAGACATGCAATCTGATATAGGCTATACATTTCCAATGCTAATAGACATATTTCCACATTCATCATGTTGTAGAGAAAGAATGAGAAAAAAGATAAAAATATGAGAAAGAGAAATAAAGAAAAAAAATAGTATGCTTCTATCTGCCTTCAGACTTCATAGTCCTTTTTTTTTATGTGGACAGCATTTTCCATCATGAGTCTTTTGGAATTGTCTTACATCATTGTATTGCTGAGAAAATCTAAGTCTATCAAAGCTGGTCATCACACAGTATTGTTACCATGTATAGTGCTCTGTTTCTGGTCACTTCACTCAGCAGCAGTTCGTGCAAGTCTTTCCAGGTTTTTCTGAAATCTGCCTGCTCATCATTTCTAATAGAGCAACTTGTTCAGCAACTTCCTAATCAATGGATATCTTCTCAATTTCCAATTCTTTGCCTCCACAAAAAGAGCTGGTCTAAGTATTCCTGTACATGTGGGTCCTTTCCCCATTTTATGATTTTGGGGGGGGATTTAGACTTAGTAGTGGTAAAAAAAGACCTAGTAGTGGTGTTGCTGGGTCAAAGGATATGCACAGTTTTATAGCCCTTTGTGCATCATTCCAAATTGCTCTCCAGGATGGTTGGATCAGTTCACAACTCCACCAACAATGCCTTAGTGTGGAAACAATAAATGCTACAGAAACTGTGAGAAGGCAAGTGCACTAATACAGTGCATTGTTGTTGGGAATTATGAATTGGTTTAACTGTTTTGAGAAGTCATTTTGAATGGGTCAAGAGTAGTCACTGAATTGTTACCCTTTTGACTCCATGGTCCCACTACTGGACACATACTTCAAAAAGGTCCTGTTACATAACATACTATTAATCACAAAACTCTTTGTGATAACCAAAAAAAATCAACCTAGAAATAAATGGGTTGTGATTGCTTGGGGATCAACTGAATTTATTATGCCACAGGAATATAATGGAATAATACCATACCACAAGAAATAATGGAAAGGAAGACTTCAGAGAAATACAATATGACTTTGAAGTGATTCAGAGCAAAGAAAGATAACAATATTTGCAAATATAACAAAAAATGATGTTAAAGGACCTAAACTATGATTAACTTCAATAAACAGCATCAATTCCAAAAAATTCTGTTGCTGCTAGTTAGCATTTATATTTTTTTGCTTTTTTTTTTTGGAGGGGGGAAGGCAGGGCAATTGGAGTTAAGTGACTTGCCCAAGGTCATATGGCTAGTTTTTGTGTTAAGTGTCTGAGGCCGGATTTGAACTCAGGTCCTTCTGAATCCAGGGCCAGTGCTCTATTCACTGAGCCACCTAGCTGCCCCTGTATTGAACTTTAAGGTTTACAAAATGAGCTGTTATTGTCATCCTTATTTGCAGAGGAGGAAACAGAGTCAGATTGAGGTTAAGTGACTTACCCAGGGGAGTAAGTGTCTGAGGCCAGAATTGAACTCAGCTCTTACTGACTCCAGGTCTACCACTCTACCCACCATACCAGACAGCTGCATTCTATTGTGGTTCACTGAAAATTTCTCCCTGCTTGACACGCTTTCTGGAAGCTCCTCAGTCCTTTGTATTTCTTACTATTCTATTTTTGTCAAAAGAAAAGGTTAGAAGGAGGGTTTATGATAGCCTTTTTTAACATTGAAGAAAGGGAGATCCAGAAGCACCA
>CM053594.1:52149147-52193654 GCA_028646575.1 Pseudocheirus occidentalis
ATACAAAGACAAAAATGCAGTTTCTATCATAAAAGATCTTATATACAAAGAAATATTTGTTTCCATTTTTAATCTTCTTTTCCAGTTTGATAGGTAAAACTCCAAAGTGGTTTTAGCTCTTATTAGCAGTTATTTAGAATATTTCTTCAGAGGGCTATTATCTGTATTACTTCTGCAAACTACTCTTTTCTTGCTATTTGAAATGGCTACTGGTCTAATACAAAGTACAGAGATTGGACCTGTGATTTCATTCATTAGGGAACTCCTAGATAAAGAAACTCCCTTTATCAAAGCAAACTAACACCTTCTTTGTAGCTTGGAGAATTGGCTAGAGCACTGAGAGAGTGATTGGCCCAGAGTCACACAGACAGTATATATCTGAAACAGGATTTGAACTCAGGTCTGCCTGCTTTGAAGACCAGCTATCCTTCCCAAGTCTTATACATTTCTGTCAGTTCCCTATAAATCTTGGATAATAGAGATTCCTCAGATATATTGGATGCAAGGAGTTTTGTTTCTTTCAATTGAGTATTTTCAGTCTGGAAAAGAGAAAACTTAATGGCAAATGATGATTATGTTTAAGCTATCATGAGGAAGATGGGCTCAATCTGCCCCATTTAGCCTTAGAGGACAGGGTTAGGATCTATGGATGGCTTTTTCAGGAGATGTGGGCCCCCCAGCACAGCAGGTCTTCCATCAGAAGCTAGAGAACCAGTTGGGTGTGGTATCAAGGAGATTTTTATCTAGGTACAGCTGAAAACAAATGGCTCCTAAACCATCCCAACCCCCACCAAATCTAAGAATCTGTCCTTATTTAGCAATCCAGTAGTCTTTTTAGGATGCCACCATTCCTCTCATGGTGATTTCATTAAAAAGATGCCTCAGAAAAAAAGCACATGTTTCTGAACCCCTTAGATTCCTACTCAGCCTTTTCCCATGATGGAAGGAGGAGGAAGGAGGGAGGAAGGAGATAGCATTCATTGGTGTTTCTTTGAAGCCTACTTGGAAGTTTGACTCTTATTTTTCTTTTGTTCCTAGATAAACAACAAAGAGGAAAGTCTGAAGAAGATTACCAGTATTGTGGCTACTTTCAGGGAGGCCTTTCTACTCTGGATGGGACCTTTCCACCCGGTGGTTTCACTCTGCCACCCCGACTATATCCGACCTCTTACTTCTGCATCAGGTATGGAAATTCAAGGTTACTTTGGCAACTTGTGTCCCAGGCTGTCCCTCAGGGTTTCAGGATCCCCCATAGGGCCTTCTCCAGTAATCCAGGCCCTCTCAATCATCTTATTCTCTTTTAATCCTCTATACTGCCATGTTAAACCTTCCCCTCACTCCTCTTGTACCAAATTCCCTGGGCTCTCTCTCAATGATGAGAAGCACACTCTCAATATTCTGTCTTGTCTGTCTGTGGCTCAATAAATCAGTTAAACAACTGTTTACTCAGTACCTTGGATAGGCATCTCTATTTCTCTATCTCTGGTGGGTACTCTGTTTTTCTTCAGTCTCCACTCATTTCCTTCCTATCTATTTTGCTCTGGCCATCCTGCCTTCATCTATTCCCCTAGGGTTACATTGTCCTTCTGTCTTATTTCTTCTTTTATCTTTCTTCCATCTTCTGGTTCCATCCCATATTTCCAACTTTTTCCTCACACTGAATGACCACAAAGTTCCCTAGGTATAAGTAGGCTGAGAAAAATTAGGGCAGACGAGAGAGCAAAGAGCACTCACCTTTGTTAGGGATGAGTTTGAAGCTGTTTCCAGTGTCTTTCTCCCCTGGTGTGAGAGTTGGGTGCTTGTAGCTACTTTCTGGCCATATCTAAAGGCAGCAGGAGAGTTTGTTATATGGATTTAAGGCACCTGACTTTGAAGGAATATGTTAGATGCTACATTGACCCCAAAGATTCTTTTTCACCAAGGTGTTTTCTGTGATGGAACAGAGAAACTTAATGGTGCATGGAAGGAGAGAGATCCCTGTTCTTGGGAGTCACAGTGGTGTTGGTGAAGGGGAAGTAACAGAAAAAGTTTCTGCAGGGCAGGAAAGAGTGGGAGATGGAATGATTATTGGGGAGTGGGGTTGCTTATGGGCAGAAAGACCTGTAAACAAGGCCAGAACTTGAGGTCTTACCTTCAGAGAGAGGCCTGAGAATGTGCAGTGTGTATCAGATCCCCTGTTGCAGAGATGTGGGACTCAATCTTCCTTAGCTTCTCCCTGTGTAAGAGCACTGGACTTAAAGTCATAAGACCAAGATTGGAGTTTTAGGACTGCCATTTACCGGCTTTATGACACTGGACAAGTCATGTTACCTTCTCCAGTTCTCAGTTTCCCTTTTGGTAAAACAAAGAAACTGGACTAGAGAACCCATAAGGCCTTCAAACTCTGACACTCTGTGACTCTCTGGTGTTTTTATTTGGGGCTGCTAGGAGATAGCAAGTAGTCAAAAAGTATTTTTTCAGAGTTTACAGTGTTCCAGGTGCTCTGCTGGGTGCTGAAGATACAAAGAGAGGCAATCACAGTCACTGCCCTCAAGGTGCATATACTCTAAGGCAGGAAACAGCATGAAAATCCCTACATAGAAAAAGTAAATGGAAGTCTCAGAGGAAAAGAACCTGCAGGGCCTGCTGTAGATGGTAGGACCTTAGCTCAAATTTGGAGGCATTCAGGGAATCTAAGAGGTGATTAAAGAAACTAACCTGTGATCTCAGTTCACACAACATACGAGGTAGATCCTATTATTACTCCCATTTTATAGATGAGGAAACTGAGACAGACACATTATAAGAGACTTGCCTAGGGTAACATGACTGACTGAGATAAGATCTAAACTGAGGTCTTCCTGAATCCAACTCCAGAACTCTATCCATCCAGCATGGGGAAGGAGAGCATTCCAGGCAACAGGAACACCCAGCACAAAGGCACTGAGATGGGCAGAGAGATGGTCCTAGAGAATAGGAGACCCAACTACAGAAGGTGGGATTCACCAGATGGATAATTAGCCTGTAAATTCAATTAGACTCAATATCCATTTTTAAGACTTCTACTATATGCAAAGTATTTTACTAGACATGGGAGGCAAATGTTATAATTGTTTCTTGCAGTTTATTTGTAGTTTCCTCTTAAATGGGTTTTTTTCATAATTTATTTATTTATTTTTAGTTTTCAACATTGATTTCCACAAGATTTTGAGTTCAAAATTTTCTCCCCATATCTCCCCTACCCCCACCGCAAGATGGCAAGCATACAGATTTCCCCTTCTCCCAATCTGCCTTCTCTTATATCCCCCAATTCCTTCCTTACCCCCACCCTCTCACTTTCTTGTAGGGCAAAATAGATTTCTATACCCCATTGCCTGTATATCTTATTTCCTGGTGGCATTTTACCACAATTTTTTAACATTTGTTTTTAAAACTGAGTTAGAAGTTCTCTCCCTTCTTCCTTCCTCACCCACCCCCATTGAGAAGAAAAGCAATTCAATATAGGTTATACATATGTAGTTATGCAAAACATTTCCAAAGTAGTCTGTTGTGAAAGACTAACTATATTTCCCTCCATCATATCTCATCCCCCATTTATTCTATTTTCTCCTTTGACACTGTTCCTTTTCAAAAGCGTTTGCTTCTGACTCACCTGTCCCCCAATTTGCCCTCCCTTCTATTATTCCCCCTCATATTCCCTTCCCCCCTACTTTCCTGTAGGGTGAGATACTTAATTGAGTGTGTATGTTATTCCCTCCTTAAGCCAAATCCAGTGAGAGTAAGGTTGACTTTCTTAAGTCAACTTTCTTAAGTAAGGTAACTAAGGTTACCCTTTCACCTCCTTGCTCTCCCTCTCCATTGTAATATCTTTTTCTTGACTCTTTTATGTAAGATAATTTAACTTATTCTATATCTCCCTTTTTCCTTCTCCAATATATTCCTCTCTCACCCCTTAATTTTATTTTTTTAGATATCATTCTTTCATGTTCAAGTGACCCTGTGCCCTCTATCTATGCACACACACACACAGACACACATATGTGTATACACACACACACACACACACACACAGAGGCATCCACCTATATATACATATATATGCATATATGTGTGTGTCTGTGTGTATATATGTGTGTGTGTGTATGTATATATGTATATATGTATATATATTCCCTTCAACTCTCCTAATACTGAAAAAAGCCTCATGAGTTACAAATATATTTCCATGTAGGAATGTAAATACTTCAACTTTAATAAATTCCTTATGATTTCTCTTTCTTGTTTACCTTTTCATGCTTCTTTTGCTTCTTGAGTTTGAAAGTCAAATTTTTTGTTCTGCTCTTGTCTTTTCATCAATAATACTTCAAAGTCCTTTATTTCATTGAATATCCATATTTTCCCCTGAAGTACTATACTCAGTTTTGCTGGGTAGGCAGTTCTTGGTTTTAATCCTAGCTCCTTTGACCTCTGGAATATCATATTACAAGACCTTCAGTCCCTTAATATAGAAGCTGCTAAATCTTGTGTTATCTTGATTGTGTTTCCACAATACTCAAATTGTTTCTTCCTGAATGCTTATAATATTTTCTCCTTGACCTGGAAACTCTGAAACTTGACTAAAACATTCCTAGGAGTTTTCTTTTGGGGAACTTTTTAAAGAGGCAATTGGTGAATTCTTTCCATTTTATTTTGCCCTTTGGTTCTAGAATATCAGAGCAGTTTTCTTTGATAATTTCTTGAAAGATGATATCTATATTCTTTTTGGCATGGCTTTCAGGAAGTACAATAATTTTTAAATTATCTCTCCTTTATCTATTTTCCAGGTCAGTGGTTTTCCCAGTGAAATACTTCACATTGTCTTTTTTTTTAGCTTCCATTTGCTCCAATCTAATTTTGAACTTCCTTTTCCATCTGGTCAATTCTGCTTTTTGAGGCATTTCCCTCACTGACTTTTTGGACCACTTTTGTCATTTGAATTAGCCTATTTTCAAGGTGTTATTTTCTTATTTCCTTTTTTTCTTTTTATTTTTAAGGTGTTATTTTCTTCCATATTTTTTAGCAAGCTGTTGACTCATGATTTTGTTGCATCACTCTCATGTCCTTTCCCAATTTTTCCTCTACTTCTCCTACTTGATTTTCAAAATCCTTCTTGAGCTCTTCTATGGCCTGTTACTAGTTCATATTTTTCTTGGAGATTTTTTTTCCACCTTTTTTGTAGGGGAGGAAGGCCGGATTTGAACTCAGGTGCTCCTGATTGCAGGGCCAGTGTTCTATTCGCTGTGCCACCTAGCCACCCCTCTTGGAGGTTTTTTTTTTAATTTATTGACTTGTTTATTTACTTTTGGTTTACAAGATTCAGTTACAGAATCACTTGAGTTTCAGATTTTCTCCCCTCCCTTTTCCTCCTCCCCATGGTGGCATACAATCATGTGTGGGATCTGCAAACACTTTCACATTGTACAATAGCCTGGTTGTATAGAAGCGTTGTAAGTAATAGAGTGAATAATGGGGGGGGGGAGGGGAAGAAAAGAAACAAAACCAAACATGGAAAAAACAATAGCATGTGTTGCCTCAGTCTCCATTTAAACTCTGGTCTTTCTAGAGCTCTCTCTGAGTGTAGGTATCTCCTTCCCTTCTGTGACTTGTAGAGTTGTCTTTCATCTGTGCGTTGCTGAGAAGAGTCCAGTTTACCAAGGTCGGTCATGACACATATGATGTATCTGTGACTGTGTACAAATTTTTCCTGCTTCTGCTGTTCTCACTTAGCATCAATTCATATAAGCCTTTCCAGGTAATTACAAAGTCCATCTCTTTCCCATTTCTTATAGCACAATAGTATTCTGGTTGTCTCCCAAGGAGATCATAGAAGTGGGAAAAGGACCCATATGTACAAAAATATTTATTGCAGCTTTCTTTGTGGGGGCAAAACGTGGAAACTAAGGGGATGCCCATCAATTGGGGAATGGCTGAACAAGTTATGGTATATGAATGTAATGGAATACTCTTGGAGGTTTTTGATGCAGGAGTTTTGACTTTGTTCTTTTCTTCTCATTCTATGCTTTTTATCTTCTTTGTTGCCAAAGAATGATTCTATAGTCTTATTTCTCTTCCTCTGTTTGCTCATCTTACCAGTCAATTAGTTCTTTGATCTCTTTGCCACAGTAGACTTCTGCTTCCAGAGTGGAGAGTGCTCTGTCCCAAATTTCTGGGGTTTTGCACAGCTGTTGTCAGAGCTTTGTGTGAGCACCTGCCTCAGAACTGTGAAGAGGACTGCCTCTCCACAGTCTCAACAAGCTCTGTGACACTAGCACTCCTCACCCCCAGACTGCCACCCCAGACTGTGACCCAGATCCAAACAGGGCAATGCAAGAGAATCCTGCCTAAGTACCACAAGGAGATTCCTGCAATTGCCCTCTGGTCAGTCACTGGGTCCCACCACTCTCTGTGGGTCCGGAACCCCAGAAGCAGCCACTGCCACCATTACTGCTGCAGGGCAAGGGCCTGACCTCACTCTTCTCTCAGATCCAACAGGGTTTTCTCACTGACATTTTACTTTCTTTTTGGCATTTATGGGTTGAGAAGTCTAGAAACCACCACTTATCTAGCCCATGCCTAAGGGGTATGGTGTGCTCCCTGGAGGGCATCTGAGCCGTGCCCAGGTTTGGGGTAGCCCATGTCCAAGAATATCTGAGCCACATTTACGGTAGATGGGTTTACAGTGAAATGTGGTTAGTTTCTGAGCTCTAGGGTTTGGGGGCAATGTGTCAGGGTTTGCATTTTCTCAATATGTGTATGGTTGGAATCTGAGTCATTTTCTCTAACAGGATTTGACCAATGTCTGGAAGATCCCTAAAGATATGTCTGGACCATGTTTGGATTATGCCTAAGGAATATGTAGCCATATCTGAACTATTTCATGATGACCCACACTTGGGCCATAGCCGAGGGTCATCTGGTCTAAAGTGCTTTGGGTCATTTCCAGGGTCTTCTATGGCATAAATCCATCCAGCCTATTAGTGTATATCTAGGTCTTCTGCTACTTTAATTTTCCTGCTCCTGTTCTACTTCTAGGCTCACCCATTCCTCCACGCTGTCCTCTTGTTCTCTTTGTCCCATCTGTGGCTGGTTTGGAGGGTGATTGTTTGGTACTGGGTAGTGACAAAGAAAAGAAACTGCACCCCCAGACCTTTCAGCATGAAACCCTGGGACTCCAGGTCAAGGTTATGTTACCCTCTCTTAGCCTCTCTTGGGGTGATATATCTTATGTTAAATTCCTTATCCTACTTCCTCACTACATGCAAATATATGTATAGATAAAGCTAATTATGCATATATATGTATATGTACTTAGAGACACACACATTTGTATGTACATGTGCGTGTATATTCACTGCCTTTGAAGGATTTATCTCTCTCAACAGCTTATATTGCTCCCAAGGATGATCTTATCTATGGATTCTTGAAGCCCTGGCTGGGTAAGTATTGAGTATGGTCAGAAATAACACCAGGAAGCAGGGATAAGACCTATGGAAAACAGACCTAAGTGCCCTTGACATACTGTAATGGAAATGGAAATTTCAAGATCTTTCCTGACCCTTAATAGGCCTAAGGGAATTTGAAGGCCTTCCCTGCCTGTAATAGGTCAAATGTAATCACATGGAACCCATGGTGAAAGGAGTTTACTGAAAGGGTAAAACAGGAAGGGTGGAGCAGAAAGGAGCAGAGAAAAGCACAAGTGATACAAGTGGGAGCAAGCAGCATGGAGGCAGAGCAGCTAGCACAAGTGATACAGGAACATTTTTGCATAAGGGAACCTGTTTTGTTTTGAAGACCTGACTGAAGGAAGGTTTGAGGATGTCAATACTTGCTGCATTGGTTATAGGTACCAAATTCTTGGTCACTATGATTTGGCTTTGGCTTTCTGGTATTTGGATTAGGCTTTCTGGTGTTTGAATAAATGTTTTGGTTCTGTCTTCCATGTGGAGAGTCTATTACATTTTGTGATTCAAACCATTCCAGCTTATTCATAGAGACCTTGGGTGCTGTGAATATCACATTGATGTTATACCTACAGGGCTGGGAATCTTGGGAGTAAAGTGTTTATGGGAAGGTGATATGAAGACCTGGTGGGCTGGTGTCTGGGAAACTAAGTCTTGAGGATCAAGCATTATGTGTGAGGGACTCAATGTTAAGTAAATGACTGAGATAAGGGGCAGGTAGATGCTATTAGGCTCAGAGCTCTATGAAGAAGTCTAAGCTACGGCTCTGCGTGGGCCAGGAACTGAGAGGCTAGAGATAGACTTCTTCTACCTCCTTTTCCCCTCTCTCAGGAGATGGGCTGCTCGTGAGCAAAGGAGACAAATGGAACAGGCACCGGCGCCTCCTGACCCCAGCATTCCACTTTGACATCCTCAAGCCCTATGTGAAGATATTTAACCAGAGTGCAGACATCATGCATGTGAGCCTGGAGGGGTCTCAAGTGGGTATGGGAAGGAACATCAACCACAGGTAGAGCCTCCATTCAATGCCTACCCTCCTAGACCAATGTGAGTTACATCAGGTGGGATCGTGGACAGAGAAGAGCTGTAACTAAGACAAGATGATAAGGACTTTGCCCAAGGGCAATGTACTTGGAAAATTCTAAATATAGGAACTGCAGTGATTTAGTCCTCTAGAAACAACAAAGTCTTAGTTAGCAAGTCCAGTCATCAAGAATAATTATTTAAAAATTAAAAAAGAAAAAAGAAAACTACCAGCTGGCAGCAGGGGTGAGCTCTTTCCCTGCTTCACAGTTACCCAAATCTCCATCACTCTGAACAATGACCTCCCAACTCGAGTTATGTGGTCTCTGTTTCCTTTCCTACTGAGGGTTGTTACTGCCATATGCCAGAGGCATGGCTGAAAACAGCTGCCCAAGCACAAAATGTCTAATTATGGCTGTGGAGCATCACACCATCCACCCTCTCTTGCCAAATATAGCCTGGCTTTAGGAGGGAGCAGAGCCCATAGGCAACATGTTCCATGAACATCTTCCAGCACCTTTCATGGTAGAGATCACTTTCCAATCCCAAAACACCATTAAGGACATATAGTAAATCAGGGGCAGAGCAAGAACAAGACCTCAGCTGCTAACTTCTAGTTCTAACTCTCTTCATCCCCACGACACATTCTCAGGGTGGACTAAAGCCCCATTCTATTCTCTATGGCAAAGGCTTCTCTCTTGATCTCTCTGTGTGTCTGGAGAGACTGGGGTCATCAGGTCAGATCCTGGGAGGGGGCCAATCCCATACTTTCTCTCTTTCTTTGGCAGGCAAAATGGAGGCGACTATGTACTGAGGGTAGCACCTACCTGGACATGTTTGAGCACGTCAGCCTCATGACGCTGGACAGCCTGCAGAAATGTATCTTCAGTCATGATAGCAACTGTCAAGAGTGAGTGCTCTTCTTGGTTGTGAGGTCTCAGGAACTGAAGATGATATAGCCCCATGTGAACAGGGGAAGGAAGAACTCCAGGAAGGGAATGCCAGTACCAAGCACAAGATCTCCAACAGTCAGGAAGGAGGGGCAGCTCAGGGCTGGTCCTGTAACTGCAGTTCCCATAGATGATTGGCTGTCCATGATTTTATTGCCCCAATTCCTGCCCTACTTCCCCAGACCCATCTTTTTAACGGAAGGACCCAGAGAAATTTTCAATATTGACTATTTGCAAGTCAGGCAATTCCAATACAGGCTGAGCACAGAATAAGAACTTAACTGTGGGACTGCTATGCATTATTTATTGAAGTGACAAGCCTTGAGCTCATGATTAGGGGTCATTTCTTTTTGTTTCCCTTTCATTAACTTTTCTGCGTTCTGAGTCTCCAGTTTTCATTGCCTTTCAGTACCAACTGACATTTTTCCTTTCAAGTCTCTTCCTGGTTGTTTTCTTTGAGTTCTACTTACCCTATCCAGGATTATCTTGTTGGTGGGGCAGGTTACTAGGTAACTCAAGAGAAAAGACAGAGGAGTGAGGTTGGGCTGTTGACTGTGGAGAGCAATGCAAGGAAATCCAAAGAGAAAGACAGTTGGCACCATGTGATCTGATGTGAAGAAACAGAGTGATGTGTAAGCAGACAGGCAGGGAGGACTCATCATCAGGGTTTGTGCAGTGACCACAAATTTAACCAAGAAGACATTCAGCATCACGTAAAGGGAACTCAGTAACAGATATTTTACTTTTGTCCAAAAAATGTTTAAAGTACAAAAATTTACAATCATTTTTCTTATTTAAGAGTCTTCTTAGAATTTTTGCTACATAATTACCTGGTCATAGTAAAACTCAATAAAAAATATATAATATATTCATATACATATATGTGTACATATATACATATATTCATACACACACATATATATACACACACTAGCCAATTAGGTGGCACAGTAGATAGAATGCTAAGAGCCTGGAGTCAGAAAGATTCATGATTCTGAGTTCAAATATGGCCGCAGACACTTACTAGCTGAGTGACCCTGGGTAAATCACTTAATCCTGTTTGCCTCAGTTTTCTCATCTATAAAATTAGCTAGAGAAGCAAATGGCAAGCCACTCCAGTGTCTTTGTCAAGAAAACTTCAAATTGGGTCATGAAGAGTCAGACACCACTGAAATGACTGAACAACAATTACATGTGTGTATGTGTGTATGTACATGTGTATAGCAAGATAAGATGTTTTCTAGCAATATCACATATAGAATAAAAACACAGTCTCTTCTCTGTTTGGATCACAGAGAAGATCTATGATCTGTCCTGCTAAGATGGAAAGAATACTGTCTTCTAAAATGGAATCTGACTGTCTCACCCTGTTAATGATGGACATATATGCACATATATAATAATGGGTGTATCTTTATTCCATCTAATAAAGTCTCACACTATTAATTTCTTCTTTAGGTCTGCATACCCAAGGCTAATGGTTAATTTAGACAACACTTTGTCGTTGACTGGATCCCAACCTCCAAATCCCCAACGTCTTTTGTTCACTCATTTCAGTCATGTCCACCTCTTTGTGATGTCATTTCCTTCCCCAGTTCATTTTACAGATGAGGAACTGAGGCAAAGAGGGTTTGGATTCAGTCTTCTCCCATGCCAAAAAAGGGATGAGTAATAATACCTGTGCTGTCTACCTCAGAGGGTTATTATGAGTTTATAAATCTTATCCTATAGAAATTTTACTATTACTCTATATTACTGTTCCGTCATCTTTCAGTTATGTCAGACTCTGACCCCATTTGGGTTTTCTTGGTAAAGATACTGGAATGGTCTTACCCAGCTCATTTGATAGAAGAGAAACTGAGGCAAGTAGGATTAAGTGACTCACACAGGATCACACAGCTAGTACATGTCTGGGGCCAAATTGACAACAATCTGTTAAAAAGAATTATTTTGGAAAATAACTCTAAAAACCTTGTCATGTTTTTGCATCAATCTCCACATCATACTTCTCGCTTCTGAATATATATAATTGTATATGTAATGTAATTATACATGTGAGTATATGTTGTTCAGTCCTGCCCAACTCTTCGTGACCCCATTTGGGGTTTTCTTGGGGAAGATAAAGGAGAGGTCTGCCACTTCCTTCATCATTTCATTTTATAAATGAGGTAAATAGGGTTAAGTGACTTGCCCAAGATCACACAGCTAATAAGTATCTGAGCCTGAACTTGAACTTAGGTCTTCCTCACTCCAGACCCAGCATTCTATCCATTGTACCACCTAGCTGCCCAATATAATTATATATGTGTGTATACATATATATGTATGTATATGTATATATTTATATTCATATATTTATATATATAATGTGATTGTTTATAAATAATATATATATATATAATTCCAAATGTCACTTTTAAAACTCCCCTGCTTGTCAATGATTCTTTCTGAACTTCCTTCTGTTTTCTTCTGTGCACTTTGAAATATTTCAAAGAATCTCTTCTTTTTTTTGCATCACTAATGATGAGCTCCAGCTTTCCCCCAAACCCTTCCCCAATTTATAATCAAAAGAAAAAACCCTCATAACATATCAGCAGTCAAGCAAAATTTTATATATATAGCTTTGACTAATGGATTTTAAATGGCATTGTGCCATCAGGTAATAATTTCATTCAAATGAGGGTTGCGTTGGGAGAGGACACATGGGAGTATTTTGTTTAATAGGCCTTAAATCTATCACCTCTCAGGAAATAAGTGAGTAATGTATATCATCATATATGACAACGTGGGTCTTCTGGAACCACAGTTACTCATCATTTTGGTCAGAATTATTAAGGCTTTCAAAGTTGTTTTTTTTATTACATTTAACTTTAAGGTCCCTACTCTTTCCCTCCCACCTACCACTCACCAACACCAATTGAGGAAGGAAGAAAAAAACACTACAAACATTTGTATTAATCAAGTAAAATAAATTCCCAAATCGACCATGTGCCCTCAGAGATGTCTCAGTCTATACTCTAAATTTATCATCTCTCTAACAAGAGATTGGTGAACTATTACATCTTGAGTTCTCTGAAATTATGGTCAATCATTATGTCAGAGTTCCTAAATCTTTCTAAGTTGTTTACCTTTACAACGTTGCTGTTATTTTATAAATAATTCTTCTCGTTCTGCTCATTTTACTCTGCATCATTTCATACAAGTCTTCTCAGATTTTCCCCTTCATCATCTCTTATGGCACAATAGTATTCCTTCACTTTCATGTGCTGTAATGTGCTATAACATGCTCAGTCATTTTTCCCCATTAATGGGCAGCCTCTCAGCTTCCAAAATTATTTTTCTTTACAATGGTGTCCTTATAAAAATTCATCTCACTTCACTCTGTGTCAGTTCAAATTCCCAGGATTCTCTTTGTCATTTCTTACAGAGCAGTAATATTCTATTTTACTTGTGTATCACCATTTTTCATCTATTCCCCAATTGATGCCCCTCTCCTTTAGATTCTAGTCCTTTTCTTTGACTTTCTCCTTTTCTAATAAGATTCTAGACCAGTGGTTCTCAACCTGTGGTTCACAACCCCTTTGGGAGTCAAACGACCCTTTCACAGGGGTCACAGGGGTTGCCTGAGACCATCAGAAAATACATATTTCCAATGATCTTAAGAACCGAGATACTGCTCCTCTATCTGTCTCCAGGTGGGTCCTCCCACATGCAGATACTCCCACATATGTGTATTAAAGAGTCACAGCATTAGGAAGGTTGAGAACCACTGCTCTAGACTTACTCTCCTAAGCCACACTCATACTTATAGAGATAGAACGGCTACATCTTTCCATCAGAATGCTATGGTACCACTTACAGTCAATGGAGTGGTTTTCTCTTCTGCTATAGGCTAAAGCCTCTGTTCTGATGTATTTTTCCCTCCCATCCCCACAATTAACACCAATTATTAGTGCCCAGCTCTGTTTAACCAATTAGCATCTATTAGATATTTTCAAAATTATATTTACTTTAAAGACAAAGGACAAACAGAAGTTATTTCCCTCAACATCTAGGGACTTACTTGTCCTCATTGCACCTCAATCTCTGGGAACAGTGAACTCAAACAACTCAGTTTTTATTTATTTACTTACTATTAGTTTACAACATTCAGTTCCACAAGTTTTTGAATACCAAGTTTTCTCTCCCCCCTCCCATGACAGCATGCAATCCAATATATGTTCTACAAATACCTTCACATTAAATATTAGTCAAGTTGTAAGGAAGAATATAACCAATGTAATGAGCAATGAGAAAGAAGAAACAAAACAAAACAAAAAAGAGAGATAGCAAGTAGTTTTCTTCCATCTGCATTAAGACTACATAATTCTTTCTTTGAATGTGAACAGCCCTTTCCATCATGAGTCCTTTGAAGAAAACAACTCAATTTTTACAAAGCATTTGCCCATCAAATTTATCTCTGAATTCCTTGTAGCTAACGGATGAATCATTCTCTCTACCTCTTGGCTGACTTTGATCTAAACTGATCAAGTCAATTGGGTCTTTGGACCCAATGGCTTTCAGAAAAATCTCCTAGACTTCAGATGACTTAAGTCATAGGATTAGCTCTGGCTTCTGGATCTCTGCCAACTCACCATTCTGACCTTTCAAAGCTCTCTAGTCATATTCAATCTACGAGCAGGAAAGAACCAAGACAGAAGTAATAGCAGGACCATGTACTCATGTACTAAATGGTAACTCTGGGTTAGAGAGAGCCTGAGGTTCCCCTATTCTCACTCAGGGACTCACAACAGCTTGTCCTCCTTCTTGATCATCAGTCAGTCTAGAAAGTCAGAGCCAAGAGACTCTAGTTGGCTGTTTATTACCTCATGAATACATCTCAGTTCTGACTCCACGGCTGATCACAAATGTTCCTCTTCACCATAGGGTGAGTGAACTAGAACCAATTATAGAATGCCTACACATCCTCCAAATGAAGTAGGGAATGCATCCATGTCATATATGCAAGCATACCACACACGTTCATATGGACTGGTTTCAGTGGCCAGTCCTCCATTGCACTTTTAATCCTCCCTTCATGATTAGGAAGTTTATTTTGTTTGTGACTACTCCCTCTCCAGTATTATCTCCACTTTTAACTTCCCCTTCTTCCTATCCCACCTTTTACTGTTGAGTTTGAAAAATGTCTACACCAAATTCTTTGAGTGTGTCTGTATGTGTGTTCAACATTCTTATGTCTGTTTCAGGTAAGAGTGAAGTTGATCTAATCAATAATCAGTCAATCAATGAACATTTACTAAGCACCTACTATATGCCAAGCACTATGCTAAATGATACCTACTCCCTCTACACCTTTCTATATATGTGTGTATACTCTACCTTGTGCACCTCAATTATGAGAAATAACAAGTTCCATGGTCTTCTTTCTCCTTTCTATGCCAATAGATTCCTTCTCTCTTCCCTTCTCTTTTCCCTTTTCCAAGCCTCAGAATAGAACCAATACACTTCTAGGTCCTCTGTTTTATTAATTTAACTTCCATAATATCATTTGAAGATGTTGGGATTTTAAAGGGACAGTTGTTTCTTGTTCTCTCCATCTAGGTTATATTTTGGAGTATCTTTAAACCTAGAAAAAAAATTTTGTCGTGCCTAGAGTCTCCTTTGAGTTACTCATCTCTCTAACTTTAGTTCTTGAACTGGGGCTCTGTGACCTCTGCTGTGCTTTTGGGTAGGCTGATAAAACTCACCCTGATTCCCTGGATTCCTCTACCTCCTTGTACTTCCCAGGGTTAGGGCTCCCTAAATCTCTGAAGTTCAAGGTATTGAATCTTCAAAACCCTTCATGACGTTACAAGACACAGTTTTAGGAACCTCAGAGACCCTTATCTGGTTGCCTAATATGTCCTAGTCTGAGTACTGCTGCGCCATCTTGGTCACTGCTATTCCTAATGGCTTCTAAGGTCCCTACTGTGTTTTTCCAACTCCCATGAGAACTTCTCATGAAAACCTTGTGCTTTCACTTTCCAGACATGGATACAGACACCTAAGGACCTTCTCTCTGGTTGGGTTGGAAGGTTGTTGGCTTCTTTGTTTCTGATGATCCTGGCCTTTCTGGCAACCCAATTTCTTGTGCTCATGAGATTCTCTCTGAATTTGGGGGGGAAAATCTTGGGTAGAATAAAGCACTTCCTATAGTTTTTCCTCGAATATCTTGATCATTATCCAGTTGTGTATGAATTTCAGGTGTTTGCTGCAGTATGTGGGAGTGGGTATACTGCCTCTGTTTAGACCAAAAATCTTTACCTATTTTCTTAGGCATGCCTAAGAAGTCACAAGACTGAGTCATGAGAGGTCACAGCCCATTGTAATAATAGTGTAGGCCAATAGCTGTGTCTTTTGACACAGAGGTACATCATTTCCCTAGTTTATATCTCTATCCACACTATTTCTCTATCCAGAGCAGTGTTCAGTTCTGGGCATCACATTTTAGGAAAAAATGCTTACAAAATGTATTATGTTCAGAGAAGGGAAACGAGAATGATGAAGAGACTTCAAACAATTCTGTAAAAACATCAAATGAAGAAGCAGAGAGAAGGATAAATGGTAGGCATCTTCAAGTAATAGAAGGACCAACAAAGGAAGTTCTCTACAGCTTCTCTAAGGTTTCAGGCACAGCCCTGTAGATTAGACTGTTTTGTTAGAGGGATTAAACTTACTTGGGGTATAAAAAGGCATAACCATAAGTAATGAGTGGAAATTGCAGAAGGCAGATTTGGATTTGATATTAAAAGAAAAAAATTTCCAAACAGTAAAGCATAAAAAAGTAGAATCCATGAATTCAGAAACTGGCAAATTCCCCCTCACTTAAGAACCTCAAGAAAAGACTAAATGACCACTTCTTGGGGAACCTTACAGCATTGATTCCTGTCCAGTTAGGGGTTGTTCGAAAAAGCCTCAGTGGTCCCCTCCAATTCTGAGATTCTATCATTATGTTAACATTTTGGAGGAAGAATGGACAGGATTGTAGAGACCAAGAGTGGTTTTGAGACCAGAGGAAAGTAGTGACAGTGATTAGGACAGGTAAGCTGGCAATGGAATGAGTTTGGAGGGACAACAAGGAGAACAGTCTAAGCTGTGAGCATTCTGTTCCTTCCTGGCCCAGACAGAGCCTGACCCTGACCCTTCTACTTTGCACAGGAAGCCAAGTACCTACATCTCCACCATCCTGGAGTTGAGTGTCTTTGCACTGAAACGTTTCAATCAGTTTCTTCTATACTGGGATAGACTGTACTTCCTCACCAGAGAGGGGAGACGCTTCTCCCAGGCCTGCCACCTGGTACATGACTTCACAGATGCTGTTGTCCAGGCCCGAAAACAAGTCCTTGATGAGCAGGGTTCTGAAGTCTTTCTCAAGAACAAGGGTAAAGGCAAGACCATGGACTTCATAGATGTGCTGCTGCTGGCCAAGGTGAGTGTGTGGGTAGGTGAGTGGGGAGCATGAAGTCTGGCAGGCTTGGGGAAGGGAGGGGAGGTGCATACAAAAGGCTTCTCTATGAAGAAAAAGTCATGGCCCTGTAGTATTAGATTGGAGACCAATGTAGAGGGGTGGGTTACTTGGGTCCTCAATAAAACCATAATTGACATTTGTTATATTCTTCAAAAGCTTTTTTGTCTCCTCAGAGGCCCTATCGTTTACAGAATCACAAGGAAAAGTGCTTGTGTTCTTTCTATTGATGTAGACCAGCTCTCCAAGCTGGTTACTGGGATTACAAAAGAATTTGCAAAAATAGCTAAGAAAAACAGCTAACATTTATCCACCACTTTCTAAGTAACAGTATATCTACTATATACCATTGTGCTAAGTGCTTTACAACGATTATGGCATTTGATCGGCTCAACAATCCTAGGAGGTAGGTGCCATTATTATCCCAAGTTTACCTATGAGGAAACTGAGGCAAAAATGCCCAGAATCACAAAGCTATTAAGTGTCTGAAAATGGATTTGAACTCCGGTCTTCCTGATCCCAGGCCCAGGCTCTGTCTACTGTGCAACCCAGCTACCCCTGACACAACTAGCAGTATCTTTATGACTCTTTCTAGGTCAAGAGTATCTTTGGGGTTCTAAAATATCTAAGTATATTTTGCACCTGGTTGTACTTGCATGAAAGAAATTATTCCCAGGTTCTATATGTTTCTAGGAGTATCCTTATTTAAAGTTCTCATGAATAATAATTTCTTTGCTGTTTTTTTTAAATGCACAGCACTTTAAACAAAGCACTTTCACATGGGATAATGGGTTTAGATACAGAGCTGGAAAGGATTCTCAACATCTTCTTTCCCAGTCTTCTAATTCTGAAGATGAGGAAGCTGTAGCCTGACCTGGGGGATAATCTGCCCAAAGGCTGACAAATGGTAAAAACCAGACCTGAAGTTTGGGCCCAGATCCCAAATGCGAAAGCCAGCTCTCTACTAAGTTCCAGATAGTTTAGACGTCTTTCTGTGGTTGGTTCTACATGTTCTCATCCCCTGGCTCTCTGTGTATTTTAAAACATTGCTGTGGTTAAGTCCATCAGCACACCATCTAGGATTCTGAATATTTCTAGAACTAGACTAGGTCAGGTCATATTGTGGTGATCTTGTGTGTTCTAACTGTATCTAGGAATGTGTCTGCAACTGATTCTGCGTCTGTTAGAGAGTCTCTCAGCTTCTACTTGTATCCAGGAGTATCTGTGGGTAATTACAGGTGTATGAAAGAAGTCTAGTTCTGCTGGGGAAACTAAAGGTTCTGGTTTACAAGTATGAGACACAGTATTGAGAAAGACTGTACAGAGTTTGATGAAGTGGTGAGGGTAAGGGAGACAAAGAAGTAAAAGGAGATTCCACAGGAGTCCTTAACCTTTTTGGGTTGTGGATCACTTTAGTAGTATGGCAGAGCCTATGGAGGCATGGGAAACAGCTAGGTAGCACAGTGGATAGAAGGCTGGGCCTGGAATAAGGAAGATCTGAGTTCAAATCCAACATCAGGCAGTAGCCTACTTAACCTCTGTCAAATCACTTAACCTCTGCTAATTCTGGAGAAGGAAATGGCAAACCATTCCAGTATTTTTACCAAAAACATCCCAAGAATAGTACTGGAATACTTTGGTCTACAGGGTCACAAAGAGTGAGAAATGACTGAACAACAAAAGTCTATGAACTACTTCTAAGAATGACTTTTTTAAATGCATAAAATAAAATACATGGGATTACAAGGGAAACCAATTATATTGAAATAGAGTTCAATTATTTTTCTGAAAACTAATTCACACACCCCAGCTTAAGGACCCCGGCTATAGGAGCATCCCAAGGCTGGGTCTACATCTTTGAAAGTAGATGAGATTCGTATCTCAGTAAAGTCTCTTTTCAAAGCCAGGATTCTAGGGTTCTAAGAGCTTCACAAACCTTAGGGAAGTCTGGTTCTAGGTGCACCTGGGTACTGTCTGAGAGTTCTACAAGCTTCAGGGGACCTCCAAGACACAATAACTTCCAAGTTTTTTAACAGCTACATGAGTCCAGAGGATGACTTTAGGTGTATCCTGTGTTTCTGGGGTTGGTGACAAGTTCACAGAGGTCAATTAAATATATTCTAGGGAAATTAGGTGACTCTAGGTATTCTTGAACTGTCAAATAGAGAGATGCTGCTTGGGTGTCCTGAGCAGAGTTATGCATGGGAAGACAAAAAGCCAAAAACCCAGAAATGTGGGCCTGTTTCAGGATGAAAATGGGAAGTCTCTGTCAGATGAGGACATCCGAGCAGAAGCTGACACCTTCATGTTTGAAGGTAAGGGGGCAAATGGAGAAGGAGGTACAAAGGCTTAGAGTTCCTGTGGTTGGAATGAGATTTCCTGTTGGGGTCCTAATTAGCCCTGAAGTCAGACCCTCTGACCTCTTCTTCGACCAGTATTGGCCTAGATACATGGGTATGTTTCCTCTTCCCCCACAGGCTAGTAATGGGTGTTTCTGTTGTGTTAAGGAGGTTCAGGATTCATGTGAATGGAACATTCAGCACTTCAAAAGATCCAATATAGTTTATTTAGAATATAGGCAGGTAGGAAGGAAGCCAGAGGCAACAGAGCAAAGGCTTAGGAATAGTAAAATAAGAGTAACTATGATGTATATACACACATATCCACGATTATTACCGATGTGGGGAAGTACCAACATCTGACCAACCATCAGGGTCCCACTTCGGATAGGCAGGGCTCCAACTGCGTAGTAGAATATATCTATACATATTTACAGTCATCACCGATGCGGGGAAGCACCAATGCCTGACCACACAAGCTGGGGAATCCCAGGTACAGCCATCAGGGTCCCACTCGGGAGGGTCCCAGGCAGGATGTCTCCTCCATGGGTAAGATTCAGGTTTGGGGTCTGAATCTTACAGTTTAGATAGTGCTGAGAACAAAGCACTATTTGTTCTTTTAGGGGTATTTTAGCAAGCATTTTATCTTATGTGAGGCCGGGGAGGGAGGCCAATCCTTCCAAGGCCCCCTCAAGAGTGATGTTTCCTTGGAATGGCTAGTTCCAGGAGTTGGACAGTTAATCATATCTCTTCTCAAGGTCCTGGCCAGGGTCCCAGGAGAAGCGCAGCCCTCATGTTCCCAGGGTTTTCTGTTTCAAAACAACTCAGGCTAATAGAAAGGTCCTACTGAGTTGGGGCCTTAGTTTGTATAATTTTATTCCTTATGGAGGAGCTTACCTTGTCCCTTCATTCAGCCTTAAGATTATACAAAGCAAAGGCTGTTCCTGCAAATGGGGTCATGGATATATAGATACATACATACATACATACATACATTTACACATACATACATATATATGTATATATTCCTTATCCTAAAGTATATATAGATGTTAAACAAAAATAAAAGAATTAACAATATGCTAAATAATAGATCATACCAGTACTGATTAGTGTCTGAAACTGATTAAATGAGAGACCTCTAATAGTTTATTAGCAACTATGTGGGTTTGTATTTGATGTTCATTGAGTGCTCATTAATTTTTCTCTAATAGTTACCTCAGTTCCTGGGAAAAATTCAATATAGAAATTAAAAGTTCAAGGGAAAAACAAACATGGGGTAAGGGCAAAGGCTTAGGGATCCATTCAAGATTAAGAGTACCCTCTTGGTCAGGGGAAAAATAGAAATCGTCACCCTGTCAACGAAGATAAGTTATATTATTTGGGCATCCAGAGAAAGGGGCCTCTTGGCCTATAGAGATTAAATCAGTCTGGTTACTGAATCTTACAGAAATATGCTGGCTAGATACTTCATATAACATAGAAAAAGTTAGAAAGCAGATACAGAGTCAAATCACACAGGTTGGAGGAATGGTTCAATAGGCAGGGGCCATCCCACAAACTAAGCCATTATTACAAACTAGGGTTAAAGCACAGGCACCCCATAATTCGCCCCTTAACTATAGGGGACCTAAAATCATTTGGGATAAGGGATAAAGGTCTCAGCTTCCCAAGCGGCCTCATGCTGAGAGAGGGCATAGAGTTGTCTCTGCTTCATAGGGTCCCACCATTCAAGGGGCTAGGTCTGTAGCCAATGTCCAGGGATCATGGTCTCAGACAGTGGTTGGTACTCACCCTGAGATGTCATCTGCAAGTGAAGGGTGCTGAGCCTAGAAGAAAAAAATCTAGCAAAGAGATTAAACAAACAAAGGTCAAAAAGGAGTGGGAGGAAATAAACCAGAAGTAGGGTGAGTATGGGCTAGTATAGCCCATAACTCAGAACATTTTCACATAGACAAGATACTTCATAAGTTATTATTCTTTTACTAACAGAACTGTACGACCTTAAGCCAAAGAGGTTCCTGACTTGAACCTCACGACTGAATAGTAGACATATATCTTTGTTTCAAAAAACTTGTTTATCCTTTTATTGTATTCACTTTTGAAGAGAGGGATACTTCAGAAATTGAATCTTTTACATATACATTCAGTTACAATGTTAACTTTTGCTTAGATCATGGAATAACTACAAATTCAGATTAAAACAGCAAGATCTCTTCTGCTTTACAGCTTATTGAATTGATTTAATAGTAACAATTGAAAACTTTATAGAACCTCAGAAATTGTCACACAAGACCTTTTTAAACATCTTTTCTAACAGTAAGGGTGATCAAGGTAGCACAATGACAATACAGAACAATAAGCTAAAGCTGTAGCAATTCCTGTGCAGGCCTGGTCTGGATTCTTGGAGAAGCTGTCTGCATCTGATGTCGTCTTTCAGGTGCCTTGGCTCAGATGTTCACTCAGGAGCAGGGATGTTCACAAGCTGGAGTAGTCAGACCTGACAGGGCTCATAGAAACATGATTTAATACCAAAGGTGCATAGAAATGGTTCAGTTTCCTAACCATTCAAGGCTAGGCTTACACAGAGTCACAAACAGTTCAGTTTTCTAGCCACACAGGGCTAGGCACAAACATTACAATAAAGTTTCACAAATAGTTACAACATTGCATCAAAAATCCAACCTTTGGGTCTTATTACCAAACATGCTCAAGGTTTGAGTTTCCATGATAGAAAAATTTTTGAAAGCCAATCATATACACATATAGTTCTTTGAAGAACCAATCTGATCCTGTTGCTTCCCTCAAACTTTTAGAACCAGTTACAAATCTTTCTGCTTTTCTAAAAATACTTCCTCACACACTCTCAACATACTTAAACCCTTTTAAAACTGATATCAACTACCTGGAGACAGGATGGGCTTGGATAAACTCCCATTTGTCCCCAAACCTTCTTATCTGTCTTTCCAAATCCCTCAAAACCAATATCCAGTTTATTCAACCTTCCTTCACATTTTTTAACCATAAAATAAGATGGTTCATATCTTTTACTGACTACTTGCTCTGACCATAGAAACTTGCTATAGAAGGAAAAAAACAGGGACAAATGACATTCCAAATATGACAGGATAAAACATCCTTGGCTCTGTTTAAATTCAGGTAAAGTCACAGATATCCAATCATGTAGTATCGGTACCACCTCACAGCTAGACTCAGGATTAGGTGGGAAACATTCCTTTTCTAAGGAAGTTCATGGGTAAAGCTGGCCAGAGGGATCCCATCCCAGACAGAGGCTGAGATTGTCCCTTTGGCTTTTACCAGATGTAGACTTCCACTAGTTACAGTATAGGATCACACTCCTCTGAGTAGCTTGTGGCTTCTCTCAGATACTGGTTTATGCAGGCAACTATACCTGAATTCGAACTCCAAACAAAATTTAGTTATGGTCCCAAATGACTTTTGCCTCAAACAAAAAGTCTCACTAATCACAGCTTAGAGCCAGTTTTTTTTTTTTTATCTTTTCTCTTGGAGCTGCAATAAGCAATAAAATTTTACCAGGTCTCACAAATGTAAGGGATTCCATTTCCTTCTCAAATCTACACTTATCCTGGATTATAAAATTTTCCTTGTCTCTCCTATATCGGGTCTCCCATATTGTTCTCAGTCTTTCCCATAAAACTTCTGAGATTACTTCACTATTCTGGAACGTATAAACACAACTCTCCACACCTTGGGGGTATGCCTTCCCACCAGGGGACTCATGCTGCTTTCTTAATACTCTTTTGTTTATTTCCTTGCATAAAAGACACTTCAAAGATTTGTTTAGCAACCATGTATATATGCACTTCTATATTTTTAAAGACTAGGACACACATTACTTATGCTCCCCAATGGACTCCTTGATGTAAAAATTGACAAATTTTCCGTCATGATTTGTTGATTAACCATTTCTCTCCCATGAAACAATAACTAATGGCCTTGTTCAGTTTCAATCTTCCCAAACTTAATTAATTTTTCCTTTTCAGCTGCTGTGAACACAAGTATGGCTTTTGTCTTGGGGACTTGGAGATTCAACACATACATTTTCATAGATTCTATGGACAGGGCAGCCTCCTTAACTTTCTTGTCTGATAATCTGTTCCCCATGATCTCATACCCAAGATCTTATAAAACATTTCTTCTTAAAAATCTTTCCCTTTTTCAAAAACAGTTTATCCTGCCATCATTAACTACTATACAATTTCTAAATTCTCTGGTCATAAAATCTTTCCCACATAATTGACAAAACTTATACAAGGAGGTTTCACAGGTCTTTCCTTTCACATAATTACCAATAATTACCTTTCACAAGCATACTTTTGTAAATACTTGATTTATGCAATTACTCCAAATAGCTTGGTTGAAAATCTTACAGTTTAAACCATTTTAATTGAAACTTTCTTTTAATACAACTGTTTACCAGTAACAGGATCATAAGCAATTACCATGTTCTTAAATTTAAACTTGAAATTAAACCAATTAATTACCAATCAACTTATCACTAGAAATCAATTACATTCTGGAATCTCACATAGATGGTGAATGTAGTAGTCTAGAAACCTTCAGATTAACATAAATACATCCTTAGATGAAGCAAACTTGAAAACCACATCCCTATATTCTTCTCTCTTTTTTTCCAAAGTTTCTCATTTGCTCAGTAAGAGTTCCATAAAATGTATTTCCAGTTCACCTTGTGCAGAGAATCATTCATCATTAATAATGTGGAAACTATAAATTTAAATCACTATATATTTCCAGAATTGCCAAAAATTTAAATAAACAATTAGCTAACATAATAAATATCAGGAGTATTATTACTACATGTTGGTAACCCAAATGTAATAGCTTTAAATTATCAGATTTCATAGCATAAAAAAAATCCAATTCACATGCAACACAATCCAGATTTAAAACTGTTGTAACCTCCTCTTTTATTACAGGTAAGTGTAAATACCTGGTTTTCTAAATAGCAGATATAAATATTATAAGACAAGATGAGCAGTACTGATAAAGTAACATAACTAGTTTTTGCACAGTTTTTTTCTTAGTTTCAACAAAATTCAGATTAAAAAATTGCTTTACCTAACACCATCTCTGGCTCACAATGATCACTCAGTTTTTACAATTTAAGAGGATTTTACAATTTAGAAATACCATTATAACAAATGGCATTATGACATTAATTGCATTGCCAAATCATCACAAACAGAAATTATTAATAGGAAATTGGGCTTACCAAGTATAGAGGCTTTAACAAAATCAGCTCAAATGTTTTTAGCTGTTCTAACTTTTATTCCCATAAATTTCGCTTATATGTCCACTCCTTAGAAACTTCTTTGAGAGTGAGAGCTTTGAATCTGTCGGTTGAGTGAGTGGAACCGGGACCCTACTGTCCCCTCAGTGCTGGAAAGCTCAAAGCTTCACCCCTGAGTTGTCTCTTTCACAGATTTGTGTATTCTCCCAATTTGCCTTAGTGCCAATTAGTTCAATAAATTCTGACTTAACTTTAGCATCAAATTAGGAGTGACACTGTTCAAAAATAACCAGAATGAATTCAGTTGCCTTTCAGTTGCAGTACACAAAACTTCTCTCTTTTAGGTGAGGCAAGAAATAGTTAAAATGCTCATCTGCCTATCTCTTCAATCTGAAGGGAAAAGATTCCCTCCCTTTCTTATCACCTTCTCCTCACTCCACTTGGCCAGAGGGGAATGAAGGGAATGAGATTTTCAAACTTTTTAAAATCTTAAAATTTCTGTTCATACTTTTCAGTAGCAAATAATTTATACCTATCTTAACTTCCTTCCCATGCTCCTCTCTTTGCTACATGCTTAAACTTTCTTGCTTTTCCTATTGTCTACTCAAACTTCTGTTGGACTTTGATTAAAGCCCCTTTAAAACCACACACACCTTATTTCTTTCTAATTCTGACTGACACTTCTGCACTCTTCAACTTGCATTACCATCACATAACCATTGGCGTAACAGGATGTCTCCTCCATGGGTGAGATTCCAATTTGGGGTCTGAATCTTACAGTTTAAATAGTACTGAGAACAAAGAAGACATATTGCCAGGGTTTTTTTTTAGCAAGCATCGTATCTTGTGTGAGGCCAGGGAGGGAGGCCAATCCCTCCAACCCCCCCCCAAGAGTGATGTTTCCTTGTAATGGCTGGTTCGAGGAGTTGGACAGTTAACCATATCTCTTTTCAAGGTCCTGGCCAGGTTCCCAGGAGAAGCACAGACCTCATGTTCCCAGTATTTTCTGTTCTAAAACAACTCAGGGTAATAGAAAGGTTTTACTGAGTTAGGGCCTTGGTTTGTATAATCTTATTCCTTACAGAGGGGCTTACCTTGCCCCTTCAGTTTCTAACCACCACATCACCTCTCTGGGTTTGTTTTCCTCTCCCCTCACCCCAGGGCATGATACAACTGCAAGTGGCATCTCTTGGGCCCTCTACAACCTGGCCCAGCATCAGGAGCACCAGGACCGCTGCCGCCAGGAGATACAAGAGCTCCTGAGAGGTCGTCAACCAGAGGAGATTGAATGGTCAATGCAGGCTGTGGCTGGGGTTGGAATCATGGGGTCAGGGCTAGGGAATCTCATAGGTGTGTGTAGTCAAGGGCTAAGCTTCTGTCTACTCTGTCCACAACCAAAGACATTCCCAAATGAACCATCCCCAATAATAATAGCAAAAGCTAGCATTTATATAGCACTTTGAGGCTGGCCAAATATTTTACATATGTTGTCTCCTTTGACCCTCACAACAACCCTGGGAAGTAGATGCTACTATTAACTCTCTATTATCACTATTTTATAGATAAGGAAACTGAGGGAGACAGAGCTTAAGTGACTTGCCCAGGGATATATAGCTAGCAAGAGACTGAAGCAAGATTCAAGGTCTGGTCTTCTCAACTCTAAAGTCTACACTGTATCACCCCCTCTTGACTGAAACTAATCCTTAGCAGATGATGGCTCCCACTTACTGAAACAGCTTCCCCCTTACCAAGAGAGACATAAAGGCAGCCCAAGGCAGTTAAGTTCCCCAACCCATGACCGATTTCGGTTTAACTTAATACAGTTACTATCCAGGGATAAAACATGGGGAGACTCTCTATGTCAAAACCCCCATATACATCCCTATTATTCAGTTTTGTTAATATCCCACAGTTTCTGATGCTAAAAGTCCCCAACCTCTGATTAATAAATTCCTTCAAGTTAACACCTTCCTCCCCACCCCACCCCACCCCCTGTTACTTTTTCCACCAAAACTGAAGAGGGTGTGTCCTCCCTTTCACCACTATGGGGCTGGGCTGATGGTTCTTCTGTCCTCAGGGACGATCTATCCCAGATGCCCTTCCTGACCATGTGTATCAAGGAGAGTCTGAGGCTACACCCACCAGTTCCTACTGTGTTCCGCCGATGCACCAAGGACATCATGCTACCTGATAGTCGAATTATTCCCAAAGGTGCCTTGACCCAATACATGTAGCAAATGGAGGGAGAGTCAAAGAATGGAAGAGGGGAAATTTAGAGGAAGGGAGAATGGAAGATGGCAGATGGTGGGTTTTACTATGGGAAGGGACCAAGGTAGTCCCACTAAAGAAGTTAGAGCAGTGGTTCTCAACCTTCCTTATGCTGTGACCCTTTAATACAGTTCCTCATGCTGTGGTGAGCCCCAACCATAAAATTATTTTCATTGCTACTTCATAACTGTAATTTTGTTACTGTTATGAATCATAATGTAAATATCTGATATGCAGAATGTGTTTTCATTGTTATAAATTGAACATAACCTACAGGTTGAGAACTGCTGGGTTAGAGGGTCATGTCCATGAGTGTAGGTATGGAATTTTGGGACCATATTATTTTCTCTCTCTCTCTCTCTCTCTCTCTCTCTCTCTCTCTCTCTCTCTCTCTCTCTCTCTCTCTGTCTCTGTCTCTCACCTACTAGGGAATATATGCCTCATCAACATCTTTGGAACCCACCACAACCCAACTGTGTGGCCCAACCCTGAGGTACCAACAAAACCCTTTAATCTTGCGAATGATCCAAGATAAGGATTAGGGATACTAGGATTAGATCGAACTGATCCCAGAAAGGTCAAAAAGTAAGAATACCCTAGATATACCTTTCATGGCAGAGCTGGGGAAAACAGGAGCTATTTATCCTGGTGAAGATCTGTCCATTATGAGTATCATCCCATTCTTGGGGAAGCCTGTTGACCTTCAGTGGATGTGACCCTGGGATAATCTCCCCACGAGCCTCTCCAATCATGTCACTGTATCCCAGGTCTATGATCCATACCGCTTTGATGCTGAAAACACTCAGAAGATGTCACCCCTGGCATTTATGCCCTTCTCAGCTGGACCCAGGTGAGACCAGAACATCTTCTTTCCCATCTACATCCTTCAGAGATATCCTCACCCTTCTAGGTCAGTGTGGGCAGCTCCAAAGTTCCAAAAGAGACCCCATCTCTTTGAGCTATGGAGGCACCATCCTCAGTGGGTGGGGAAGGGGAGAGGGTTCTTAGAAGCTGGTTGACCTTAGGGCCCATCCATCTTGAACAGGAACTGCATCGGCCAGAGCTTTGCCATGTCCGAGATGAAGGTTGTACTGGCCCTCACTTTGTTGCAATTTCGAGTCCTCCCTCATGAGAAACCAGTCCAAAGGAAGGCAGATCTGATCCTTAGAGCAGAGGATGGGCTGTGGTTGAAGGTGGAGCTACTGCAACATCCTTCTAATCCGGAGACACACCTCCAAGGAGCCCCTCAGGACTGATGGAAGGACATTTTCTCTGGCCTTGGTCAGGCAGTCTAATGGCTGCCATCCTTTCCAATCATCGTCTTTGTTATTCTCCTTCCAAATAAAACACGTTTCTACACATAATATTTTGCATTTATTGTGAGTCTCTATACCAAGAAGGACATGTAGGTGCAGGAGAGAGAAGCCAAGTCTCTTTTCCCCCACAGTCTAGTAATAGGTGTTTCTAAACACCACATCAACCTCTCTGGGTTTGTTTTCCTCTCCCCTCACCCCAGGGTATTATACAACTGCAAGTGGCATCTCTTGGACCCTCCACAACCTGGCCCAGCATCAAGAACACCAGGACTGTTGCCACCAGGAGATACAAAAGCTCCTGAGAGGTCATCAACCAGAGGAGATTGAATGGTCAATTGCATGCTGTGGCTGGGGTTGGAACCATGGGGTCAGAGCTAAGGAATCCCATAGGTGTGTGTAGTCAGGGGCTAAGCTTCTGTCTACCCTGTCCACAACAAAGGACATTCCCAAATGAACCATCCCCAATAATAACAGTAAAAGCTAGCATTTCTATAGCAGTTTGAGGCTGGCCAAATAGTTGTCTCTAGGAAGAGGCAAGAAGGAGCAGAGAGATCTATATTGTCTAGGTCCTCAGTCTCTGGAGCTCTAAGCCCCTTGCCTCAGCATATTGTCATAGTGAAAAATCCAACTGTACTAATTACAAAAAATTGGGCTAGTTGACCTGTAAGTTTCTTCCAATTCTACAATTATTGAACTCTCTGAATAATTATACTGATTAACTAGAGAAACTAGACCTAAGCTGGAAGTCTCCCCAAGTAGGAAATAACATCAAAGAACATTCATTTACACTCATACCTAAGCAGGAATCTCTGATTCATCAGCCCTGACAAATGTTCACTCACTCTCTACTTGATAACATTTTAGTTACTTTTGAGAGGACTTCACATTCCCCTTTTCCCCATTCTTTTTTCCTTTCCCGTCAGTCTCTTTTCTTCCTTTTGTCTTGCCATACTATGTCACTTAAGGCTTAAGACTGAAAAGGTCAGTAGTTCCCAACCTAGTCCCTCACTAACCTTTCCTATTTTAGCTGGTTAGTTTTTTTATACCTGGTCTCTTGGCTATTTTCCGTCCTCTTGCTAAGACTCTATTTCCTCTGGATTCTGATGTCTTCATAGATCATAGATTATTGAACCAAACTGGAAAGGATCTTAGACATTATCAATTTACCTGCTATTATTCTAATAGCAACTTCTTTTTGAAGCAGTCCTTCCTTTTGTTGGACAGTTGTAATAGTTAATTTTTGTTTTTTGAAATAACATCATGCACAAATCTGTCCCTGCCTGGACCTAATTCTGCTCTCCAGGTACAAGCAAAACACATATTATCTTTCTCCCATCTCTCTTCCTAGTCCTTCAGTTCATTAATAATACCAATAAAAGTATCAGCTGAAAGTTTAACTAAGCCTCAGGAGAGAAAGTAAATGACAGTTCAGTTCAGTCTTGAGAGGTTCAAAATTCAGTAGTTGATAGAAGGTTTGGAAAAAGTAAAGTAATTAACGGAAGCAAAATGACAAGTTTTAACAGAGTGACCACAGAATCTGAATGAAAAGTTTTAAGGAGCTTTAATAGCATTTAATTTGTCAGCTGGGCTGTCTCAGTGCGGATCAGAGGAGAGTAAGAGAGAGAGAGAGAGCAGCACCTAACACAAGAAATGTAGGATCTTATATACAGTCCACCTTAATTGGGTTGCTAATTAATATAATTTGTCACTAAACTAACTATTATCCAGGTGCAAACAATCCGTTACTGGGGCAAAAGGGAGTGTGATTACTTCAGTATTCAAGATTTGATTGGATGGGGAAGTGGGCATAAAGAGAAATTACCCAGGCTTGTTCCCAGGCTGGTTCACTGATTTTTATCTCAGACTCATTTCAAGTTCACTAAGCTTGCTGATTCCTAATTTTACAAAGTTCCACTTAACTGTTTCCCGGCTAATTTCTTGATTCTTATCTTGAGTCCATAGCTTAACTAGTTCCTGGCCATTTCATTCCTCCATTTTGTTTTGGAGAGAATTAAATCCTAAATTCCAGGCCGTTTATGGGCACATAGTGTGTACGCAGGAACATCAATTTGATAGCTGAGGCAGGACAGTTTCAGTTGTGGCCCAGCAGCTTACATAAATTAGAAGCAAATGTGGGCTGACCATAGGTCTCATTCTTAGCTATCAGCCCCACCCCACCATCACCTGTCATAGACAGAATCCAAACATACTTAACAGGTTGGTAGGGGTTAGATTTTAGTGTAAGGGGTGTTAACAGTTAAGATCAGGAGAAGCAATAGACTCACTGTAATCGGTGGAGGGAAAGTTTAGTTGGTGGATCTCCTGGGTTTGTAGGCAGGACCTCCCACTTCTCAGGTACATACAAGGGATCAGCCAACTTGATGTGGGCCCAATGTATCCACGCCTTTCCCCATCAACCTTGACTGCAGAGGGTATAGTGAGAATAACCTGGAACAGGCCCAGCCACCACGAAGCCAGAGAGTCTGATGGCAGTTTCTTTGTCCAGACCCAAGAACCTGGTCGTTTATCATGCTGGTTGACCAGCAATGGTGGAGGGTCACTGGTGGCCCAGAGATATTTCTGAAGGTCTGTCTGGACTTGCCTCACAGCCTGGAGAGACTTAAGAAAATGAGAGCTTGAGGATTTGGGGTCAGAGACATCAGGGAGCCTTGGGAGTATGGGATGGGGACTGCCAAAAGAGATCTCAAAATGGGACAGTGACAAGGTGGAGGGTGTGCACTGAGCAGGAAGGAGGGTAAAGGGAAGGAGACTCACCCAGTTATCACCAGTTTCAAGCTTCAGCTTAGTCAGAAATTCCTTAAGGGTTCTATTCATTCTCTCTACCTGTCCTGAACTCTGAGGCCGATAGGCACAATGTAGTTTCCACTGGAATCCTAACTCCTGTGAAAGAGACTGACATATCTCTGAGATAAAAGCAGGACCATTGTCAGATCCAATTGCCATGGGGAGTCCAAACCAGGGAACTAGCTCCATAATGATTTTCTTGGCTGCTGTCCCAGCAGTCTCTGTTTTGGTGGGGAAAGCCTCAACCCAGCCAGAGAACGTATCCACAAATACTAGAAGGTACCTGTATCCTTGGATTCCTTTCTCCATTTCAGTGAAGTGAAATCCACTTCCCATATTTCACCTGGATACAGCCCCCAGGGCCTGTCAATGGGGATGTTTTTCGGGGCTGCCTGAGTATTTACCTGCACACAGATGGCACATCCCCGAGTTGCATCCTCTGTCTTATAACAGAGGGAGGGGATGTAGAAGCGGTGGCGTACTAGGTCTGTGAGGCGCACTGATCCCAAATGTATGGCCTGGTGTAAATCTTGAATGAGCGACAGTGCAATGAAATCAGGGAGGGCCACTCATCCATCGGGGATGACCCACCAGCTGCCTTCCCCTAGTGTTCCCCCTTTTGTCAAGATGTTGACAGACTCCTGAGGGAAGTAGGTTGGTTTCTCAGGTAGGAGGCGCTTTGGGAGGATAGGCAGCTGAGGGTCTGGGGGTTCTTGGAGGGTCACTCACCATGCCTCCTCATCAGCTTGCCAATTTCTTATAGCTTCTTTGGTGTCTGCCTTCTGGTGGCTGGGACAATGAATGATGGCTACCTTCTTGGGGAGCCACACAGCAGCTGGTTGAGAATATCTTGCTTATTTTTAACCTCCTTACCTTCAGAGGTCAGGAGTCCTCTCTGCTAGTAAATGGCTCCATGCACATGAGCCATGGTAAAGGCATAGTGGCTGTCAGTATAGATGTTTACAGCTTTTCCTTCCGCCCAGCAGAGGGCCTGTATCAGAGCAACCAGCTCAGCCTTCTGCGCTCATGTGCCTCTGCCCAATGCCTTGGACCAGATAATATGATCAAGAGTTACTACTGAGGCTCTGGCATATCTAATATTTCCCAACACAAAGCTACTTTCATCTATATAGAGTTCCTCATCTACCTGTTGCAAGGGAGTGTCCTTCAGGTCAGGTCAGGCAGTACACAAAGTGTCTAAGATATCCCCACAGTTATGGATCGGCCCTCTGGCGTCAGGGTCCAGCAACAAGGCAGCCAGGATGGTAGCAGAGATGAAGGTGACACAAGGAGGGTCAAGAAGAAGAACCTGGTAGTGAGTTAGGCGGGAGCTGGAAATCCACCTTTGGGGTGGGCTAGGGAGTAAGTCCTCCACTGCGTGCAAGGCAGTAACAGTGATATCCTCCCCCATCGTGAACTTGGAAGCTTCTTTGACCAGGAGAGCTGTTGCTGTGACAGATCGCAAGCAGGCCATGCAGTCACAACAGGGTCCAGTTGTTTAGACGAGTATGCCACTGGTCTCTTCCAGGGCCTAAAGCTTGGGTGAGAATTCCTTTTGCCACTCCCCCTCTTTCAGCTACAAACAAGTGAAAAGGCTTTTCAACATCAGGGAGGCTCAGGGCTGGTGCATTAACAAGAGCCTTCTGCAAAAGGTCCTAAAGGCAGTCTTCTCTGTTTCTCCCCAGTCTAGTCCTTCCCCTTTTCCTGTTGTAACTGCATACAAGGGTTTTGCAATTTCAGCAAAATTCAGAATCCAAAGACAGCAGTGCCCCATGGCCCCAAGAAATTCCCAGACCTGCTTTTTAGTCTGGGGCACAGGGATTCACGGCAGGGCATCCACTCTACTCCCCAACAGCTTCCTCTTGCCTCCCTCCAAAACATATGTCACGTATGTGATTCGTGGCAGGTAGAGCTGTGCCTTTTTTGGCCGAGACCCTATACCCCAGGGCTGCTAGATGGCGCAACAAGGCCATGGTAGCAGTTTTACAGGAGTTATAGGAGGTGGCAGAAAGCAGGAGGTCATCTACATATTGTAGCAGGCTTATCTGGGAGTTTTCATGTCTAAAAGATAATAAGTCCTGGGCTAATGCTTCCCCATACAGAGTAGGGGAATTCTTAAAGCCCTGCAGTAGCCTTGTCCACATAAGTTGCCCCAAGAATGACAAATCTGATTCTCCCTGTTCAAAGGCAAACAGGGGTTGGCTGATCAGAGCCAAGGGGATCAAAAAGAAGGCATCCTTTAAGTCTAAGACAGTAAAGGCGTGGTTGACTGGAAGGAAACTGAGCAGAGTGTATGGGTTACGCACAGTGGGATGGAGGGTTTTCCACCTTCTTATTTACTTCCTGCAAATCTTGTACAGGATGGAAATCATTTGAGTCTGGCTTCTTTATGGGGAAGAAGGGGATGTTCCACGGAGACTTACAGTTGGTCAGTATACCAGCTTCAAGGAGCCTGTGAATGTGCTTTGATATTCCTGTTCTCACCCTCAAACTTTCTGGGCTACCTCAATTAGCTCCAAAAGGTTCTTGCCCTCAAAACCCTCCAATTTTTGAAGTTTCCACTTTATGTCAGGGGCTGATTGGGACACAAAAGACATGATCACTTCTTGCCTGTTATTAGGGTGCTCAGGATCTATGGGGGTGTAGAGCCAGTAAGCTTCCATGAGCCTTTCCAGAAAGGCTGCAAGAGATTCCTTCCTACCCTGGACTGTCTTACTAACTTTAGACAAATTTGTAGGTCACCTGGTCCCTCCCCCATCCCAGTCAGCAGAAGCTGGCAGTGCTGGTCAAGAGCCTCCTTACCTTTATCCACGTTAGGGTCCCAATGTGGATGTTCAGAGAGCAGATAATGGCCAAACCTAGCAGGGTCACCTGTGGGCTGACCATCCAGACCTGCCTTTGAGGCTTCCCTGAGAATCCTCTCTCACTCCCCGGCAGTAAAAAAGGACCTGCAGGAGCTGTTAGCAGTCATCCCAGGTGGGCTGATGGGTGAAAAAAAAAACCAGTTTACAACAAGGAGATAAGGCCCTGAGACTTCTCAGAGAAAGGTGGGTTCTGCTGCTACCAGTTCTAAAGATTGCTAGTAGAAAAGGGAATATAAACCATAAATAGTCTGTATTGGTCTGTACCTGGTGGCAGGGCCACTTGTCTCAAGGGCAAGATCATGAAGGAATCAGGAGACGGACCCAGTGGGGGCTCTGTAAGGGACCCCTCTTCTAGTATGGGGAGGGGGACTGGAGAGAGCCAGTGGGGTGGATTTCCCTGTCTTATAGCCCCCTAGGGCAGAAGAGGGAACTAATTCTTTTATTCCAGGGGGTCCCATGTAAGGAGGGGGAATCAAGAGGTCCTCTTCTACACGTGGTGGTAATACAGGGTAAAAGGGGAGCTAGCCCCTCCCCTTGAGGCTTCTTCTGTTTAGGAGCTTCTTGAGTGACCAAAAGTTTGGACCTCCCAGGAATCAGTTCTATCCAGGTAACAATATAGGGAACTTGGTCAGGATGGCCTGGATTTCCAAAAATAGTTTTTCAGACCCTGCCCACCAGAACAGAGTCAAAGAATCTTTCTGGTGGCCATCCTGCCCCCATTGAAGGCCACTCAAGGGTAACCTCATAGCCATAATCTTTAGCTGCTTTCTGAAAAGCAGAAAAATTGTCCATGTAATATTGTAAGGGGGTGTTTGGGGAAGACTGTCCCTGTCCCATTTTTTTGTGGGCTAGTAAAACTTCTCCAGACAAGACTGCAAACAAACACACAGGACAAAGACATGAGCCACTTACAGTGAGGACAAGCAGCCGACAAATAGACAAAACAGACCTGACCCACAGACTGTGACAGAGACACTTAAGTGAACAAAACAGTACAGAGGCCTTCTAGAGGCCTAAACAGGGGTTTTCAAGCAGTGTCCCAGCAGTTTTGTTTTGTTTTTTTCTTCCGTCCAGCTTGTTACCTACCCTATTACCAGAAAGAGTACTCACCAGATCCACTGCCAGCATAAGGCCTTGGCAGAAGTACTCCATTCCCAATTTATTTGTGCAGGTTTCCAACCTACCCAAGAGAATTTAGAGTTTTCACATCTGAGGCCACTGAGGGTCAGTGAATGATCAGGGATAGAGAAAAAAAACTCCTCAGCAGCCATTCCCCTCTGCTCCTATTTGCTGACCCAGCCTCCTCAGTCCGGGAAAAGCACTGATGGTCACTTGAGAAGGCCAAAGGCCATTTCACTGAGGCCTCCAAGTGAAATGGCAAGTTTTAAGAGTGACCACAGAATCTGAATGAAAAGTTTTAAGGAGCTTTAATAGCATTTAATTTATCAGCTGGGCTGTCTCAATGCTGATTAGAGGAGAGTGAGAGAGAGAGCAGCACCTAACACAAGAAATGTAGGATCTTATATACAGTCCACCTTAATTGGGTTGCTAATTAACATAATTTGTCACTAAACTAACTAGTATCCAGGCGCAAACAATCTGTTACTGGGGCAAAAGGGAGTGTGATTACTTCAGTATTCAAGATTTGGTTGAATGGGGAAGTGGGCATAAAGACAAATTACCCAGACTTGTTCCCAGACTGGTTCACTGATTTTTATCGCGGTTTCATTTCGAGTTCACTAAGCTTGATGATTCCTAATTTTACAAAGTTCCACTTAACTGTTTCCTGGCTAATTTCTTGATTCCTGTCTTGAATCCACAGCTTAACTGGTTCCTGACCATTTCAGAAAAAGTCCAATCGGTGCCCAATTTCCATGCTTGCTCTTATTCTAGTCATTTCTATCTTCTGAAATAGCCTGGATGAGAAGAAAGTTTTGTGACTATTGGCTCCAAAGTCTGGTTAAGAGAACTGAGACAAACTGTTTCTATTGACTGAGAATTCTGGTTTAAGAACAGTTGTAGTAGCTTCCCCTGTAGGGGAGAAGTATATTAATCACAACATCTCTAGTAGATGAAGGGTGTTTACAAGTGTCCCTAAAGTTAGAACCTCGGCTGAGGATTCCAGCTCAGGCACAAGATGTTGCAAGAACTAACTTAAGAAGGGATGAAAGGGATGAAAACAACATCCTAGTTCTACAATGGATGGTGGCGGTGGCTAAAAGATCTGGTGAAAAAGCTGTAGCTTTGGTTTGGATGGTGGTGGCTAGGTGGTACAGTGAATAGTCAGGAGGACCTGACACTTGACACACTTACTAACTGTGTATCTTAACCCCAGTTGCCCTCCAAAAAGAAAAAGAAAAGGCTACAACTACAGAATACTTAGTTAATGTGTGTGTTTGTGTGAAGTAAGACCTTTTTTAGTGTGGGATGGGGAGGGAGGAAAGATATAGCTTGGAACTTAAAATGTAACAGCAAGTTAAAGATAAATAAATACAAAAATAAGAACTTTAACACTTTCAGCCATACCTCTTTTTTTAAGCTCAGTTATTTGCCACCATAGTGAATAAGTTACACATCCAATTCAAGTTTCTCTGGGTTCTCCTCTAGGGAAACATAGGTCCTATCCTGAGAAAATTCCTTGCTGGCCCTATGATTACTTTATGACCTAGAAGATATAGACTCAACACTACTTATTGGTGAAATTGTTTTTTCTGAGCTAATTAAGCCACACTGCAGTCTAACGGAATGTCTCCTCTGGCCTTTAAAGCTTCTACTTTTTAAATTAGCTATTCTTACACATCAGAAGACCATGACCTCCCATGTGGCTTCAGTCTAGTGTCAGTGGCTTAGCAATAGTAGCAAAATTCCTAACAAATCAGAGATAACTGCCCAATTCCATAAAACTCCTTCAGTATTAAAGATTCTTTGAATATGGACAAATCATTAATCTTCTCTGTGTGGGTGCTCACCCCTTCTTGAGATATGACTTACAGACTTGGCAGAAACTGTACAAAACTGACATTTTCCCATGAAAAAAATTGGTCCATTTACCTTTAGTCATTCCAACACTATTATTCTTCCCAGAGCCAATGATGCCATCAAGATACACTGATATTTAGTTCATATATCCAACTACTTTCTCCATTGGTCTTTGGGAACTGATAGGTTCCCTAGACATTCCCTTCAGCATAAGATCAAAGCAGTAAACACCAACTGAGCATATGAAATCAATCTTCTTGTCTTTTTCTGCCTTAGGAGTCAAGTAATACCCACTGTGGATATCCAGTACTGAGAACCACTGATTGTGTGATAAATAACTCAGTATTTCTTGAATTCTCATGTGGTATACTGGTTGACTTGGCTCCTTTATCCAAAGACTAGCAGTCAACACATGTTCATGTTTTTCTATTCTTCAATAATAACACTAGAGGCAATTCATATTGATTATTGGATGGTGACATGATGACCATTCACTAGAAAATCCTTGAGGTGGTTTCTGAGATCATCCATCCCAGACAACAGACATTTTCTTGAATGTTAATTAATCAGTCAGTGAGCTTGGGCACATCCCACTCACACTGTAAGAACACATCTATCTTCCTGTTGAACTACCTCAATAATTACTTTTAGTCTTCTGTTATGAGGGAATCTCCAAAGTCCAATTTCTCTGGGACCATTTCATAGGAAGAGCTAGTGTTCTTGCATTCTCCTTGTCTCTGTATAGTCTGATCCTTCTGCACAGGTCACATAGACAGACAAAGCACTGAAGTATTGGGACCCAACTTGCTGTTTGCCATATTCTGCTCATATCTGGAATTTGTGATACGTCTGTGATGATGCACCAGCGCCAGAGTGCCTATCGCCTCGATGATATCAGCAATTTCTTTGGGAATTTTTGAGGCTCCTTCAATGTGTTCCAAGGACGGATGGTTTTGCTGCTTAGTTTTCAAGGACAAATCCTTCCAGAGGCTTTCATGGTACTTTCTTCAAATGTCTCCTTAAAATGACAGGAACTTTATCATTCTTTTGACTCCATTGTGCAGAACAATGATGTTGCCCACGTGTTCCAGCTTCACTGTCATTTCTGTATGAGGATTGATGAGTAGACCCCAGATTCCTAATCCCTCTAGGGGGAGCTTCGTGTATTCTAGAAGCACATTGGGGACTAGAGTTTTCTTCTGAGAAGGGCAGTCATAGTGGTCGAAAACTCTGGGTAACTGAGAGTGTGAATATCCTTATTCACCCTCATCCGCAGTTAAACAAATCACTCTCCAGAGAATTATACAGTGTTAGAATTTAAATCTAGTCTAGTTCAACCCTGGAACCATTTTTCTTATTTTTCTATTATCTTAATTTTCCAGTCTTTCATTTCCCACCCACCCCCATCTCTAGCTAAGAGTAACAAAGAAGAAAACAGTTCAGCAAAACTAACCAAATCAACAACCAAACCTGGAAATATATGCATGGATATATGCCCATAGCTCCCCATCTCTGCAAAGAAGGAAGAAAGGAACATTCCCACATTTCCTATTCACAGATAAGTCTTGGTCACAATCATTATATACCATTGAGGGTTTGGGTTTTTTTTGTTTTGTTTTCTTTTGTTCTTTCCATTTGTATTGTTGTAGTCATTTTGTATAATGTTTGACTGGTTCTAATTACTTCATTTTAGATCAGTCCATTCAAGTATTCTCACATCTCTCTGTACTCTTTATAATCATCATATTAAGCAGTAATATTCCAATATATTAATATATCCAAGTTTTATTCATCCTCAATTAATGGGAATCTACTTTGCTTTGAATTCTTTTCTACAACAAAGTAGGACATTGTGAATATCTTGGTGTACAGAGGACCTCTTTTTGACCTCCTTAGGATACACCTCTCTGAGGCAAAGAACACGGACATTTCAGTTGTCTTCACAACATCAATCCAAATTGCCTTCCAGAAGGAGTGGATTGATTCACAGTTCTCACAACAGTATTAGTGTGCCTATCTTCTCAAAGCAACCTCCCCCAACATCACCTGTTCCCATCTTTTACATCTTTAACAAATCTCAGTCATGATTTTTTCAATGCCATGTGGAGAGACAGTGAAAGGAATTAGAAAAGGCATTGGCCTTTGTCAGAGGACCTGAGTTCTAATACTAACACTACTATTACTACTTTGGACAAGGTGCCTTTCTAGGCCTCAGTGTCCTCAACTATAAAAGAAGGATTTCCTATGAAGTTGATTTGTTCCATTCCAGCTATAAACTTATGATCCTAAAAGACTATATAAATGTTGAAATGACAAGGAAATGACATAACATAATGTGTTAGTAGTAGTGAGAATAAGACACAACAGATACGCAGGCTGAATGTACTGCTATCAGTATTATCTAGGAGGAGATATATAGAGTTTTATGTGGGTGTATGTATGGATGTATATATACACACATGTCTGCATGTATGAGTCTATGTGTGGACATATATGCCTGTGTATATATATATATATTGCATAAATATGTACATACACATATACCTTCATCTATATGTATGTATAAACATATATATGTACTATTTCCATCTATGGGTGTGTGTATACATATATATATATATGCACCAAAGTAGAGCAAGTATTGGTGCATGATTTTTTGTTTGCAGATGATTGTGCATTTAATACAAACTCTGAAACTGAGATGTAACAAAGTAAGGATTCTCTGTGGCTTGTGCTGATTTTGGCCTAAGAATTAACACCAAGAAAGCACAAGTACTCCATCAGCCACCACGACTACATCATTCATATGTGGAACCATAATGGAGAAGTTTTGAATACTGTGGATAAGTTCACTTACCATGAGAGTAAGCTTTCTACAGATGTACACACTAACAATGAGGTTGACGCATACATTGCTACAATTAGTTCCATGTTTGTGGGGTTCTAAAGGAAAGTGTGGAAGAGAAGAGATATTTGACTATCAAGTTGAAGGTCTATACAGCCATCGTGCTGACCTCATTGTTGCATGCCTGTGAAACTAGGAAAGTCTACCAACGCCATGGCAGGAAACTGAATCACTTCCATTTGAATTGTCTTAGGAAGATTCTGAAGATCATCTGGCAGGATAAAATAATGAAGTCTTTTCTTGAACTAAACTGTCAACCATAAAACACAACTCTGATAGACAAAACATATAATTGTTAAAAAAAAAAAAAGACTATTTTATGGAGAACTCACACTAGGCAAGAATTCACATGATCAGAAGAAGCAATGCAAAGACACTAAAGGTGTCTCTTAAGAACTTTGGAATTAATTGTGTGACATGGGAGACCACTGGCACAGGACCACCCAGCATGGAGAACCCTCATCAGAGAAAGTACTGTGCTCTGTGAGTGAAGCAGAATTGAAGAAGCTCCAAAGAAACAGGAGATGCACAAACTTAGAGAATCCACCTTAAATGTTGACATAGACTATTTATGCCCAACCTGGAATAGAACATTCCAGGCTCATATTGGTCTAATCAGCCGCAGTGGGAGCCCTGTACCTTGGCTCTAGCAAAGTGACATCATTTTCATTCTCTTCAAGAAGGAAAGACAACCATATGCACATATACATGTATATATTGCATATGCGTATACATATATACCCATTAAATAAGAAAAGATCTCCCAGAACTCTGGGCACATTTTCTATATAGATGATTTGCACTCGGACATACATGAGCCTCTCATTATATGGTCCAATAGTCAATAAATATTTAAATGCCTCGTACGTGCCAGGCACTTGGCTAAGCACTAAGAATACAAATAAGAAAAACCAACAATCCTTGCCCTCAAAGAGTTTACAATCTAGTTAGGGAAGATAATCCATAGAAGGCGGGAGGAGAGGGTACTCTGTGAGGGTGATGTTTGCAGAGTCAAAACCAAGCAGAGCAGCTAGTGGGAACTGAAGAGTTGTCTGGAAATTCTGAGAAGCCCATGAGAGAAAAAAGCTTTGGGAGAAGCTTGTTGTTCTGCCTTCCAGGGGAAAAGCGACTGAGGACGATGGGGATGTGTTGAGTATCAAAGCTGAAATCATTTCCATGATAAGGAAATTTCTGTAGATGAACTTGTTGCTGCTTCTCCTTCCTTCATTCTGGAAGAGGGTTAATTGATATCATGAGAGTGATGTCTTGACTTACCAGTGAATTGAATTCAAGTGAAACAGAGCTGTGTAAAGTCTTCAGCCTCACTCTCTCCTCAAAAGTCATCAAAATCCAGAGGCAAGACAAAAGTTGAGAGAACTGGCAATCACCCAGGATACAGCAGATGACCTTGGCCTTCTAAACTAAACTCTTTCCAAAGTCTCTGTTTGAGGCAACACCCATTCAATGACTAAAGACTAAGTAAGAATTGAGACCAAAGATGGCTTTATCCTGAGATAAGCTTATCCTGAGTCAAGCATGATGTTGGCAGAAATCAAACAGAGCAGCTATTAAGTGATAAAAGATTGGGCCACATGCTCTACCTATTGAGGGAGCAACCACAGTGATATAAACATAGTCCCATTAGAGTAATAAAAGATATACCAATGTAAGACTAAGAAAGGAATCAGACCTCTGCTAGGAATGAATGGAAAGAGGATCATAAATAATGGACACAAGACAGCACCACTCTCTTTTTGCTTCTTTTTTGCCAACAAGGATAATGCTCATCAGAATGAGAAGTGGGACAAAAATGACTAAAATAATAATCATAGATTACATTGTATTATCTACTATATGCCAGGCACTGTGTTAATCACCTTATAATTATTATCTCATTCAATCTTTACAACAAACTGAGAGGTAGGTACTATTATATCCCCACTTTCTGGAAGAAAATTGAGGCAGATAGATGTTAAGTGACTTGCCCAGGGTCACACAGCCAATAAGTGTCTGAAGTAAAATGTGAACTCAGGACTTTCCTAACTCCAGGCCCAATGCTCTACACTGTGTCATTTAGCTTTCTAAAAGTAGTTGAAACCCCGAGAATCTACTAAGGCAGCACCAAATTACCTTTAAGAAACACAAGCCATCAGACCCCAAAGTACATGATCCTGAATTGAAAAATAAATAAGTATGAGTATGCTGTCGTGACACTGTCTGTGATCTTTGAACCTCTGTTGAGAATAGAAGACATACGACAGAACTGAAGATGAACAAATGTCCCCAATTTCCAAACAAAAGAAAGAAAAATTCTTTAAACTAGAGATCAGTGATCTTGACTTTGATATATGGGGAAAATACTAGAAAGAGTCCTTAAAAGGATAGTATATGAAAAATGCTTTTGCAGCCCAGGACCTCAAGTCCTCTAAACTCTGGGTTTACACAAACTAGGCTTAATCTTAACCCCAAGATATCATTGCTTTTTATTTAGTAGGTCTGCCCTTAGAGTTGACTCTGGGAAATCTCAGGATATAACTTGTGTTTAGTTTGCCACAAATATGAGTAAACAGGATGCCCAGCTACCAAACACTTGCATAAGTCACTTTATTCTACCCACATAAAATACAGAAAATGAAAATGACTCATAAGATCCCATAAACTAGTAGTGTTAAACTCTGATAGAATCAGGGGCTAACATAATGGTCCCTTTGGATCATATGTTGACTCTTCAGCTACAGCACAGAATCCCCTTTTCTCTAATTAGCTCCAGAAGGAAAGCATTTCTCTACCCTCTCTACACTCCGCCACCACATACACGCAAGCTGAACAGTGGGGTAGTGCAGGTTCTAAACTCTTTATTCAGGTTTTGATTCATCTTCTCTTCTTTTCCTAATGCTTTTTGCTTCTTTCTTCTATCTGGAGCATCTCTGACCTTCCCTTCTCAGTAAGCTTCTTCTGCTCTCAGTTTCTATTCTCTGACTTCTAATGCCTCAAAGCAGTTTCTTGTTATGAGTAACGTTTAAACTGAAAATCCTAAAGTCCACATTTCCATTATGTACAACAGAAATAGTTATTAGACTAAAATCCCATAGCCCCCAAAAGTGTTCTGCAATGCAGAGCTGTTCATCAATGAAGTCCTGAAAAAATGAAGACTCCAATTAGCTCCTGGAAAACAATGTGTTGTAGCAATCTCTAACATCATTTCTTTCTTTTGCATGTAAGTTGCTTTCTAAGACATTTTCTCAGTGTTTTATTTGAAAGACTTTTTTCTCTCAGATTGCCCAGAACTATTTGGGTTTCTTTGAACTGTTTTCCTATGTGTTTTTTTCTTTCTTTCTTTCTTTCTTTCTTTCTTTCTTTGGAGGGCAGAGCAATTGGGGTTAAGTGACTTTCCCAAAGTCACACAGCTAGTAAGTGTTAAGTGTTTGATGCCAGATTTGAACTCAGCTCCTCCTGACTCCAGGGCTGGTACTCTACTCACATCACCACTAGCCACCCCCCCCGTGTGTTTTTTCACACAAATGCCATTTTGTTTTCTTTTTCAGAAAATAAAGCATTCACATAAGAAAAGGATAGTACCTTACACAAGCATAGTTATCCATTCCCTCTGGGCTGCTAAGTGACAAACTCACTGGATATAATACTGGGCCTGGAGTCAGGAAGACTCATCTTCCTGAGATCAAATACAGCCCCAGACACTTACCATCTGTGGGACCTTAGACAAATCACTTAACCTCTGTTTGCTTCAGTTTCTTCAACTGTAAAATGAGAGTGATGACAGTGTCTTCCACTGTGAGATCTGAGATCATATTAGTGAAGGGCTTAGCACATTGTCTGGCACATAGTAGTCACTTTATAAATGCTTATTCCCTTCCCAAGATCTTTTCCCTTTCACGACTGGACCAGGGCAGATGCCTTCTAACTACTCTATTTCCAATTCCTCCTGCACAGGTCCTGTTCTCAAATTAATCTTCAAAATTCAATCTTCTTTGCATATAACCCCCAACTGACTACAGGATAATTATTTAAACAATTTTTTTCTATAATGGAATTTACATGTTTTATCTTTAAAAAAAATTATAACAATAGAAATTCACACCCCACTACAATCTTCCCATTTCACAGGAGGATCCGACTTTCCTCCTAAAATTGAGCTCAACATCTTCTACATATGTCAGAGCCTGTACCCTCCCCTCTTTAAAATGTTTCTATGCAAAGTAATCTCTGTTCGCCCTTACTCAGGCACCAGGCTTGAAATTTCAGGCATCTTTAATTCCATGTTCTCACTCACCCACCCATATTATATTCAATTGTCAACACCTATTGATTCTACCTCATCTCTCATGCCCCTCCTTTCATATCTGTCAGCACCCTAGTTAAATCCTAGTCCTTTTTCACCTGAATTACTAGACTATTGTATTCTTGCTTCTAGGCTCTGAGTCTCTTAAGCCTATGTATGGGGAGAGCAAAAACTTCTCAGGCAGTTTGGGATTGTTAACTTCCCTTTTCCTCCTCCATTGCTGCTGTCAATTAGCAGCAAGCCTCTTCAGGAATCTTTTGACCCCCACTTTCATTTCTTTTCTCTGCTTTCTCACCTCTGCGTGCCCCTCCTCCTGGCCAGTGGGAGTCAGAGACTGCCCAGGCTCACTCTTTCTCCCTTACATGGGACCCTTCTTCCCCAATCTACCCCCGGGGCAAGGAAGGAGTGGGGGAAGGGCAGAAACTGCTGTAACCGGTGGATGCCCCCACCGGGCTGCTTCAGAGCCCCTGGCCTGTGGATCCC
>CM053594.1:52194154-52228803 GCA_028646575.1 Pseudocheirus occidentalis
TGACAGGGGAGGAATTGCAAGAATTTAGAATTTAAAGCTATACAATTAAATGCAACTGGGAAATAATACATACAGGGACGGGGGCAGGGAGACCCTCCCTGCCCTACTAGAAAGCTAGAGGCGTGTTGGAGGAGGACACAAAGGGGAACAGATGGTAGGAGGGGCTTTATGGTGGGAACAATGTTTTGGGCTGGGGGGTAGGGGAAAGAAGGGGAGAAAATTTGTAACTCAAAATCTTGTGGAAATGAATGATGTAACCAAGAAAATAAATTAAAAGAAAGAAAAAAAGAAATTTTTAAAAAATTCACTAATCACCTCCTTAAAGAGATCCCAAAATGAAAAGGTACAGGACTATGGTAGCCAAATTCCAGAGTTCCCAGGTCAAAGAGAAATACTGCAAGCAACCAGAAAAAAAAAAACAATTCAAGTATGGTGGAATCACAGTCAGGATAACACAAGATTTAGCAGCTTCTGCTTTAAAGAACTGGAGGGCTTGGAATGTGATATTGCAGAGTGCAAAGGAGCTAGGATTACAATCAAGAATCACCTGTCCAGCAAAATTTAGTATAATCCATCAGGAGGGAAAAAAAAGGATAGTCAATGAGACAGAGGACTTTCAAGCATTCTTGATGAAAAGACCAGAGCTGAATAGAAAATTTGACTTTCATATATAACTTAATAGAAGTATAAAATGGGAAATAGGAAAGGGAAATCATAAGGGTCTTAATAAGTTTAAACTAGTCACCCTCCTACATGAGATGATATTTGTACCTCATAAGACCTTTCTAATTACTAGGGTAGTTAGAAGACGTATATAGAGAGAGAGTGCGCAGATGTGAGTTGAATATGGAGGGAAGATATGTAAAAAGTAAAATTAAGGGGTGAGAGAGGAGTGTACTGAGAGAAAGATAAAGGGAGAGGTAGAATAGGGTAAATTATCTCAAGTAATAGAGGCCAGAAAAAGCTTTTATAGCAGGGGACAAGAGGGGGGAGATGATAGGGAGTAAGTGAACCTTACTCTCATCAGAGTTGGCTCTAAGAGAGAATAACATACACACTCAATTGGATATAGAAATTTAGGTTGCCCTACAGGAAAGTAGGAAGGGAAGGGGATAAGAAAAGGAGTGTGGGTGATAAGGGGGGGGGGGGGGAATTGGGAGAGGGATGGGCAGAAGCAAATCACTTTTAAGGAAGAACAGGGTGAAAAGGAGAGAGAGAATAGAATAAGTGGGAGGGAAATTGATGGAGGGGAAAATAGTTATAGTAAATGTGGCAAAAAAATTTTGAAATAAGTTTCTCTGATGAAGACTTCATTTCTCAAATATATAGAGAACTGAGTCAAATTTTAAAAATAAGAGGAATTCCCCAGTTGATAAATGATAAAAAAAGATGTGATCAGTTATCAAATGAAGTAATCCAAGAAATCTAAAAAAATACTGTAGCTCAATATTGATTGGAAAAATGCAAATTAAAACAATTCTAAGGTACTACCTCATATCTATTAAATTGACTAATGGGACAGAAAAGGTAAATGACAAATGCTGAAGGGGATGTTGGGAAAATGAGACATTAATGTACTTTTGGTGTAGTTGTGAACTTATTCAATAATTCTGTAGAACAATTTGGATGACCATCAATTAGAGGATGGCTGAACAAGTTGTAATGTGTGATTGTGATGGAATACTATTGTACTATAAGGAATGACAAGCATAATGCTTTCATAAAAACCTGGAAAGACTTGCATGGGCTCATGCAAAAGAAATGTACTGTGTACAAAGTAGCAGAAATTTTGTAAAATGATCAGCTGTGAATGACTTGGTTATTCTCAGCAATATGATGATCTAAGATGACTCTGAAGAACTTACGATGAAAATTTCTATCCATCCCCGGAGAAAGAACTGGTGGTGTCTGAATACAGATTGAAGCATACTTTTTTTTGCTTTATTTTTTTTGAGTTTGTTACTATTTGTCTGTTTTCTTTCACAGCATGACTATTTTGGATATGTTTGTAAAACTGCACATGCATAACCCATATTGCATTACTTGCTTTCTCAATGAGGGGCTTAGGGAGGAAGGAAGGGAGATAATTTGGAACTCAAAGTTTTTTTAAAAAAAAAGAATGTTTAAATTTTTTAACATGTCACTGGGAAAAGATAACATGTTAATTTTCTTAAATACACTTCCCTTTCTAATCTAGAGTCATAGAATCATAGAACTAGAAGAAATTTCAGAGCATAAACCAGAGAACAACATACCAGGGAAGGCCCTTAAAACACAGAACTTCACAGCTTGGAAGATCTTAGATAACAGACTGTCTGAGCTTGGAGGGCTCTTAAAATAGAGAATGTGAGAGCTGGAAAATACCTAAGAAGAGCTGGGGAAAAAACTAGAACACAGAAAATCGAGATTGGGCAGAAACTTAGCATATAGAACCTTAGATAGTGAAGAGTCATTAGAACATAGAATGACAAGGGTGGTAGGGCTTTCTGAAACTAAAATGTCAGACCTGTAACTGATTTAGAGTATATAATAAAAAATTCAGAGGGTCCTTTAAACGCAGAACAACAAATGACATACCCTAATAAGAACCATAGAATACAGAATGTGAGAAGTAGGAGGCATGTTATAATGTAAAGGGCAGAATGTTTCATGGAAGATGCTAGCCACTACTGATCAATCAATTTCTCGCACTCTTACTTAGGTACTAAGCAGTGTGCTAAACACTGGAAACCCAAAGAAAGAAATGAAGGAGTCTCTGCCCGCAACAAGCTTACTTTCAGTTGAAGAAACACCATATATACGTATAAGTATATACAAAATGAGTCCATAGTAAAGTAATTCCAGTGAGGAGGAAGGTTATGAAACTGAAATATGCTCACTATAGGATTGTACAAGTCTCTACAGTTCTCAGAGCGTCAACAATTTCCTATCCTGCATCTCTGCCACTCAATTCAATGTTGGACTGACTCTCAATGCTGTGGGTGATTGTGCATCAACACATTCAGAAGGGCTCTAAACTATAACCTACTGAAAAAACTCACCTCCCCCTCGAGTTGGACTCAGTTCAGTGCATCTCATCACATAGTCTTGGTATAATAGTGTGACTCTTTACAAAAACAAACATACTTTTTAGATACATTACTTCCTACTTCACATCTTGATGCTGTTCCCATTCCATAGACATCTTGAACTCAACATGTGTGAAACTGACATCATTACCTTTTCCAAAAAATTCTCACCCATTCAAATCTTTGCTGTTACTGTGGAAGATACCACCAACTTTTCCAGTCATCCAGGCTCACAACCCAGGAACCATTTTCAATTTCTCGCTCTCTCTCTATCCCCAACATTAAATCTGTTGCAAAGGTCTATGGATTTTACTTTTCTAATATTTTTCATATATACCCCCTTCTGTCCTCTGACAGACACATCCACCACTTCAACAGTGATAGCAAAGATTGGAATGGGAGAGAATGTTGCTCAAATGGACAGGCTTGACCATGTAGGTGCAGGCTAAAATTCAAAACACTTGAGTTTGTACCCAGAAGTCCCCAAACTCGACACAGAAACTCGACCTCATCCAGAAAGTTTTAAAAACAACTAGAAATAAGTCCCCTGGATCTGGGGACTGTTTTTCCAGCTGTTCAATTGGAAAGGGGAAGTAAGCCAAGAAAACGGAGGAGATGAGAGACAAGTGATGTAGAAGAAAAAGGACGAGAGAGAGAGAGAGAGAGAAACAGAGAGAAAGAAAGAGAGAGAGAGAGAGAGAGAGAGAGAGAGAGAGAGAGAGAGAGAGAGAGAGCGAGCAAAAGAGATCATAAGAAAATGTAGGCTGAAATAGGTGAGTTAAGGGACAGAAGGCTTTCCAGAACCACTGCCACTGGTGCAGGACTGAGTGGGAGGAAAAAGGAACTAGAGTTGGGAAGGAGATCTAAAAGTTAGTGAAGGGAATTAGCTTCCCCTTATTTCTTTTACACTTTCACTTAATAATGCCCAGTGCTTGCACTCATCATAATAACTTCATCTCTTCTGGCTCCTGTCTCCAACCCTATCCTTTACTTCACCCAGCTTCCACTCAGGCTCCACTCCATCCTTGTAGCCTTCCCTCAATCTCTTTCCTGTGGAGGTGGAGCCTGGGGTGAGGTGTAGAAAAGGAGGTGCTTTCTTCCTGACTTCAGATGGTGATGAAGAGCCTCTCTTTGTCCTCTCTGCCCTCTTCCCTCTTTTAAAAATCAAAGTCCTTCTGTCCCTCTCTCTTTCTCTGAGGTGTTTCAGTCTCACTGAAGAGGAGCTCAATGGCCAATCGCATCTCCCGGTATGTACAGTATCCTCAGATATATTTTCAAGCTAAGTGACACAGTAGATAAAGTGACAGGCCTGAGTTCAAATTTGGCTTTAGATACGTGCTAGTTGTGTGACTCTGAGCAAGTCACTTAACCTTTGTCTGCCTCAGTTCCTCAACTTTGAAATGGAGATAATGAATGAATGACAGCACCCGCCACACAGAGTTGTGGTGAGCATCAAGTGAGATAATTTTTGTGAAGTGCGGGCACGGTGTCTGGCACATAGTAGGTGCTTAGGAAATGATTGGTTCCTTTCTTTATTCCTAGTTCCTCTTGGCTTGGTGACTTTAAATTATTGATGACAGGTAGATGATTTCTTGATGTCTTTTAAATTCCTCTTGGATTTTCATTCATTCGTAACTATTTTAATTTTTTCCTTCTCAGGCCAAAGATTTTCCTCCTTGAAAGGAGTTCATCCTCCACCTCATTGACCATTATCATCATCTCACATACCCAAGTGGTGACTTTAGCACTTCTTTGCTTCTCTTCGTCCCCTGGAAGCACCTTTTTCTGTTTTTTTAAAGCCCCTTATTTTCCTTATCTCCCATTTCCAGCCTCAGTTCTTTCAGGTCTTCAGTTTCTTTGGCACTGTTATTTCTTTCCTGTGTCACACTAATGTGTGTATCTTTGGCTGCCCACCCTTACTTCCATTTGTCTCCTCCCTGGTTCCATGTCTCTTACTCCTCAAGGCACCAGTTACCCCAAGGAGTTCTGACACACTCCCTCCCGAGTCAGGATGAATGGTCTCTATAAGCAACAAATCCCAGCAGAAAACACCCAGCTAGTCCCCATTTCCCTTCACAGGACATCTCTTTTCATCCATAGGAATATCCATCATTGGCACCCATCCTACCATCAAAATAAGGACTCTTACTTTTCTTTTTAATTCCTCTCACAGCCTCTTCACCTATTTCCCCATAATCTGTCCACTTTCCAAGAGACCACAGGAGTCATCTGCCTCTCATTGTTAGCCCTCAACTTGAGCAAGACACATTACATACTCTCTCTATCCTCCTCCTGTCACCTTTTACATGCATTCTTTTATTTTGTAATTTAGTCCCACATTTACACACACACATACAAACAGACTTTGTTATACACAAAACAGATGTTTTTAACCTCAGAGTTGTTGTTCAGTTGTGTCTGGCTCTTTATGACCTCATTTGGGGTTTTCTTGACAGAGACACAGGAGTACTTTGTCATTTCTTCCTTCAGCTCATTTCACAGATGAGGAAATTGAGGCAAACAAAATGAAGTGACCTGCCCAGGGTCATGCAGCTACTAAGTGTCGGATACCAAATTTGAACTCAGGAATATGAGTCTTCTTGACTCCAAGTTCAGTACTCTATCCACTGTTCTACTCAGCTACCCTCATCTGGGAAGCAAAAGATTCAGTCCATAATGCCCCAGACCCAGCTGGACATCTTCATCTGACATCTGGCTTCACTATTGTTTACTCATTCTGAGCTAATTGAGACAGTGATTGTGAACAGTGACATCAGTTGAGCTCTGACCCTGTTCACTGGTGACAAAAAAAAGATAATATTAGAAGGAAGGAGGAGTCTTTTCATTACCTGAAGACATGGCTGATACATACTACAGCAAAAAAAAGTGTTTGCCAAAGGGCATCAGACTCATGGGTCATCTACTTGTTGATGACCCACTGTAAGAACTGAACCTTTACCCCAGGGGCAAATAATCTAGATTAATTACTACACCGTAGTACAGGCCATATAGGTTAAGAAAACCCTGAGAGATAACTCTTCAGTTATTAACCAATTTAAAAAAGCATCTACTCTGTGCCAAGCACTGTACTAAGCTAAGCTTCATGTTTATTATGGTGACCTTGGGCACACTGGTTCTCTTCTCCTTGCTCCTGATGCCCTTCCTGTTTCTTACCCTTTTCCTTTTGGAGTTTTGGTTAATAGTTATTTTTTCTTTCCTGCTCTTACCTAGTTTTTTAATTCTTCTTCTCTTTTTTCTTCTCATTTAGTAAAATAGAATTCTCCTTCCTTTCCTCCTCTTCAACTTTTTCTGTTCATTAGATTTTTTAATTTTCCACCTCTTTTTCCTGAGATGCTTTTTCCTCTCCTTATTTCTACTCTAAATCCTATTCTCTGCTTCATAACTTTTGTATTTAGCTAGTTCCTCTCTATTCTTTACATTCAAAGCTTTCAAGGTACCAATTTGGGCTCTGTCCTTCAAATGACTTTTGCCACTGCAATGCAATTTTCCCCTTCCAACCTTCTTTTCCATTACTTCTCATCCAAGAAAAATACCAATTCTTGAAGTTGAAATAGAATAGTGCTTCTTCAACTTTTTCCAATTCTTACCCCTTTTTACCCAAGAAATTTTTATGACTCTGGGTATCTAGGTGTATGGAATACATATAGAAATAAAACATTTGCTGATGATAAATCATAAAGAAATCTGGTTTAAAACAATTCTTTGTTATACACAAATATTTTTACCATTTCTTAAAGATAAAAGCAAATTTGCATGTTAATGAGATGGATGTACTTGTTTATTTTTACATAAAGAATTAAATCTTGGTGGAATATTTGATACTAATATTTTTATCATTATGTATTCAAAGACCTCTTACTGCTGCCAAATTTTTCACAACCTCCACATTCAGTTAGCAACCCCATATAGGGTCTAGACCCACAGTTTAAGAAGCACTGAATAGAAGACACAATCCCATGGCAGGACACCCCTCCCCAATTATATAGTACTTCATTGACTTATGCCCTCCCTTTGGTCAACTTCCTTCCCCATTTGCCTCAAAATCTCCTCCCTGGTTCCATGTCTCTTACTTCTCCAGGCACAAGTTGCTCCTAGGAGCTCTGACACACCTCCTCCAGAGTCAAAATGAGTGGTCTCTCTAAGCAACAAATCCCTGCAAATAACACCCAGTGCAAGGTCCTCATTTCCCTTCAGAGACTATCTCTCTTCACCTATAGGAGCATTCATCAGTGACACCCATCCTACCATCAAAATAGGTTCTCACACTTTTCTCCCCTTTTTAATTCCTTTCCCAGCCTCTTCACCCACTTCCCTATAATCTGTCCTCTTTCCAAGAAGGCACAGGAGTCATCTTCCTCTCATTGCTATCCCTCAATTTGAGCAAAACCCATTACATACTCCCTCTATCCATTTCCCCTCTGTAATGGTAATGAAATTTGAAGATGTCCTTGTATTGGAAAGCTAAGAGGTACTTAGCACCTAGTTTCAAATTAAGCCTCCGTTAAAGAAACAGAATGTATGAATTCCTGCTGCTGACATAACAGGAAGGCGCTGAACAGGGAGGAGCTATGCTGTATTTAAGGAAGAGTAGAAGCTGGACAGTCAGAACTTCTTGGGATGAGCACCTGAAGGCTAGGCTGCTGCTGTTGGATTGGAACTTCCATGAAGAGAGTGATTTTGATTTTGAGAAGGGGAGACAGGGATTTTTATTTTGAGAATGAAACTGCTGAAGACTTCTGAGGGCCAGCCAGAGCTGCAGAAGACTAAGGAAGAATGACTGTGGTGCCAGTATTTTGTACAAATATTGTTGTGGCTTTGTTAATGTGTATGAATGGTCTTGTGGCTTTGTTGATCCTTGTCTTCTCAGGAACAGAGATTGTGGGGGGTGTGGGATGGACTGGATACTGTGGGGTTCAATACAGAGCAGGAACTGCAGAGAGCTGGGCAAAGAATTGGGAGCTGTCTGCTTTGAACTCAGGTGACAGTTGGTTAGATATGGGTAGGAGCTGGGACCATGTGCCTCAAGTCAAGATGAAAAGACCTCTCTGTGAGTACTAAGTAGTGATGAAATTGTGATTTTTATTGTGACCACAGGGTGGATGGCCTGTGTATATTCCACTACCCCTTAAGAGAGTACTGAGTAGTGACTGATGCCTGAGTAGTGACTGATTTGTAATTTAGTTGCCCCACAGGTGGAGGGCTTTGACATTTTGTACTTTATGACTGAATGATTGAGTTACTAAGTGATTGATTGACTAAATGATTGTACTTTGTTCGAAACTGTGTGACCACTTTGGTAAAAAAAAAAAAACATGTGTCCATTTTAGTGATAAGTTGTTGAGTTATTATGTCATTGTGAATGCTGTACCTTGATTTTCGGTGAATGTTTTGCTCTGGTTTGTTATTGAACAAATAGAGGGTTCACTATACTGTGTAATCAGAACTTTGAAAGCTGTTCACAGCAGCAGTCCTCTGGAAAGCTGCTTATGCATGAATTTCCACCCTCCCCCTTCTTTCATTTCATAGTTTAGTCTCTCTCTCTCTCGCTCTCTCTCACTCTCTCTCTCTCACACACACACATATACACACACACACACACACACACAGTTTGATTCACCTTGAAATTGTTGTTCATGACAGCATGAACTATGACTCTTCATGACCCCATTTGGGGTTTTCTTGACAAAGATACCAAAATGGTTTGCCATTTCCTTCTCCATATCATTTTATAGATGAGGAAACTGAGGCAAACAGGGTTGTGTGATTTTCCCAGGGTCTCACAACTAGGAAGTGTCTGAAGCTAGATTTGAACTCAAGAAGATGAATCTTCCTGACTCCAAGCCCAGTGCTCTACCCAGCTGCCCTCACCTAGGAGGCAAAAGATTCAGCCCATAATACCCCTGATCCAACTGGACACCATCATCTTCATCTGATATCTGGCTTCACTACTATCTCCTTGTCTACATTAGAATGAAGTCTCTTCAGATGGTTCTATTTTAGCTAACAAAATCATTTGTAGCTCAAACACTATTATTGTTGCCACTACCACAGCAAGAAAATTCTGCAGAGTTCTCTATGTTCTAACACAACTTCGTTTCCTTTGTTTTTACAATTACCATTAAATAATACAATTAAGGAAGCAGTAGCTAGCTAGCATGTAATGGACAATACCCCCAAAGCAAAAAGAAAAACAAATCCTTACATTTTTAATGATCCAAAAAAAAAGGAAATCTCTTAATAATCTCTCTATTGTCTCTGTTGCTGTTGCTGTCTTTTGCTACTTCATCCATTTACCTGTCCCACATTTCTGTTATCTGGAGTGTTCAAGAAGCAAATATTATCTTCAGGTCTGATTTTCTTTCTAAGGATGCATCTTGAGCATCATTCCTCTTTGGAACACATTTCATTCCCTGCTTGTCTGTCTAGTGGAGACAGAATAACATTGTTAATCAAAGGGTTCCTCCTGGTTATTTGTATAATTTGTTCTTTCTGAATGAAATTGTTAGATTTAACCACTTACAGTTTGCAGTCCTTGATTTATTTGTGTATTTTCTGCAAACAGTGTATGATACTGCTTTTTATTGGTACTTTATTTTTTGTGTTCAAAAGTTCTAGACAGTTTTATTGTATTATTTCTTATACTATGTTCACGTTACAGACACTGGTATTTTTGACTCGTCCTGTTTTTCTGGGAGACCTATCATCCTTAGGATGTCTCTAAGCATCCTTTCTTTGAAATTAATATATTTTGCTTATACAGAGAACATTTTCTTTTAATGTTACTGTTTTGTTTTGTTTTGGTTTTCACTTTTCTTCTTCCAGATTGTCTTTTACTCCCATGTGTTCACATTCTCAATCGGTTGTCTCCTCCTTTGTTTCTTTCGTGACTCTACCAAGGATTTAGGTTTTTCTATTCTGTCCATTATTTCTGCTGTACAGGACATAAACTCTGCTCCCACAATTCTCATTTCTCTTTTAAAACACTCAGGAAGGGGCAGTTAGGTGGCACCAGCCCTGGAGTCAGGAGAACCTGAGTGCAAATCCGGCCTCAGACACTTGACACACTTACTAGCTATGTGACCTTGGGCAAGTCATTTAACCCCAACTGCCCTTCCTTCCCACTTCAAACAATATTTTTAAAAATAAAATACTTAGGAACCTCATATTTTGATTCCAAGATTTCTTTAAAATTTGCAGCATCAGATATTCAATCATTTTCCCTTGTTATCCAGTATTTCTTTACAAATGCCTGAAATCACTTCCTAGCTCAGGAATATTTCCATGTTTCCCCCTACTATTAATATCTTCCCTAGTGGAATATTTGTACGTGTTCAAATTCTTTGATTTTTCTTCCTCCTGAGGCCTTAGGTAATTTCACTCTTTACTTTCTTTATTTACCTCTGTTGCTCACTTTCTAATTCCTTTCCTTCTGATGGTGTCCCTGGGGGCTAGATCTCAAAACTCCTACCCTCCTATGCTGAACAATTCATAGCTCACTAGCTTAGGTCTCTTTCACAAATGGCTTTTGAAGGGAGAGAACTAACCCCAAGTGAATGCTGTGCTCTTTTCCTCAGGTTTATAATGGAGTGCCACACAACCACACACACACACACACACACACACACACACACACACACACACACACAGAGTATCCTACTCTGTCCCAGGTCTCTGGCTCAGTAACATAGAGCACTGCCATGGTATTACTGTGGAAGCCTGGGTAAATTTCTACCATTTTGACTTTGGATTTCCAAAGCACTGAGAAGAGTTGGGAGTGAAGATTTAAAGACAAGTTCTGTTACAAGTCCCTGCCCTGTTCCTCCACTCTCATGTAGGGCTCTGTTGCAGCACAGAATGCTTCCAATGCACTTTCTATGAAGGCCCAAGCAAATTTTCTGCAGTTTAGAGTTTGGATCTCCAGGGTACTAAAAGAAAGAAGGGGTTAGGGTGTGATCTTGTTTTGTGACAAGCTCACAGTTAAGATCAGCTAATGCAACCTCTGTGTAGAAGTTGATGGGTAGCATGAAAAGGGGTGTGGAATGAGCAAGAGGACAGTATTACTTCATGGAGCTTTTAACCTTCTTTGGGGTCTTGATATCCTCCTACACAATAGGAAAAAATGAAATTGTTTTTTCTTGGCACATCACTTCTCTTTTAGAGATGTCAGAGATTGGAAAGATCAGAGAAAATGCCTCCATCTTATTGGTTGTGTGACTCAGAAGTCATTCTAATTTTATATGTACATTACTTGCATGAATAGTCCTCATTCTATTCTATAATTATAAGCAAAAGAAGCATTATTTCCCCTTCCACTTTATGGCTTTTTAAAGTCCTAATAACAGTAATAGCTGAAAGTTAGACTGAGAAATGCTCAAGAGAGAGTAAAGGAGAGTTCAGACATAAAGTTCAGAATTTAGCAGAAAATAAAAGAGAAGAATCAATTAATAGGATCTAGAAGAAGAACTCAAAGGAGAGACTATTTCAGCGTATGCCCTTGTACTCCGTGCTATATCCTGACTAAAAAGAACATCATGTCTCTTGGCTAACAATGAGAATTTGAGGATAGCTTTTGCCTTCCCTACAGGGAAGAAGCTGACTAGTTACAACACTCCCAGAAAATTTAGAAGGGGGGTGGATAAGGGAACAAGGATTTTATTAAATGCCTACTATGTGTCAGACACTGTTCTGAGCACCTTACAAATATTATCTCATGTGACCCTCAAATAACATTATGAGGTAGATACCATTATTATCAACCCCACTTTACAGTTGAGGTAACTGAAACAAAAAGTGAAATGACTTGCCCAGGGTCACAAAGCTAGTAAATTTTAAGGCTTGAATTTGAATTTAGATGGAAAACTGAATGTACAAGGTTCTGAACATAACCATATGCTCTGCTACTGTTGCCCCACTTCTTGCCACCTTTACCAGCACCCTCTACCCCAGACTTCTAGAATCCATAGTCCATTGCTGGGGACATTGATACATTCAACTATGAAATCAGAAACTTGGGGCTGAGCAGTCTTGTTTGATGGCCAGATGAGCAGAGATGAGCTTAGTCCATGCTCTCTAACTGGCTCCTAAGTCATGCTTCATAAACCATCCAGTCACCCCCCCCTTCCACTGATCATCTTGTCATCTGCCCTGTCATCATTGTGCATACTCTTTCCTTTCCCCTTGCTTTCCTCCTCTTGCTCTGAGGATCAAGTCAACACTGCCATTTCTTTCAGAAAGGGACCCTCATTTGGCTGCCCAATGGATCAATTATCATGAACCTGACAAAGACAGTCCTTGGCCACCACTGTGTTGTCTTCCTTTATCAAAATGTAAGTTCTGGGAGAGCAAGGACTCTGACCTTTTATATTTTTATCTCCAGAATTTTGCCTGACATACAGCAGCATACAATGAATGCTTCATTCATTCACCCAAACTGAAGCACCAAAGGTTTTTAAATATTTTGTTTTCCCCAAGTACACCTAAAAATTATCTTTAATACTAATTGGTTTTTTTTAGGTTTTGAGTGCCAAATTCTATCTATCCTCCCTCTCTTCCCACCACTCTCCCTGAGACAGTAAGCAATCTGATATAGTTTGTACACGTGTAATCATGGAAAAAACATTTCCTTATTAGTCATTTTGTCCAAGACTTTATAAGAAAAGAAAAGGAAGAAAAAAGTGGAAGATAGTATGCTTCAGTCTGTATTCAGACAATATCAGTTCTTTTTCTGGGGATAGATAGCATTTTTCATCTTGAGACATATGAGATTGTCTTGGATCATTATATTGCTGAGAATAGCTAAGTCATTCACAGATCACCCCAAGATCACCCTACAATATTGTTGCTACTATGCACGATGTCCTCCTGGTTCTGTTCACTTCACTTTGTTTCAATTCATGCAGGTTCCAAAAAAGATTTTAAGAAAAGGCTAAAGAGCAGACAGAAAAGACTGTCACCTCTGTTCCCCAGAAGGAACACCCCTCTCAATGCACAGTGCAAATAACTAAAAGATATGGAACCATAGTACCCCTCACGTGTGTGGTCACCAGGTATTAGACCATTTCCAGAATCAATAAACAACAGGGAACACTAGAGAGCAATGGTTAGTGGAGAGCGGAAGAAAATGGTCCCTGGTGATTGCTGAGAGACAGCAAAGGAGATAGGAAGAAGGATGAAACTGAGAGAAGTAAGTTAGGGGTCAGTGCCCAGGGGACTTTCCTCTCCCCCTGCTCAGCTGGCACAGTGGGAGTGAAGGGAAGAAGAGGTAGAAGGGAGGACTAAAAGTTAATGAGGGAATTAACTTAGAAGTCTGGACTCTTTTCTCTCTCACCCTTTCACCTAATGATAACCAACCTTTGATCTCATCAAATAGACTTAATCTCATTTGGCTCCTGCATCCAATCACCTCCCTCTCCTCTCCCAGCCTCCATCCAGACTTTGCTCCTTCCCTGTGACCCTTCCTTGGTCTCTTTCCTGTCAAGGTGGAGTCTGGGGTAAGGTATAAAAGAACAGTAGGGCCTTCTCTCTGACTTTAGGTGGCAGTAAAGAGCAAGAGGAATCCCAGGACAGCAGGAGAAGTGTGACCCTGAGCTCCTAGAGCTACCTTCCTCCAAGACTGAGGCAGAGACTCAGAGACACAAGGTATTGCCTAAAAAGAAAAGGCTGAGATCAAAGAATGGGGCTGGACAAGGAGTCTCTCTACACTGAAGGGGACAAGATGAGAAAGGGATTGGGGATGCAGGTAGATATCCAGGAAGCTGAGAGAAACTGTAGCACAGGAAAGAATAAAAGTTGGGGGGACTTGGGATGCACTAGAGAAGTGGAAGAGTGGGGAGAGTCAGGGAATACAGTTGGAGGGAGGATGGAAATTGCGGGAAATATGAGCCTAGGGAATTCTCCCTGTAAACAGACTTTGCTATGAGCTGGGTACAGAGTCCATCAAAGAGAGGGAAAGACAGAGCCAGGTCAGGCTGGAACCTTGTGGATTGCCAACTAGTAGACCAACTGGCAGTCTGAAAGGAAATGCATCATACAGGGGAAGCAAGGATCACAGTCCTGCTGGTAATGGTGCAGGATTAGTCTGAGGAGGAGGCTTGGAAATTCAAGGAGGGGTTCTGTGAGGAAAAAGGAAGAAACTGAAGCTAGTTAGTTTCCAGATCTTACCAGGGGTGGGCATACTCCCTCTTTCCTGTTATACTTCTTTAAAAATTAATCATTGGCTCACCCCCAAATCCCAATTTTTTATTCTCTGTCTTCATTTGTACCTTTTGTTTCATCCCTCTTCACCTGTACCCACATCTCTGGGATAATATTTACCATTCACTGCCTGTGGAAAGTGTTTACCAGGCCACAAATCTTTGTTACTGAAGGTCATTATTAATTTTTTTATTTTAATCAAAGGAAAGCTTTATTATTAATAAAGGAAAAATAAAACAGAAATACATGAATCAGCAGTCATTAGTGCCAAAGAGATATGAAAAATCCTGAAGTCAAGTAGGGTCGTCAGGGCAAGAGTCTCTCAGACAGAGGTTCTGCTCCACAAGTTCTGTCTTGGACCTTTGCTCTCCCCAGACTGCTCCTTAGCAATGGACAGACATGCCATTTATTCCTCTGTCCCAGTCAATCATAAAACTGATTTGGACTAGAAAAGGACAAAGGACAGATATCTAGATACTTCCCTAGACCTATCCTTCCAGGTTCCCATAGAACTCTTAACAACTACTGTTCAGATCCAATCATTCAACCAGTACTGAATCAACCTAAGTGCTCTCTTCTCACCAATAGCTCTTCATCTTACACAAAAATAGTGAGAGGTACTTTGTGAAGCACTTTGCCAAAATAAAGTTATTCTATGCCTATGACATTCTTCTGGCTTGCCATTCTAGTTATTCTGTGACAAATGAAGATGATATTAGTCTGCCATGATCTATTCATAATGGAGCCATGTTGGCTTTAAAGATTGCTGTTTGTCAGCTCTTTTGTGATGACAAAGAATTGGAAATTGCAAGCATACCCATCAACTGTAGAATAGGTGAACAAGTTGTGGTATATGATAGTAATACTAAACTATTGTGGTATAAGAAATGACAAGCAGGCTAATTTCAGAAAAACCTGGAAAGACTTACACGAAGTGTAGTGAAGTGAGCAGAACCATGAGAACATTGAAAGCAGTAATAGCAATACTATAGGGTGATCAACCATGAATGACTCAGCTATTCTCAACAATACAATGATGCAGGACAATTTCAAAGGACTCATGATAAAAAATGAGTCCAGAGTCCAGAGTGTTTTCACATCCAGAGAAAGAACTGATGGAGTCTGAAAGCAGATGAAGCATACTATTTTTCTCTTTTTTTGTAGTTTTTCTTTCTCTTGGGCTGTTTCTTTTTTTCTTTACAGCATTTTGTATCAGTTCATGTTAATCATCAATTCTTCTCTGTATTCATTATATTTGACATGTCTTATGGCAGAGTAATATCCCACTGTATTTATGTACCATCCTTTATTTAGCCATTCCCCAAACAATGGGCATTTATATACTTTATTTCCAGTTTTTTTCCACAAAAACAGCTACTACAATATTTTGTTATATATGGAGACTTTCTTTTTGTCAAGTGATTTCCCTGGAGGTATAAGCATAGTAGTAAAACTCAAACAGAAATTAGTCCACTAAACTGTAAATAAAGACCCCTTAAGGCTCTGTGTTGACTTAAAAACCCATATATAAACATTATCTGTAGTTTTTCTTGTCTTTTTATTTACTTTGTTAAGTATTTCCCAATTCCATTTTAATTTGGTTCTGGCTGCATCCTACATGCCTATTTGACGCTTCTGCTCTACAAACTCCATTAATATTGATTATTCTCTTCTTTACCAATATGCTGCTTTGTCAGGTGAAATCTCAGGGTTCTTTTAATTTGCATTTTATTAATAGTAATTTTGGTCCTTTTTCATAGGGTTGTTAATAATTTACCATTCTTTTGTGAACTAATTTTTTTAATCATTTCTCTATTGGGGAATGAATGATTTGAGGTCTTATAAATTTTTGTCAATTGTCTATATATCTTTCATACCTCAACCTGTGTCGGAGATATTTGGTACAAGAGTTTTCCCCAATCAACTACTATCCTTCTTATCTTAGATGAAATACTTTTGTTTGTGCAAAACTTTTTTCATTTCATGTCATCAAAATTACAGTGTGTGTTTTTTATTTAAATTAGCCAACAGTTTTTTTAATACATGTTCATGGAATCATGGATTTAGAGTTGAAAGGTTCCTTAGAGGTCACTGAGTACAGCACCCTCATTTTATAGATGAAGAAATTGAAGCACAGGGAAGTGACTTGCCTAGGGAAGGAAGTCATTGTGGAAGGCAGTCTTTGAAAGGCTGGTACCTCTCAGGCTTTCCTAAGCCTCAAACCATGATATTCATAACGTTCCTTCACTGAGGGTAACCCCATAAAATTGCAGATGAATTTGGGCACATAGGTTTTCCAAATCATCATATCTCTCTTTGCTTTCAACTGGAGAAGTTTCTGTTATAGGATTAGAATACAGAACATTCTTACTACAGAGTAATGTACATTATATATGTATATTATATTTATTTATTATTATATTTATTATTTTATATTATTTATTATTTTATATTTATTAAATGTATATTAATTTATTAAATGCTTATTATTATATAATATATACATACATGTATATGTGTATATATTATAATGTACGTTATACAGAGTAATAGTAGAAGAATTGATAACTAGTTCTGATGCAGAGAGAGCTCAAAGATCTCTTCTAGCAACAGGTTGTGATCGAGGAAGGGAGGAACGCCATAAAACAATCTCAAAGTACAGGGCAGATCCCTCTTTATGATCATGGGGTATATTGATAGGATAGAAAGTGTCTTGGTTTGAACTTTCCTTTAGGTCTAAGGGCAAGGTGGGCAGGGCTATTGATTTCAAAATGTGGTTAGAATAGATCTTGTAAATGGTGACTATTAGAAGTAAAATAAAATTACCATTATAAATACTCAGATTAAAAGATATGTGGAAGAAGATGCTGTCTGCATCCAGGAAAGAAATAATAAATAGAAGTATGTATAGAATGATTTTACATAGATACATAAAGAGAGAGAGAGAGAGAGAGAGAGAGAGAGAGAGAGAGAGAGAGAGAGAGAGAGATTTGTGTCTAATAGTAGCCATGGTGTGGGGGCAGGGAAGGTATAAGGCAAGAAAACAAAAAAAATATTTATATGATATCTTTATTATATAGTAAGTGGTATATAATTTATTTGCAGTTTTGTGTGCAATCCCCTTTTATTATACTGTTATAAAAATGCTTATTTTATTTCATAAATTAAAAATTAAATTAATAAAACAAAATTGTAAAAGGAAGATGGAATGAGATATTCCAAAAAGCAAAAGACAAAGGTCTATAACAAAGAAAAAACTTAGAAAAAAATTGAGTATGTTCCAGCAAGGAAAATTAATGGATCTTCAATGAAAAAATGGACTTCCAAACATTTTTGATGGGAAAAAAAAACTAAAGCAAAATAGGAATTTTGAAATACAGACATGGGAGAGTCCAGAGAAAAGGCTAAAAGATAAATACAAATAAAAAGCTAAAGTGTGCTACCTAAAGAAAAAGAAAGAAAAAAAAACAGAACTGGCTTTGAGATATGAGGAGATAGCAGAGGTCTAACTCTAATTTGCTGTAGGGTGTGTCCTCAGGGAACAGTTGTAATATCTGTCATAAATGTTATCTTCACAATCACAGAATCTTAGAGTTTGAAGAGACCTAAAAGACCATGAAGTCCATCTTGCACTTGACCAAGAATCTTTTTCTACAAAATTCCCAATAGACATCCTATCCTGAATGAAGCATTTATTAATTATTTACTATATGCAAAGCACTGTGCTAAGCATGTGGTATACAAATAGAAAAGTAAGACAGTCCCTTTCAAGGAGCTCACATTCTAATGCAGAAGACAACATACATGCAAGCTTACAACTACAAGTCAGATAAAGAGGCTCCATGGTCCTTAAGGCACAGGGTCAAAGTAAATGGTAATGCCTCTTCTTTAATGTCATTTCCACTAATAAAATCATATAGATCTTTTTTTTTCAAATGAGGGGAAGTCACGGTCTCCTGAGGCATCCCATTCCACCCCTTGAAAAGATCTAATTCTTGGGATGTTATTGCTTATATCAAGCCTTCAAGAAGCTCACTTTCTATTAGGGATGGGGTAGGGATATGATATGTACATGGATAGGTATAATCCAAGAAAGGGAATTAAGTTGGTAAGAGAGAACTCAAGCAAAGTTCTCTAGGAAATTCTGAAGAGTGAAAGCACCTAAAACCAAAGGAATCAGCACAAGTTTCATGGAGGAGATGCCACCTGAGCTGAATATGGAAGGGAGAAATGGATTCTAAGATAGAGAGGTAACGAGGTAGGTCATTCCAGGAATGCAGAACACCTTGTGTAAATGCAAGGAAATAAAATATCTAGTGTTAAGTTAAAGAAATCATTAGTAGTTTAGCTTTGCTGGAATATTAAGTTTTTTTATTAGATTAATTGATTTGTTTATTTACTTTTAATTTACAAGATTCAGTTCCAGAATCACTTGAGCTTCAAATTTTCTCCCCTCCCTCTCAAACCCTCCCACCCCCCACCATGGCAGCATGCAATCAAGTGTAGGATCTGCAAATACTTTCACATTGAGCGTTAGTCTGGTTGTATAGAAGTGTTCTAACTAATGGAGTAAACAATGGGAAAGAAGAAACAAAGCCAAATGTGAAAAAGAACAATAGCATGTAGATTGCTTCAGTGTCCGTTTAAACTCTTTTCTTTCTAGATTTTTCTCTGAATGTAGTTATCTCCTTCCATCTTGAGACTTGTAGAGTTGTCTTATAACCTTGTGTTACTGAGAAGAGTCCAGTTTAGCAAAGTTGGTTGTCACACATACAATGTGTCTGTGATTGTGTACCAATTTCTCCTGATTTTGTTCTTCTCACTTAGCATCAGTTTAAGTTCTTAAAGCAGAACGATAGGAAACAAGGCCGTAAAAGTATGATAGAGTCAGATCATGGATGCCTTGATTGCCAGACTGAGCGTTCCATTTTCTCCTAGAGCCAACAGAAAGCCACAAAAGATTTACAAGCAGATAGGTAACATGTTTAGTCCTGTATGGGAAAGGTTAATCTAGCAACTATATGGAAGATGGATAGGCAAAAGAGAAACTGAAAGAGCAACTGGGCAGGGAAACCAACCAATCAATCAAAAAGCATGTATTAACTATTTACTATGTGCCAGGCATTGTGCTAAGTTGTGGGGACATGAAGAAAGACAAGAAGACAAAAACAGTTCATACCCTCAAGGAGTTTACATACTAACAGGGGAAATAATCAAATAAATACAATACAGAGGAAAACGGTAAGCTTAGAATACAAGGCTCAAGACCACTAAGGAGTAGGAGATAACTCTCATCTGTCAATGGTTTTGTTTCTTCCCAGGTCTTTGTCTGAGCCTATGACAGCTGCCTTGTGATTTATGCCAGTCAATGGTGGGCTGACGCCAGGTTCTACTGAAGAGTGATTGTTAAATTTTCATTGTGAACGCTTTAGTTCTATTGATGGTCTAGATTAAGAAAATGATGGAGAAAATGATAATTATGCAGATTAAGTTTTAAATGAGTCAGAGAGCTAATGTGGAAATATGTTTACATGTTCGCACATGTATAACCTATGTCAGATTGACTGCCTTCTTAGGGAGGGGGGACATGAGGGAGGAAGAAAGTAATCATTTGAAACTCAAAATCTTATAAAAATGAATGTTGAAACCTATTTTTATATGCAATTGGAAAAAATACTATTTACCAAACTAAAATTTTTAAATAATTCCTGAAAAAAAATTAATGAATCAGAAGTCTGATTGCATAACATTTACTATCAGACCTCTGATAATGCTTATCCAGTGTTTATTATAAGAGACTAGTACCTTGTGTCACCTTGAACAAAGAGAGGATCCCTTTTTCCCAAGTATAAACTATTCCTCAGTACAATTCCCTTATGCCCAAATCTGATCCCTCAGTTTCTTACTATATCCTGATGTACCAGCTCCTAGCATTATTTCCTTCTCCCTCCTCTAGTCTCATTCTTAGACTCTCCTTAGAGTCCATTGTGGGCAGGAAGTCCAAGGTTCAAGATTACAGATATTGAGGGAAAAGAGGGAGGGAAGGCACTTCTTTAATTCAGGAAATAACCTTTAGCTACCTAGAGATTTCTGATGTATCAACACTCATATAACCTCCCAAGGAGCCCCATCAACACCTGCCTACCTATCGAACAGCATATCTGTCAAACAGACTCAATATGCTAAAAATGTGATATGATAATCAGAAAAGCTAAGGCAATCTTAGATTCCCTGAAGAGAGACATTCTGTCCAAGGGCAGAATGGTGACAATAGGCATAGTAAATAGAGTCAGCAATAGTAATAGTATTACAGTCAGTCCCCATGTTGGGTTTTATATTCCATTCAAGGAGCCACAGTTTAGGGAGGATGTGATAAACACAGGAGTGTCCAAAAGAAGACAATTAAATTGAAGAAGGACCTTGAATTTGGGTCATTTGAGGACTGATTGAAAGACTTTCAAATGCATAGCCCTGGGAAGAAAAACTTAGGAGAGATATGGTAGCTGCCTTGTAGTAAGTGAAGGTCTATCCTTGCCCCCTTCCTCCTCTTCCTTCTCCTTCTCTTCCTGGTCCTCCTCCTTTTTCTTCCCTGCCTTCAGGGAGCACAATCTAATGGAGGAGCCAACAAATAAATATGTACAAACTATACACAGGTTCAGTAGCAAACAGAAGGCACAACATTGAGAAGTTGGAAAAAAAAGCTTCCTATAGAATACAGAATTTTAGTGAGGATTTGAAGGAAGCCCGGAAATCCAAAAGTCAGAAGGGAGAAGGAAGAACATTCCAGGCATAGGGATCATCAGAGAAAATACCCAGAACCAAGGAATAGATTGTCTTGTTTGTAGAATAGAAAGGAGGCTAGTGTCACTGGATTGAGGAGTATGTAAGTTATTCAGAAGGTTAGAAAGGTGGAGGGGCCAGGGTTGGTTATGGAGAGCTTTGAATGGTAAACAGGAGATTTTTACTCAATCCTGGAGGCAATAGAGAGTCACTCAAGTTTATTGAGTGGGGGAATTGCATAGTCAGACCTGCATTTTAGAAGAATACTTTTGGTGACTGAATGAAGGATGGACTGGAGTAGGGAGAAACTTGAAGCAGCCAGACACCCCCATCAGCTATTGCAAAAGTCCAGGGATGAGGGGATGAGAACCTCCCTGAGTGGGGGTGGTGCGAGAGGAGAGAAGAGTTTGAGAGCTTCCATAGACCTGGGATATGAATCCTGTCCCAAAGTACTATCTGATTCTTGGCCAGTGAGAATGTTGTAGTCTAGGGGAGCTAGGAGCCTCAAAAATGCAAGGTTATGGGGCAGGGGTCTGCCTCAAAAGAATTCAACCACTCAAGCCTTCTTTCAGTCCAAGTAACAAGTTTATTATGACATGGGTGGGCCAGATTCCTAGTGAGTCTTCCCCTTTGATAGGGACCAGACAGATATTTTTATAGGGAAAAAAATTGTGGAAAGATTTGGATGAGATCTAGGAGTGTAGGCAAGTAGCCAGGAGTGATCCCAAATTAAGAGAGAATGGAGGGATGGATGGGATTAAGGAGTGTCAAGTAAACTAATTAACTAATCTAGATTGGCTGGGATGCACCAAATGCCTTGCTTGGAGGCACCAGTGATCTGGGCTACTGTATGAGAAAATTCAGAGCCTGGGTTGTGGTTAGACTGGGTCTGAAAAGATAGTTGAAAAGATTGTACTGGGATGAGCGTGATGCCTCAGGAAAAGTCAGGGACCTGGGTTCAAGGGTTACATTCCTAATATTTGTGGGCAAGTCCAAGGGAAGAGGGGATTGGAGGGGTTCAGATCCCGTATTCCAACAGGAAGTAGATAAACTTCTCTGGTCTTTCCTTACTATCAATATCCACTGCTCCCACATGTCATCACCCTTCACCACCAGCACACCTGGCACATTTCATTTGATTGTGAATGCAGAAATTTTCAAAAATTAATGGCAAAACACTTATTGATTAGTTAACCATAAAGTACATTTTATTCATCAGATAAACTAAAGAAACTAAAACTTAACTAAACAATTTTTAAATTAGCAAGTAAACATTGCCCTAAACATACAAATTTACAAAGGTTTTTATTTTTTTCCCCAGACTTTCCCCTTTCCTTAAAATACTAAACAAGTTCTTCAGCCTCATCCACTTACCAAAGTAGGTATCTTTCCAACCAACCCCTGCTTCCTGCTCCCTTCACCCCCAGTGAAGGGCCAGTAGTGAAGTAGAGGAACTAGTGATGGAAGGTCCCTCCCCTCTGAGATATAAAATATTAGCTTTTTTACCTTTCCTGCCTATACTGGGCAGAGACCCAGGATCAGGCACCACAGACTGAGCCACGGGAAATAAAATTACTGAAGAAGGTGTGGGGAGAGAGTGAAGAGGGTGAGAAAAGCTGAGTGTTGAGAGACCCCAATGAATCCCTTGAGGGTTCTAGTCTGAAAAGAATTTCGCAGGACTCAAGCAATCTTGTAAGTCAGGATTGTAAAAGTTTATTGTTATGCTTTACAGTGGGCCCAGGGGGGAGTCTTAGGGAGCCTGCAAAACCGCAGGAGTTAGGGGTACAGGTTACAAAGTGATAAAATAGTAACTCAGGTATCAATCATGCTAACTAGGTAAGGATGGGATTAGGGAGGAGTTAAGGAGTGGTGAGTACTTAAAGGGACATACACTTTTCATATCTACTGTGCAGGCAAATTACCCATAATTCACTGGGGAAAAGCCCATGGGGGGCTGCATGGAGGTGTGGTTTTTGGCTTGAAACGTCACTTGGTCAGCTAATAGTCAGAACTGACTGAGAGGTGTCTGGTCTGTTACCCACCAATGTCCTCTTTGACAATATGGATGTTGGGAAACTAGACAAAATGGGGACTCAGGATGTGCCTAATTGGAGAGGAGTTAGCTTACTGGTAGTGCATTGAAGGATTCATAGGTGCAGCTGGCCACTAGAACAAGGGAGCTATATGTTTCTCTAAGCTAAAGTGATTGTTTATAGATGCTTGGGTGATGGATTCATAGGTATAGCTTGTTATTGTACCAAGCAGAGATAAACAGTTCATGAATTGTAGCTAAGCAAAACACTAGGGCTTAGAGAAGAGGCAGAGTTAATGCTTTCAAGCTGGGGGAAGTGTGATTTTACAACTTGATTTCACAGGCTGATATTACAAACATAGGTAACCAAATACAAGTGTAATTTTGCCAATTGAAGTTACAATTGGATGTTTCAAACATAGGCACCCCAACTCCCCATCAGGAGGAACCTAGTTAATCTTTCCTGTCCCAGCTGCAGCTGACTAGGATTCCTGGACAGTAGCAAACGTTTCCTGCATGTGGAAAAGAGAAATGCATATAGCCCACCTGATTTCAATAAAAACTGGGCTCTGCATAGCAAAACTGACCCTGGGAAAGGGTCAGAGAGTGGATCCAGACTAATGGGAAGCAGAAGTTGTGGTATCAGTGACTTTAGCAAATAGGATCCCTATTGATTGGGAAAGCTGCACCCAACCCCTGGAAATTTATTCAGAATCCTTGGCAGCCTCTGTGAGAGGGCTGTTTCAAAATGAGAATATACCTGATAGTCTAGACTACTCCCTATGCACATCTCCACACCCTTGCCTCTTCTCTTTTCCTATATGGACCTTGAGAATGGGAATAAAACCTTCCAGAGCCATCACACAATTCACAATTTTTGCAAAAGGCCTTTCCTGGCCTTGTTTTTCAGTCTTTCAGACTCTGTAACCCCATGGACTTTTTTCATCTCCCATATTCTTCCACATATTTTATCCCGTTTGCCTTCCTTTGTGTCTCTCACTTTATATCAGTAATATGCAGGGATGTGTTAGTAAACGTTTTACAACTGGCTTTCCAGGGGGCAGTATATATGACATGGTGTTAAATTCAATCTCCATCAACATTTTCCATCATTTTCTTAAGTCTAGACAATAAACAAAACAATAAATCTGGTCCCCATTTGTCTAGTTTGACAATTTCCAAAATGTAAATACTCACTCTGAAAATTTAAGTTGACTCAAGAGTTGTTGCAGCTGACTCCAGCACATCTGACTTTTCCTCCTATTTCTCACCATTAAGTCCTCATTTTTGGTCTCTCCCTGCAGGATGTTGCCTGGGTCTCAGTGGCTGTCTCACCAGCTGGGCCTGGAAGGGCGGAGCCCTGGAGTTTCCTCAAGCCTTGTCCTGTGTTTCTTGGCACTAAGCACATGGATCCTGGCCCAGGTCTTGTCCTCTGTCTATAGATACTACACCACCTGCCAATATTTTCGATGCTTCCCCCAGCCACCCTTTCGGAACTGGTTCATTGGCCACCTGGGGATGGTAAGTGTGAAAACTTGGGCCAAGAGCTAGGGAGCTCAGTGAGTAGATGAACTAGGGAGCTGAATGGACTAAGTATTTGAGGGAACTTGGGAGGGGGGATTAAGGAGCAGTTAATAAATTAGAGTGGGAAGTGAAAAGGATGATGTCCTGAGAAGACCATCACAAGGGAAGGGTAACCTGGGCATCCTGTGTTCCAGAAGTCTTGCTTGATGCAAATAGAGAAAAGGTCCCTCCGAGAGTTACTGAAGTTGAGAAAATTCTTAAGAGGGAGAAAAAGAAGGTGGCTAATTCCCCAATGCAACATAGAGACACAAGGAAGATAATTTGTTTATTCACTGCCATGCCAATCAAACTACAAAAGAATTATAGAGCTGGAAAAATTAGTAATAAAATTCATCTGAAAAAAAAACAAAACAGCAAGAATTTCAAGAGAATCAGTGGAAAAAATGTTAAGGAAGGCAGCCTTGTAGTTCTGGATTTTAAACTATATTATAAAGTGATCATCATCAAAACAATCTAATACTCACTAAGAATTAGAGTAGTGGATCAGCGGGATAGATTAGGTACACAATACACAGTGGTAAATGACCATAATAATCTAATGTTTAATAAACCCAAAGATCCAAGCTTTGGGGATTAGAGCTCAACATTTCATAAAAATTCCTGGGAAAAGGGGAAAACAGTTTGGCAGAAGCTAGGCACAGACCAAAATCTCACACTGTATATCAAGATTGTCGTTGTGTTTGTCCTTTGTTCTCAAAGAGCACCATGACATCAGGGAGATGATGACATGACTTGCAGTTGACTTTGATTCGAGTGAAGGAGGGCTGTGCAAGGTCACCAGCCTCACTTTCTCCTCCAGAGCCATTTGGGCCCAGTGGCCTGATATTTGTGAGAAGTGTGCCTGCTCTAGAAAGAAAATACTTGTTGTGAAGCCAGGAAAGATCTTGTTCTATTTTACATTTATTTTACATTGCTTGTGAATGGGTAACTCTGTAAAGGAGTACACTGGCTCAGACAAATGCAAAGCTATTTATGCCCTGTTGCTCATTCAAATTCCCCCTATCCCCGTACCCCCCCCCGTTGCTCTCCATTGGCTACATGCAACCTCCTGAACCATCTACTTTTTGTTCTCCTCCTTGATATGTACCTTCTCCCCTATCATATAACACATGTGCAGTTAAATTAGCTTGCTCTGCCCTGGAAATGTGTGGTATAATATCAAATGGCTCATTAAGCATGTGTACAAACTTCTGACCCTTTACATGATCAGAATCCTGATTCTGCTAGGTCACAGCTCCAAATAGAACAAGTCACCTTTGACTTACATCCTGTTATCACTCTTCCTGTGGAAACAGAATTCCTTTTTTTCTCACGTATTCATCAAGATGACTGGAGATGGCCCAGGATGCAATGGGAGATCTTGGCCCTTTTAGGCTAAGGTCTTTTCAGGTTCTCCCTTTGAGTGAGGTAATGCTCATTCAGTGCGTAGGCCTCTTTAAGAAGTGAGTCAAGTGATAGTCCCTTTAATCTAAAAAATAAAATAAATCAAGCTGGGAGGGGAAGACCCTCAGAGTTGCCAAAAGAGAAACAGTTACTATTTACATTCCCTCTGAGCCAAGAGGGCAGAAAAAATGACCACAAAGGGGTGCTTGCGCAGGGACCTATTGTTGTTCAATCCCTGAGATCCAAAGTGAATTGGGTTTAAGGCTTGGTCTTTGAGAAAGAAATCTAGCCAGTAAACCCCAAGTTAAGGAGGCAGCTTTCAGCCATCAAAATATACCTTCCTTTGGGCAAAGCACCTGCAGGTAAGGGGAGAGGAGAAAAGAGGAAAAGAGAGGAGAAAAGACTTCCCACAGGTTGTGTTTGACCTTCATTCTCAAAAAGGACCATGGCATCAAGGAGATGATGACATGACTTGCAATTGACTTTGATTTGAGAGAGGGAGGGCTGTGTGAGATCACCAGCTTTACCCTCTCCTCCAGAGCCATCTGAGTCCAGGGGTCAAATATTATAAGAACAACTGAAGATGGCCCAGGATGCAACGGCCAGAAACTCTAAGGTTCTTACCCTCCCAGTTTGATTTTTTAAGTGGACATCCCTTCACACACTTCTTAAAAAGGCATTACCTCATTCCAAGTAAGAATCTGAAAAGACCTTAGATTAAAATGGCCAAGGTATACCAAGATAATATCAAAATGGATAAATGATTTAGACTTAAAGGATGCTCTCATAAGTAAATTAGGGGAGCATAGAAAAATGTATGTCAGCAATATGGATAAGGGAGGAGTTTATGACCAAAAAGAGATAGAGGAGATTATAGAAAGTAGATATGATCATTTTGATTACATAAAATTTTTTTAAAACTTTTGCACAAACAAAACTAACGTAGCCAAAATTGGAAGTAAAATTGGAAAACAGGAGAGGGAGGAATTTACAGCAAACTTCTCTACTAACAGCATCATTTCTCAAATATATGGGAAATTGAGCCAAATTTATAAAAATAAGAGTCATTCCCCAATATATAAATGGTCAAAGGATATGATCAGTAGTTTTTAGAAGTTAAAGCACATAAGCACATGAAAAAATTCTCTAAGTCACTACTAATTAGAGAAATGCACATTAAAACAACTTTAAGAGACTCCCTCACACCTCTAAGATTAGCTAGCATAATGGAAAAGGAAAATGACAAATTCTGGAGGAGATATGGAAAAATTGAGACCCTAATGTACTGTTGGCAGAGTTATGAACTAGTCCAATCATTCTAAAGAACAATTTGGAACTATGACTAAAGAGTTATAAAAGTGTACACACCTTTTGACCCAGCAATACTATTACTAAGTCTTTGTCCCCAAGAGATCAAAGAAAAGGGAAATGGACCAAATGGAATGACACATACTTTGTGAAACCTTGCTGGCTTTTAACAATCATTGCTCTACTTCTTTAATGCACATAAACCTTCACTTTAATCATGTAATAGATAATTTTGCCAGGAACAGACATAAATTTTCCTGGCCTGTGATTTGAAAATTCTATTCCCTTCATTCTGGAAGATTATTTCCAGTTGTAAGCTACATATCCCATTCTCCAAGACCTTTCACATCTGCCAGCTCTTGTCAGTGTCCTGGGACCTGTAGTTACTTTAGGGCTGATGACTTTGGATTTTAGCTCCCCATTTTCCATTTTCATTGCATCCTTCCAAGTCTAAATATCATTCTCCCTGAAAAGAAACAAAAACTAACAAGACCTCAGCAGCTCTACCTATCTCCTTCATCTGTTACATCATCTCAACCATAGTAAGTGAAGGGCTTATCTTTCTAGAAGTTTGATGAGAGGTGGTATAGTGGAAAAGCATGCTCAATTTGTTAAAGAGGAATCAAGTTCAAATTTAGGCTTTTCTACTTATTATCTGTAAGACCTTGAGTAAGTCACTTCAGTTCTCTCAGATTTGGTTTCTGCTTCAAAATGAGGTGTTTGGAATAAATGAATGAATGAATGAATTATTTAATGAAATAGCATCTATAGAGCATTTTTATTTGCCAAGCACTGTGCTAACAGCTGACCGTGCAAATATAAACAAGTAAAACCATCCTTGTCTTCCAGGATCTTACATTCTCACAGGAGAAGACACCTTGAAGAGAGTGGTGGGCAGGGAAGAGTGTTTCAGGCAGGAAATTCATAGGGATGATGGGTGGAGTCATGCAAAAAGTAATCAACAGATCTTGTCCAGGAATGGTAGTGCTGATTTGATTACTGTCACTGTATTAGGTAATTATCAAGGTCCCTGTGATTTCACATCTAAATTTTAGACACTATGATTGCTTCTACTTTTTCTCTTCTTCATTGTCACACCTATGAAACTTTTTTCCAGCCCTCTGAACTGCCCTTGGTTCTGCATCTATAGCAGTGGTTCTCAACCTTCCTAATGCCATGACCCTTTAATACAGTTCCTCATGTTGTGGTGACCCCCAACCATAAAATTATTTTTGTTGCTACTTAATACCTGTAATTTTGCTACTGTTATGAATTGTAACGTAAATATCTGATGTGCAGGATGTATTTTCATTGTTACAAATTGAACATAACCCACAAGTTGAGAACTGCAGATCTACTGCATCTTCTCATTCTTTTTTTTTCTTTTTGGAGAGGGGAAGGCATGGCAATTAGGGTTAAGTGACCTACTCAAGGTAAGCATTAAGTGTCTGAGGCAGGATTTGAACTCAGGTTCTCCTGACCCCAGGGCCAGTGCACTATTAAATGTGCTACCTAGCTGCCCTGCATCTTCTCTTTCTTAGGAACCTTCTATTGCTCTTTTTTTTACCCTTTAACTGGTGCTTCTGGATCTCCCTTTCTTCAATATGAAAAAAAACTATCATAAACTCTCCTTCTAACCTTTTCTTTTGAACATGGATGAGACAAAAGTAGAGTAGCTCAAAATACAAAAGGCCAAGGACCTCCCAGAAAGCGTGTCAAGCAGGGAGAAATTTTCAGTTACCCACAATAGAATGCAGCTGACTAGTATGGTGTATAGAATGTTAGGCCTAGAGTAAGGAAGAGCTGAGTTCAATTCTGGCATCAGACACTGACTACTCTGGGCAAAATGTGTAAAATCTACCAAATGTGGATGATAGTAGTTCCTACCTCCCAGGGTGTTTGCAAGAATAAAATGAAATATTTGTAAAGGACTTTTCAAACCTTAAAGTTCTATATAAATGCCAGCTGGCAATGGTAGCAGCTCTTTGGAATGATTGTTCATTGAAGTTAATCAGAGTTTGACTAAGTCTTTCAATGACATTTTTGTTGTATTTGCATATAATTTTATCTTTCTTTGCTCTAAATCACTTAGAGGTCATTTTGCAGTTCTCTGAAGTCTTCCTTTTCAACATTTCTTTTGGTGCAATAATATTGTATTATATTCCTGGCCCATAATTTATCCAATCGGTCGCCAATCAATCAAAATCCATTTTGTTTCTAGTTTTGTGCTATCCCAAAGAGTTTTGTGATTAATAGTGTGTTATATAATAGGGTCTTTCCCTAAACCATTCATCTCTTTAGGGTATGTACAGAGTAGTATGAACATTAGATCAAAATGGTATTTACTGAATTTTCTCAACCCATTCTAAACTACATCTCAGAACAGTTAAACCAATTCACAATTCTACCAACAATGTACTCTATTAGTATGTCTGCCTTCTCACAGTTTGTATAACATTTATGTCTGTTGTTAATCTTCTTTTCCAATTGATGAGTGAAATCTCAAAGTGATTTTAGCTCCTATTATCAGTGATTTAGAACTTTCTTTCACAGGGGTACTGATTATTTGGTATTTTTTCTGTAAACTATTCTTATCTCGCTATTTGAAATGGCTATTGGTCTTATACAAAGCATAAAGATTGGACCTATGATTTCATTCATTAGAGAACTCCTAGATAAAGAAACTCCCTCTACCTAAGAAAACTAACACCTTAGAGAATTTCCTGGAGCATTGAGAGAGTAAGTGACTGGCCCAGAGTCACACAGACAGTATATATCTGATGCAAGACTTAGACCTAGGTCTTCCTGGTTTCAAGACCAACTCTACTTCTCTAGTCTTATAAATTTTTGTCGGTTCCCTATAAATCTTGGATAACAGACATTACCCAAAGATATTGGATGCAAAGAATTTTGTTTGTTCAACTGAGTACTTTCACCCTGAAAAAGAGAAAACTTAACTGGCAAATGATGACTATGTTTAAGGTATCATGAGGAAGATGTGGTCAATCTCCCACATTTAGCCCCAAAGGGAAGGGTCCAGATCTATGAGTGGAAGTTGGAAAGAGGCCAAAATAGGCTTGATATCAGAAGAAGTTTCCCCAAAATTGGAATTGTCCAGAAGTGAATTGGGTTCTTTCAGGAGCTGATGAGTCTCCCTGCACAGTAGGTCTTCAATCAGAAGCTAGAGAATCACTTGGGAATGTTATCAAGGAGACTTTTGTCTAGGTACAGTTGAAACCAAATTGCTCCTAAGTCATCCCCACCACGACCAAATCTAAGAATCTATCATTATTTAGCAATCCAAAGGTCATTCTATGATGCAACAATTCCTCCCATGATTATTTCATTAAAAGCTTCAGAAAAAGCACATGCTTCCAAACCCTAGATTCCTATTTAGCCTTTCATCATGATGGAGGGAGGAGGGAGGTAGATTCGCTGGTGGATCTTTGAAGGCTCCTTGGAAGTGGTAACTGCTACTTTTGTTTGGTTTACAGGTAGACTTCAAAGATGAAAGTCTGAATTATATTGCCAATAATGTGGCCACTTTCAGGGAGGCCTTTCTACTCTGGATGGGACCTTTCCGCCCAGTGATTTCACTCTGCCACCCCAACTACATCCGACCTGTTACTTCTGCATCAGGTATGGAAATTCTAGAAGTCAAGGTTATTTTGGCAAACTCTGTCCCAGCATGCCCCTCAGGTTTCTAGAATCCCCAATAGGGCCTTCACCAGTGATTTAGGCCCTCTTAATCATAATACACTCTCTAATCCTCTACAGTGTCATATTAACTCCCACTCCTATTATACCAACTTGTCTGGCCACTCCAGAATGAGAAGCACCACTGTCAATACTCTGTGACTCAACAAACCAGTCCAACAACTGTTTACTATGTACCTCACACAGGCATCTCTATTTCTCTATATAGTCCTCTATCTCTGACTGGTACTCTGTTTTTCCCTTTAGTAGGCCCCACCTATTTCCTTTCTATCTATTATTCTCTGGCCACACTACCTTAATCTATTCTTCTAGGGATACTTGGTCCTTCTGTCTAATTTCTTCCTTTATCATTCTTCCATCTTCTGTTTCCATCCCATATTCCTAACCCTTTCCTAACACTGAATGACCACTAAGTTCCCTAGGTATGAGTAAGCTGAGAAAAGTGAGGGCACAAGAGAGAGCAAAGAGCATTCTCCTCTGCTGGAGATGAGTTTGAAGCTGTTTCCAGGGTGTCTTTCTCCCCTGGTGTGAGGGGAGGATGTTTGTAGCTACTTTCTGGCCATATCCAATGGCAGAGGGGAGTTTGTTATGTGGATTAAGGATAACTGAGTTTGAAGGAATATGTTAGATACAACATTGGCACTAAAAAGAGGCCACAGGTTTGGTTTTGGTTTCAGGCTAGATGAGAGAACTGAAGATTTAGGGCAAGAGGCACCATTTTCCATAGCCCAGGGCTAGAGATGACTACAAATAACTAAGCTATCACCACAAAAAAATCCAACTATATAGAAACCTATTATGGGAATAGAGATGACTGCAGTTCATCTTTAGAGTGGAAAATTGAAGTAAAGAAACCCCCAAAGAGTAAGTGAAAATGTTCACTTGCCCAAAGAGAATTTATAGAAGACCTTTAAAAAGACTTTAAAAATCAAATGACAGAGATGGAGAAAAAACTAAAAAAAGAAATAAGAATAATCCAAGAAAAACAAGAAGAGTATGAAAGGAAAGTCAATCAACTAGAAAAGTAGATTCAGAATATTAAGGAAGAAAATGACACCTTGAAAATTAAAATTGGGCAAAGTGAAACCAGTGAAATTATAAGAGATCAAGAAATGATTAAAGAAAACATGAATAATGAAAAAATAAAAAAGAAAGTGAAACATAAGAAAAACAACAGATTTGGAGAATAGCTCAAGAAGAGAAAATGTAAAAATAATTATACTAGCTGAAAGTTGTGATCAAAAAAAGAATCTTGATATAATAATACAAGAAATAATTAAAGAAAATTGTCCTGAAGCATTAGAATGAAGAGGAAATGCAGAAATAGAAAAAAATCCATCAATGACCACTTAAAAGAGATCCTATAAGGAAAACTCCTGGGAATATAATAGTCAAATTCAGAAATCCCCATATCAAGGAAAAAATATTAAAAGCATCAAGATTGCAACCATTTAAATATGACGGTGCCACAATTAAAATTACACGAGACCTAGAAGCAGAGACATTAAAGGACCACAGCTCTTAGAAAATAACATATCAAAGAGCAAAAGAACTGGGGCTCTGGCCAAAAATATTATACCCTGCAAAGTTAACTATTATCTTGAACAAAAAAAATAGATGAGAGGCGGGGTCAAGATGGCAGCACAGAAGCAGGAGAATTCCGTGGCTCCCCCCATAACCACCTCAAATACCTATAAAATATGACTCTAAACAACTTTAAAGCTCCAAAACTCATAAAATGACAGAGAAACAAAGCTCCTGCTGAAGGCAGCCGAGCAAATGGATGGAAAGGGCTCATCACAACATGCTGGGCACAGAGCCCAGCCCCATGCAGCTTTAGCCCCAGGCTGTCCAGGAGAAGCCTTGGCTTGAGCTTTGAAGAGAGCAGACCACTGGCAGCTGTGACAGTTTCCAGAATTACCAATCCATAAGAGCCAAGGACAAAGGGAAAAGGTCAGTGGAACTCAGCTAAATTTGGGGGAGAGGGTCCAGAGGGAGAGGAACCACCTCCAGAGCAAGAAAGAGTCTGAAGTGGTGGCACTGCAGTCACCTCCATGTGGCTGCTTCAGAGCTTGCAGCTTGCAGATTGCAGGGGGGGGGGCCAAGAAATCATTCAGAGGCTAAGTGCTCTTCCCTTGAGCTGCCTGGATCAGGATGGTAGTCTTTGGTGGTGGTCCTGAGGTGCATTTTCAGTGAGCCAAAGCTGGTTGGGGCTGCAGAGACTATGGCCTCCTAATAGTTCCATCAGCTGTGAAAACCCCAGTGATTTGGGACAGAGCTCTCCCCTCTGGAAGCAGAACTCTACTGAGCCCAAAAGTCAAGTAACTGACTGGCAACATTAGGAGGCAAAGGAAACAAAGAAAGATCATCAATCAAATTTTTGATTCCTTTTGGGGGGACGAAAAGGATCAAAGCATGGAGCAGGAGGAAGATAACACAGAATTCCCACACCAAAAGCTTCCAAGAAAAATGTAGACTGGTTACAAGCCATAGAGGAGTTTAAGAAGGATTTTGAAAACCAAATAAGAGAAGTAGAGGAAAAATTGGGGAGAGAACTGAGAGAAAATCATGATAAGAGAGTCAGCAACCTGACTGAAGAAAATAACACCTTTATAAAACAGATTAAGTCAAATGGCAAAAGAAGCCCAAAAAGCCAAGGAGGAGAAGAATGCCTTAAAAAGTCTAATTTGCCAGATAGATAGAAAAAGAATCTTAAAAGCTTGCTGAAGAGAATAATTCCTTCAGAATTAGAGTGGAGCAAATGGAAGTAAATGACTTTATGAGAAATCAAGATATTATTAAACAGATCCAAACAAATGAAAATTAGAAAGCAATGTGAAATATCTTGTTAAAAAAAAACAAAAGAAAACCAAAAAGAAAAAATGGAAAAAAGAAAAAACCACTGACCTGGAAAATAGATCCAGGAGAGACCATTTAAAAATTATTGGACTACCTGAAAGCCATGATAAAAAAAAAGAACCTAGAAAGCATCCTTCAAGAAATTCTCAAGGAAAATTGCCCAGATATTTTAGAACCAGAGGACAAAATAGAAGTTGAAAAAATTCCCTGATCACCTCTTGAAAAAATCCCAAAAAGAAAACTCCTAGGAATGTTATAGCCAGGTTCCAGAGTTTCCAGATCAAGGAGAAAATATTACAAGCTGCCAAGAAGAAAGAATTTGAATACTGTGGAAACACAATCAGGATAACACAGGATCTAGCAGCCTCTACATTAAGGGACCAAATGGCCTGGGTTATGATATTCCAGAGATCAAGGAAGCTATGATTAAAACCAAGAATCACCTACCCAGCAAAACTGAGTATAATATTTCAGGGAAAAATATGGTCATTCAATGAGGTGGAGGACTTTCAAGCATTCTTGAGGAAAAAACCAGAACTGAATAGAAAATATGGCACTCAAACACAAGAAGCATGAGAAGGTAAACATGGAAAAGAAATCATAAGAAACTTGTCAAAGTTGAATTATTTACATGACAACATGGAAAAATGAGAATTGTAGCTTATGAAACTTTTCTCAGTATGAGGATAGGTGAAGGGAATATA